>BJKM01000013.1:1983636-2583636 GCA_015082035.1 Chaenogobius annularis | reverse complement strand
TAACATCAATGAATGTACGGTGAGACGCTGGAGGGGAGAGCACGCTGGAGGGGGACAGCGGGACGAGCTCATGCGATGCCAAAAGTCAAGGAAAGAGTTCTGCGGCCTATACAAAAGGTGCGGCCTATGTATTGTTTTATTATCGTTTTTTTAAAAATAGAGCAAATGCGGCTTATATAGGGGAGCGGCTAAAAGTCCGGAAAATACGGTAAGTATTGAGACCGAAGTGACTTTTCAGTGCAATTATTAAACTGAAAGAAAAGTTGATGTTGCCATGTTTTGGTTCATTTGGGCACTTTACCTTCACCTTCTGCCCAAACCACACTGCTGCCCTGTGATTGCTTTAATCACTGGAGGGTCTGGCCCCATTGCAACAGCGGGAGCAGGATTAGATTCTCCTGAGTTTGTGAAGTCACAAACATTGTTAGAATACATTTTGCTGTGCAACGTAAGGATTCACTGACTCTGAATGTTTTGAGTGAAACTGCTATTTACTCCCAGCAGTTGCTCATTCAACCCTCCTTTTTAGAAAGCCAATAACATATGTAAAACATATCTGACAAGTTTACAAGCTTTTGTCAGGTGACAGGGCACCTGACTAAAGCTTGTACAGCTATGTATGAAACATGGAACTGCCTACTTTGGGTTGGTGGGCAAGTACTTGGGCTGCAAATGTTTAGACAATTGAGACTGACGGGAGCTGAAGGGAGCCAGGCTTTTTGTACAGACTGTTCCTTTCTTTCTTTGGATATCAAAAAATAAATCAATTCAGCCTTTTTTTTTCTTTTTTTTAATTACATTATTTTGTCTGTGTTTGTTTGCAACTTTGCCAAAGTCAGGAGCAAGTGATACATTTATAAAATGTGGTGGCTGCAGGCTGAGGTCTGCGATACATTTTTATTTCCATTTGAAAGTAGTTTTACTTCTGTGCATTGGCCTTACCTTTCTAACTGCTTTATCGCATTCAAATCAAACAGACTCTTGGTACAGTCTGTTGTCTGCGATATAATATCTCTGTGCAGAGAATGAGGGATTATGGCCAATGGCAAACTTCCCAAAGGGTGAGGAAGCCAGGCTCCATGTTGTTTGTGGTTTCGCTGCTATCAGAGGCCAAGTACGTCAGGCTAATGGATTTCTTCGAAAAATGGAGATTCCAAATGCATATTTAAAGTTTTCACAAAATCCCATCTGTCTTCATCAAAATCAGAAGCAGGTTTTGAAATGATAGAAAAATATTAAACTAGGCAGGCTCAATGGTTTAATGTTGCATATCAAATACAGATCTCATTTCAGTTTGCATTATGTAGACTTATTTTTTGTTTCATATTGCTGAATCAGATTTAAAACTTGTGTATCATTCATGATGGAGGGTATGCCACCTGCTTGTCTCCATGGATTTGTTTGGTTGGTTGGTTGTCTGAATACATTATACAAAAGCAGTAAACACGCCGGATAGTATGGGCTACTTTCCATCCGTTGTCACACATTCGCTCTAACAAACACACTCTCAAACACCACTGTACAGGTTCACCAGAAGCGAGGTGGGTGAAGTGACCAGGGACATTGCAACAGAATGTACTCGCATAACCCTTCAGTTTGTTTCCAATAGAAACCTCTTTTCTACTGCTGTATTTGTTAGCGCATAAACCTATGAACATCCTGTCCACAGTAAATGGGATAGATTTTCGTACCGCAGAAGTCAAAGGCAGCATGTACAGCTTGACATCCGAGTGACCTACCTAATGAGACTGTACGACCGCACTGTAACCTTTCATTGGTTTGTTATGCTCACAGTCACAGGTGTCGCCTCGAGGGGCAGCTTCCTGTTTCAATCTTTCTTCACCAACCACAACACAGAACGATATCTTAAGATTCAAAATTGCAATCAGGTCAATTCCTCAAATGTTACACTGTGTATCTATTGAAAGCGGTATTATAGTGAAATGGCCCACATCATAATATGCGTTGGAGAGTCCGCCACCCGCTCGTCTCCTGTCTATAGCTTTTTAATCAAGAAATCTATCAATTTGAAGAAAATCCTTGTTATCAATTATTGTGTAACATTGCTCAGCCCTAATAGAGATATTGTTGCTTTGCCTGGACTGTTCCACACTTTGTATATGAATAAATGCAAGATAGAAGTTTAGAGCCACTGTGGAGCATTCGAGGCAAAGCAATAGCATCTCCATGGAGACAAGCAGATGACATACTGTACCCCTGCACCAGAAAAGTTACATAGTGCACCTTTAAATGACGCAAAAAACAAAACCAAACCTTGCAGTGCAGCATGATAGTGGTACATGGAAGGCTGCATGCGGGGCTTCTGCATCCAAGTTCAATTCATGGCATCAGCAATTTCCATGTTATCTCATACTTTTCACCCCAATTTGGAGTTTTAATCTAATCTGTCCAAAACCAATGGGCCAAAAATAAAAGATAAAAACCAATTTGCCAATGAGCCAAAGCTGTTTTCACCAGCAGTCCCTTTTACGAGAAGAAAAGACTCATTGCCAATTAAATGGTGTTTTTAAGATAATTGGCCATTTTGTGAATCACGCCTGATTGAAAGGGAACTCTTGGATATACTTAAATGCGCAGTAATCATTTAAACGTGTAAACAGAAATGCCAGCCATAAGTAAAGACATAAGGGAAATGAGATCACTATAACTGCAAATTGAGACTTGTCAGCAATACCTGTGGGACTAATGTTTACCATAAATAAGAACTCATTGTATTTCTAGGCCAAACAAGAGCTGTTGCTAACCATTACCTTTTTGGATGCCTGCATTTAAAGAAGGTGGTTTCAGGTGAAATAGGCCATCTGTCTGCAGTGAATAAGAATCAGCTGATTAACGCAAGCGAGTCTAAATCCCTCGACACAGAGGAGATTCAGCAGCGATTTGAGTGATCAAAAAGCCTGTCTATCTGTGTAGCACAATATTTATTTAAAGGTATACAATGTAACATTTCTGGAGGAGGGTTTGTCACCTGCTTGAATCCAAGGAGAAGTTATTGCATTGCCTGGAATCGTTATCTTTTTTCAATTATACAGGTCTTTATATTGCTGAAAAAAATCCTTGGCAAACATAGTAACAAACAAAGTATCTTGATGCCGTAATAAGGCTGAATAAGAGTTCAAATATCGTTTACAAATGGAAAATGGACCTTTAATTCCACTTGTTCTCCAAAAAGGCTGAATTTGCTTTGGTCTGGAACCACAAATTCATCTCAATGTGGTTTTGTTTTTGTGTGGGGGAAATGAGACAATGAGCTGAATAACATCATTGACTCAAATGACCCTTGCTATTTTATGAGCTGCACAGATATGAAACGAAACACGTTTTCCGATGTGCTTTCAATTGATATTAAATACATGAGGTTCCATGATTAGGAGTTGACACGATGATTAGCAGGTTGGAGTAATAGCAAGGCGTCTAGCAGCAACACTACAACTAAATGTATGCAGAAAACGTGATTTGTGTTTAGTTTTCAAGTTGGCTTCATTTTCTATCCGCTAAAAAGTTTGCACAGCTGGCACTGGAGTGAATTTATGCAGCTTTTGTTTACTCATGGGATGCAGCAGTTCTCAATGCTAATGTTATGAACTCTACTCATTAAAGCGTGTTTCATCTCCAGCTTAAGAAATTACCCTTGGTAATCAAGTACTAATACTGGCGCATTACGTAAACTGAATTAAAACGTTTGCAAATCAAATTAGACCATAAAACAAAACCATGGAGATAACAGACTGGGATTATTGTACTATTTTATAAAAATGTAAATTGAGTGATGGGAGGGCAAGATGAAAACATGGATCAAGTGTTTAACCCTAATAAAACAACTTCTTCTTTGGAAGACGATGACTTCCAAATACACTCAAATCAAATCTGAGATTTTATTATATTTCAATTGTGTAATAGCTTTGCATTTTGGTTCATAGTGTATTTACGTAATTAAGATTCATAAAGAGGTGGTTCAAATAATAAAAAACAAGTGTTTGTGCTTTGATACTAGAGCACACCAATCTCCCCACCTTTGAATGCGCATCCATCCTCACTACACACTTTATTTACTTGCTTGCAGTCTTTGTAAGTCGTGTAGACTTCCAGCGAGTTGTTGTATACGCCTTTTCCGGTTCATCAATCTTCAGTTGGCAACGGTCTGCTAAATCGGCCACAGAGCGAGCAATGCATTTCCGTGACAGCACCTCGTTTGTCTCCTAACTGTGTGTCATTATAGGTCACTGTACATCACACGGACGCCGGCCCAGTACCACGTCCCGGGACACGCAACAGTGACAACAGTGAGCACGGTTCATTAACAGAGCAGGGGCTTTTTGGTTGGGGAGGTCAGATTCTTTACTCATCATGGACTGGCATTGAGCTCCATTCGTCTTGCTGTCAGTTTTGATGGATACTGAAGCTGTTTGCCCTCAGTTCAAATGTGCTGTGTGAATACAAATCGAAAGTTGAGTTTTGGGTTTTGGGTGTGAATCCTGCAGGAAGCGAAAGGTATTTCATGTATGGTGTTGATTTATTGGGTGAGTTTGATTGAGATCGAGATTCTGTACATTTCTAATTGTAAATGATCAGCTTGGGTCTTTTTGATTGAGAGGTCTTCGGCCAATCTTCTGTCTGTAACAGCGTGTGGTTTGGAGTTCAAACTCAGGGGGAAGACATTTCTATGTAGGTTTAAGTCTTTAAGTCTTTAAGTGTTTGTTTGTTTATTTGTTTATTTGTTTGTTTATTTTCCACAAACTTTAACTTTAATAAGTTTAAATCACAATTGATCAATAAGGAAATGTATTTTCTTTTTTGTCACATTGCCAAACCCTATTGTTTTCTATAGTTTTTTAAATTGTTGAGTTAATTTAATATTTCATACTAAATGTATTCAAATCAAAACATACAAGGTCCCTTTTTAGAATAAGCTTGAATCACATAGTAGATATTTGATAAGAAAATAAGGTCAACACACTGCAGTTTGTTAATCCAAGGGTTTCAGAATGATGAAACATCAGAACTGTTGCCATAGCAATTAACAATTTAAAACAAAATATCCTATCTTTTGAATGTTGAAAAGCCTTCCAGGAAGCTGAAACCGGCAGTTTGTCCATTTTGGGTCACTTCTGACTTATCTTAGTATTTATTTTTGGGTTTAGATAGTTGAGAAATGTGCAGACAGCATAGGGACATTTTGAAGAAAAACAATACCACAAATGGTCACAGGCAATAGTAGATGATAAAAACTTGATCCACAGAATCAATGCCGTTAAAACTTTTCTAACAAACTTTTTACTCAAAATGAAATCATCTGGAAACTCACTTGATGGAATAGGCATCAGTCAGCAACACGCACGTCTCCATTGCTACTTGCTATTGCCTTGTTTCTTTCATTAAACATTACGATCCAGCTGAAAACGCCTTCACACATCTTCAACCACTTTTTTAAGTAAAATTTAGGAATGATTGTTGTTTGTTTGTTTTTTCAACTAATCAATGTTCTATTTAGACAAAAACCGTACGGTCCGTTATCGCTGGTTGTAAATCTAGTCTCTAATAAGACCAGTTCCTGTGAGGGAAGAACAAGTCCCGGCTGTGACAGAGACCTCATTACTTCACCATTAGGGGGCCATGGGAACCAGGACCACTGTAATGGAAACATTGTGATATGATACAGTGTGGGCCACTTGATTTCAAACCCAAGCATAAAGCTATTTCTGAAGAGCTATTTCTACTGTCATATGCTCTGGCTTATATCTCTGAACTCCATCCCTGTATGGAAGTATCTACCGTTAATGTTATGCCCTGAGGTTAAGTATTTCCTATCTGCACTATCTATCTGTCGGAGCGTGTGCATCCAACACTTTCTATTTGCTCCACGCATAAACAGACGCCCTGTTGTCATTATCACAAGTTTTGTCGCCCCAAGAGGTCTGTTCTGCTTTGCACATTTTATTTAACTGCAACACTGTCAGCTTTATATGCAATTTAAACAATGACAATGTGAAACAGCCTCCAGCTAACATACAGAGGTAAAAATCATCCACAACTGTGCCGTAACAATTGTGAAATTAGCTTTTTATACAGACAACACATCCCACAGGCACCTATCGCTCTCTAATAAAAATATACTGCAGTTAAAAGGAGCGGATGTGGCGTCGTCTTTGCTAGTTCAACAAATTAGGTCAATTAGACTGCAGTGAATGTGATGGGTTAGTTTCATTAAAGTTTGATAGAGTGTGACACTAAGTACTCCCTTGAAGGTCTTCTGAGACTCGTGCTGTTAAGTATCTCAATGAGCCAAAATGTGCCATTAGAGAACTCCAGTGTGATTAAGAGTGGGTGAATCATCCGCCAAGAGTATCGAGATTAATTAACATGTAAAAAGCCTCTGCACAACGACGACAACAAAAACAACAACAACAACAACAACAACAACAACAACAACAAACAAGCAAAAGGTAATTGGCACTATTACTGCTTGCATCCAGGTTTGCAGATGTTCCACAGTATGGCATTAAACATATATGTCTTGCATTTATTATACAGGGGTTTTAGTTGGCACCTGCATCCTTACTATGAGCGGGGTCGCTTCTCCACAGATCTAACTTTATTAATACCCTTGTAAGATAAGATAAGTCTAAGTCTAATTTCCCTTGCAATCTGTTCATTGCTTTTCCTTCTTCTCCTCCCACTCCTCCGCGGGGAGTGGAACATGCACATCGATGACCTGTGGATCCAGATGCTGCCTGGAGAAACGGTCTCTACTACATATGAACGGTTCTTCATCAGCCCCGAAGAATTGGTTCTCCTCCTGAGCGGGTCCAGCTCCACTGTCTATCTCTCGTCCGCCTGTCCGTGTTAGGGGGTCGGATCTCTCCTTCACTGTGGAACTCCTCGATGTTTGTACTTTTTCCCAAAGCGGTTTGGTAGTTTTTCTGGACCGAGAAGGAGGGGCTAAGGACAGGAGAGTTGGCATTTGTCTAAGAACACGGGATGCTGGACATTACCAAATCCCCATGAAACTTGCTTAATCTTAATTTTAAAACCCTCTTTGTAAAGTCACTGTGCAATATCCAGGTCACTTGTGAAACTGTACAGGAAGTAACATGTAAGGGTACAATCGTTTAAGTTTTCTGTTTACAGGGATTTAGCTGTTAAAAAGGATATATTTTATGATTTTTTTTAAATTTCGCTTTTACAAAAATGATTTTACACTTGGGGATGAATAAGATTTCTTACTTATTTAAACAGACCGCTTCCTCAGACTGCGGTTTCTGACTCAGCAGCTGACGTCCATAGTACTTGATACTTTGGTTTTCTGGTGTATTTCTGGAGAGTTTTTTGATGGAGGGTCGCTGAGTAGTTCACACTTTACTTGTTGCCAATTGGGAGAAATAAATTGTGAAGTCCGGTCAGCGAGGGTGGAAAAGAGGTGCAGGGATGATGAACAGCAGCTGATCAAGCATGTCCGTGCCACTCAACAGATGGAATCAGTTAAGTCTTATGTGGAGCAGAGTGAAAAGTCTTCAAAATCTATCATCGAGTTTTGAAAAGTATTGTCAATTTCGGGTCTACTTCTTTCCTTCAAGAAAGAATTACTAAACTATCAAACTAAAAAAATCAATGCCAGACACTAATCAATTCAATAACTAGTATCAAAACTAGTATCCAAACTAGATCGATCAAACTTGTCATTGCACTGTTCACTTTTTTCACTTTACATGTTTGATATATATACTTTAATGCCTTTTTTCCTGTTGTGTGAAGCACTTTGAATTGCTTGTGTATGAATTGTGCTCTAACAAATAAACTTGCCTTTCCCACTCAGATTATAATCAGATATTATTACATTCTTGATTTTATGCAGCCGTATTTGATATATTTGCTATAATTATTATTCATTATTGTATGTGGCACCTTACGCGAAAGCAATGTTGGCACCTTTAGTATTGCGACAACAGTAATTTATATTGAAAAATATATTCAGTTTTGTCACTAAAGTGGACAAAACCTTTTACTCATTTTTTATTTTTTATTTTTTACAATTGTTTTGATCTTGTCTTTACTATTCCGTAAAACTGATCAAATTTGGATAATATTAAATAGCTCTATTCTGTGTTAAAATTACTTTCTATTGTAAAACAAATCAAATCAAAAAGGATTTTGTGTCCTATCACAATTACGCAGACGACACTCAGATCTATGTTTCACTGACGGCAGGTGAATATGGACCAGTGGATTCACTCTGTCACTGCATCCAACAGATCAGTGTGTGGATGCAAAACAACTTTCTCCAGCTGAACTCAGACAAGACTGAAATCATCGTCTTTGGCCCACAGAACAAAGAGAAATTGTTAACTGTCACCTCCAGAGTCTCGCTCTAAAACCTACACATCAAGTTAGAAATCTGGGGGTAATAATGGACTCAGACTTGAATATTTAACAGCCACGTCAGATCAATCACATCAGCAGCTTTTTTACCATCTAAAAAACATTGCCAAAATCAAAAGGATAGTGTCAAACCAGACCTGGAGAGACATATCCATGCGCTTGTCTCTAGTAGATTAGACTACTGTAACGGCCTGCTCACTGGCCTCTCCAAACGAGCTGTAAAACAGCTGCAGTACATCCAGACAGCTGCTGCTCGGGTCCTGACTAGAACCAGGAAGTACGATCACATTAGTCCTGTGCTCAGGTCTCTGCACTGGCTCCCTGTGGCTCAGAGAAATGACTTCAAAGCAGCTCTGCTTGTTATACAAGTCTCTCCACGGCCTAGCACCAAAGTACATCTCGGACATGTTAGTGCCATATGAACCATCTCGGACTCTGAGGACCTCAGGGACCGGCCTCCTGCTGGCTGCCAGAGTCAGGACTAAACATGGGGAATGTGCGTTTCAGTTTTATGCAGCTAAAATCTGGAACAGTCTTCCTGAGGATGTGAGACAGGCCTCTACTCTGGCAATGTTCAAATACTAAACTAAAAGTGTTTTGTTTGGCTGTGCATAATGACTGAAATGCTTTTCTTTGCACTCTTCTCTTTTATGTCTTGAACTAAGATTGTGATTTCTGCCATGTTTTGTGGATTTTAATGCATTTTTCCTGTTGTGTGAAGCACTTTGAATGCCTTGCTGTACAAATTGCTGCTCTACAAATAAACTTGCCTTGCCTTGCCTTTCCTATTTTTCCATAGTATCTAAATCAAGCTTGAATAGTTACGTGACAACTTTATCAAGAATACAGCCAGCTTTTCCCAGAGTTCAGCCGTACTCTGGCTATCTCCATTTGAATAAGATTCCCCTTCTACACACTGGCTCATGGTCTTGGCTGAATATTAAGTACTATTCATCATTGAAAAGACCACCTTGACAGTCACTTAGAGGTGAGTATATAACAATTCACTACAATGACGTTGATTGAAAATGTGGAAAGATGTTGCACTCCAGGCCAATGTTTCCACACACACTTCACGTCCTAATGGAAAAGTGATTGACAGCCTGGGATCGACTCTGCAGTAAATATAATTGAGAAGGCTGCTCGTCATGATAACTTGACGGACTGCTCCTTTGGTGGAAAAAAAGCACTTGGGGTGATGGCACATGCTTTCTATGTTAAAAACACAAGCAGAAGTGTTTCGTATTCTGGTCCAACCCTCCGTGCTCCTGGAGATCATGCTGCACGGCCACTGCTGAGTCACTTCGAATTAGAGCAATTTGTAACAGAGCCCCTCCAAATTTAGACACAGTTACATCAGCAGTGAGGACAGAGACGCCCCAGGCCACAGGACAATCCCCGTTCACAATGTCACACAAGCAGAAGTAATGAGTCTCTATGAGCATAAGAACTTTGAATAGTCTTTGACAACGTAATGTGGAACAGTCCTTTCTTTCCACACTATAGATTAAAAGGGTTTTCCAAAAAGAAAGCCGATAGCCAGATTTTAATTGATACAAACGCTAACCTTTTCTGAATAGTATTATAAAGGTATTATAAACGCAACAGAACTAAAGAGTTATATAATTATGGTGGTATCAAAAATGTTATCAAGTATCAAGGGTTTTGTCTTTTTGGAAATGTCTGTATTGTGACAGCACATTGTGACTGAACACACACAAAGCTTGAAATTCATTCATTTATGTTCTGTCCTTTTTATTTGATGGCACAGACAGGAGGCACGCCCAGGACGATTACAAAAGAAATTCATCCATTCACCTCACGTTCACCTCCTCAAATGACAGTTTTCAATTGAGGAAGATGGATTTAGAGAGTTGACAACTCATGAATTCTAAAGTTGTCATTTGTATTGAATGTGTGTAGCGTAAGCGTTCCAGGTTGTTTCTTGTCCTCATCTGCCATTCACTACAGATATGTACGTTGTATGTTTGTCAATATGCATTGCCCTTTTTAAATAAATCTTTAAAAACATTCCAACCAAGACTATCCAGCACCAAAAATGTGAATAATATTTTAAAAACATAGGATTTTTTGTGTCAAGATTACATTGATTTTATCACAATTGATGCAATTATTATCTTTTAATCTGCTTTTAAGGAGAACTAAAGCCGTCTGTTGCTTTTGAGAGGTCACACTTTGCAGTTAAACCCACCTGTCACTCACTCATAGCATGAAAGAGGGTGACGATTAGGAGAGAAGGGTCTGGGTTTGAGCTTTAAACAGAAAAACATTGAATCACGATGTGACAACCTCGATCAAAATAACATATTGTCACAGGATCAGACCACTGTTGGACTTTATCAATCACCGTACTGCCCAGCCCTAGGAACAAACAAAACATAGGCAGGACTTAACTCATTTATCAAGAACTAAATTATAAGTACAACAGTCTATATTACTTTAAGACTGCAAAATAATAATAAGAAGTATTGCAATTAAGAGACAGCATCTACAATTAGAGAAGCACTGCTACACAGATGTAAAGATGAGTCAATATCTATTTCATTTTTCTTGGACTAACTTAGATGTTCAAAATATCACAAACCACTAATCACTAACAACTTTCAATAAAATAACGTTAAAGTATTACATGCCTGTAAAAACAACAGAACAGAAACCCAACCAAAGCTTTTTTTCCCCAAGAAATCTTTGCAAAAGCCAGTATAGACAACAACCACAACTACATTTTATTAGGCAACATTCAGTTTGCTTTGTGCAGGCTCTTTATTATTTATCAAGCATCTTTATGTATCTGAACCATTTTCACACTGTGTTATATTCTAAAGATGTCGTTTTACTGACATTGGTCCCACTTTGGTCCCAGCTTCACTCCCGACGAGAAGATTGGTCTGTCATCAGCGTATATGTGGCTGTGTCATCCATCCCAATTCTCAGACTAGAGCTGCAGATTGAGAATGACTCTTGGATGAGAGTCAAAATGTCTTGTTTTTTCTAAAAAACAGTGTCTAGATGAGTGATTACACCAATCTTTATGGCTGTTTTGACGTTCTTTCAGTCCCTATCACCACTACCAGAAAGGCTTAGATGTTGCTAAGACTTTCGAGGCTATGCAAAGACAGAACTCAGTGTTTTTTGAAGATAAAACACATGTTTCACTTTCTTCTGCAGCACACAGACAATAAAGAATTCATGTTGCGCGGCCTGAACTAATTAGCATTTGGACTGAAGTTTAAACAAGAGGAGTGCAGTGAATGAAGGCTGGATAATTATTGAGGCAGATCATGTTTTCTTTGGGTAATTAATTATTTGTGTGCTTTAAATGATATAGTGCTTTTTTCAGGTACTTATGTACAGTATATTGTCCAAGACCAATTTCCCCAAGGGGACAATGAAGTCTGCTGTATTGTTGAACTTTACCATAAGTAAATCATCATTTTACATTTTGTTCCCAAGTAAAGAGCAGTGAGTGGGGATAGGGGGTAGGTGAAAACAGACATTTTCTGAGCACTTAAGCCTCAAATGTAGGACAATACAGGATTACTCAAGCATGAATAGTCAAAATACAATTCTGAGTAAACTAATGATGCGGGCAAATTGTTATAACATGGTTAAAAGCTCATCAAAGTTGATTTGGCTCAATATGTCCCCTTTAATTTGGTTGTTTCGCAAACATATAATTGTTTGATTAGTTGATGAAGATGGCATTGGATGCGACAATCTCCAATGCTTTAAACGTGCTTTGGACAAGATATAGACCAGTTCAAAACGAAAAAGAAAAATGGCCTTGATGGGTGTATTCACCACAGATTTGAAATAAAACAGTTCCTCTCTTTTCAATAGACAGACTTATCCAGAAAATGTCAACCATATTCACCATGTTTTATCTTAAATACAAAAACATGAATCCTGTACTTTGAAACCTCCGGACAAAAATCAGATTCAGCTCATATAAAGTAAAAGAAAATGAAACGGCATGGCAACAACCTGAACAAGTCCTGGTTCACGCTGAGAGAGGATTTTGAAATTCGACTGCTGAACCTTAATATCTGTCGTTCACAAACACGACATCGTCACACATCATGTTGTTTGTGTTTGAGCTGCTGTCTCAAGGTAATCTCCAGTGTGCAAATCTCAGCGGGGATCATTAATATAAAGAGGTAGAAGGCTTGTTGCTGCTCTTTGAGAGGGATTAATGGGACTTTTTAGGTAGTAAAGAGTGTTTCCAAGGCAACATATATCAGAAGAGTCTGAATTCACATTAAACTTAAATGACACTCCAGTTCACGGTTGCATTTTCATATTGATTTTTACACGACATTACAAAATAGTTCTAAAGCAATACCTACGTTTCAGGCCGAGAATCAAACGCATTAACAAAACATGCCAGCAAGGCCAAACACAATCCTGATGCTTAATTAAACACAGGCAATGTTGTTTTTGCAGTGGTACAACAAAACAACGAAGACACGCTGTTTATGAAGAAGTACGAATAGTATGACTGTAGGGGGTACATTTTGAGTGAAACAATTGAGTGAAATTAAAAGAATTACCCAGATCTGACAACCGAAGCGAAACATTTATAGGCCAAAAGTAGAAAGACCACTGACAATAATCATTTTAACTAAGCATAAAAGAACATAAGAAACAGCCCTAAGCTTATAACATCCTTAACAGATAGAAGAGATGGATCAAACAAACACAGATATTTAAAACCTTCCCAGGTTCAGAATTAGACGTCTAAGTGTCATTGTAGATATTTTCAATGTGTTAATAGAAAATGCATTATGGTCTGGTTCTTTGTGATTTGCAACACAGCTCTTTTTTACACATGAAAGGAGCCCTCTTCTCCGGCTGTACCTGATACATTATATTCTATACACTACATGCCTCAAGAGTCCTTACCCTCTATCAGGCATGGCCCTTGTTCATTTGCTGATATATTTTGAAGTTGATGCAATGTAAATTACCAGAGGCTGGTGATGTCCTGCACCCAGTGGTAATATGTTGTTGCTGTGGTCCACTTGTGCGTTTCTAAATGACTGTCATCGGGAGCCCAGCACTCTAAACACGGCCACATTCTTTCACCTTTTTTGGCCACATCTGGGAAGCCAGGGCACGTCATTAGTTATGTCTGCACAATTAACGCAAACAGTAATACATCAAACCAATTATTGCAAATCTAACGTATGTTGGCAAGGGAGGCCTTTCAAACAAGACTCAAATGAACCAGTATGGATTGGAGAGAGACGACAGAATAGCAGTCAGCTGTTAGCTATGTGTCACGCGCAGTACACAGTGCACGCAGTTCACGGACCCATTGACCCCAGTGCATTTTGGGTAGAAAATGTTCAGTCCCTGGTGAATGACACAAATCGCTTTGATAATGACTCGCATCCGCCACGTTTAGGACGCTTCTATAACAGAGGGCACGGTGTGGACAAAACAATCTCCCCCTAACTCTGTTCTTCCGCTATTTAATAGAACTGCCATATTGGATTTGTAATGACAAGCTTAAAGACAACAGCAAAACAGGCTGTGCTGACCTGTGTTCATGAGCAAACATTTGAGTTCTAATTCTGGGCATTTATTTCCCTTCATGTGAGACATACCAGTTATATTTGAATCTGCAGTTTTGTTTAAATCATTTCAATTTGGTAAATGTACAAAGCAACGGAAATGAAAGGCAATCGTTTCATAATGCAGTGACAAAACAATAATAGATAATAGATAAAGAATTATCCTGGGGCACATTCATGTAAAACGCAGGAAAGTGTTCAAAATAAACAGGTTAAAGCAAAGGAGAACATTGCTGTTTGTTTCAATGTGTTTTTTTTTTTTAAAACAGCCAAAACATCAACACATTAAAGAGCAGGACAAAAATTCAGACCTTAATAATAAGATTGCCTTATTAAATGTTGTTTTGGTGCTATTCAATTCATGCTCCATTAGTAACAAAGGTGCAATATTATTGCAAGTCAAATGGAAAACAGGGAAATTATCTCAAAGGTTTAAAACGATTGGAGACTATATTAAAGGCACAACTACTTTGCAAGAAGGACATCAAAAATCTAATGAAAAGAACAGCTATTTAAATTGTATTGAAGGATTGTGAAATTAATTTAGAATTGTTGTAATTATCAAATGCATTATTCAAGTAAAGCAAAAAACTAAATATCTAGTCTCTGTATGGAAAAGTAGTGCAGGGGTTCCCACATTTTTCAGGCCGGGATCCCCACAACAAAATAAAATTGATGTCTGTGATAATCTTAAATTTCAACCCATTTAAAATTAGGTTTAATTGTATTTATTTTAGTAGTTTATTGTATTATCTGACTGAAAAACACTAAAACTGACAGTTTTCAATTAAAAAGAGATTAAATACAGCGTCATAATTTGTTTTACCTTACATCATGAAATGATTTCACGACCCCCAGCACATGCTTGGAACCCCCCCCGGGGGGTCCCGACCCCCACTTGTGCAACCACAGAAGAAGAGGAAACATCCAAAAACGTATTCTGAATGAAAGGGATTTTCTGTGCTGCCCGGTGGTCGAGTGGTTAAGGCTACATGTCCTTCCTTCGCTCATCACTGTTTCACACTAACATGTTCTGTCTAATAAAGCCTTTATAAAGCCAAAACATCCTTTATAAAAGGAGAAAGGGATTCTCTTCTTTATTGTGCAGGTCATGTCATGTTTTTCTCCCACATTGATGCTCCTGGACATGTTAACGCAGAGACATACTTCATACTACGGGCTCATGTGCATAAGTTCATGTTTTTATTGCTTTGACTGAGTCTGAGTTCACGTCCTGTCCATGCTGCATATCATTTCATAGCCCATTGGCTGCAAACTGCGCGTTCTTGACATTTATAACAGATTTCCCTGAGCAGAAACAATCTACTTTATGCCCGTGTCAGTGCCTTTTGCATTTTAAGCTACTGTTTCAGGCATTACATAACATACCAGTTTTTTGGGTGACTTTTCCCATATTGGTGTTGCATAAATCCTGCACAGTTTCTTAATGAGTGTCGATACATTTGCAGACGCCTTTCATCATGGAACATTATACATTGTGATTCTTTTTTTACATTATTGTTTTTTGGCGCCAAATTGGGAGCACAAGTATGTTATTTGTACCAGACACCAAACTTGAATAAAAGGAAAGGGTTAGTCCTGATGATCTGTAAAACCTTTTAATAATGCCCCAAATAAACAATCAGGTGCAGATGATTCCAGATACAAGATACTTTAAAGGCAGGGCACGGCAATATACCAAAAACTGTATCAAAATTCGTTTTGTCTCAGTTTTATATTTTAATTTTTTTATTGTAGTGTTAAAAACAAAGCTGAAGAAATGGCTTTTCAATATTCATGTCCTCAACTTCAACAGTACAGACTGAATCACTGCCATTTAATGGAAAACAAATTATTTTAAAACCTTTTTTTTTTTTAGAACAAAAAACAAAACAAAAAACACGAGAAACAGAACATGACCAGAGAGAGTAGGAAATAAAATTAAGATTATAAAGATTTCAAATTGAGTTCGGATGTGATTATTTTTAAAAAACTCATTCACATTTATAATGCCAATCCGATCTTTGATTGTCGGGATAGCCGTGTCATTTCTTTTTTTTTTCTTTTTTTTTTCATGATGGCCTTCTTCCCCACCTTATGGTCCAAAGGTATCCATTCACTGAGTCATGGAAGGAGTTTTGAGGCCCAAATACATCGCTCTGAAGTCCATTCGAATGGCAATATCAAAAACAGTCTCTAGTCTTTTGTTCATCTCAGTCCAGTGTTTGATGATAAACCACTTGGCAACTTGGCGACTAGTATTTACATGTGAATATTGCGCAAAATTTAAAATACCATGATATATTTTCACAACAGAACCAAATACGCCTTCTCTTTTCCACTTACCGGTACTTTTAATGTATTGTATTTCGTAGAATGGCTGTCCAGAGTATTGATGCAGTTGTATAGTTTTGCTATTATTCCCCTTGAAAGTTCTGATTTATAAGCATTCATAAACATTTTAGACAGAGGATTAGAGTGGTTGCTTTGTTTAACTTCTTCTTTCTTCATTGTAATAACTCCTTGTAATGCATAACAAGCCCACATTTCTTTCTCCAAACACTGGCTCTCGACCTCTAAATTAAAAAGACCCAAGCAAATCATCCACATTTAGAAACAAATGAATCTCAATCTCAATTCAAATTTGATTAATTGCTCAGCCCAAATAAAATAGATGTGATTCGAAATAAAACAAATATGTTGTCTATATGTCTCTGTGGAAGCAACTACACTTTAAGTAATGAGATCGCTTATAATTCACTGACCATTAAATTGCTTGTTTAACATTGACTGATTGAGCCAAGTTTAGAGTCAAGAGCGTTTTGCCTCATGCAGTCTGCTGCTTATTGCTCAATGGCAATAAACTACTATGACAGATGACAAAAAGCTGGCTAGCAGTGCTTGATATCTGCAGGCAGGCTGCGTAACTGTGTGAACTTGTCAAGACCATTTGTCAGTCCACATGAATTACAATTGACCATTTAATTTTGTATCGTTCCAGACGTTCTATTGTCACAAACCTTAATAGCATTTTAACTCATGTTGCATGTCCCTGAAGAGCAAAACAACACTTACAAGACGTGCGCACCATATACATGCAAACAGCCTCAGTGGGACAGCTGCAGTAATTACTCTGTTTTGTTGTTATTTTAATGTGAATCTTCATAAAAATGGAATCCCCCCGGGAAAAACATGACTGTATAAAAAGCAGTGCATGGGAGGAAGTACCTACAGCAGTGACCTCTTTCTTAGGAGCTGCGTATCTGCATGACTGAGCTTCACAGCTTTCCACAAACTTGGACATACTAATCTTGTGTGAAATTTAGGACAAGTGAATTAGGAAAACACTGAACGCTATTTATAATGTAGTCATTAAAAAAAGTGAGCAGTATTGTGAAAGCGGAGTTCAGTGAATATACTGATAAGATTATGTTCCTCTAATGGTCTCAACATGAGCCATATATGCACTAATGTCATCCCCCACAGTTTAGACATCATTCTGTTTGTGTCCTGCTGCACAAACAAATGATCTAATGAAGCTAAATCAGCTCTAATGTTACTTGTGTAATTTAGGGTGCTCCACATGTAAACCACTGATAATACTGTCGAATCATTTTGAAAACCAATTATTTCAAATAGCTTCAGTTTGTCGATAATTGCGAATAAAGACATGCTAACTGTTGAGTAAGGGTACGTGCGTGGGTTATTTGATACTTCTCCTTGACATCACAGACTCACAGAGTTTCTTATGAGTTAATTCACTTTTTGAGTTTGTAGCTATATCAATGCACACAATGATTAGACTCGCTCAGTGCCCAAGTCCTTAAACTGTATCATACTGA
This sequence comes from Chaenogobius annularis, assembly GCA_015082035.1. Lineage (NCBI taxonomy): Eukaryota > Metazoa > Chordata > Actinopteri > Gobiiformes > Gobiidae > Chaenogobius > Chaenogobius annularis. The sequence goes on along the minus strand of BJKM01000013.1, from coordinate 2,565,800 downwards.
AGGCCATAACAAAGAATTGGATGACTCAGACTGCACTGACTGTCAAGGATTGGAATAATGACACTCAAAAAGAAAAGACAAAGAAAAGAAAAAGAAGTTACATTTGCACAAAATCTGAAAACAGACTTTGGACCAAATTGGACCAATTTGATTGTTCTCTCTTTGCATCATGTTCTAGTTGTGTTTGTTTGTAAAAGAGCATGATTTAGGAATGTCTGCTCCTCCATAATACCATAAATGTATTTTTCTTAAAGGAGTAATATGTAACTTTTCTGGTCTCCATGGAGAAGTAATTGCGTTGTCTGGAATGTTCATCAGTATGGCATTGAATGTATGTATCATGATTACAATTACAGATGTTTGTACTTGGCATACGCTCCACCAGAAATGTTATATGAGGGCACCTTTAATCCCATTTTCTTTTACATGTTAAGTTTTACTATTATACACACAATTTATAATGCTATACATGAAGGCCATCTGTTTATGGAAAAGTGTTTGTTTAGGGTTTACGTGCAGGTTACTTTCTACATGGAATGATCTGGAGATCCTCTAGTCTTGTTTATTGTTTATCCAGTCACAAGAATAGCATTTCGTCTTTATGAAATGGCTTGGTGACATCGTGCCCTTTAGCCTTGGACTCTGTTTGCATAAAGATAATTGCTTTAGCTGCGGCGACTTGCTAAAACCACGGCAGATACAAATGAAGTGTAATTCTAAAGAAAAAGAGTCAAACCTTTGGAGAAAGGAGAATTTTTCCATCCCACGGTGAAGTTTTCCATTTTGGCGCCAAACCAGGGAACAGGGCCATTACCACACAGTGAGTCAAGGCAAAATGATATCTGAAAAGAGGAAGTGTATCAGAAAAACTGTAATTGTGCTGCCTAATATAAATACTATATTCATGATTTCTCGAGAGAATAAAATGGGTTTATGGACTCTTTTCAAAAACCTTTTCAGAACAGGATCTGGAAATGAAGTCTTGATATATTTCATCCTTCATTGGGAGCTGTCAGACTTGGCGCGGCACCCTTACAGAGGGTCTACAGAACGAGAGCGCACGTCAGAGCAGAGGTGGGGACACATGATAAAGGAAAAAGCAAATAACAAACCCCTGAGCAAGAGGGGGTTAAAGGAGATCTGCCAGTTCTCTGTCAAACGTCTGACATTTTATTGTATTATGAAAGATAAAATAAAGGTGGATCTGCGACTAGCATTAAAAATACTGGTACAAGGAGTATTTTTTGTTAAGAGAAGGAAAACAGCTTACATTTTTGGTTTAAAACAGTGTGAATTAAAAAAATTAAAATAAAATATTTCTATAGCTGTGGTGGAGAAGAAGTTTGATGGAGAAGTTTGATGAAAATTGGGGAGTCCTTTATAGTAATAGCATGGCAATAGGATGTAGTGATGGGCAGTGATTTTTGTTTTGATCCGATACCATGAAATACTATGGCAAGTATAGCAACATCGATCCAAAACGCATTCTGATGAGTATTGTGTTAAAATGCATTAAACCTCCTCCACTTTAAAGAATAACTAAGAATAAAAAGGTGAAAAGGGTACTCTTAAAAGTTGCAATATCTTAAAAAGAATAAAAACAATACTAACAAAACTATTAATATCTCAATCAATAGTTCATTCCCACAGTTTTCTTAGCTAGGAAACCATCTGCGGCAATTTTTGTTTACCATAAAGCTGCTGTGGGAAAATTAGATCCATAGATCCACTGGGAAGTTTGATGTCCCCATTGGCTTTCATTACTGCTCAGGAACGTGGAAATGAAATTCACAAATACTAAATACTATATTTATTAGATTAAATTGCAAGCAGCTGCATGGGTCATTGAGGGGGACAGCTACACCAGCAGCCTTTTATATACACACACACCTATATATATATATATATATATATATATATATGTATGTATGTATATATATATATGTATGTATATATATATATATTTAAGGTTTTGGTGCCCGTAGGCTTTATTAGACAGGAGAGGACAGGGTGAAATGGGGGATGAGAGAGAGGAGAGGACATGCAGTAAATCATCGGAGTGAGGATTCAAACTCACGACACTGCGGCCGGCTGCTCTTGGAGCCTGGCATGCACATGCTGTGACTTCACACCAGCACACCAGCAGCCTTTTATAAATAATGAATTGCAATCCTGGCGCAAGGCTGGAGTCTAATAATAAATGTATCAATTTATCAAATGTATGAGTCCATGTACAAATATATAATGGATCTTTGCTCATGTCTTGTCGTGTATTCTGGGATACCACCTTTTTTGGCCCGCAACCCAGCCTGAGTGTCAAAATTTGTCCAGAGGAGTTTGACCCCAAAATGAGTTTGACGCCCTTGCAATCGATTGATTGATTCTTACAAAAAAAAAAACACAAAATGCTTTACAGTGTATCAAAAACAATTCCACATCCCACCCAGCCCTCTCCATAACCATCTAACCCACACTGCAAAACCTCCCGTCCACAGACACACAGAGACCCGCACGCCCACACACTGCCGTCTGCACCACGAGCAGAGACACGTGCCGCTGAATTTTGTAGTACTTGTAAACCTGAAATACTCTTTTTGGTAAGACCAGCGAGCAGGGCATGCAGTATATACTATATACTATACTGAACACTGCAACATATTAGCATGACATCACTATGACAACGTTATTACACCCATACAGAACACTGTTATAATAGGTTGAGTTCACGTTCTAGAATTTGATGTCATAATCATAGATAGATTCTTATGGATTTCAATCAATCAATCAATTCATATACACTCAACAAAAATATAAACGGAACACTTGCTCCCATTTTACATGAGCTGAACTCAAAGATATTAACCTTTTTCTATATACACATATAAAAGGCCAAGAAAACCAGTCAGTGTCTGATGTAACCACCAAAATGGCCACTGAAGTTGCTGGATATTGCCAGGAGAACACACTTGTATATGCAGATCCAGAGCATCCCAAACATGCTCAATGGGTGACATGTCTGGTGATGCTGGCCATGCAAGGGCTGGGATGTTTCCAGCTTCCAGGAATTGTGTACAGATTCTTGCAACATGGGGCCGTGCATTATCATGGGGTGAGGGCTGTGGATGGCACAACAATGGACAGGTCACCCATTGAGCATGATTGGGATATATAGAACAGGTTTTATATCTTTGAGTTAAGCTAATGAAAAATGGGAGCAAAAACAGAATTGTTCCATTTATATTTGTGTTCAGTGTGATTAATAAGTTCTATTCAGTAGTATAGTTCCCTAAATAACAATGAATTCTAGTAGGCCTTCTTCATTTTTCTTCATATCACTTATCACATTTTATACCCAGAAAATCCTTACTCTACAAAGGCATACAGCTATCATAATAAAATATGCATATTAGTGCCTCAACAAATAATACATTTCATGCTTCTTGAGCAATGCCATATGAGTCACCAAATTAATACAAAACTATTGAACGAAAACATTCCTTACATTAAAATTCTCCTTTGCTTTGTGATATCCATGATCTGTTCACACAATACTATGACTGAAATGATGAGAACGGGCCACAGCAATCTTATAGTTTATGAATATGAAACAGTATGCATGGTGAAGCACTGAAATAGTCCCTACCATCCAATATTTCACATGGGAATAAACAATCTAATACGTACGTGAGGTAGGCATCAAAAGGAAATCGGTAGTGGAAGTAATATTGTGCAAAAATATAAAAGAATAACACATTTGCCACCCCTGTTTCTATACTTTCTTTGAAAAAGTGAACAAACCTATACAAGGCGCTGAATACACAACACAGCTCACCCAGCATGAATCAAACATCTACTCTAGAGAAAGGAAACAAGTGGTAAAAGCAACATTTCAAGTAATAGTAAATGCTATTTCAGTTTAATTTGTTCTTAAGTGAGTTGTAGGACATGTACACTCACATGCATAAAGTATTATCTTAATTTCACTATATAGATGGTGCAATGCCCATATTTACAACAATTGGGGAGCCATAAAGAGAGAACCCACTGCTGGGAACAGTCAATTTGAAAGATTGATAGTTTCGAATAAGTTCATACAATTTCTTTTTTAGAAAAGAGGCTGGATATTGCCTGTTACAAGAGCCCAACAATGTGTTGCACCTTATGTAATAACACGGGTTATTGATTTATCCTATTGACCTGTCTTTGAATAATGTTCAATTTGTATCCCATTCAAACTGGAATGTTCTCACAGCAGAAAGGACAGATGTCAAGACTTGCCTGTACTTACCAGACTTAAAAGTACCAGTTATTTTTCTGCATCAGTAACCTTTAGTTTTAATTATTCTGGTACCGTGTTGAGGCAAATAATGACATTGGAGAGACAGATTGTGATTGGTTGGAGCTGCTCTCTCCACTGATTCAATCCAGAACACCACATTGCTGTTCATTTTGGCAGAAGAACTGCTTCCAACTTTTACCAATTGTAGTTGAACTACTTCAAGCCACAGGGGACTATGCAGTACATTGTATAATAAAGTGTGCTATTAAACAGGTGTTGACCAGGATCTCAAGTTGGAGCCCACCATCAGATCATACCATGATCAGGCCATCAAGAAGGCTTAGCAGAAGATGTACTTCCAGCGGCAGCTGAGGAAAATCCATCCTCACCGCCGCCATTGTCGTGTGTTACAATGGGCCACAGCTAGGGACAGACACAGACTGCAGCACACTCTGCTGAGAGGATGATCGGTTGCAGCCTCTCGTCTCCAGGATTCGAAGGCAAGCAGGTCCGATCACAGCTGACCCTTCTCACCCTAAACACATGTTATTTGAGCCACTCCCCTTGGGCATTAGACTTGAATCCATTCGGACCGGAATCTCTCGCCACAAGAGCATGTTTCTTCCCCTCTGCTGTTGGACCCATGAACACTTCAACAACACTTCTATTTGCACTGCTGTATCTATATTAAGTCAAAGTCTATTTATTTTGCCCTGAAGAAGACACCGTGTCGAAACGCGTAGGCTCATGTTACAACAAAGCAGCGCTTCTCAACCTGGGGGACCGGCTGACAGATGATTTGAGGGGGAAAAGTCTTAAACAAGGTTTGACACCCTTCAAAGGCTGTGGTAAATGTAGATTATTATTCGTTAGCCAACCAAAGTAATTTATCTTGGTTAATATCTTCCCAATAAGATCAAACATTAGACATGAGGCTTCATCATCATCTTGGGGGCAGCCTACTGTTCATGTATGGGAGTCTCGAGTGCCAAGGACTTTTACTCAAGTCCCTCGAACGTTCATGACTGCATTTTTGCACAGATGCAGTTCTTTTAGATTGCAAATATTTTTTTCTGTCTCCAATGTCTGTTTTAATTGCAACATCTTATTTTACACATGCCTTTATTTTGTTATAGTTTATTATTTGTATTCGTTATGTTGCATCACATTGACAAAACAAATTCCCAGTGAATTTTGTTTCATAACAATGGCGCCAAAACCCTTTTCTGATTTTGATTCTGAATAAAGCTAGACACTACAATACTGCTTTCATGCTTTCACTTGGAAACAAAAACATTGTCCAACCTGCACCTAAAGACGTTTTGTTTTTTTAATTGAATCCCCTTGCATTCATAGATTTATATAGTATTTACATAATAATTTCAAAGGCTGTTCCCTCAAAAGGCATTTTCCTGCACCTACATACACCAAACTTTCCAGTCTTGTACTTAACTATTTTGTATTGGGTCATCCAAGGAATTTGATGATATCTTTAACCTGATTTATGTAAGTTTTTACTCCCATAAAGGGGATAAAGAAAATGAAAAAAAAAAAAAAACCTAAAATGTGTTTAAATTCTCTACTTTAAATCAGTATTACGCTTACATTGTAAATTATAAAAGTTCAAAAATTATTCTCAATAGAATAGGGTAAATTATTATTGGGGTTGATGATGGGGGGCCGCGACACTGCAGCAATCCCCCTCTGTATTTTTAAAAATGTAATATAACAAAATCAAACCTGGATGTATCCCCTTTTCAGTTTTTTATGTCCCAAATACGTGCAAGTTTAACATATTTTACACATAAAACACAATAAAAAAATAAAAATAAAAGTCAAACGTCAAAAGAGAATGTACAAAAAAAAAAATAAACTAAATGAATTGAAGTAAACCACAGAGGTTATTTCAGTTAGATGTCTCAAGTCTAAATGTAAGCGTATTTCCTGGTCACCTGCAGTGTAGTGCCATGTGTTTAACCATATCTACTTTTCCAAAAGACATCCTTTGTGAACTATTACTACCTACTATTGCCGGTTTTGCAAGCAGAGTGCACACGCCATCTAGTGGTGGGTGTTTGACCTCAACAAACTGACAAAGTCAACTAACGTTCAATTTACTTGATTACATTGACCTTCAGAATGGGTAAAAATGAACTGCGTGAAGTTCAAAACGTGAAATTCGGGGCCGGCCTTATGCACCTATTAAGGACTACAGCCATATGCTGACTTGTTAAGATATATATATCTAAAAATGTTTCACCATTATAGAATTAAGTATGTTGTAATATGGATAGTTCACTTTTAATTACATCATTAACAGTATCTTGAGGAATACAATGACTTCCTGACATTGAACAAAACCTAATTTTCTTTTTAAGGGTTTGTAAAGAGGTCCACACAGTGCAAATTATAATTCTGCTTAATACACAGATTGACTGAGTTACCACATATGCCAGTTTTTCTGTAGCCTAGAAGTTACAGCATCATCATACACATATTACAAATGAAAAGGAAAAACAGAAGGCCAGTCTTTAGAGCATGTTTTCATCCTTCAGTTAGAGCAGTGTTCTCCCGTCTCAAGTTCAGTAGAAATATCCCAAGGCATTTGAGTATCCTTTCTGATTAATCAATTTTCTTTGTTAAATAAAATCAGAATGTAGAACAGAGCATGACGGTTGGAAGCACAGAGTTGGCACCGCTCTACTCCAGCACCACAGTGCCACCTGCTGCCTCCAGAGCAGCTTTCAGTTTCTCTGCCTCCTCTTTGGAAACGTTGGCTCGGATTTCCTGAGGGAGGGACTCCACAAGTTTTTTAGCCTAAATAAAGATATTGGAGGAGGGTTAGGTCAATTTAGAATCAGGCAATGCAAGTGCATGCAAAATATCTTGTACGTTAAAACAATTAGACATACCTGCACTAGATTTAATCCTTGAATACAGTTCTTGACTTCTTTTATAAGCTTCACTTTTTCAGCAGCTTTGAGCTCTGTCAGTTTTACTGTGAAGTGAGTCTTCTCTTTCTTGGCTGGTGCCTCATCATCTTCTGCAGCCTATTGAACATGCAAAATAAGCAACCAGTTACATCATGGAATATTTTAATTTCATAATTTTATCTCCTATAGTAGGGTACCTGAGTGGAAGGCATTGCTGCTCCAGCCATTGCACCCATTGGCATCATTCCAACATCTTGGATTTTCAATGTTTTCTATAAAAGGAAAATTAAGCACATTAGAAAATCAAGCCATAACTTCACTTATGAGGCTTGTTCAAGACTGTTCCACCTTGAGAAGTTCATTGAGGTCTGAAACCTCTAACAAAGTGAGGCTGGCTATATCGGTGACAAGCTGCTGAATTTTAGGAGAGTATTGTTTGGGTGCGCCGTCTAGAGGAGGGGTAGCTATGGCCTCCACATGGTTTGGTGAACTGGTCCTCAGTAGTCTGCACGCCAAAAGCATTGGGGCCTGCAACTGGTTCTCTTGTCTTGAAAACAAAAAGGACAAGTTTACAATTAGACAAACACATATACAGAGTATACAGACATTTCCACCTTATTCAATTATCAATGACTTGATCATGACTTATTCAAAAAAGCTGCATTTAAGATATAGAGACTTATCCCAGCAGCTAGGCCCTCTTAAACTCCCAATTTTTCAATGTATAAGTCCATTATGTCTGTGTACGTGCATGTTTGATGTCTCTTAATCACTGCAAACCAATTTACCCAATGATACGAATAAAGACACCTAACTTAACCTAAATAACACGATTGCCTATAACCCACAGCAGGTCCCTGGCCCTCAGTTTACAGAGGTCAGTCTGAGCCTCCGTAAAACCACAGAGGACTGAAGTTTTAGCTCAAATAACAATATATAGGCCTATGTGCGATTTAGATATCCATCTTACACGAAGTATGAATGCAAAGTAAATACAAGCGATAATTAACATGACCGGCCTTTCATTGGTTGGAAATCTTAACCTGCTTATCAACAGCGGAAGACGCTACAGAGCGCGTTTACTACAACTGCAGATCACAGAACGAGTACTAAAGACCAAATACAGCGGGGTGCATCACCGGCGTCTGCCCTTGACAGTGGTTCTGCACCGATCCTGCTTTTACGTGACTTCAGACTGCAGCATAACGTTACGTACCTGTACGTGCGTGCTGCTGTTCGCAGCGCAGTCCGAAGGCATCGCGTGGTACAGTACATGATTAAAATGATGGTGCTTTCACACTTGAGTATCCACTGAAAAGCAGATAAGTTTGTTTGAACCAAGTTCCTTCTGCCTCAAAAGCACATGGCGTCCTCTCTACTACTGACCTACCCAAGATGCATTGCGTGAACTGGTTTACCTACGGTGGCTCGCACATACAAAACATGGGTAATAATTATTGATGGATCATTTAATCAATGGATGATAAGCATGAATCTGTCGATTTTTGATAATATATGCAGTTCAACTGGTTGTTGATACCAAATTATTATTATTACAAAATATTCCCTTCCTTGACCTTCACCCATAAAGCCCCGTGTAAATAGGGCCTTTGGCTTTCATTTAATAAATTAATAAACATTAGACTGGGTTATTGTTATTGCTCTCTTACAGCTATTGAGATTAAAGAGAACGAAAACACTTTGAGACAATGCCTATTTGTTTATTATTCTATATCCTGATTGAATCAAAAACAAGGGGAGCACAGGAGAATTAACAAGATTAACAAGTAATCTCTAACCATCTGCTCCAGTCGTCGCTGTTCACCTGCATTTGTGTGTTGTATTGTCTTGTCTTGAGTGAACCATGCTGGTGTCTCCTCAGGCTGAGAGGAACTGGGAGAGCCTGTCTTTAGTGTTGGAGGAGGTACTGGAGGAGCAATCTCACAGGAAACTTTTCGCTTTAGAGCTGGGGTCTGGCACAGGGCAGCATGTCGTACGGTTTGCCCAGAAAATGCCCTTTGTGACCTGGCAGCCCTCAGACATCAAAGAAGAGTCCCGGAACAGGTGTGTATCTGAAAAACTCAAAATCTATTCGATGTGATTCATGTCATCTTAAAATTGGACCTTTTGTCTAAAGCATTAAGGCATACATCGCTGCCACCAATGTAAACAATGTGCTCCAGCCATTGCACCTTGATGCCAGTGAACCCTGGGAGAAATGGGCAAACCTTTCTATTCATTCTTGTGACGTTATCGTCACCATAAACCTACTGCAGTACAGCTCTTTCAAAACAGCACAGGTAAAGTTAATTTTACTCCCATAACTCATGATGTATCAACTAAGACTCCAATTATTATTTAATTCCCAGGGTGTTTTATTATTTAATTCCCAGGGTGTTTTTACTGGGGCAGCTCATGTCCTCAAACAAAATGGCCTTCTGATAATATATGGGGTATGTATAGCACATTTTTTTGGGTTAAAAATAAACCAATTGTAGCTCTACGACGGATTGTCTCAAATAGGTCTATGCAATAAATGGAACTATTACACCAAGCTGTAATGAACACCTGGATGAAGAGATAAAGAAGCTGTAAGCATAATTCTACCCGTTTTTTTGTTTGAAAAAAAATACAAAATTCTAGATTGTCCCTGAATTTACAGGAATCCAGAGTGGGGCCTTCCAGATATTGATGTGCTAAGACAGATCGCATATGGAAATGGGATGCAAATGCAGAGAATAGTAAGTACTTGTAAATGTTTACCATTTTAAATCTTTTAAAATGTTAACCGGTAATTACAATATGCTTTTTATCTTGAGGTTGAGATGGAAGAATACTACAAATGTCTAATCTTCCGGAAACTTTAAAGAAGTCAAAAGATGTTTGATATATTATTTATTTATTATTGTATAGATGTGCATTTTCACTTGTGTTGTGTAAATGACTTTCCTTGTTTAAAATTAATAAATGGGGGATGGTGACAATAAGAACCAAATTTATTAAATATATTTTCAAAATGACTTTAGTCAGACAGATGAGTGGGATAAAGATCACAAATGGCAACTGAAAGATTTCTGAATGTGTTTCATACATGCAGCACATGTTTGATTTACAGGCTAATCCACTTTTCTTTCAGAGCCAAATGACCAAAACATCCTGTTTGTGGCAATGAAGGCAACTTGTATTCATTAAGGTCCTATGCTCATTTTGGCCTCGAGAAAGTGCAGGGTAATCTGAGAATTTCTTATTTGTCAAATTAAATGTGTTTCAGAGAAATTACAAAATATCCCATCATTTTATTTCCGACATAATATACTGACATTTTCCAGCAGAGTGCAACTTATATTTAATATATCTCTTGCACTATTTAGGTTGACCTTTGACTGCTTTTTCTCTTTGCAGACACACAATATTTTAAAAAGTACTATGCCTACGATTAAACTTAAAATTGGAGCGACGCTAATACAATTTAAACTAATACAATTTAACATGCAACTTTTGATTTATAAAAATATGAATGAAAGGGATGGTTATGTTACAACACCTCCATTATTATGACATAATTGAAAACCACTGCCTATTTTAGAGCATAGTTATTAATTTAATAAGGAAATATTACATAAATGTACATGTAACGAGCCAGGAAGTTAGAAGAAATAAAAGATTTAGGTCTTGCCTTTACTTTCAGATTTTCTGCTGAACTTAAGGAAAGAGGGCAACTGTTTTTGCAACATTATCACAAAATTCACATTGCCACAACATCACAGCGCAATGACAGGTGAGATGTCTGTGAGGGGTGCAAAAGACCAGAAAGAGAAGAAACAGACTAAAGGAGGAGAGAAGAGTGTAGTGTGTGAGATGCAGCAGCAGGGAAGATTTTCAGTCAAAAGAAATGAGCTGAGCTTCTGCACTGCCTGGTACGGCCTGTTGGGGCTGCTGCTGAGCTGGGGGTGGTTGCTGTTGAGGGCCACCAGGAGGGGGAACCTAAAAAAACAGAGCAAAGGTGGTTAGAATCATTTTTGTTTACACAGCCACTAGTTCAGAGTAACAGAGCTGTCAATCTGAGAGTTTGCTTGGGCCAGTGTGAACACAACAGATGTATTCTGGACCACTTTAAACAGGCTCCTTCTGTACTGTGGAGTGGGGCGAGCTCGAGCCGACCTGCGCAGTCTGCGGTGAAAGTAGACGTGCTTGAAACTATCACAAAATTGCTTTGATAATTTATACTTGTGTGAATGGTCGCTGCAGAGCTGGCAGTTTGCAACCTGCATCTGATAATGAAGAAAATTGGTTCAACTTAATCAACGAGACACTGCTTCTGTCTGCACAGTTCAGGTTTCATCTGTCTATGGGCTGCTCAGAAAGCTTTTTCTACATTTACTTTTAGCTACAAGTGAAAGAAAAGACCACCGCATATCGCACCAAGAAACCAAGAGCGTGTGCGTGTGTATCCACGGGGGACTGTTCTCTTAATGTACATATTTCCATGACAACAGGCTTTAAGGTCGGAGGTCAGCTGATCGCCTCTAACGTGGCTCATTGTGTGGTATTTGGGATGCATGATGAGCGGTACATGTGAAAAAGGATGTGAAAACTGCAATATATTGACCAACCTGCTGGTACATGGGCTGCTGGCCTGGCATGTACTGCTGTTGTGGTGGTGGTATGTTTGGGTCCTGCCCTGGCAGCGCTGAGATCATGCCCTGCATGTTGTACTGCTGATAACCCATGTAAGCCATACCATTACTAGGGGCAGTTTGGGGCATAGGAGGCAAACTCTGGGCTTGAGAGGCTACATTCTGGAAACAACAAAATTGTGGTTACACAGTGCAGAATCCAAAGTCAGTGAATCACCCAAATACAAAGAGGATTCAAACCTGGTAGCCCTGTGTAGGTGTGGGCTGGTAATTGGAGTATGGGGGGCTGGTTGTGGGAGGGGCCTGACCAGGAGGAGGGGCAGGCTGCCCATTGGTACCTGCAGCTGGGTACATGTACGCATTCACCATATTGGGATCTAAAAGGAAAAATAAAAGCGTAAACCACATTAGTTTGGAAACAAATAAAGAAAGCTTTGTAGGAATTCAGTTCTTGACACAGTTTATTTATTTTTATTAAAAAGTGTCCAGATTCTACAATGGAACACTCCTGGACAAATGAGGGATTACACAAAAATCAAGAAAGCATTAATTTTATAGCAACACCTCACCTGGCATAGCCTGATACTGTGTTGGTGCAGTTTGCCCCCCTTGGTTCATGTAAATGTTGTGCATAGGTGAACCTTCCACTGAGCCAGCAGGGCTGAAGGTGCCTGGATAACTGGGGGGAGCCCCAGGCTGATACACCACCCCTCCTGCTACATTTGGAGGCAACGACTGCAGCTGCAAAACATAACATGCAAGAATTAATTTAGTAACTCTTCATTAATATCTATATTTTAGGATAGATGGATAACTTTTACCATATTGTTTAACAGGACAACTATTTACATCATAAAATACTTTTACAGACTTAATATGTGTATGTAAAGCCTTCCAACAGAGTGTGGTCCATGGGTCCAGAGTTTACCTGAGCGTAGGGCAGAGAGAAAGCCGGCATCTGCGCTCTCATCTGAATGGTGTGCTTCTGCTGCTCCAGACGCATCTGTCTCTCCTTCTCTTGCTCTTGGAGGCGCTGAATGGCCAACTGCCTTTGCATTTCCAGATATTCCTGTCATGTAACATTAAGGGCATCAGTAATAATGTCGCCACAAGAACGAAGGGACCCATTACTTTTTATTATTACCTGTTTCTTCTGCCTCATAATTTCTAGTTTTTGTGCGAGCTGCATTTGTCTCTGCCGTTCCGCTTCCTCAGCTGCGCGACGCACTTTCTCCCTATGTTCGTCCCGAAGAGCATTGAGAGCTGCCCGAGCATCCCGCACTTGGGCCAACTTGTCCTGCAGTCCCTCGTAGTACACTGTTACACATTAGATTTAGATTTAATAAAGACACTCATTAAAGCAGGGCTATTCAACCTAATTTTCCTGAGGGCCAGATTTCTCGACCCAAAACAGGTCTAAAGCAGAATTAAATGAGGACTAAACCAGAAAAAACAGTAAACCACGTTTAAACTGGTAAAAACCAGGAAATAAACCAGAAAACAAGAAGAAAAAAAATATAATAATAACATTTGGAAGAAGGGACGTGGGCCAGATCAGATTGTTTCGCGAGCCTGATCTGGCCCCCGGGCCTTAAATTGAATAGCCCTGGATTAAAGAGAAGAAATTGGATAGACCTGGATTAAAGAGAAGAATTCATAATAAGATAAGGAGAATTTCACAAACACTGACATCTTTTCTCATCCAGCTGGTTGAGAATATCCACAAGCTGTGGGTGCATGTTGTTGATGGATTGAAAGAGTGACAACACAGCACTGTCGTTGGTGATGCTGCGCCCTCTCATGTGGTTGCTTTTCATGCGGTTCAGGAAAGTTGAAACGGCATTCTGTAAGGCCTTCAGAAACTGTTCATGATTCTCCTCAGATTCACCATTTTGGTACTGTTGCTGTAAGGGGGACAATACATTTTAATACTACCATTTACCATTAGAATGATCCATAAACAGTATTAGCATACCTCGACAATGTTGACGGGCTGGACTGGGATGTGACTTTCAACAGGTTGAGTTATTGCAGGGAGGGTCTCCGCTATTGACACAGGAGCAGGGGCTGAAGGTGTAGGACTCTTGCGGGCTTCCTCTTGTTTCTTTTCCCAGTATGTTCTATTTAAATAACGGGCCAGCTGGAGTAAAAAAGACAGTACATTAGCCAAAAAAAAAATTATATTTAAAACAGTAAAGTATGAAAGTTGTGCCTATGTGTACGTGCACACCAGATCAATAACTTTTCTGGAGTTATTATTGATATGTCATGTAAACAGTCACATCTGATGTGAGTAATCTGATTTCTTTCTGATTGTTCACATAGGTGTAGGGATATGTGAAAAAAGAAAAGGGCAAACATGGCATTTTCACTCTGAAAATGTTTCAGTTTGAGTCCTCAACATGCAGGTTAAAGCCACATTAACATACAAAATCGACTGGCAACCCAGTTGTACTTTCAAAAACCTACACACTCCATCTCAAATGATTTAAAAGAATATACCAAATGTACCTCAGGGTCTACGTCTTCAGCTGAGGGGGCGGAGGAGTTCTAAAAGAAACATTCATTGTATTGTTAAAAACAAGGAAATAGGTTGATGTTTGATTATAGTTAAACATACAGCATTAGGTTGTGTCTTACCATTGGAGCAGTGTAGAGGGTGCTCACTGGTGGTGCAGAAGAAGTCACTGGAGGAGGATCAGCTTTGGGATATATGGCATAAGAGTGCTTCTGTTTCTGTCAATTGAAACAATCAGCATTAATCGAAAAATATGTATTCTCCTTAAGAAACAGGCAGAATTTAGTACTTGCAGCTGTGACTTGTAAACCCACCATCCGCTCTTTTTCCTCTGCCTCACTTTGGGACAAAGCAATGGCCAACTGCAGCTCCTCTTCTTCCTGCAGGGCCGCTTCATCCCTTTTGGGGGGCATCTGCTTTGAGGAACAAAAGATGACAAAGGGGTATGTTAAGAATGGTCAACTTTGTATCTGAATAGTGATTCTTTTGTTTGTGTTTAGAGTGTATCTGCTTAATGAAAGATTGAAACTAATATCATGAAATAAGAGTATTTCTACATGACAGACCTGTGACTGCTGAGACAGGGGGCTGGTCAAATACTCTGGAGGAAGATCCGCTGAGCTTGAGGTTGGTGCTTTGCCCTCAGTTTTCCTGAGTAGAGGAGAGAGGGAGGGGTTGCTGGTGAGGAAAAGGGATCAGGGAGGACAAACAGCCTTAAAAATCAGTAGAGAGCATGACACAAAAGCTCTCCAAAAAGATGGGGAAGCCAAATAACACAGTAATGATAATAATGCACATTTATTAAATGAAGTACAATGATCCACAAGACTCACTTATTGAGCAGTTCAAAGCAGGGCTCACAGACGCGCACTTCCTTCTCAATGCCAAACTTTGGAATAGTGGAGTACTTGGAAGAACACTTGCCACAGAAAATCTGCCCACACGCTCGGCAGTGATGCTGGAAAGTAAACGAAGTATAAAATTGCTGACAATCTGTTTCAAATCAAGTCTTTCTACAAAGTAGGTTGCAGAGGAACAAAGTGACATAGTTCAAAGAAAGAGCTGCCTACCTTTCTTGTCATAACACCAAACTGGACTCTGCACCTGTGACACTCCTCTGCATCTACCCAGTCTGGCGCCTTAAATAGCACAATATATTCAAGCATAACATTACACTCAACAGAGTATGAGAGTAAACATTGTTTATTTTTTACTCGTACATACCCTTTCAGCTGCAAACATTGCATCACTCTCCTTAAATTCAGGAAACACATGGCCTGTGACAAAGAAAACAAAAATTACATTTTGTATTGACTTTAAATCTAATATGATGACATACATATTTATGCTTAGGGTTTTATGTAATTTAAGAGCACAACAAAAAGCTTACCTTCTACTTTCATGATCTGATAAGTATCTTGAACCACCTTGTATTTGGGCTCATTACGAAAAGCCTGGGCCCAAGCCTGAATAAGGTAAAGGATCTTGTTTCTTACATTTGGTTCAGCCTGTTTCTGTAAAAAATAAATGTAAAAGATTTTGAATGTTTTCCTTCCAGCAAGCACTGGCAGACTTGTAAATAAAAGGGAAGCCCCATAAAATACACTACAGTCAAACAGATCACAAGGTAATGACATCACAAAGAAGTAAAAACTGGTATAGGCTGCAGTGTCACATGACACATTGAGTAGCCAACCAGATAATGCTTGGTCATGGTGTAATGCAGTCCAAATCCTGACAGTAGTGCTATTATCAAGTAAAAATTTGATGGAAAACTTCAGAGTTGCAAAACCTAAGGATCTATTCCGTAACTACATAAGTCAACAAAGAAACTGGTGTGATACATTTAAGGTTTTCAGAATGTGTAATTAAAATCACCTTTAAAATTTCCTTGAGTTCTTCCATAGTTTGCTTACATGCCACTTCATCATGAACTGTAGAGCCACAGTTTTTCACAACAGACTCCAGGACCTAAAAAGACAACACATTTCCCACGCAAATTTTGGATGAGGCTATGTTCAAATGGATTATTCCATATTTTAAGATTTCTCACTATTTAACGTACCTCCAGTGCATACAGAGCTACATGTGGATTTTTGTCATTCAATTTCTTCTTTACTGCACCGATAGCATATTTAGCTCTGAAGAGATGTTTAGAAGATTTATTTTATTAACATTACAGTAACATTACATTCTTTGTGTAAAGACAAGTTGAGAACCAGAGGACAGAGAACTTACTGTGTGTCTCCTTGTCGAATGAGGTCACAGATCTGCAGGATGGACTCCCAGTCTGTCTCCAGCAACAGCTGACTCGTAGCTTTATCTGCAAATATTAATAAGACATTAGTTTCAGATATAACCGTCATCGATACATATGTACATTCTGGCCCGAAATCTGTTTGCGGGTTTTACTTAAATAAATGGGAGGGACAATCTTATTCAGGTTTTGTTCGACATATGACTTATTTTTGTTTATTCATGGCCATCTACATATTTATTAATTTTAGAAATATAGATGTATGTGTATGCGAAATGTCTAAATGATGCAGTGTAAACCACAGTAAATAAAGTGGCATACTCTACATGAGGAAATGGTAATTATAATGTGGCGTTACAGTTAACTTCCTTGTCGGACTCGCTTGTGAAAGCGTTATCCAAAAACAAAACAAACACGAAGACAACACTATAGATCGTGACAGTTTTACACATTTAGACAACGGGACTTGATTAAATATAAAGAAGATACATCTACACTTCTGCTTTTGTATCCATTCATGACAGTATTTATGTTGACTCTGGTTAGCACGTTAGCTGGCCTCAGAGCCACAGCCCTTGTCAAAACAATACGCCGACAACATCATCGCTGTTCGGCTGATAGTTAAACATGTAAATATAACACGATTGTTTAAAACCTACCCAGAAGCCGGTCAAATGTGCCTCCACCTTTGCCCATGTTAGAAGATTATGTTATTGGCTGCCGATGCGGGTTGTTTTGATCAAAAAATGTCCCGACGATCCTAGACTGTTAGCATTAGCCTCCTCACTTAGCTTGTTACTTCCGCCAAGAGTTGCCAGGTTTGCGGGTGAGTTTTCCCAACGCCCACAGTTTTGGTAATATTATTGGTAATATATTATCAATTTTAAATTGTAATGGTTTGGTGATTATTCAACATTTGTAATAACATAACCACAAAACATAATAATGTCTCAAATGTTTTATCCAATATTGTCACAGAATACTTACCTTAACTGGCATCCCAAAATACTGTTCTCTGTGCTAATAATCAAGTGACTATTGATTAAGTTGGAATTCCCAGACAACAGACGCTCTATAGTTAACCTCACGACTTGATAAGTTGCTTTTTATCATCTATTCAATCAAAATAGTCTCTCCAAATAAGTCCAAATAAGTATTTGCCTCATAGACACACAATACTGACTTGCTCTCAAAAATGTAGCCTGGCTAATAATACATATGTAAATAAGAGTCATAACATAACGTGAGGCCACTTTTAGGATAATATTTTAGTTTAACATTTAGAGAAGACCAGGGCTCTAGTAAACACTATAGAGTCCACTCATGGCATCACTTAGCCAACAATATAGCCTAGGACTAGGTCTTTTTAGGTCATGTATGAGTCACTACCTGGCACTATACTGGTGCCAATTGTTAGAGCTGCTGTAATGCTCAATAAAGTCCTATTGTGTTGGATTGGCCTCAGCAGTTAGCAGCGCATGGACCTACAGTAATGCTGCTCACATAAAGTATGCCTGCCCTGTGTCATTTACTTGCAGATAAGCCTTGGCATTGTATTGTATTTATATGCAGATGCAAATTCTTATTATCCTAGGGCAGATGGTTTACAGTATGTATACTACAGGTAAAAAATAAATTAAAAATTCCTCTGCGAAAAACTTAATTTGACTTATTCTAGAAACATCATAGTTGGTCACCTACCTCAAATAAGTATAACTTCAGAAATGAAAAGTATTTTAAGCAGATAGAAGGATGGACATTTTTATTTTATAATGACAAGTACAGTGTTAAATGACATAGATATGCAAATTGGAATGAGATCTATTTTCTGAAGCAGCACAATGCGACTTTTCAAAGAAAAAAACGAAATATAAAATAACAACAAAGAGCAAATTGATAAATGGAAATAGATTTGACAGATTTTAGTGCATTTGTTTGCAAAGCTCAAACATAACCTTTGACCTGTGAGGCAGGTGCTCTGCGGGGGCTACTGTCTCCGCTGCTGAAGGTGGGGGAGCCAGGGATGCCTGGGGGGCTGGATCCAGCATAAAGCAGAGAGCCCCCAATGAGGAGCAGGGCTGATGCTCCCCAGCCGATGTACAGACCAGGACCAAGCTCGCGCTTGTGTGGAGCTGCTACATGTGGGTCATAGAAATCCCTGATGATGGAGTGAGCAGTCCAGCACACAGGCACAAGGTACAGAAAACCTGCAATAGCAAAGAGTGCGCCTGAAATACGAGCAATACGAGCTTTCACACTGTTAACACCAATACACTTAGTGCACTTAACCCCGAGGACCCCCATAGCCAGAGCCAGACCACACATCAGGAGGGAGAGGACTGTGAGCCCTCGAGCCGCCTGCATGTCACTGGGCAGTGCTAACATACTGTCATACACTTTACACTGGATCTGCCCGGTGCTCTGCACTATACAATTCATCCACAGACCTTCCCAGATAATCTGAGCCGTTACTATGTTGTTTCCGATGAAGGCTGTGACTCTCCAGAGAGGGATAGCACACACTACTAAACCCCCCACCCAGCCCACAATGGACAGGACCAGGCCTAGCAGCTGCATGCCTGTGGTCGCCATGGCAAAGGTCTAGTCAAAACCAAGTGGATTTGTCTCGTTTTAAATCTGTCTTTTTAGTCCCACAAAGAGATGTGAGTTCGTAAAGTAGATGATATCACAGTCTTGGAGTGATGAAGATGGTGCTTCTTGCTTGGATTTGTCCAGGACAGGTATCCTGAAATTAAAAAAGACACAAAGTTACCTCACAATTTGAACTGTGGAACATGAAAGGAACATACTGTATTACATGATAAATGTTTGAAATCAGGCAGTAGGCCCATGTTTGATGGATTCCAGTGTGAAAGGCAGAGAATAGCCCTCTTTCACACATCTGTGGGTGTGTGGATTATCTCAGAAAAACATGAGGAGACTGAACACAAGCAGCTTTCATGAAGGCCTATGGAGTGGGCAAGCAGGACCAGTGTCCTCATCGTGCTCAATATCCTCCTTTTTATAATTTTATCTCTGAACTAAAACCTCAACCATGATCTGTGATAACAGGTGACAGAAAATATAATGTCTGCAGCTTTTACTTTTCTTGGATTGATATTAGCACACCTACATCTTTTATGCAAATAATGATATGAAAAGGAACATCTTTACTTATTACTACTCCTAAAATTCCAATTAGTCTTTTACACTGAAGAGCTGTACAGATTTTATGATATACTTAAATTTGTTCAGTATTGATGATATATTTAAAATATATCTACCTTGTATCAGTTCCTTTGACTCTCTGTTGTCGTTGTTGTCTTGAGACTGTCACTACAGCTTCTTATCTTGGTCCTGTCCGCGTTGATGTCTTGAGATGTTGCTGATTTAAGGATTACCCTGAGAATTCAGTTTACTCCAGAAAAGAAGTTTGTCAAGTAAAGCAGGCTTCAGCTGAACTATGCAGCGAATCTGCTTGGATACCCAGAACCGGACTGGAGATGGGACCGGACTGAAGATGAGGGCCTGTCCTGTAAAATGCCACTGAGAGTCTGTGTGGTGGTGGTGGGCAGAAGCATGCGCTCGGTGCCAGTGTGTGAATACGTGAATGTGTCCGAGTGTGTCTCCCAGTGCCTGGTGTTTCAATACAATGGGTTGCTGTTTGGCATCGCCCCCCACCATGCTCCTCGTCAACCCCTGTCCCAGCCAACAACATCCATCCAACTCACAACACATTTACTCCTTTTCTACACTTGGTTTCACTTGTTCGATTTTGAGAGCCTTCTCTTTTCTTGTCAGTCTGTTTATGGGTTTCATTGAAGTTTTCAAGTGTAGTCCTTTGTACGGCAGCAGCTCTTTGGTGACCTTGTGTTCGAGTTATGTGGTTCATAGTTTTTCACATGTAAAAGGTTAATAAATAACAAAAAACAACTCTGAGTCTCTGTCAATGAGTCTATTACTCATATGTACATCAGATACTGCAGAAACTAGAAGAGAGAATCAGGGGAGCAGCATTTTTGCCCCCATGCAGGCGCCCAGGACTGAAAAATGGATGAATTCGCTCTGTAAAGTTGTCCTTGAAGGTGTAAATGTGGGCTCCTGACTCCGCGCAGTAGAAGGACACCTGGCCCTCCGTGTAGTCCAGGAACACCCCCACCGTTTTGGGCCTGTGATCCAGAGCCAGATGAGTGACTGGAGAACTGTTGGCGAGATACTGACCACTGGCTTTAAGGCTCAAAGTCCAGAAGCCGTTGGCAGGGCAGACTGTAAACTTGCTCTTTCTGTTTATGGATTGTCTCACAACCCCTAGGTTCCACTCAATCTTCTCACCGACCTCCACTTCCCAGTAGTACCGCCCAATAGTGAAGCTCTCTTTGGCCAGTATGTTAGCCACGCGGTCGAAACGTTTGGGGTTTTCTAACACCTCCTGAAGCTTGTCCGTGTGCCTGACCTGCTTCCTGTCCTCAGACACACAAAGCGATGGATGCGCTGTTTTGGCACTGAGATTGATGTCCACTACAAAATAAGATACAGTTATGGCATAATTGCGGCACTAATTTGCAACATTTACAGAAGTTTACCTGTATATTTCTCAATTCTTTTTAGTTCTATTCAAAAAGAAGATAGGTAATAATGAATTAATGTTATTATTACAGTGTGTGTGTGTGTGTTTTAATAATTTTTCACTTACCAGATTTAGACAGCCTATTAACTTCTGCCTTTATTTTTTCCACCATTTCCGACAAGGCTCGTCTGGTTACCCCAATACAGGGATCAGGTTCCACAGTCACCTTGGACCAGTCCTTCATTTCTGATGGACAAACAGTCTGTGGAAAAAATTTATAAAACGTGCACAAGATAACTTTTATGTTGAATGGGAGTCAACCTGGAGATGTTATTACTTTGCCTGAAATTTACCACAATAAGTCATGAACGTAAAAGTCAGTAAGAAGTAGCATGTTTTTCAAGGTAGAGTGAAATTGAATACATTTTGAAGTTTAATGCCCTACTGTAAAACGTTCTAGACAAGGCAATAACATATCCATGGAGACAAGCACTATTGTTTAAGAGGTAAAGTTGACAGGATTTACCGCTGTAACTTGCTCTGTTTCATTGCTTGGCTCCTCATTGGTTGAAGTTGTTGGCTCAGTTTCAACATTGTCTTTGCTCAGCTTCTGAATCTCCTGAATCTCTTGTTCTAGTTCCCTTATGAGTTTGTCAACTCTCTTCTCCTCCTCCCGCTGCCTGTCTTCAATGGCTGTGACCACGGCTTTGTGGCTCTTTTCCATAGCACTGACCAAGGCAGAGAAGGTCTTCTGGCTCTCGCGAACTTCTCTGAGGTATGAGTTCTGAATGTTGCAAGCAATAAAACCTTATTAGATTATTAGATATGATTTCATTTTAATTGAGGGTTGTGACAAGATGAGTTGTATTATAAAGTACTTCCTGGCTTGAAGCTCATTCTCACACTCAGACCAAATTGTTTTTTAAAAAACATCAGGCTTAGACAGGCAGAGCTGTCACAATATAATATCAAAATGTTTACAATCATTCACGATTATCGATACCATGACCAAACAACAGTACAATCGTTATTTTTGTGTGTGTGTTTTACTTTTGTAGAGCTTTACTTTTGTAGAGTATAGATTACATTGAAATTACTTCGCCTTGCGATTATTATGTTTTAGTTCTTTTGATTATATTGTGTCCTGAATTATCACAATTAAAGATTATCAAACTAATCTTGACGTCCCTACAATGTGTTAATGTTTAATTGTTTTGGCTATTTTGTTAAACTTGTAGAACTTTTGTGTGCTCCCATAAATTAAAAAGCCATTGAATGATTATGCAAAACAAGTATGTAGTATTTTTTTTAAATGAATGCTTACCTTTTGTTTCTCCAGTGAATTTTTCAACCTTCCAATCTTCTGCAGCCTCTCTTCAACCATTTGCTCCATGTCAAACACCTGTACGATAATCACACCACATTTATAACACCCATAAAGTTATGTCACGGGCAATTTAACTCCTTAATGCGAACGTACCACTGTGTCTTCCTCAGGTTCTTTCGGGGGCCTGCTCTTACTGTATTTTTCCGACACATCTGCCAAAACGTGATTGATGCTAAGATTGGGGCGCTCTGTGAATAGCCTCTTACAGTGGGGGCAGTATCGGGACATATGTTTGGACCAGAAGTGACTCAGGCAGGACAGGCAGAAACTGTGCCCACACGGTATGGTCACAGGGTTGGTGAAGATTTTTTGGCACAAATTACACAAAAAGTGCTTCTCAGAAAGGAGACTGATGGTGGAGGCCATTATCTGCAAGAGTGTAACGTATCAAACTGTTATCAAATCAGAAATACACAGTTGCACTTCGGTTTGAATGAATAAGGTGACCACACATGGAATAAAGGGAACATTGTATGTATTTGCATAAGATATTTGAACTGTATGACTAAGGATTTGATTATTCAGGTACAGAGGCCTATTTGAACTGCAATTCATCTAAGTCTGAACAAAACTCATTGTACAAGGCCACCTTTGTACCGGTTCCAAGCCTAGTGCCATAATAAAGCAGCTGACTAACCTTTAATGCTTGCTTTAATCTGCATTCACACTATCACTAGAAAGTGTAGCAAAGGAGAGAAAGTTCTGTTAGTGGCCTCATGTTAGTTGTGAAATGTTTAAGCAACTTCAATAATAATTTAACTTACAACTTTACAACTTTCTTTGACATTAGTTTAGTCACAGTTGTATTTTGATTGAGTCATGCATATTTGAGTAATCCGGTATTGTCCTGCAATACCTTTACAATGAACAAAATGTAAAATGATGATCCACTTATGTTATAGTTCAATACTAAGTACTTGAAAATCATGTCTCTTTTACCTATGGTACAACAATAGATGTAATTCTTCTAAATTGCAAAAGGTACAGAACCATGAGCGACTCAAACTCATACTGTTTAAATGCTTATAGTACACAGAGATGAATACCGAAGATGCTTTCATAGCTGCTGAACAGCATTCACTCTTTCAGTGCAAACAAGATGTCCCATTCTTTGATTTACATTCCACCTGTTATTACATAATACTTCACAAAAGGAGACATATAACACTCACAGCTCAACTTAAATGTATCTGTTTTGTATTGGTCTATCAATTGTTGTCTCTATTTTAGGCATAAAACCCAAGGATGTATCAGGAAGGAAGCAAAAGAACATGGTGAAAATATGTGGTCGGACTGGTAGAAGCTAATGCTTTGTTGTGAAGGCAAAGCTCAGTAAGAGGTACTAGCATTAAGTTTCTCTTAAATACACAGATTATGTTTAATACCTTTTGTCATTAACATAGATATGAAGTCACAGGTGATATTTTAATCATTAGTAAGAACAACATTTTGATCTTACAATAAAATAATGGACATGTAAAACTGTTCTTACCACGGTTTTCCCCTTCACAAATCCAACAAGTCAGCTTGGCTTCTTTCTACATTTCAACTCAAAATGTATTAGTGAGCAGGTAACAGGTGCACTGAGCTTTGTGTGTTTAGTAAAGCGGGCAGGGCTTTTTACAATGGCATGTTCACACTAGGCTCCACCTCTTTTTGTGTTACCTGAGCTACAGGTTAACTAGCCAGTGGCAAAAATCCAGGAAGTGGTTATAGCCTAATATAAATAGAGGGAAAGGGGTAACAAAACAAAACCAGGGTTGAAGTTTTTTTGGCAAATGTTAATTCACTAGTATGACGTTCTTGTTGATATATCTGTCATTACAAATAGATAACTGTCTAATGTACATTTGTATTCAAATGTATGATGCCAAACAATGTCTTATAATTGTGGCTCATACTAATTTCAGGAACAACATAGTTCTAGGTGTGGTGAGGCAGATATATGTTAATTGGGGATTCAGGTAGCTATAAAGTATATTGTAAAAAGATCATACAAATGACTAAATAACAAAATTTGCCTGTGGGCTGCTTAAGTATGAAGGCATAGGTAATTCTTCCTCAATTTCAATGTCTGAGCAATTTGTTATACAGCCTGATGTTGGTAATTTTTTGAGTCCAACAAATAGTCCAACAAGTATCAAGAGTTGCGAGGTGCAGCAAAGAAGCGATTGATGAAGATGGAATTGAAGTTCAGTCTTGCGGTTGGTGCCACTCTATTCTCTATGTGTTTAATTGCCACCTGTGCTGTCCCTCCAGCAGAGCCCCCCACTGCCCCGCCTATCACCCCATACAACACCATACCCCACGGCCCCTCTATGGACCCCACCAGGGCCCCCATAATGGCCCCTACAACCAGTCCAGTCCCCAGCCCTCGAGCCAAGGACTTCCTGAGCCAGTCATTGTCCATTTCGGCTCTAGCTCTGATGTCCGCACCAACGCTGGTTGTGTAGGCATCTCTTCTGCGATACAAGTCTTCTGCGATGTACTGCTTCTCCATCTCAGTCCAAGCCAGCTCTATCTCGGCGGTTCTCTTTTTTCTCAACCTTTTTTCCTCTTTCTTCACCCTCTCCTCTGCCTTTTGGAAGCTGCTGCTGGAGAAATACGCACCACCCAATGAGGCTACCATCCACTCAATTTTCTGAAGGAGTTCCCGATCCCGGCTACGGTCGTGCCAGTTCTTGTTAAAAATGTGAAAACGACCTTCATACTTCTCCACAAGCTCCCTCAAGTGCCAGTTGGTTTCCTTGACCCTTTCCTCCAGTGCAGCGCTCTCCAGGGGTCCTTCATGTGCAAGCAGGACCATGCAGTGCTTCAGACAGTTCCTTCCAAAGCGCTTTTTGAGTAATTTGGAAGTTCTCATGTCATTGGGGGATATATTTTCGATGTCGAACGCAACCAAAAAGGCATGTGGACCAGGTATGCACAAGCACTTGGATCTTCTCAGCTCGTTCTCTCTTTTAACTGCTGTTATGTCTTTATCATAAATGTTGGGCCCGTTAACCACAGCTACACGCCTCCCAGCTAGTTCTCCAATCTTCTTGCTGGAGCAGGATATGCTGGTAACGTCCTTAGGGAACTCTTCACGTCCTAATATGGCATTAGTCAATAGAAACTGGGAAGGACCACTGCTCCCGACCACCATCAACCTCAATTCAAGAGCAGAGCCTTCAAAGAAATGAAGAAAAGAGTTATAGAAAGCAAAGTTTGGTGCCCAAGTAAACAAATGTGTATTGCCATTGTATTTCTTAACGCAAATGTTTACAAAGTCGGACAGTTTTATGATTAAGGACTAAATCTTCAAAAGCCAGATCAAGAGGGGAAATGTGACGGTCTTATAAGTCAGTTAGTAAATATATCAGTGGCGGCTGGTGATGCAAAATATAGGGGGGGGCATTGACAGTAGTAAACAAGTAAACAAACTTCACTTCAACTTTTGGTAATGGTAATACTATGACTTAGAGGCAGATACCAAATACATTTGACATAAAATCCTGAACTACATGTGTATAACATTTTACATTTTTATACTGAATCATCACAGACAACATTGCTATATGGACAGTTGTTCTTAAAGACATGTCATTTATAGCATTCTTTCATGGGTTTTCTAATAACCAAACCATCTATTTATGAATAGAAGTTGAGCGATGCTGTTGGCATTATCCAGTGCAATAAACTCAAAAAAGCGCTCCAGTATGGTCAAAGTAACGGAGCACAAGTGCAGATGTCTCATCGGCTCGGACTGATAAGAAATCAGCTGCTTTCACGTCATCACGAATATAGTTTTCATTCACAACCTCATTCTGAATCGTTTTGAACGTATTGTTGGACACAGACGTATGAAGATGCAGTTTTTAAAAAGTAAACACGGAAAACACCACGGGGAAGCATCAGCCTCAACCCCGCCCTGATCACGGCGCGCGCACCTGCTGCGCTGTGTCTCCAGCGTAAATAGCGTAGCTCCGTGGCGTAAACACTACGTTTAAATGGGCGATGAAGCAAATCGCCCATTTCAGACAGTTTTACTATGGCAGTAGTAATTTTTCTTGGAATTTGATTGGTTAAAGATTCCCATTGCTTTTCTACCAGGCTCAGGGGCGATTTTCAAACAGCCCCACGACTTACGCTGAAAAGAGACGCAAGCTGCGTCACGCAGCAGATCGCTGACAAAGTATCATATATATATATATACAGTATACATAGATCTCTTTGATTATTTTACATGTTTAATAATCATATAACAATATTCTGAACAAATGATTTTGTTTTTAGACCAAACAATTGTTGAATACCATTTGACATAATTGGCTGATTGCCTGGAGGGGCGTCACCCCATCCGTGCATAATGGTCTAGCCGTTACTGAAATATATGCCAAATAAATAACAAGAATGTGCTTTAAAAGTCAAGTAAAGTAGGCTATGTAGGCTATTTCTCAATGCAGATTAAATTACAAATGTATTTCCAAGTTCTACCTGAATGAACAAAAATCCATTGCCTACCTTTCTTTCTCTTGTCCATTTTAGTGTTGCATATCCTTTCATGTTCTAACCAAACTGGGATTTGATTTGCAGCCCCACTAACTGTTGATAACACAATTGTGCAACAGATTTAATATCGAGTGGAAAATGACCCCAGGCTCAGCACCCATTGATATTTATCACACGAGACAGACAAAAGAAAAAAAGAAAAAGAAAAAGTGATGTGTGATTTAAGCTTCATGAAACATATTACAGATCATATTATTGAATGTAGATTTTTGCGTAGTAAGTTCGTAATCATATGAATACAACCTTTGCTGCCATTATATACTGACTTTTGAGCAGCTGTGTAATCAGTGCCAAACTTCGTTTAACCCAGAGTATCCACAAGGGCAAATGTTGAGTTCCACAGATAAAATTGGTAATAATTACTTAAATGCAGAAACATGAATAATCAGAAACATGACAAATCCAGAAAAAGCAAGGACGTTTCCCTGTCACGAAGCAAAATTGTTCATCCATTATGCTGATTAATCAATAGTTCATTCAATTGCTTGGGTTATGTCCAAGTTTAATTTTAAAAAATGCCTGTAGATCTTCCCAACACTTTGCTCATGTGAAAATATTACTGCAGATATACAAACTACATAACATAACTGTTAATTCACCCAAAAAACACATCAAATTCTGTGTGCCAAATGTGTTTAGACCTTCCTTGTTCTGAATGGGCAAGGATAGTATAAATAACGTACAATAAACTAGTTTCTACCTCAAGAGTTATATACAATAATAAATACACCCCAATAATAAATACACAAAAGTTTAAAAAGAAAGCCGTAGAAAGTGCAATTGTACAAATAACGTAAAGTAAATTTACAAATAAAGTAAAATAAAATAGCATACCTCAAAGGAAACAAATTATCGTAGTAAGTGGTTTGTTTTGCAACTGTGAACAAAAATGCATATATGTTTCCTGCGCCTTCGTGTGGTCATGTTTTGTACGACAGAAACAGGAAGTCCCATGCGTTTAACCCCACGTCACATCCGGCACATGGAATCAGCTGTACAGAGCACGGGTTGAAAACATGGGCGCAATTAGTTGACCTTTTTATGTTGCTTGTCTTTAACATGTTTTCCTATTGATTTAATTTTGTATGCACACAAAAAGCATATGTAAAATTCAATAAACCTCAATGTCAAGCTGTTGTTAGCCCGTTAAACGCTTCTTCGGGATGCTCTGTCACACTTCCCGGGGGCTGCTGATGAGACGTGCCCTGCGCCCCTTTGTACGCCTTTTACCCCGCTGCTTCGCATCTGATATCCCGGCAAGTGGCGATGAATTGCAGAGAACAGCGTCCCTCTACGTCCACGTGAGTTAGTCTGGCTATATTGAAACTGAAAACGTTTTTTATTCATCAAAACGACCTTCAGATCTATTTTTATAGCTTGCGCACAGCTTACGTCAATGTATTTTTTGTTCTCCTCCGCAGTGGCCTTACTGTCTCAGAAGATGTTCTTACTGCAACTTCAATAAGTACATTTCCAGAACAAGCAAC
Source organism: Chaenogobius annularis (assembly GCA_015082035.1). NCBI lineage: Eukaryota > Metazoa > Chordata > Actinopteri > Gobiiformes > Gobiidae > Chaenogobius > Chaenogobius annularis. Next base: position 2,537,184 of record BJKM01000013.1, on the reverse strand, counting down.
AATGGCGCCATGACTGAGTGCCTTCAGAAAGAGACTCAAACTTTACTTCAGTTGAGTAAAGTTTCATGGTATGCTAGATTATATAGGTGTCTTAACTTTTTATGAACATGAGGGGCAAATGTTAAACCTATATTGTAGAGAATGACTGCCTGGTGATGAGAAGATGAAAAGAAGGTTGAGAGTGTATTACATTTTTTTAAATTCAAACTCAAATGTTTATATATTTATACGTTCATGTTTTTATTATATATTTATATAAATGATTACTGTAGCCATGTATCCCCTGAATCTGCCTGTAATTGCCGACATCTTCAGCCACCACCACTCACTCACCATATTCATACTTAAGCATGTTGTCAAAAATATCAGAAATCAGATACTAATTGATACTGAAACTGGTATTGAAACTAGATACACATAAAAGAAAATGCGTGTGTATGTATATTATATATACGTGTGTATGTGTGTGTGTGTGTGTGTGTGTGTATATATATATACACACACACACATTATATATTTATATATATATATTATATATATATATATATATATATATATATATATATATATAATATATATATATATATATATATATATATGCAGAACTAGTCTAAAACCACATGGTGGTGACACAATAAAAATACTATTTAGTGTTTAAAATTACTGCGTCAAAGATTGGTTTTCTAATAATGTTATTAAATCGTTATCGAGTATCAAGCCTGTTCATATATATCAAAATCGAGTTTAACATTTTAATAGTGATCAAACCCCAAACCTTTCATAAGACAACCACTCTCCCGTCCACCTTAGTCATTGTTGCCCTCCTGTGTAACAAGTACTAGAAAAAACTTTCAAAAGACAAAAGACAGAGCAGCTGATTTACTGATGGATGCAAAAACAAGATTTTTAAAATTAGCTTTTGAGCTAATGTTTTATTTGTTGTATGATGTTACCCAACTCCTCTGATTCTAGTGATCATGTGCTGTCTACGCAGTCGTCTTTATTCTATATATTGTATGAAGACATGTCTTTTTGCAGCATCACATCAGTGTTTTTCGGAGGGGGGACACCGAGCCTAGCCCACCCTTCAACCATTGCAGCAGTTCTTGAATCTGCCTCCAAACATGCTCACATTCCTCAAAATTTTGAGGTGACGCTGGAGGTAAATCCCACTCCTCTTGGAAGGTCAAAGTTACAGGACTTTTACCACGCTGGAGTGAACCGCTTCTCTGTTGGTGTCCAGGTGAGACACCACCTTGAGTCATTAAAATATGAACTACAAGTGCAAAATACAGCAGTGTGTACATTTAAGAAAGTATGGCACTGCTTTAATCACTATTTTTTTTAGTAGAATTGGTAGTAGAGGGAGAAAAGGGGTAATGGTTTTGAAGACCTACAGCAAGTGATTTTTGATTTGTTTACTGATGTATGACAGGTTAGACTGTGCATTTTACTGAATAGATCTATTTGAGTTGAGAGAAATATTTTCATCCATACATTTCAACTATGAGTTTTGAGTCCAGTTATGATGATTTTGATCATTTTTTTATACAATGTTATCTATCAAAAACGGCTTACCGTATTGATTGTAGATGTTAAAATGTCACTTGTTCTTTTCTGTGCAGACCCTCAACGATGATGATTTGATTGTTCTGGAAAGAGACCACAGTTCCCATGATGCATTGTGCACCATTGAGGAGGCATCGAGGCTGTGTCCTGGCAGAGTTTCTGTCGACCTCATGTTTGGACGACCTCGGCAGACTGTCCGATCCTGGGACAGGGAGTTGAAGGAGGTGTTGCAGGTGTGCGATGACCACCTGTCGTTGTATCAGCTCACTGTAGAACGAGGCACGCGGCTCTTCAAACAGGTGCAATGTGAAGAAGTGGCTGTGCCCGGAGAAGAAGTTACTGCAGAGATGTACCAAAGAGCCAGGGAGATCCTCCACCAACATGGCTTTCAGCAGTATGAAGTGTCAAACTTTGCACGACACGTCGGTTAACAGCTACATACTATAAATTAGCTTTTTAAAATGTGCTGTCCATTTCACTGATAGTTTTCTTTTCTGCAGAATGCCGTCAGCCGCCACAATCTGAGTTATTGGAAAGGGAGACAGTACATTGGTGTAGGACCAGGTAATTTGTATAGCAATTTAAAAATTCAGTCTTCCAGGAGATTTCCATAGCAACTAGAGATTTCAACCGTTTGAAAGCTTTTGATTACAATTTTTCAAAACGGTGTTGAATCAAGGTCTTGAATAAAAAGTCTAACATCTGAATAAAAGCAGGGTTATGGTGCAAAACATGGCAAGGTAAAACAGGTTTTTGGCTTTTTCTAGTAAATCCAGCCAGTAATTCCTTCTTCTTTTTTTTTTTTTAATAGTTTTATGGGAATTTGACACCATAAGCCACTTTAAATGGCCTTTAAGACGACGTATTACTTACTGAATACTCTGGAAACTTAGGAGGGATAACGACTAAACTGAATTGTTTAGGGGCACATGGCAGATTCGTCCCATTGGGAGAGGGGGGAGTTTGTCGAGAAGCCAGGACCCAAACTTTGGAGCCTGAAGTTTGGATATGTGAGGTCCAGAAGCGGGGACATGGCACTCGGAGGAGGATTCGGCTCCCTCAACATGAACTGTAAGTATTGAACCGTGTCACCAAGATGTCCCTGTAAGTGATTAACGATGACATATGAGCCAGAATGTGATGGTGTCTTGACATGTACTGAGACTGTTCTTGAGAAGTCCTATCTATAGACTTGATTGCGGACTCGCTCTCATTATCAAGTCTGCCTTTGTGACTATAGACCAATATGTTTGCAGACTAGAGGAGGTGTTGGTGATGGGAATGAGAATGACCAAAGGCATAACGCACAGGGTAACTTCAATATGAATCATAAAACTACAGTACTATAACAAATACATATATCACCTTTCGATCAAGTGCTATTTGTGTCTCTCAGCACTGGCAGCGTTTCAGCCCACACGTGAACCTCCACCATGTTTTTGATTCGTCAGCCGATGTTCAAGGTTTACTACAAAGTGGAAAGCTTATACTTGATGAAAGGTTATTATTCTATAAGTGGCCTTATTTTTAGACGGAGAAACTGAACAACTAATGACTCATTTCTTTTCCAGAGGCCTTCGTTGCTCGTATGATGGTCTTGCCTTACTTGACAGCATACTGCCAACTCTCTTGTTGGAGATGGAACGAATTTATGCTCCAAAACGAAAAGTTGATCACCGTGTTTAAGGTGAGAAAGACCGGGAGGTAAATTTTCTCATGAAGACTTACTAGGCTTTGCCAAAATAGAGCTCCTAACCGGGATTTGAGTCAAACCAAAGTTGGTGGCTTTACATTGGACACAAAACATTGTCTATGTACAACACTAATCAAATTGACTGATTACTCTTAACTTAATTGGGCTTGACTTTAGTTTGGTTTGAGTGTGACAAAAACCTCTGTCACAGCTGTTGGATAAGGACCAGCGGGATTTGCATCATGATTGGATTATTTTTATCCTCTGCATTTCAATATTGTTTTGCAGTGATGACGACAAAGGAAAAAATGTCACCTTCTCAATGCGCTTTAATAATTGGACAGGAAATTTCTTGTGGTCGAGTCGGTGGAAATGTGTTTAGATTTGTCATGCGTAGGCGAGTGTAATGAGATTCAATGGTCTATCTGTTCCTCTTGCTAATAAGCCCACAACAAAAGCTCTTATGTGTTTTCTAATAATGGGAATGAACACAGGGCATTCTGAATTCATTGTAATTGCCAAAGCTTAGTCATAGCTGCACATACAGTATGAAAATAAAACAATTGTACAAAAAGACCTTGGATAATAAACATTGTTGGAACTCTCTCCATGGTGCTGAATCCATTCAATTAATCACTTCCTTCCTGTCGCCCACTTACTGCTCCTCACTGTCAGTGACGCCTCAACTCTGCTATTTTCAAGTGTTAATTCATATGCAAGGCTTTGTTGCATCTGTATTCTCCCTAACATCTCATTCCAGTGATTTATAGGAGGAATTTGAAGGGAAGTGTTTAATTTTAGGTGATGATTATAATTCATTAAAAGTGTCTATTGATTATTATAGATTATTGAAAAAAAATATTATTTTATTAAAACAACAATGCACTTAATTGATGATTATCTGTGAGAGCCACTGTAGTGAAAATAAGCACAAAATTATAGGTCATTAACGTGTAAAAAATGGCAACACTCTTGTTACATATACAGAGCCTTTATTACATAATTACATACAAAAAGTACAAAATGTTAAAATGCATTGGTCCAGCCAGATGCTACAGGAGTATAACTCCTTACATAATATGACATTGCAGTATACTACTACAATTGGTTTTCCAAGAAGGCTCAAATTCATTGAATCTGACACCTCTCGGGTTTGTTTTGTTTAGTGCTTGATCCAAGCACTAATTTCAGATCCGTAGTAAAACTGGGTCTGCGCGCAAGTGGATCCACGGCTCCACACGGCGCACTCGCCGTGTGCGTGCTTCTTCTGCCTCTCTGGCACAGAGACTGGTAGCTGAGGATGGGGACGATCTCGTGACGTGAAGGGCTCGTCTCATCAGGCAAACCTCCCTGGCGGGCCAGAGTGGGAAACAAGATGTCAAGTCCTAGACTGTTCTTTGCTGAGGTTTCAACGTAGGTAACGTCGTCACTTAAGGTTTTGATCACTTCAGAGCGGCCCACGACGACTCTCTGCTGTGCGCCCAGGTCCACCTTGTTTCCACAGACCACCACAGGGACCTTGGCTGGAGTCTTCATTTTGAGAAACTTAGTCTTTGCTAATTTGATCTCACTGAGCAGCTCACACACCTCTCGGAAAGACTCCCTGTCGTCCAGACTGAAGACGAGCAGAAATATATCACCTGTCAGAGCACAGTGATGTTAATATTTATAAAGCACACTTTGTTCTTAAATGTACATTCATGAGACCCACCTGTTAGGATGGACAGTCTGCGCTTCGCGGGGAAGTCTCTTTCGCACGCCGCATCCAGCAGATCCACTCGGTACGTCTCTCCTCCGATGTGAAACAGCTTTCTGTAAAAGTCTTCTCTGGTTGGCTCATAGTTTTCCTTAAACTCTTTACCCAAGAACCTCAGCAGGAGGTTGGTTTTGCCCACCTTTGGTGCACCAAGCACGACTATCCTCTGGCAGTTCTGCGGGTTTATTCGCCCGAGATCCATATTGTCCACGGACGACTTGACGTGATTTTTACTGGATACTTGTCGCTGGCCAGAACTTGACCTTGGCTGAAGCCGTCATTTTCACGGGTTCCCCCCGGCAGCCGTGGACTGCTTTCACGAGGCTCGTGCCCGTTTTGGACAGACTGAACGTGTTGGGATGCTGAAGGGACGCAGATAGTTTCGCGTTGTGCGTCAAAAGGTGCGTGACGCCTGGATGTTGCCCGGGGAAGCTGAACAGGTCGAAGATGCTGTCAAAAGCAAGGAAGCCCTTCTCAGTTGAGTTCATCTCAGTGTTCTGTTTGTCCGGACACCCCGATAGTCTGAGCCTTATCGATACAACTGCCCCTCCTGTTGACTCTTCTCAAACACGACCACCGCTCACTTTATATGCACGCACAGACGCGCGCTCTGCGTCATTGAGTGTCATAATTCAGTCCTTTTATAGAATATAGAATCTTGATATCCCGGCCAAGAACACCCCAGTTTCACTCTCGATTTTTCTGTGATTGTGAAGAATAATTAGCACTAGGCAAGTCTAGGACATCGCATCCTTTGGCGTGAAGCAATTCAAAACCTTTGTGCCAAACAAATATGCTCTGACTTTGGGTAATAGATAGCCCCATTTACTTATCGGGCAGTTTGCTTTTATTGAACATTCCTTTAGCCTACAACTTAATTTACGATTTCTTAAATTCGAACTCTTTCTCTGACTGAGAGTAAAATTAATCCACCAAAATGATAAAACAGTCCTGTAAATGGACAAGTCACGACCAGTCACGACCAGCTCATGCCCTGTGATTCAGACCATTACTGTTTTTCACAAGCAAAGCAATATCAAAATCAAACATGTGCATTCGTAAAGCGCTAAAATAAACCCCCTGACTTGGCACATTCTGTTCTGTTGAAATGGTTATTGATTTGCAGACTGCTGCTCTAAAGTCCTCAGTGCATCCTTTTGATGGAGGACACTGAATGAATGAGGCTCACAAATATTCTTCTGGGAGACTGAAGAGTGCAGTGGGCTGATTGTGTTCGTGATTGTCATGTCCAATTTGAAGTGCAGCCACAGACCTGTTGTGATGGAAATTTATGGTGATTGTTTTTATACTGGTCAGTTACTGAGGCATTCTTTATCAAATGTAAAACTATGTAAATATAGAGGCTATGCAAAATATAACTGCTGCATTTAAGACTATGTTTATACTCCAGATTTAGTCCCTATTATGATGAGGGGAGTGTGTGCAAATCGAAACTAAACCCACAGCACAAAGAGATTATTGTACATACAGTACATACATATTATTCAGTTAATCAGTAATTATGATAATTAAGGTAAATAAAGAACTAAAAAAATATATAATTGTGAACTTTTTAGAAGCCAAAATAAGTCATTTATATTCAAGCTACACTCCAAAATTGTAAACCTTAATGTCTAATGCTCTGTTATTTGACTGATTGTTCAATTACCATTACTTTTTTCATTGAGAAAGTTTAACGTCATAAAGATGTGACAATGGGAAAAAAAATGGACTAAGAATTTCACGGTGGTGAATAATTGTAATATCGTGATGTTATACTTCTCTAAACGATCATAACTCTAAAATGTGATATCGTGACATCCCCAGTACACATCAGATAGAAGGACCTACCGTATTTGTCATTCCTCTGTGTGACCACATCGCACTGAAAGTGTTCGTCACCATGACAAACCAGCTCTTACCCAGAAACAGCATCAGCCACTGGAGCAGAGCTGGAACTGAGCATCATCTGAGCAATTAGCATCTTATTCATATTATTGGCACATTAGTTTATTTTACACTGAAGGAACAATGTACAACAGGGTCCCCAAACTTTTTTTCCTGTAAGGGCCACATAACTTTTCCCTTCTCTGATGGGGGGCCAGGGTCAGTTTGTAACAGAAAAAAGTGTGACGATCGCAGAGGGTGCCTAAATGTAAACATGTATTGTTTTCCAGAAAGCCACATATAACCAAATATGAATAACCCTTTCCGAGATCAAATAACCCTCTCTGGGTTCTTCACAGAAAAAAATAATTCAGGAAATATATAACAACACTATTCATGAAATCAATAAAAATCAAATAACCCTCTCTGGGTTCTTCACAGAAAGAAAGTTTGTGTTGTGCCGTGCACAGTCTTGGGTAAAAGTTCAGCTTCAGTTGTCAGAGCAGAATCTATGACTCATATGAGCATGAATAATGCGTCTCTTGTATTGTTCAGGGGCCGGGTCAAATGTGGAGGCGGGCCGTATCCGGCCCCCGGGCCGTAGTTTGGGGACCACTGATGTACAACATATGGAGTTTTACAGAAAATAGAAGGTCCCAGCAAATATTATTGATGTACTTGGTTTGAGAAATATGATAATTGTTTATGATTTCTTATCTTGTCGTGTAATACTTAATTTGAACTGAATTAATAAAACCGTCTATATTATATTGTAATATATTATATATTATAATATATATATATAATATATATATATATTATATGTTGTGTATATATATCTATCTATTTATGTTTATATATATATATATATGTGTGGTATATATATATGTATAGTATGTGTGTGTGTGTGTATATATATGAGTTAATATATCTAATATATTAGATATTATGATATATATATAGATATATATATATGTCGATATATAATCTCGATATATATATCTCGATATATATATATAGATATATATTATATATCTCGATAATATATATTGATATATATATCGATATATATATATATCTCGATATATATATATAGAATATATATAGATATTGATATATATATCGATATATATATCGAATATTATATATCTCATATCGATTCATATATATATTATGATGATATATTATCGATATCTATAGTACCGTAATAGAATCTCTGTCATGTCTCTGTCTATCATATTAGTCACATGACATGATCTAATCACATTTTTAATATATTAGTGCTTTATACATAAAATTCAAGTGTGTTCATCACCGATGTGTCGAGAGATTGTCAAGATTTAGACAGAACTAAATTTAAACTGTCTGATGTCACCTGTTATTTGATATGATATGAAGCCACTACAGTTTTTGATTTCGGCCTGTAATAATAATAATAATAATACAAAAATAATTATAGAATAATAGAATATGCACAGAGTAATATATTTGTGTAATTTATTTCAATGCTGATTGAGAGTAAAGTTGTGTTTTTTCTCATGTGATATTTAATGTGAAAGCAGTGAATTATTGAAAGTAATATGTTTTAGATTATCGGACCCTTTGGACCCTCTTTCTTTTGTTTCATGCAACAAACAAAGCAAATGCCGTGGAAAAATGATATGACGCTATACAGGAAAAAGCCACACTACACAAACGTATCCACCAGAGGGCAGCAGTTAAATTTCATCACATGAACATTTCAAACAAAGATGAGACGACTTTCATTCTAATACATAAACACGTCTGATGCTATTTTTCCTCCTGCCTTTCATGCATTTCTGGTTTGATGCTTTATCTACTGAATGCCATCACGTTTTTCTACTATGATTAGTTGTTAGGGCTACGATTACTTTCCATTATTCTCCTCCCCCTAGTAAAAGCAGCAGTCCAAATTCCCACAAGGATGCACTGACCGATACACACCCTCACAGTCATGTTTCCAGTCCTGGTGACGTCAGGCTCATAGGCTGGATTTATTTCTCGCCCTCTCCTCCCTCTGTGTCCTAGACCTGTGTCCCCCCTGCAAGTGCTGACCTCATCAGGCTTTTGTTGGTAGACAAAGCATGCTCCAGCCTCTGTTTGCAGGGGAAATACAGATGCAGAGAGGGAGGACAAGGAAAAGGAGGGCCCAAGGAGAGCTGAACAATCATGGGCGACGGTGTATGCAACATGCTCTGGTTACGCAGACGTGGAAACTGAAAATCAACTGTTTTTTTTACTATAGGTTGTAGACAGGGGTAGCTGATACTCACTTCTATTTACTTGAGTAAAGAAATTGTACTGTTCAGAGTACTGTCCGACCACATTTACTCCTATTTGAGTAATATATTTGACAGTGTAACAGTGGTCTTAAAAGTTTTGGTTACTCTTCAAATGAGAAAAGTTTACTTTGACATTATCAAATGATTTGGGCATGTGTTTCTTGCACTGCTCCTTCAGATATGATCTAGTTCTTCTACTTTGTGGTCTGTACTTTGAAAAGACCAGATTTTGTGCATTATTTAATGGGTTGTTCTCCCAATTGCATAATCTTCAAATTATAAATCAAAATTTACATCCTGACAGTTACTCATAGAAGTAGTGTTCCCAATTTTTTTTAAACAATTTTTTGGACTACTACTTGTACTTGAGTAATATCATTTAAGTAACGTTAACTCTTACTTGAGTACAATCTTTTGGCTGCTGCACCCACATCTGGTTGTAGATAATGTTCTTCTGTTTACTAAACCTTGAAATGGGAAAAATGCATTTCTGTATCAGACCTGACATCTACCATGGAGGTACTGCTTGTGCTAGGTAAGGTTAGGTAACAACAGCTATTTTGTCAGGCATTTGCACAATAGTTTAGTCTGGTATTTAGTCTCGAGTAAAAAGCATTAAACTTTCCACCTTTACAATAAATTGGTGAGAAGGGTTAGGGTTAGTTAGTTACTTTGTCCTATTGTCGTGTGTAAGTGACGTGTCTTTGTTGGCTGAAGGTGGAGCTGGTATTTCCTGTATATCCTGCTCAGTCAACCTCAAGACTCTATTATTCCTCTCCTGAGAACAACCGACGACATCATGCCACAATACTGTAAGGCCAATACTGTAAGGCCCCTGACGTTTAGACAAAGCCTCCAAACCAAGCTTTTATTGTATATTGTATACAGTGTGCTTCCTAGAGCCTCCCATTAGTGCTAATAAATAAGTAAACAGAGATGGAATGATGAAGCAGCTAAAAAGGAAATGCACTTCTTTGAATTCCCATTGGTATGACATTACTCTGAACACAGAAGAGGGGGGGGGGGGGGGGCGGTCTGATGAAGCATTTTTGTGGTTTCTTTGAGGAAGGAGGCCTAGATCAAGCTGGAGATTACTTTATCTGTGTCTATGGTGCTGATATAGGGGTCAAAGGGTAACATTGTGGGTCAAAAATACAATAGACGATGTCATTTTTGTCAATAATTACATGTTTATGTCCTTTTGGGCCCACATCACTTGAGTGCTAGGCAGCCCTGGCACCATAGCTTACATGAATCTGAATTTAGGTCTAAGTGACTATTATTTTTTCAATTGTCCTAGCTGCCCAGGCAAAACAGACCAGAATTGACCTTTGGCAAAATAGATGCAGATGCAAAGTGATGTGATTGTTGTCTGTATGTGTGAAACGGTATTTTAAATGTATTATAGAAATAGCTTTTTATCAGTATTTTGAATTTGACCCAGAAAGAGTACGTGTCAATTTGGTGACAGCTAATGGTGATCCAAATCAATCCACAATAAACAGATGAATAAATGCAAACATTCAACACATACACATAGAGTAAACGTGGGATCATGTTGGTGGGACTGATTGGATAAATGGCGTTACGATGGACGTTAAACATAATTCCTTCCCCCCCGCTTGACGTGAATCATCTGGAGGTCATCTACCAAACCATCTGCCTGCTCGCTTGGTTTTGTAACGCTATTTGAAAGGCTACATTTGTGACCCGGCCCTTCACCTGCTCCGTGCGCGGCAGCACTGAACGGGTTAAGCCTGACTCCGCATGCACCGAGCCGCGGCACTGCCCTCCTCCCACCGCCGCGCTGCCTCGTCCCTTCCCATCCAACTCCAGTGTTTTTAGAGCGAGGTGGGGGTGTTGTGTGTGCCATCGGCCAGCCACACTCCCTGCTTATATTTTCTAAACACACTTGAAGTTTCAAACGGGACACTTTTTGGTGGATTATACGCGCGCGGCCAGTGGTTTTACGCGTGCGTCTTTTGGTTTGCGCCTGTTTTTGCTTTCGCTCTAGTTTGGGCATTGAGAACAAACGCTCCGGGACATGTCGGCTGGAGAAGAAGGCGTATCGTTTTCTTCTCCTTTAACCCAAAACCTCCCCAAGTTGGGACCCCTCTGAGGAGCAATGACCTGAAGGTAAGAAGAGGGGACGTAAACCACGAAAGCTAGATTCAGTGATTTAACTTTTCGAAGCTGGGAGCTGAGTCACGCCACTCCAAACCTTATCGCATTTGACGCAACGTGCACATTCTGATGGAGTTCGCTCGCCGTTCTAGTTTGGGACAGGGGCTTTAGGGGAGTTTCAGTCGCGTTTTACACGGCCCCAGAACAGCTGTGGACTAACAAGCAGGCCCTGGCACGCCACAGAACGCGTTTTCTCTCTTTTAGACAAAATGATTCCGTCTTGTATTACTGGATCATTACAGGAAGCATTTTTCTGTGTAAAGGCTGCAAGGTCAAGATAAAAGTATAACCAGAAAGCCAAGCTCTTTCTAGAAAGGGTGGGATTGGGGGAGGGCTGTGGTAGTGTTTGTTGATGTGGTTAATGGTTAAGTTGGTTCAAAAAAGTCCCACATTTCAATATCTTCAAAAACACAATAATGCCTGTCTTTAGCCCATAAGGAAGGCTAAATTAAAATCTTACTTTTGTCAAATTATTCATCTTCAGTTTGGCATTTTGTTTAATTTTTTTTTTTTTACTTTACCCCAGCAACCTATGGATAATTGTGCAAGTGCAAGTGCATTTCTAACAATCCTAGAATTAATTAAAATGTTTAGGCATAATCAAAGGTAACCAAAAATAATAAAAGTACAACAAGAACCATTGGTATTCAACTCGCCTGTTTTAACTATTGCCCTGAAGTAATGGCCCCAAACATTAGGAAGTTGTTGTAATTCATTTAAGAGTGTGTTGCTTTATGTAAGAGATATACATACTGTACAATTACACATAAATATCTGCTCAGTTTATTGGGGAAAACATTTACTATTGTTTTTAAAATTACCAAGTCCTTTTTTCCCCCTCTTGACCCATATTTGGCTCCGATTTTATATAACTCTTTACAGCATTTGCGTTATTTCCTTCTAAGATATATAATTGACATTTTATGGGAGTGCATTGCTCAATCAGTGAGTTACTGTTGACATGAACTCTGACCACTTCTTAAACTTATTACCAATATAAGTGAGAGTTCCTCTTAGCTACAAATCTCGGGTGTTATTGCCAGTAAAGTACACACTCAAGAGCAGGTTTTGTAGAGCACGTCTCCAACAACGCATTTGTTAGGCCTAAGAGCGCCTTTTATTATAAAATCACATTAAATATGAGTTAACGTACATAAAGTTCAAGTGCTTCTCTTTACAGAAGATAAATGGAGACAAGTCCAAGTGGGGTAGATCAGGGATAATAATACGTCTGTAAACGCAATCAGGAGCACATTCCCATTTCTGATAAGACTTCAAGGTTCTAGATGATATTTTCCTGTTTTAGCTTATGTAATATCTGTTTGCTTTGTTGATTTAACTTGATCTTTAACACATCATGATTGCTTGAAGCCTGTGAAAAATATGTAATTAAGATAACTGTATTATGATTGGATTATGCATGTCAAACCTTACTAAATATTAGCAAGCATTGTGTCTCTTTGTTCTGTCAAATAATTTCTTCCAACACGAGAAAGTCTGCAAATGTATAATTATGGAATAAATAGGGACTAGTTGTCTCAATTTTGATACTAAAGAATAGGCTTGATATACTGATTTCAATGCCACAATAACAAAAAGCTTTTTTTTTAACAGTAGACTAGGGCTGGGCATTTAATGGAAAAATCGAGATTTAGTGCCGTCTAATTGTCAATTATATGACTGGGTGATTTAAATGGAGAGGTCCACAGCCAATGCTAAAAACATGAGGTTTAGAGCAGAGGTCTGACTATGGAGGAAGTAATGTTCATGAAATCATTACTTATAGCCATTTTTATTTTGTTTAAAGACCAAATAAAATGTTAAAAAAAAAATTATATAAAGAAATTGTGATTTGTGTTTTTTATATATTGTCCAGCTGTTCAATAGATACTTTTTTGACAAGAAATAATACTAATTTATTTATGTTAACATGTGTTCTGATAAAGCTCAAGATCAACTGTTAAGGAAATGTCAACTTGTGTCCTGTAAATGTGATTTGCTTTGTTATTTTTAGTATCAATACTTGTTCTAATGAGTATCAATTAGTGTCTGATTTTACAGGGACTAATTAGTGTCTGGTTATTGATATAATTCATTATAACTAGGTACAACCAACTTGGTATTTAATAGTTTAGGAAGGAAGCATCAATTACTCTCAATATGTGCCTTCTCTTTCCACAGAAACTTTGTGTGTAAATCCAGATCTTTCTGAGCAGAGAATTCCCATCAAGCGTGTGGATTGTGCTTGTTTTCTTTAGTCAACTGTGAGAGACGGCGGCATCATGCAGACCTCATCACTTCGCCGTCAGATGAAAAATGTGGTCAACAACTACACCGAGGCCGAGATCAAGGTCCGCGAAGCCACCTCCAATGACCCCTGGGGACCTCCCACCTCTCTTATGGCAGAAATATCCGATTTGACTTTCAATGTAGTGGCTATTGCTGAAGTTATGGGCATGTTATGGAAAAGGCTCAATGACCATGGTAAGAACTGGCGTCATGTTTATAAGGCACTGACCCTGATGGACTATCTCGTGAAGACTGGCTCAGAGCAAGTGGCGAAGGAGTGTAAGGAGAAAATCTACTCTGTTCAGACTCTGAGGGATTTCCAGTATTTAGACAGAGACGGACGTGACCAGGGCATCAATGTAAGGGAGAAGGCCAAGCAGCTTGTGTCTCTTCTGAGGGACGAGGAGAAGCTGAAGAAGGAGAGGAGCCAGGCGCTGAAGACCAAGACACGCATGTCCGGAGTGAGCAGCGGGCTCGGGTCCATGCCCCCTCCCTACACGGGACGGCAAGCTAGTCTCCAGGGCGCCGGAGCCTACGGAGACGAGCTGGGCAGGTGCAGGCGAACATCATCCTCTCTTCCATGTAAGTACTCTGGGTGTCACCTGTGATGAATGGCTCCTATTATCTCATGTTCGAAAAGTCATGTGTTGAGCCTTTTGGAATGCACAAGTCAAAAGATCTCTAGATAAATTGATAAATGAAACTGAATATCTGTTACACAAAGTACATTACAATTTAGATTTATTGTAAAAAGAAAGCTCTCTATTAAGTTTTTTAAAACATTTTTATCGGTTCATTTGAACATTCCTTTCATTCTCTGTTAACTGCCATGTTACAAAAGAGCAGAGGCCCTGTTTGCAGTTTCTCCCAATACCACAGTCTGTAACAATCTCAATTTAGATTTGGTCGTCGTTCTCATTTCAGCAAATGGGGAACTTATTTCATCTCATCTCAGTATCTTGCATTCTTTGGCAAAGGTTGTGTGTGTGAAAGTACCGGTAATTAACAGACGTGTGGGTAGTGTTGTCTGTGGTGTTTATTCAAAGGCACTAGTTAAAAACCGAGTTGTGACATGATTTAAAATACCACAACTTTGATTATCTTTGATCATGGCGCCCAATTTCACAGTCTGCATGCTGTTGCCCACAGATGTTATCTGACGTTTTTATCATCTTTCATCTCAGAAGGTCTTTCTTTGATATTTTTCTAAATCAGTTCCAGGGGAAAAATGTGTCTAGAGACAGACACAGTTCTTTTAGACTACAATAAATGCATCTGAAAGAACTACAGAACCACATCTAAGGCACCATTAACTGATCTTAATGCTTAATATCTGTTAAATTGCTACAATAATCATACACTTTATCTTCACTTATAACTGATTACTGTGTTTAATCATTTTAACCCATTAATACAGCTCTCTGTATACAAATGAAAATGACAGGTGTTGCGTTTTCAGACAGAGTTTGAATAGCATGGTGGACAAAATGCTGCTGGATGGAGTGGGTGGGCACCAGCTAATTGCTGACAAGCATTTCAGCACAAATGCCATATTTAGGGGCAGCACAGCAGAAGTGATTGATTTCCGAAAGCCTGATTTGCCAACATGCACCCTGCTGCCCTCTCTTAGCCCTGTGACCCATCGCCTGGCCTCTGCTGGTAGACTGAGACCCCCTCAATGCACAAGTCTGCTCTTGCCTCCTGGAACTCACCCAGGTTCCGGGTAATAAGGTAGGCCCCATCCATTCCTCTCCCCTCCACTGGCCTGACTCACACACAGGCAGGTCATTGTTCTTGGGGCAGGCTGAGTTAGGCAGACGATGGTTTGCAGTGCCAGCAAATGTCCCAAACAACAAGCTGTAGAATAGAATTAGCATGCAAGGGAAGGAGGCTCTCTGTACGGATGCTAAAATCTCTTATTGTGTATTTTTATTTCTCTCTTCTGCCCTGGAAACTCTAGCATTCCCTGTCTCCCCTTTGCCATCATGATGTCTCATTTCCCATAACACTCAAATCCTTTTCTTCCTCTGTTTAGCCTCCACTTCCTCCTCTCGCCTCGCCCCAGACATAGAGCAGGCCCGACCGCAGACCAGTGGAGAAGAGGAGCTGCAGCTGCAACTGGCCCTGGCCATGAGCCGAGAGGAGACTGAAAAGGTATCTCATGCACTTGCATTCACTGTGAGACACTTACGCATAGATCTTGTCCATTCCACTGTTCACATTTTAGTCAGTAATTATGTAGTAAAACGTAAAATGGCTCCCATGCTTCGGCCCCATCTGTTCAGGCCATTAAATACCACTACAGGCTGTAAACTATCATTTACCAGAAGGCTTTAGAAAGTGATATCATCCACGGTCTCTGATGTGGCCAATAATGGCAATTTGACCAATCAGCGCAAGTGGTCCTGAGCAGTGCAGAAACTTCTGGAAGAGTGAGAAGCCAAACAGGATGCAAGCATTGATCCACTGCTGAACTGCAACAGCCAGCTCTCATCTTTAGGGCGAGAACAGTGATGCTGTGGGTCCTGCATGGGGGAGTGTGCTGCATAACTGCCCTGACTCTGTGTCACCATGATTCTAATGATCAAATGATAATTACTTATATTTGATCATCCTTCCCCATTCCACCTCCATAACCTTTGTAATATTTATAGATCAGTCAAGTGTACTTTCATTTTTGATTAGACCTCCTTTTAATCATTCCTACTTGACCCTAGCCACCTCCTCCAACTGTGGATATTGATGAACAGACCCAGCTACAAATCGCAATGAGTCTCAGCAAGGAGGATTCAAAGAAGGTAGTTTCATATTAGTGGGTACCTTTCCCTTAAAAATAAGTGCATGTTCTATTTAACTCTGCCTACATGTTGTCTGTGGACTTCACCTTAAAAAGCAATCTAATTGTATCAGAAGGTTGAAAACTAATCCAATGAACCTGCAACGTTCTATTCCACTAACCAAAAAACTCACCTGCTCCAAAACCAGTTCTGTGTGTTTTAAAACTGTGCCTCTGGTGCTGGATTGGTATTGGAGACTGTAGACATGGCTTTCAGATTTACATTTAAACCCGCCTCTCGTTTGTGTTTGTTATTCATTTAGCCAGCCCCTCGTGCACCAACCAAAAATGTAGACATGGATGAAGACGCCCAGCTTCAGTTAGCCTTGAATTTGAGCAAAGAAGTGCACCAGCAGGTACTGTGTGTGAAAAATTCAGTTTTTTGCCCGATAAAATTGAATATGGACTGAATAGTAAATGATATTGCGTCTATGCATCTAAAATATTTTGTCTAAACTGTAAAAATTGGCTAAACGATATTTTTTGTTTGTCTGCAAATTGACAGGAGCAACTCAGCCGTCAAGGAGATGAGTCAATGCTGTTGAAGGCTCTCGAAGAAAGCAAACGTGAGATGGAGGCTAAAGGCGGGGTATGAATTACTGGGGTATGAAATATCCTAAATGGGGTTATTAAGAGCTAGTAGTAGACCAGAGTATCATCAACGATGAAAAATCTTTTTTACATGTGGACTAGCATTTAACACTTACTTTGTACTTTTTTTGTATGCTTTGATTAGACAGCTTTTATGGACTTGGTAGATATTTTTGCAGTGTCGTCGGATGCGCCTCCACAGGACCACCACAGTGGCCTACACCAGGCGGCTGCTCGAGGCGGAGGCAGGGACCCGTGGGACTCTCTGGGTCAGTCTCAAGTGAAGTGTCTTCAAAATATTTCCGATGTTTATTCAATATGACTTTGTATAATGAACATGTCCTTAAGCCAATTTATAAGGGTTCTCATTCTCACTGGTTTTCCTGGCTGCCTGTGTGTGTAAAGAGAAGGTGTTTGATTGTTAATCAATGTCATGTGATCATCTTTTCTTACCCTAAAGCAGCTTAGTTAAACTTTATTATAATGTACAGTACATAGACAAAACATCTTCAAAATGTATTCTGAATAAGACATTCTTCCATTCAACGTCTTAAATGTCTCAATCCATGGGTTTGAGCTTCCGGTTTTATGGATTTTTTTTTCCCCAATCAAAAGATTGAATATTTTGTTTTAAATTGTTAATCGCTATGGCAATGGTCCTAGATTCTTATCATTCTTAAACCCATGGATATGTAAGCATCTTGCCAGTTATTTTAAAAGCTTTGGTGTCACAAAAAATTACACCAGAAAGCATTACTAATAATTATACATTAATATTCATTTTATAAATTCAATGAATTCAAGATGGTACCAACCTATCAAGACCTGACTCTCCGTGGATGGCACCTCCAAGCAGCCCCCCTCCACCCTGGGAACCATACCAGGCCTCTGTTGATCCATGGGATGCCCCACTGAACAATGTCCCTGCCTCCAGCAGCAGTACGTGGGCCTCTTCTGGCAGGGCAGGTATGTACATCCAAACGCTCAAATATGCATCACAAAAAATGGAAAAACAATCAGATTTTTAATGTTTAAGTGGATCCATTTGCTGCACCATCAGATCAACTAAAAGGAGCTGGAAGGGTACCTTCTCCTCGTATGGGTAGCCCATCAGGTTGTCCATTATTTATTTACATATTTAAAAGTACACTTTGTAACTTTCTGGTTGGGGTCCACTAGCGTTTCCATTGAGATGTTATTGCTTTGCCAGGCATTGTTCCACTTCTGACATTAAACTTGTCTTTGTTATTGTTTTGAAAATCATGTATTCTTACACGTAACTTGGACTGTTGTCACCTGCTTGTCTCCAAGGAAATAGATGAGTGCAGTTAGGAAAAATACTTGGAAATATGTTAGGGTTAAAGTTACAGAACACTGAATATCTGCATTAAATGTATGTTGGAACATATTGTGTTTCATAGTTTTTAGCTATTGCCTTATCTTATTGCGTAAAAACGTGACGTAGGATTAAGACAAACAAATGTTTATGCATTTATTTATTACTGACTAGAGAAGGAAAAATTGCACATACACACACCATAAGAGCTATTTTCTATTTTTCTCACTAAAACCGTGCCGTTTTAAGCCCAATTTGCACCATCAATACTGCAATGTAATTCTTTGATTTTAAGAAAGTAAATGTATTCTGAATTCCACAAAATTAAATGTTGCAACTCAAATGTATATTCTGCTTATGTTTTTTTGGTACATTTATTTAGTCGCAGCCCAACACTGTGTAATGATAGTCTGGGGAACGTTTTAGACAAAGAAATAGCATTTCCATGGAGACTCGCAAGTGGCCTCTGAAGTTACATAGTGCACTTTAATTTTCCCTTATGACATTAACATAATTTGGATTTTGCTAGATGGTGATTTCTTTGATGAAGCTATGGACGGTGGAAAAATAAGCATTAATGGGCGAGGTGATGCTTCTAGTCCTGAGCTTTTTGACCTGACAAGTCTAAGGGAAGACCTGCCCCCTGCTTACAACGCTCGCACATGTCGAACACCTGAATCTTTTCTGGATCCAGCCGCAGCCTCGCTTGTAAATCTGGACACTTTAATCCCAGTGAATTCTGATTTGAAGAATAAAAACCCATTTTTGTCAGGTAAATATTCTAAGAAATGACAGCTGGAGCTATACATTTCCAAAATTGCATTCATGTATTTTGTGTTTTTCTTTTTCCAAAGGTCTGAGTGCTCCTTCTGCCAATAATCCATTCCAAACTGAGCAGCCCAAACTAACGCTGAATCAAATGGGTTCTGGCTTGATCTCTACAGCTCCCAATAATGCCCCTCTTCCGTATAGTGCCTCTCTGCCTCTGCCTTTGAGTCACCAGTCCGCCAGCCTACCCTCCTCTCTCACACATCCTACTCAGCAGGGCCTGGATCTGCTGGGGACCATGCCTGAGCCACTGCTGCCCCTGTCAGGCAGCACTCAGGAAGCACAGGCCTCACAAGCCAGTCAAAACCCTTTCTTATGAGGAACAACTAAACAGTTGGCGATTATTTCCCATGACTAAGGCAAACAGATCTGACACATCCTGTATTATTCTTAGTCACCATATAATGCCATGATAGTGTCTAACCCTAGAACCCTTTTGATGTCCTCATGTTAACTGGAACATTTTAAAAATTGTGCCAGCTTTGAGTAAAAACAAAATGCTTCATGAACTTTATTGTGAAGTTGAGCAGATGAAAAAAACATTGAAATGCAGTTTTGTGATATAATATTGATAAGGTTTATGATAACTTTTAATTTGTCAAAATGTCTTCCTGGATTGCAGCATATTCTTGTGTTTTGTGCTTGCCCAGTTTGTACTACAAACACTACATATGGAGCAAAATTGAAAATGCAAAACTTGCATATGACACCATGAGGTGCCTGAAATAAATGAATGGTGTAGCTGCTGAATGCTTCAACATTATAAATCAAAACATTGTGTTTGTTTTTCTGGCCATAAACAACAAAAAGTTACCATGATAAACAAGTCACTGCAAACCAATGCCCATTAGGGTTTTATTCGGAAAAAGTATGCAGTGGGATGGTGTATTTTTGGTTATGACAACATTGGTAAAGTATTTTGACATATAAATATTACAAGAAAAAATAGCAAAGCATCTGTGAATAAATTACAATAGAATATATTCTTAATTTGTCAACAGTTATAGAAGTTAGTGACAATCCACCAAGCATTTCATCACTGCACATTTATTATGTAATAAACAATATAATGTATAAAAACATTTAAATATTTGCTGGTTATGTCTTAGGTACCAATGGCCAATAGACACTATATATACAATTTATGCTCACTTAACAGTGACAGACTCCAACCAGTTAAACACCTCCTGAAGCCCTTGTCCAGAAGAGGCACTTAGTTCCAACGTTGTGATTGGTTGAGTGGCAGATGCAAAAATATCTTCTAATCGGAAAAGTGACTTAATTTCGATAAGACTCATTATACAAGGGATGTCCCTAAAATACAAATAGAGGAATACAATGAAATAAAAAAGTAATAGATTTGTAGTTTCAAACACTCCATACCTTTTGTTAAATATGAGTAGCACAGAAACACCTTGAAGAGGCTCAGCTGCCAGAACAGATAGGAGCTGGATGCAGGATGAAGATATCTGACAAGTATTGGATGCGTCCACCATGAACTGCAAAATCATCAAACAAACATTACTAACACTGTTAGAATCTGTTTAAGGTAAATAACCTACTATTACTGAAGAGGCATCGCTGTAATAACTTGGCCATATTGGGCTCATGCAGCCCCCAAGCTCCCTCAATGTCACTTTCTTTCTCCTCTTCAAATTGATGTCTATAAGGTTGGTCCCAACCTGTGAATAGGAAGAATTGTTTTGCCTTGAATGTTCCACAATATTACATTCAACTTGTCTATCTCCAATCTCTATCCCAGCCAGATAAGTTACATAGTGCACCTTAAAGTTCGTACAAAAGCACTATAAACATAAATGTTATTTACCGTGGGTAAGGTAGGAGGCGGTGCCCCAAGCTCGTCCACGCCATGTACACTAAACCATGGAATATGTTAAGAAAAATAGCTACAGTATAAAACAAGAGGAATGGTAGAGGAGAGCCATGTTTTAGCAAATCAAGTTTTTAAATTATATTTTGTATTGCAAAATGACACATTATTACCAAGAGGTGACTGCTAACCTAATGTTAACTCAGCCCATTGCCAAATGCACTCCTCAACCCATTCAAAAGGATATTTTGCAAACGCTTCAACAGCAGGGTTTTTCCGACACCCGTCGCACCAAGCAGCAGACAGGTGTCAGTTCTGCTCATCTCGGTTTGTCCGCAAGGACATAGCGGATTTTTGACCCAGCGACAACAATTAGCTAGCATAGCCTACGAGCTAACATGGCACAGCCTCATCCAGCACCATGGTGATACCCATGTGACCCCACAGACTCATCCTGATTGGACAATAATAAGGAGGAAGTCGCGTGTGATACAGGAAACATAACAATCTACATGCTTAACTACTGTTATTGTATTTTCATGCATAGGCTGTAATCGGTCTGTATTTACTCATTTATAAATCCATATCATTGCAATGGAAGCCAAACTAAAGCAAGAGTTGGATACTTCAATGCTCAAGTCTACTGGTTATTCAGGAGGCGGCTGTATCAGCGAGGGCCAAAGTTATGATACTGACAGCGGGAGAATTTTTGTAAAGATAAATCATAAAAGCGAGGTAACCTTTTTTCAATGCTGTATTTAGCCTTTGACTAACAACATCACGCTTGCACAAGCCTTCCAGAAACACTTTTGTTTTTTTTGGTAAATTGAATTCTAACACCAACAATAAAAACTTATTTTTAGGCCAAATTGATGTTTGATGGTGAATTTGCCAGCCTTGAAGCCATCTTAAAGACATCAACAATTAAGGTGCCGAAGCCTGTGAAGGTGATCGAGCTTGACAGTGGATGTGTATTTGTGATGGAACATCTGGACATGAAAGGTCTCAACAAGTAAGATACTTCCATCAAGACAACACATTACCAACTGTGTGCAAGAGCCATTCATTGCTTAATTTTATGCAGGCACTCACAGCACCTTGGAGAACAGCTGGCAGACATGCACCTTTACAACAAGACACAGTTGGAAAAACTAAACAAAGATCAACAGACAATTGGTAATGCACATATTAAGGGTTTGTTCACACTTGTCGTTATTTGTTCCTAAATTTTGCTCATTTTAGTCCTGATGAGGACTTGATTCTATTCTAGTCCTTGTTTAGTCCTGGTCAGGTCCAAGTTAACTTTCAGGTTTAGTCCTGGGTTAGTCACAATTTGGATATGTGTGCGAACGCACCCTAAGAGACATAATATGAGACTTAATGCATTTGTATTACATCCATATTCTTATTTTTAGGAAAAGGAGCCGGACAGGTGAAAACAGACACAGTGATAAAATTTGGATTTGATGTTCCTACATGCTGTGGATACCTACCACAAGTAAGGACAACATTTTATATTATAGAATTGTAGACGCCATAGATTTTACAGTGTGCTTTATTTGTGCTTTGCTTTCCCTCAGGTTAATGACTGGCAAGAGGACTGGGTGACATTCTTCACCAGACAGCGGCTTGAGCATCAGCTAAATCTAATTGATAAGTCATATGGAGACAGGGAATCAAGGGAACTATGGGCAAAATTGCAGGTGAGTAATTTTGTCCATATGATAAATTCATGTTTTTTTTGTTTTGTTTTGTTTTTTAAACCTTTTTTCTACAGCTTAAGATTCCACAGTTTTTCAATGATGTAGAAATCGTCCCTGCTTTGATTCATGGTGACCTATGGAGCGGCAATGTGGCAGAATGTGCAGAGGGTCCTATAATCTTTGACCCAGCTTCCTTTTATGGTCATTCTGAGTATGAATTGGGTATTGCAGGGATGTTTGGAGGCTTTGGAAAATCCTTCTACTCTGCGTACCATGAGAAAATACCCAAAGCTCTGGGCTTTGCACAAAGAAACCAACTTTACCAACTCTTCCACTACCTGAATCACTGGAACCACTTTGGGGGTAGTTACAGAGGCTCTTCGATAAGAATAATGAAAGATCTTCTAAAATAATATAAAACATTTTCAAGCATACAGTATTGTCACTAGACATTCCTATGTATTGCAATATAATTAAAATACTATGAATAATACCAACTACCTATCGTCCGTGTACTAAGTAGAATTATGGGAAAAAGCAATCACTTTAATGTTAAGACGTTGAAGAAACAATGGATACCTAACAATTGTTGTGATATTTTTTGTAACATGTGCAGCAATAAATAATAAGATCATATTGCATATATAAATTGTAATATATAATTTATAAATTGTCATTTTAAAACAAGAAATATTTAATATATGTGTATTGTAGCAAGAAATAAAAAATGCAAACCTAAAGAAAAACAAGAATTTGTCAGATCTATGAATGTTCACAAATTCAATCTAGCGAATCTTCTCCAGCAACATCCAAAGAGCGCCAGCTTTATTATTTACTTTATTTTATTTAATTGTTTCCTTTCTTTTTATTATTGAGTGTGCATTACACAGTCACTTAGATCTCCAAGTTCTTTAATATTATTTTCTTTTCCCTCTCCGTTTTTTTATAGTGGCTAAATCTTCTTCTTTGGTGTTTTATGGCGTTTGGTATCCATAGTGTTACATTACCGCCAGACTTTATTGGCGGTAATGAAAAAAAAAAAAAAAAAAAAAAAAAAAAAAGATAAAAAAAGGGGGGAAGAAATCAATAAAAAGAACTTGGAGAAACTATATAGTGACTGTTGTAATGTATGAAGGTTATTTTGTGTTTTTATTACCATAGTAATGCCACGACTCAATACTAAAACGAAAGGAAAAAATTAAGTAAATAATAAAGCTGGCGCTCCTGGATGTTGCAGAGATGTGGTGATGTCGCGGAATATTGGTGCTTTGTGTCTCTCGCAATGTGCTTCTTGCCATTGCCAGCAACATTAGTTCACTTCTTACAAATTCTTTGAAGTATCGTTCCAGTCAGATCTGGTCCTCCTTATCAGTTGATGGCGGTATTGCACCTTTAATCTGATTGAAGAAAGAAGCCACGTGTATGTTCCTCTTCGCTTCCATACCAGGGTGGGCTAAATTATGGATGCATTGCGGCGGAACTCAACAACCACAACGGCACAGTTTGTTATTAAGTTGTTTCGTCTTTATGTTAAACCTTGTTTAAATTTTTTCAGAAAAGTTAGTAAGAGTATGCTATTTTCTCCGCTAACAACCAAGTGGTCCGTTCCCTTTTTCGTTTGTAATCCAAAAACGCATGCTAACTAATGATGTCTAGCGAAGGTTTTTGTTCGTTCGTTGTTGTTGCGGCATAGTAATACATCTATAAAAAGACGCCCAAGCCGATAAAAAATGGCTTTACTCTGAGAGACGACAGTATCGTGATGGGAGTGAAGCGGGAGACTCAGATATGGCTGAAGCGTGTCTTCTGGAGGCTTCAGTGAAAGTGACCAGACAAAAAAGAATTATCTCCAGTGCGTCAGAAGTTCACGGGGATTTGGGGTACTGAAGTTAACAATGCAGAAGTTTTTGGGTGAGATTCTTACTCCTTACTAAGCCCAATTATTAATATTATGATATGTTTTGGTGGTGTCTAATCGCAATAGATTGTCAATTTATCTTTTTATCATCATGAAACAAATACCAAGACAAACCACACCTGCTTGACCCACATTTGGTATCATATATTTTTATTCTTCAGGCATTTTTTAGGTTAGTAATTATATATATTTCAAATGCTCACTTTACATCTAATAGATTGGTTGTAACATGCTGCTGGAGTTGATAAGAAGTGAAAATCCCCACCGTCATTAGTCCATTTAAGCTTTCAGTTTCTTCTCTAACACAATCTGCAAGTGTGTCAATTGTTCATCGTAAATTTTGCTAGAATGTGTGTTGAACATTACAATGAAACATTTATTTGGAAATCATAATACTGTGCACCCCTGACTAGGTGCGGGGCTATAAAGTCTTCATGCAGGCTTGTTTCCTCATGAGGTTGCTATGTTCAACCTGTTCTGGCACCTGCTATCTAAGACAAGATCCGAAAGGATCAAGTGAGGTAAAGTTGTTGGTGTAAAGATAGCAACATGTGATTCATTTTATGACGATATTTTTCTATTGTGGTCTCATTACTTTGACCATTTTTCAGACTTGGGACCGTTACATGCTGCTGTTGGTGGTTGTCAATGACCTGCCTGATACCCTTTATCTCTTTCCTGGATGGACATTTAGAGCATGAAAGGTGGCATATGCCAGACGAGTCACCATTGATCGTATTTTAGCCCATTGCAAAGTAAAAGTCTCTAATATGTTATCTTTCAAAGTGAATTACTGACTTACAAATAATGCTCTCTGTAAGTCTTATCTCTTGTAAGTGATTCTCCTAGAAATGCAGCTCAGTATTGTATCCAAAGTAAGTAATCAAACCATGATGATTGCAAGCACATTAAAAATATAATATTTAATTGACGTGAAAATACAATCCAATATGGTGTGTTTTTAATATAATTAACCACCAGAGGGTGGTGTTATCATTTGCATGCCTTCTCTTATCTGTTTTTTTTTTTTTAACATACAATTGACAATGCCTGTCTGGAACATGACTCTGCAGGTTCATGACTCGCCCAGATGTGAAGCAGAAGCGCCTTGGAGACTTCTTAGACTGGAGCCTTACCACTCTCTCTCAGACCAGTGATCAGTCCATGACTGATATAATGGTTCTGGATGGAATTCTGCAGTCTCTGGTAAATGCATAAAGATCATGGCCTTAAATTCTGTATTATCAGTGGCTCAGTTTGTTTGAGTCAAGTGTAGTTATTTGGTAGATTTTGCACCTTCAAGCACCTTAAGTCCTTCAAGCAAGTTACAAGAGCAGGCACGACTATTGTGTTTCTCCTGACTCAATGTTAACAGGTGTCCAATACACCTGCTGCCATGTGTACGCTCAAAGCTAAAAAGTTTAAAAGTAAATAAAAAGGAGCACCCCTGTTGGTTTTTATATTGAACATTTTTAGATATAGATTTTCTTTATAATTATCACAACAAGAGTATCCACAGTAAAAGTAACTAATTCAGCCCGAGCAAGCATTACAGTGGTATTATTGGCGCCATCACTTAAACTGCATATTTAGAAAGCGTTTTTGTGTATTGTATAGACACTCTAGCTCTGTAAGATCATTACCTCAATGTGGTTGTTCTTGTACAGTATATGTTCAGACAGGCTATTTTAGTCAAAAAGGACAGAAGAAGCGTTGGATTGCACAGTGCACACATTTATGTAGTGATTTGAAATATTGCTATACAAACAATTCCTTTGTCAGCCTTTTAATTTAAAACCTAATCTTTTGGATGTTTTTGTTATTGCTTTAGGCCAAACTCTTTAAGCATGGAAAACGAAGTGATCTCCTTCAATACGGTAAGTCCCCTCCTATAGGGTAAGAGCAATACTTTATGCATATTGACATTTGTATTTTAACTTACTTTGTTTGTTCATCTTGTGGTCCATTCTGTCCCAAGCTCCTACAGTACTGCAGTGTCTTGAGCAGAAACACCTGTCTGATAGTAATCAAGCCATGCTGCGGAGACTCGGAGTCAAATTAACCCAGAGGCTTGGCCTCACTTTTCTTAAGCCACGTTTGGCTTCTTGGAGGTAAGGCCTGTCTGCGTCACAGTGTTTGTATCAAAAAGCAATTGCTGTGCACTAAAATGATTATTACTATTAAAATCTTTCAGGTATCAGAGAGGAAGTCGTTCCCTTGCTGCTAACTTATCCATGCCCCAGTCCAATACAGCCCCTGTTAGTCCAAACATAGAGCCACAAGAACTGGATGAAGACTATGATATTCCAGAAGAGGTGGAGACTGTGATAGGTGGGTTTCATCTTTAGTTTTTCAAAAGGAAATGGTTGATGAAAATAATTTCTAAGTATGTTTTGTGTTTGCAGAGTATCTTCTTGTGGGACTGAAAGACAAGGAAACTATTGTGCGCTGGTCTGCAGCGAAGGGGTATATATTTTACAGTTTGTCTTTAGCCTCAGAGCTGTTTTGAAAATAAAAGGCAAATTTATCCTGTGCAAGGACAGCATTTTTTGCAGTCTCTTGTTTTATGTTTCAGTATTGGGCGTGTGACTGGAAGGCTTCCCAGAGAGCTGGCAGATGAGGTGGTTGGATCAGTGCTAGACTGTTTCAGGTAAGCTCTCATTTCTGTTTTAACAAATCTTACACCTCTTTCTTGTTGCTGTGCCTGAATATGTAGATTTCATCAGTTGGCTTGTTAATTTTGTTCATTTGGTCTGTCTTACTGTGAAGTTTTCAGGAAACTGATAATGCTTGGCATGGAGGCTGTTTGGCCCTGGCAGAACTGGGGAGGAGGGGGCTCCTAGTCCCAGCCAGACTGAAAGATGGTAGGTGTTAACATAAGACAGATGACTTATGTACAAACATGTTTTATTTGTTCAATAACTAATACATTTACATTTGCATTGTGTAACAACTTGTAGTGTATCGCAACATGTTGATTTCAACCCCTCATAAACATTTGTTTATTATTTGTTTATTATTTGTAGATTCAATTTCTATGATAATAGGCGTCTTTGCAAATGTCCTTGTGGCAATAAATGTGTAATGCCTCCTCTTTGAATAATTTAATTTCAGTGCTTTAATGTCGAAATTGGCTAATAACATTTTCATGTGGAGGCTTGTAGAGTTCAGAGTAAGACATTTTTGTCCTAAGGCATCAGTTCAATATTTCTATGGCAGTTGATCCGTTAGCAGCAGCGAGTCCTCCTTCTCAGAGTGCGTCCTGTGGGCTTTGCCTTCTTTATTTGCTTGTGGTTATGTTCAGTTTTTCCCTTTCTTTTCCATTTCACTGCCTTTGCTTCAGTCTCTGGTGTAATATTTGTTCTCTCTTTAAGTGTTTTATTTGTTTCTGAGGATTCTGCCAGTGCTGCGACACCTATGTTGACCTCATAAGAAGAGGCTGCAGAGCTAGCACTGGCCAGCTGACAAAGTGCTAGAGCCGCAGTCTGCCTTTGGTCACAAAGTTCCTCTTCATCCATCTCCATCTCTGGCTCCTTATGGGGGGGTTTGGAAGTGCTCCAAGTTGAGGGACTGTTCTGAGATGATCGGACACTGAGGTTGAGAGGCAATTCTTCCCTGCCAAAATTCTCAACACCGGCAACCCCAAGCTTCATTGGCGAATCGCTTTCCCTGTTGTGGCTTCTTGTTGAGAGGTTGAGTGGTGCTACGTCGTCTCTGTAGTTAGGAACCGCTGAATATTGTTTATCAGCTGATCTGAAAAGGTTAAGAAGACTAGTTAGAATTGTTCTCAACATAAAGAATTGTCAGTAGTATTCGTTTGGCTTACCCTGTGTCCAATTGCGGTCTTCTGAGTTGCATTAAAATTTCAGCAGAACTCTCTTGTCTTGAGTCAGGACGGCTGGGTTGAGACAGATGAGGGGTGTACTGCTGTCCCTCGGAATCGATTTGGACATTATTTGAATTGCATGGTCGATCAGGGGACCCCGAGGCAGAACAACCCTCTTTTGGACTCAGTCTGGTTGTTTTGTCGTTGTTTTGCCGTTGGTTATTCTCCTCTACCGGGCCTGTAGTATGACTGACTCTGCCTTGCAAGTAATAGTCGTAGTCTTTAGGGCCAAGGTTGGGACTATACATGTCAAGGGGAAGGTATCTTGGTCCTGATATAGGCATAGCAAGCTCATGTGGTCTGTACAGGTTGAAGTGAAGAGGAGTGGGGTGGATAGAAGGGCAGTATCGATAGGAGAATGGGGGGAAGAGGGGAGTGTAGGATGGGGCAACAGGCTGAGGTGCAACAGGTTGGGGTACAACAGGCCTTTGGGGATCTAGAAACTCATGCCTGAATGAGTTAGAGTTTTGGTCACTTCTCTGGGGGTTTGCAGTGAGGTAGTATGGCGGATAGAGGCCCTGGTCCGTCAGAAGATACGGCGGATATTCAGGGACCATTGGAGGAGGGTAAGGTTTTAAAGGAACAGGCGGTGTTGGCATAGCACCCCATGGGAAGCCAGGTTGGTGTAAAGTGCTCGTCTTTGGATCTTCTGACTGCACGGCCGAAGGTTTCTCAGGTCCTGTTGGCGTGACCGGCGAGAAGGCGGACGGGCGTGGCAGAGACATGGGCTCATTGCTGTCTGTGTTGTCTGAATCTACCACTGGACTTGCCACACTCTCTGTTTCTTTATTGTCTGAACTCTCACACACCACCTCAACCTCCCCTGTGTCCTCTTTGCTCTTCTCCTCTTCTGCTTTGTTCTCCTCAACGCTATTTTTATCAACTATTTGGAGTGCGGGAGAGGGGCTTGGACTGTCCTTCGTTTTGGGCCCAACTGCTTTGGCTGCAGTTTTGATCTGTCTTGATGCTGTCCCATTCTTCTGTGAGACCAGAGAGATGGAGTTTTTGCAGAGGTTATATTTCATGTGGTTGAACAGATGGGACTTCTCGTTGCAGGTGAAGGGACACTGGAAACATTGGTATTTGAATGGTTTTCCCGGTGGTCTGGGAATGTAGTGCGGCCTCTTTGGTTTGCGCTCCTGAGCCGTTTCCATTCTGGCTCACCTTAAATAAACAAGAACATAAAGCCAAGTATTATCTCATTTATATGAAACAGACAACTTCTTTATATCATAATGGCACCTTAGGTTTTGTCCTAAATTCTTTCTGTGTCAGTCAAGACTTGATTAATAGAGTAGTTGAACTGGTCTAGTGTCTGTTCTCAGAGGATTCTCTCATATGTTTTTAGCTGCTGCTCAGATAGAAAAATGTCTTACCACTAAAAACACTACACCCTGGGGCTAGTTTATTTCTTTGCATGCCTATTTGCATTCTGTTGAACATAGAGCATGATTTGAGTTCAACTGTGTTTCTTCTTATGCAAATATCCGGTCATATGTTTGCATTTTTCAGCTATTGAGACACTGTCTGCAAATACAGTTTTATTTTTTTATTTTTTTTGTATCACTTCACTCAACCGTACAGTAAAATGAATAGATAATTAGATATTCTCAGCAGGTGTAACAAGACTAAGCGTTTATCAACACGGAGCTGGAGGGCATGCAGAAACTTGCTTTCACTTGCAGCATTACTAAACTCAGCGCTGTTGGCGTGGGAACTAGAAGGCACCTGCTTCCCATGACTACACCTGTGTGATGCACTCATTCTTCATTTATCATGAGCTGATGAAAGTAATAACCCATTCCCAAGATGCACCAACGACAAAAAGACTCTGGTGGTTTCAGTTAAATGTTAAGTTTCAGCATCTTGACAATAGATATACCCTAACTATTTCCTGCCAGGCACAAACCCTGGAGGGCCTCCTTTGAAATGAAACATCACCTGAAGCAGTGAGTTAAGTGAGGCCGGGTGCTGGAGGCTGCTTGGAGGAACCGGCTTGTCGTGCGCTGTCGCAAGAAGTTGTCACTCAAGTTTCTGTTCAACTGTAGTAGCATGCACAGCCACTCCCTAAGGACTCAAATTCAGTCTAAAGCTCAAATAAACTTAATATGTATTCTAAAAAATTAAAGACCTAATTGTTCATCAAAAGTATAAGATTAATGTGGTATCAATAGAAATCACTTGAATTTGTAACATTATAATTTGATAAACCACATACAAATTTAAATTACTTCAAAATATAGCAAAAAGTATTCATTTGACTTTGAAATTATGCTTTTTAACATGTGTTTGCAAATTTTATTATCTGTCCCCGTTCCAGAGCAAACCAATTAAATTGTTGCAACAGGTGCATACCACTGCTAATTACAGGTGACATAATAAAATAATCAATATTACAAATTCATAGCACAAAAGCATTAGATGGACAAAGAGAAGCCTCGTGTCTATTGAGGTTTCCTGTTGAAAAACCACTAATCAAACAAATTAATTGTCTTACCTGCTCCAGCTGAAGCGATGCGATATGGAATGATGATTGCTACAGGAAAAGTTCGCCAGACACCTACGATGATTCTGTGTCGTATTACCAATAGTAATTTGGTTTTAGGATCTTGGTCTCATGAAGGTCTCCGTTAACGCCCGCGTGGGATCATGCATGTGTGCGCTGCGATTAGTGATGTTAGTTGTGTGGTGACTTCTCCTTTCTGAGGTGTTCACTCACAGTGGGTGGGGCTTTAACCAAAACAGCCGGGCCCTGAGGCAACAGTGATGTATCTGCTATTAGTTAGGCCTGGAGCAATGATTTACATGACGGGGAAAGGGCAGAGCGCATCGTTTATTATGTTTTCCTCTTTGTTATTTCGTGTAAATTACTATTTCCACAGTGATCAGGGTCTTTCCATGGTGTTGTCAATGACACATTTTTGTCCCACTAATTTCTTGGCTCAAAAATACAATAATTAAACATACACTGAACTATACTATTATTTTTTTATTAAAATCCAGAGGGCTTTGAGCTGTATTGGATGCACAAGCAGATGGTTACAAGACTAGTTTCCCACAATAAAAAAAGAGGACAAAAAGCAGGCACTAGCATGAGCATGCTTTGGCATGTGACAAGTTTAGATCCAGATGCCACCAAAAAATTGATAAATGTAGCAGTATGAGACTGTACAGCAATATTGTTCCCCTCTAAGTTTGTAATTATGGCCATGTTTTCAGTTGTGCCACTGATCATCAAGTCTCTGACCTACGAGGAGAAGCGTGGAGCCTGTAGTGTGGGCTCCAATGTGCGAGATGCTGCCTGTTACGTGTGCTGGTCTTTCGCCAGGGCCTACGAACCCAAGGAGCTCACGCCTTTTGTTATGCAGCTTGCAAGGTAATGCTCTTCTTCTCTCAAATTGTAGCATATTCAAGGTTAAGTACTATACTTTTTTCAACAAGTTTAGGTTGGCTTGAGTTACAGGGCTCATTTTGTTTACCATCACAAACAGTCTTGCTACAAAATATGCAGGTTCCAAGCCCTGGTCAATAAGACTGGTTTAAGTCAGACGAGCATTCAACAGAATAGCCAAGTGCACATGCAAATTATCTCTGTGACAATGCAAAGAAAGAAATCAATTTGAAAGTCTCACCTCCACTTACTTTAACTAACCCTTGTATTACAAGGGTTAGTTAAAGTAATATACAATAAGATTTTACAGAACAGTAGAACACTGCTGTGATGTATGTCTTTCTGTATTCTCTTCATCTCCATATTAGTTCCATTTGTAAATGATGGATTATCATGCATGCAGAACATTGTTTAGTTCATGTCTTTTAAATGTAACGGCTCTGTCTGCAGCCAGTTTCTCTGACCTCGATGTAAAGATGGACTCAATGTACTTGCCTCATTCAGTACAAAACATGATAACCCTCTAACTGAAATGAAACTGCAGTAACTAATCCTTCGTATAATGTATTTCATGTTTTATGGTTGTTGGGTACTTAATCAATAATTTATAAAATTTTAGTATTTATTATCAGGCATAACAAAAGTGAAATGTCTAACACTGTACTGTAACATCTGCTGTCAGTTTGGAGTCCTGGTCATGCTCTACTTTGACTCTTTGTCAATAGTCAGGACTTGCCTCCTCCTGATGATCTCTCTGCTCTGAGCATGTACGGACCTGTGGTCCTGACTGTCAGTTTGAACCCCTGTAGTAGCATTATCCAGAGCCGCGACAGCACCCGCCCTCCCCCGTCTACAGGACTGCCAGGTTTCGCCTGTTGCTGTAGGTTTCGGTCGCCGTTTGGCACTAGTTTTAAGACAAGCTGGTTCCTGCTCAATTCGTCACAGCTTGATGACATTTGGAGAAAACTCACTTTTGCAAATGTGGGACTAAGTGACTCGCGGGCACAGAGTTACAGAATCGTATGCTTTAACTGTAGCAGAAAATGGAAACAATAAACTTGATATCAGCACGGGTTTTGTTTCCAGTGTCTCATGGCAGAGGCCTTACTTTAACATAATAAAATCAATAAAACAGATCCCTCTATGAGCTACAGTATACTTTTGTGTCCGTAGCACTCTGGTGATCACAGCCGTGTTTGACCGCAATGTCAACTGTCGCCGAGCTGCATCTGTGAGTGTTCTCCTTATCCACTGATTGCTTTACAAGAAATATAAATGGCAGAAATCAACGTTTATGTCCTATTTTGTTTTAGGCTGCCTTCCAGGAGAATGTCGGCAGGCAGGTTTGTTACCACAGAATTCACTACTTATAACTTTTATGCATGCCCTGTTCAAACTGGCTTCATAGGTATTTGTCACAAATTTAAAGTGAAAATTACCGGTGTTCAATTATATATACTTAATTTGTTACACAATTCTCTTATAATCTCTTATAATAGGGGACCTTTCCTCATGGTATTGACATATTAACTGCAGCAGATTACTACTCTGTTGGCAATCTGAACAACTGCTATCTAAACATAAGGTAGGTAATTAGATGTTGACACAAGCAAAGTTTTTTTTTTTTACCTCAATGGTGACGAAAAGTTTGTGAATTACGAAATACATTAAAATAATTAAACCATCTCTCTTGCAGTGTTTATGTAGCCAGTTTCCCAGAGTACACAAAGGCACTGATTGACCATTTAATAGAAATGAAGATTAATCATTGGGATAGGTAAGCACTTTTTGTAAATTGATATAGGTTCTTATTACAGAATCTTTTCCAAAAAGGTTCATTGTTTTTTGTTTTTGTAATTAAAGTTATTGTATTGTTTACATATTTTTATTACAGTGTAATTAGAGAACTCTCCACTAAAGCGCTCCACAACTTGACACCACAAGCCCCTGATTATTTGCAAACTACAGGTAAATGTAGCCTTTGTGAATCTGACAGCCTGGCCTTTAGGTGGTTTAGTGTAAAACGGCATGAAAGGATGTATTCCGTATAATTCATCATCTGTTGTTTTGTTTTAGTGCTTCCGCAGCTCTTGCCAATGGCAGTGGGCCTCGACCTCCACAGTCGCCATGGAGCCATCTTGGCCTGTGCAGAAATCACACACGCTCTGTATAAGCTGGGTCTTCAAACCAACAGGTACATTTATGTATTTTGAATAATAAATATGGCATATGTTACGGCCCGGCTCTATATTAGATTATACCTAATACATTTTGAGAATTGACTGCATATCTTTAACGTAATAAATATATTTTATTAACCTTAAGTGTTTTTATCATGGCTTATTTTTGATGATAAACTCTGAACCAGGTTGTCATTCTTCTTTAGAAATAAAAAGTGTATTATTTAATTGCAGAAAACCATTAATCCAGGCCCTCTCAGTGCTGTATTATGGTGATGTTATATTCTACAGCAGCAGTTTTAAAACTTCTGAACTCAGTTTATCACTCACTATTAAGGTTCATTACAGGAGAAGGATACAGAACTCACCACTGTCACTTATATTGTAAAATAAGATGGCAATCACTGGATGCATTTATAAAGCTCTCATTGGGATTTTGTCTGATTATTTAACAAGTTTACTGAACATCAGATCAGGTATTTGCCCATTAAGATCACAGGACATTTTTATTTTGGTCTCACCGACTCAATACGGTGTAAGGGAAAAAGTCGATCAGGAACTTTACTCCTGACCTATGGAACAAAAATCAAAGCCTTTTGAAATTGATTTTATGTCTTTTAATTTGTTCAAAGCACTTTTAAAAGACTTCTCAAGTACTCTTGTTTTAGATTATTTTATTCCATATTGTGTGTTTCTATGTATTTAACAGATTATTTATTTGAATGTTTTATTGACATTTTATCTGTCTATCCTGTGTGTGTTTGTTTAATTTGTAATTGTGTAAATGTTGGCGCTGACAGGGTGCTCTTATAAAGGAGAGCATGCTCTAAAGGGTCCTCCCTGTATAAATAAAAGTTGTATGTACCGGTGTGTGTATATATATTTTGTTTTGACAGACAAGTGGGTGACATAATTTCCTCAGAGTGTGTAGAAGGATTGAAAAATATTCATCAGATGGTGAGCCCACTTAAAAATACTTCCTATTTACATTGAAATGAAATGAAATCGTGTTCTGTTTTATTCTCAGATACATGACAGAAATCAGTACAGGTATTTTCAAATGTGGCCTTGGCGACTTTTTACTATGTAACATTTTTGTGTTTTTAAATTGCCTTTTTTTTTTCTATCAGAGGCTACGGCGGGGAAATGATGAGGCCTGCAGGTACATTGTTGAATTACTTTTTGAAGATGTGAAAGATTATGAAAGTTATGTTTTTTTCGGTTTTTTTTGCAGTGTGCCATCTCATTGAAAAGCTCTCTCTTTCCAAAATGCCTTTTAAGGACGACCCTGTCATTGGTAAATCCCAAGATCCTCCCATTTTACTGTAAACAAATAGCATTATTTGTGTAAATAATAAATGCCAATGGCTTTAAGGTGGCTGGCAGTGGTTAATTGATGACACCATAAAAAATCTTCACCATGTGTCCGGTGGAGCATTAGATAAGATTATGGTAAAAAAAAGAAAAAAAACCCCACAACAAATAGAAACAGTTTTTTTTGTTATGATATTGATTTGTGTATGGTTCTGTTTATTTAGACTGCGGTTGTCACTGCGTTGTCTGCCTTATGTGAGGAGTACTACCAGATCGAGCCAGGCCGAGCCAACCCTGAATTACAAAGTGAGAGAACATGTACAGTACAAGGTTATAAAAGCAGCACAGATCATTTATATAAAGGTGTGTCTGTTTGTGTCCAGATGTTTTGATATCTCAGTACATCGCTGGTGTCCACAGTCCACAGGGGTTCACGCGTTGTGGATCTGCCCTGGCCCTTGGTGCTTTGCCGACGTTTTTCATCCAAGGCAAATTGAAATCGGTGCGTTTACTAAAGAGGGTCTTTCCAGCTCTCAACTGCTTATTTTATCTGCTGTCATCTTTATTAGACTAAATCCACACTGTTTTACGTCAGATCTTTGAAGGCCTCCGACAGATGTGTGCGAAGAGCCAGAAAGAAGGAAACTTTACTGAAGCGAGGAGAGATGCAGTCAAAGCCCTTTCTCAGTAAGTGCAGACTATCAACAAAGGATTAAAAAAGGCATTTAAAGGACACACATTATGCAAAATGTGACTTTTTCCGAGCTTCTAACCATGTTCTAACATTGTTCCCTCATCAGAAACATACCTGGCGTAGCATTTAGCTTCATTCATGCTAGTTTGATGAATACCGTTTAGAAAGTCCTCTCCAAACTCAGTTAGTCCCAGGGGTTTGTTCTGAGCATATTTTTTTTTAGTTCTAACTATGAGATGCTAAACTAAAGGTACTGAAGACGATGTTTAAAGGCCAATAACAATACAAATATTGCATAATATTTGTCCTTTAAGTTAACAATATGGTGTCAAAAAATATATTTTATTAATTTACCTTTTTATTTTATTTTTGTTGCCAAACTATTTTAGTTAGCCTTTTTTGTTACTGGGAGTAGTGTATTTATTACATTTGTGTATACAGTGTGTTTTTGACGTTTCCATTACATTTTAAGCACTTCTCTGCAAACTTCTCTGGTTTGTTGTAAAGTGCTCTATAAATATATTTTCTATGAATGACTGTACTTGTAAAAGTTATCCAAGTTTGCTATACCATTTTTACATGGCAAGCTCAGTTGTAGCTCAGTTATATTTATAAATTGCCTTTAAATTATGTAGAAATGTTACCCTGCATTGACCCAGGAATACATGAGACACTTTTGTTTTCTGTATTTTAGCCTTCCTTTCTCTTACTTTGTGCAGACTTCCTGTTGCTTGTTTGTTCAGACGATAATAATAACCCAAACATCATCCTTACTTTTCCTGCAATACTTGAATGACTGCCCCTTGTTCCCGTCGGTGTCCACTCCTTACAAATGTAACCGTTTCCTGACTAATATATGCTTTTTTCTTTCCAAACAGGGTGTGTGTGAAAGCAGGAGTCTGTGCTGATGGTTGTCCAGATTCTGTTCTTTGCTCAGAAAACCTGTCCGAGGTGTATGAAGTGTTGCTGAACAGTATGAAAGACTACACCACTGACAGTCGAGGGGACGTGGGGGCCTGGTGAGAGTCTTTTTTTCTCACTGCGTCTCAAATATGTTTGCACTCAAAGACACAGCCACATGCTTTTCGTGATCGTCTCAATTGTAGCCTAAAGCCAAGCTTACCTGCCCTCCAGGAATGTCACCGAGCTAGTCACTCGTCCTAACAACATGGGATGGGCACAATCAACATCTTCACATTTTTATTTTTTAAATGTCACTTTTTTTTTTTCCTTCATATATTTTTTCAAAAAGAGATCCTCAGAAACGACCTCAAATGTGTTTTTATATTATCGTTTTAAACATCGTATGGTAATATTTGGAGTTTTGTAAGATTCCTGTTTTGGGGTGTGACTTTTGAAAGGTTGCCTCACATAACTTCACAAAAACAAATTGCTGCCTGGGGCCAAACACCAGCTTTGTAGGGTTTGTTACATGAACATTTAGGTAATATATAACAAAATGATAAAGCACATTTGACCTTTTTAGAAAACATAAATCTAATAAAACTTAATATTTGAACGATGGATGATTATTTGTTTGAATTTGTCACAGGGTGAGAGAGGCGGCGATGACAAGTTTGATGGATGTGACATTGCTAGTGTCTGCCAGTGCTCCAGAAATACTTTCACCAAACATGTAAGTAGAAGTTTGCATATTTAAACTCTGTAGACTTTAAAATCCAAGAATATTCTATTGATGAAATAGTAATTTGATATGTTAGTTTTTTAATATTTACATTTACAATATACGCATTCAGGGTCAGGCCTATGATGTGCTGCTTGGCACAACAGGCCGCAGAGAAGATCGACTGCTACAGAGCCCACGCTGGCAACATCTTCCTTCATATAATCCACAGCAAAGATCCTGTAATACCACACATTCCCCACCACGAGGAGCTACTGGACATTTTTCCTTTGTAAGTTGATAAAACAATTAATTTCAGTTATTTATTTAGCACTATACTATAACTATTCATTATATCAAGTATGATACAAACAAAAACTGTAGTATATTATAATACTGTATACAACTATTTTAAAAAAAACCCTAATCTTTTAAAAATATATTTGTATATTATAATAGACCCTTTAAATTACTATGACTTCACAATATTCCAACTTCTGGTATGGAGGACTAGGGACAAAAAAACCAGACCCCAATACATTTTAAATGATTCACTTGCAGTTCGAAATAGTAATGGGTTTATGAAAAAAATATTTAAAGAAAAAGTAGAATAAAACAAGGGGAAAAAAATACAAATTTCTTATCTTAAAATTGTGTTCGAGCTTCAGAAAAAGCATAATTAGTGGTTAAGCAAGATACCGGTAGATAAAATGAAAAGCTGAAGCATTTCTGCTGTTCAGTATCACCAAGAGATCAGTATTTCTGTAGTCCTTTAGTTGTTAAGTCGATTCATCGGTTGATTGTGTCGTAGTCAAGCAAAGTTTATATTATTGGAATAATTATTGTATTTAGATGATATTGATTTATTTGGGACAACATCTGAAAGGAGAAAGTATTCCTAGTTTACTCTGTAAATAATTCGCAGTTAGATCAGATCATGGAGATAGATCATGAGCTTTTGCCATGACCCCTTTTTACTCGAAGAATCAGAATCAGAATCAGAAAGACTTTATTGCCATCGTCAATGAACAAAATTCACAAACATAAGAACTTGTCTCGGCCTTAAGGTGCAACATAAAACACTGAGCAATAATAAAACGACATATATTCAATCAAAAAAGGGCATGCATTAAGAAACGATTTAAAATTACTATACAATAAAAATAAAAATAGGCATTTCTATGTACACAAGTTTACAGTTATGTTTAAAGTTGTAGTGCAAGCATGTCTTTAGTCGAACGTAACTTTCTGTAGTCGACTACAGCCCTACAAATCAGTATTTTGCCTTGACCAAAAAGGCCAAGTGTCTTTCATAATCTCCTATTAAATAAACAAATAATGTAAAACGCCATTGTAAATGTCACTCACATGTGTCTTGAGTGGTTTTCATTTTGCCAAAACCACCTTGATTTTTTACATTTTTGATCTTGGTTATGTTCCACTTCACTTTTGTCTCTACTTTTACAAACTTTTAAAAAATCTATCTATACATACATGATCAATCTATACATGACTTTCAATGTTAGTTTGTTTTTCTGCTTTTCAGAAAGACCAGAACCACTCTAAACTGGAAAGCCCCCTCCCAGGCCTTCCAGTACATCACCCAGCTGCTGGGCCTGAGTCACTATCAGTACCACACCCTGCAGGGGCTCACCGTGTCCGTGGGCGGGATCACAGAGTCCACAGTAGGTCATTTCCAACCGGACAAGTCACACTGTTGTCAGAGAAACCGGATTATTCTGCTCAAACAAAACAATGCGTTGTTTTGAGAATGTTCAGAATTCCAAAATGAAGGCTCCTGGAGGCAAAAGTAATATATCATGAAACAGTTTCAACTATTAACTGAGATCAGATCTAAATGCAATAAGTCTTTATAACAAAACCTCTCATTTTCAATTTCCATGGTGGTACTGTCTGCGAGTTTGTCTTTCTTTCTTTTTGGCCCGTAGGCTTTATTAGACAGGATTGCTGAGCGTAGGGATGAGAGCGAAGGAAGCACACGTGTGCTGCCGCCTTAACCACTATACCACCGGGCAGCTCGCTAGTTTGTTTTTCTATTAAAAAGAATGGAAAAAAAAATACGATTTTCTTGTCTCAAATTTATATTTGAGCTTCCCACAAGAATAATTTCTGGTCAAGTATGTAATATAGCCATCGATAGAATGAAAAACTTTTACATTACATTTCTTTAAGTATATGTTGAGTGAAACTTGCGTATCCTTCAGTTGTTTTACTAGTTTAACTTTTTTGACTGAAATCTTTTATTCTGAAACTCTCTGAATGTAAAGGTTGAACTTGGGTTTAACTATAATTTGTCTGATTTTTTTCCCTTCAATTTACTGCATGTAGTTTAGGGACAAACACAGGGCATGTCCAACAGAGGGCGCTGTCTGACTAGATTTCAAAACGGCAAAACCATGACGCCAAACATTCCATCTATCTAGTGGCGGTTTTTGGATCAGCAGCGACGCGATTCTCATGGCCTCCTTTTTAACAAAGTTAATCAATATGACTTTAGTCTTTTGATTTGATTCTGGAGGCGAGAGTGGGACTTTGAACTGCTAATGGAGTCCGCCTGCATAACGTAACTGAAATGGACCAGGGCCCAAATAAACAAAACCAAGCGTTTTTTAGTATAACCACATTTATAAAGCCATAGCTTTTTAATATAGAAGATAAAAGTTGAATTTAACGATGTGATCAATCAGTGTCATGTTACATTTTCCCTCAGTCTGTTGTTGCTGCTCCAGACGTAGAATATGTACAACAGAAAGTGATATGTTTTTATGGGGTTTTGGCCTGAACATTGAGCCAATGCTTACCATTTTCACTCCACATGAGTTTATTCACACAGTGCAGAGAGCCAAAGCATTAACTTACACTTCAACTTTTACCTTAATTGCCCAACGTTAAGCAACATGAGACTGTACCACGCGGTAAACGTCGCTTTTTGTGCTTTTTGGAGCGATTCAACATTGAATTTATGATGAAAACAGTCCAAGCAGTAGTTTATTGGCGTAATGATTGCACATGATTCATATGGTCATTAAGGAACTTCAACTTAAATGCAGTTTCCAGGTTTGTGGCCTTGTGCAGAGCTTAGAGCCTTTAATATTTCTTTGCTGAATATATTTAAAACTGATTGCATTCAAGCCTCAAAGTGTCCACGTTTTTAGAAGCACAATGTTTTATGAAATATTGCAGGAAAAAAATTGAAAAGTATTGAACAGTACCTTTTACAATCCTTGAATAAAGTAAGGAATTTGACATATTTAAGTTTCCCTATATTTAATTTGTGATTTTGTGTGTGTTTTCTTGTTTGTTTTTTTTACATTCAATTCATAACTTTGCTCTCAAATGTGTCTTTCCAGGCGCAGTACTCCTCCCAGTCTTTGTTTGAGTATCTAAAAGGCATCCAAAATGACGACGCTGCTCTCACACTATTCGGAGATTCTCTTTTGAGTGTTTTCAGAGACAATCTTTGTAATGACAGGTACTATTTATTGATCAGCTATTTACAGTATTTATCAGTTTTACAAATGGCTATCTACTTTCAATGTTTTTATTTTGTAATTTTAGAGTATCAGTTCCATTCCTGAAGATGCTTGATCAAATGCTGGCAAACAACTGCTTTGAAATATTCACAACACAAGAGAAGTAGGTGTTTAGCATTAGTGTTTTTACACCATTTATATATGTAAGAACACACTTGTATCGTTCTTTTTTTTTTCAGTCATCCGTTCTGTGTGGAACTTTTGACGCTTTGCAAAGAAATCAAGAAAACTAAACATATTCCCAAGTTGCTCGCATGTCTTGCAGTGTAAGTCTGAAGTCTCTGTTGCATGTGTAGCACTTATTATAAATGTTACCACTTTAAATACTGGTGTCTTCCAGGTTTTGTGGCTTGATCCAGTTCCAGGGTGACGTAAGAAACAAGGTCTTGATCCAGCTGCTGATACTACTCTGTCATTCTTTTCCTGTGGTGAGTTTGTAAGACGTTGACCGACTCCAGCGCGCAGCAAATGGTCTTTAAATGAGCGCTCCGTTGTCCTCAGTAAATGTAAGGCTTTGCTTTCTAAAACTGCAGATCAGAAAGGCCACCGCCAGCCAAATGTACGAGATGCTGCTGATCTACGATGATGTCGTTGGGCCCGAAATACTGGATGACATCATGACCGCCCTCAGTGAGACAAACTGGTCAGTCGATTTGTAGATGCCAAAACGTATAGGTGCACTATGCCTTGTACGCTGTTTGCTTGTTGAGATCTTATTGCTTTGCCTGGCATTATCCACAGTATGGCATTAAAGTCCAGATTACAGTAGACTGCACTTTTCAGTAAAACAAAGTGAATATGATTATACTTAAGATTTGACCTAATATTTTGCGGGGGGTTTTTTCCTCCAATTTGACAGTTTTGGTGACGTTTATAATCCTGGTTTGACATGATGGCAAATAGGTAGAGGTAATTCCACAACTGTTACCTAGCAATATTGTAAACAAGGACTCAAATCCATTGAAATTGTTATGATTTGACACATAATTACACCGGACAACATGTTTTTCTGGTTAAATGATTAAACTGTCATATTAAAGTGTAAATTACCGGTACGTGCAGATTTTCTCTGCATCTTAAGTGGAATGGCGCCTTTGATGACAGGTGGAGGTATTCTGTTCTATTCCTGTCAAATGTTCTTCACAAACTGCAACTTGACTGATGACAAACTACAATAACTATTTACCACAGGGACTAACTCACCAAACAACATCATGATTAGAAAAATCTTGCATTTTTTTTCAGTTATAGGTAAGTTTAATGCCATATTGTTTAACGATCTAAGCTAAGCAAATTACATCTTCATGAGACGAGAAGGTAGCCAAGCCCTCCAGAAATGTTGCATAGTGCACCTTTAAATGTTTGTACAAAATGCAAATGATTGATTTTCATTTTGTAATTGAACTTCAGGGAGAGCAATCTGGAAACGGTACGAGCCCACAGAAATCAGATTTGTGATTGGTTGGGACTCCCACATCCTCAAGTAAAAGCCAAGGTACAACAACTATTAAACATGCGCAAAATGTGTTTTTCCAGTTTTAATTTCATTTAATTACATGTGATGTTTTTTTGTTTTTCTTCCAGAGTCCCGTTACCTGAACACTGCAACAACCAATGAAAACGGAAAGTGTATCTAAAGTGATTAACTCTTGTGCCTGTCCTATAAACATCTAATAATATATACTGTAGATGTAAAAAAATAACACTCAAAACTTGACAATAAAACCTGGACTGAGAACTGAATTTAATTGTCGGTCATTCCTGCTTTCAGCCCTGGTGC
This sequence comes from Chaenogobius annularis, assembly GCA_015082035.1. NCBI lineage: Eukaryota > Metazoa > Chordata > Actinopteri > Gobiiformes > Gobiidae > Chaenogobius > Chaenogobius annularis. Next base: position 2,494,037 of record BJKM01000013.1, on the reverse strand, counting down.
TTGAATTACAACAACCAGCCATGTCTGTGTTTTCTTGTATTATTTATAGATATATTTTATACATTATATCAGGATAAAGCTTTCTTTGTCATATTTTGTTACTTTTTTGGTTTCAGGTGAGCTGTTTACCCGCTGCTTGTACCTAGAACAACAGAGGTGGGTGAAACTGAAACTAGTGTGTGTAAACTCCAGGGAAATGGCCTCTATTGGAGCATTCTGGCAGCTGGTGCAGATTGTTAGCGGCCTGGCTCTCTCTTGGGTCACAGGCAGACCTACTTTCTCCGCTCCACTGGAGGTGCCACAGTCTGGAGCAGGCCCAGCCCCAACAGCACTGGTTTGTTCTACCTCCAATAGTCGAGGCTTTCTCTTTTGCAGCTCATAGTTGCCACAGTGTGTGAGTTAACTACACTCTCAATTGTAACTGAATTTTTGTTTCTCCAGAGTTTGAGCGCCCAAATTAATGCGTTCAGACTTTTAGAGGGAACAAAAATAGTTCTGTTGTGTAACTGTGAAATGTATTTGTAGCTACCATATCACGATATTGCATGTTCTAGAAGACAATGTAGTCCACAAACAATAATATAAAAACGAATTTATGCCACTGACACAATAAGGCTAAATCCAGATTATCCCTTCCTTTATTCTAAATGTACAAGAAGAATGAAACACTTCAGTAGGTAGTTTGTTTCTACACTGCCTCTCCAAAAAAAAGTCGCCACCTGGATTCAAACAAGCAATTACAGTAGGTCCTCTCCTCCTACGAGATAACTGCTTCATGGGTGATGATCTTTCAACACAGTATTTAAACCCAGTTGATGCAGCGAGTGGGTTCTCATTTCTGAAATAAACCATGTGGAAAGACACATCCCATTGTGATGGAAAAGCTGTCAGTGTGCTTAAAATCATTGGCATTAAGCAGAGAAAACCTCTAAGGAGGAACGGAAATGAATCTACTACAGATCTGAACCCCAGTGAGGGTTTGGGATGAGATGGAGAAGGCTTTGTGCAGTGATCACTCTCACATAATCAATACAAGATCAAAGAGTGAAAAATAATGCAAACTAATGCAACACTGGATGGAAATGAATATTTTAAAATTGCAGGAGCTTATTGAAACTATGCCACAGTGAATGTGCACTGTAATCAAAGCTAAAGGTGGTCCAACCAACTATTGGGGCATGTGCTTTTCTGTGGCAACTTTTTTTTCTGGACAGTCTGTGTATAATGAGTCATACATGGCTATGGCTCAAAATCCCCCACTTGAACAAAGAAAAAGTACCTACAATAAATATTTACCTCTTGCTCCAAAGCTCCATAAAACTGAAATCCAGATTCCCCGATGATCTAGGTCGGAGCACAACTGGGTCACAAATGCAATGATGGGATTAATGCCTTGGAAGATTTGTTCTCTTCAGCTACTATATTTTCATTTTATGTTTTGGCAAATCCATTATTCGTCAACATGTTCCAAATTCATATGTTATTAGCTAAATGGATTTCCCTGCTTTATTGTGCATACAAAATATCAAATCTAATGAGGAAAAGCCCTGATGAAATCCAGACACATCTTGTTTGTTAGCTTCCCTTCACGGAGCATAAAATCCATGATGGGGCCGTGCAGATGTAATTACATTTCATGCTAACTAATTCTAAATTTAGTTTAACAGATCTATCAATGCTCATATTGTTCATAGTGAATTTGAATAGCTTTTGAGTATTTTCTCTGTCAGTTGTATATTTATTATTCGCTCACTCTTGCCCTTTGTTGCTTTCCATGGGAGCCGCTGAATTCCTGCTTTCCAATATTGCCCCTAATTCGACTTTAATTAATTCTCTGCTTGTTGGGAATTCCTAATGACAAGTAGTGTCTTTCTCTGACTGCAGGTGAATTGATGGCAGAGCTTTGCTACAGTGCTCGGGGTAGACAGGAATGCTAATAATTTGAAAAGGCTTACAGTCGGTCTGCAGTAACCATAGCGATCCTTCACATACAATGGTGCCCTTTTAAAGCAGACGGAGAAGGGAGGGGCTCAAGATCAGGGATTCTTTTTGGTGTGATTTTGGAAAGACCCTGGACTTTTCACTGTTGACTGTGTAATTATGAGGTTAATGAGGTGGGCACAGAGGCAGAGATATTCTAGTATTGTACATGTGAACCATATAAAGTGTTGAATACCTTATTGTAATATAATATTTTACTGGAAATGTATTGAAAAGGGAAACGGAACATACAACTTTTTACTACCAACCATTTTGCAATCCTCCATCAAAGCAGTGACCTAAGCAATCGCCCACAAACTGGAGGCTAAACGGTTCCAAGTCTTGTGAAAATGATTGAAAACTAAAATGTACGAAAGACGATGCTTTTTATTCTGATTACACTGGATCTTGAATCTGATGATTTATGATCAACCATGTGGCTTTATTGAATTTATGTAGCATAACAAGTCCCATAACTTTCCTCGTATCATCTTGATTACATGTACGTTCTTGTTTACATCATGTGCCATGTCTCTGGGCTCTCACATGGGACAGTTGTGCACATTTGAAAGAAAAATCCAGCCTGTTGCTCGGGGACATTGTGTGATTCTAATTCTCTTGACCCTGATGTGTATCGAGATCATAGGAGAATATGTAATGAAAATCACATCCCCTTTTGAAATGATTGTCATGGATGCAGAGGAATTGTCCTCAGAGGAACCTTTTGTTTATTCATGTTTGTGTCTCTGAGTCATAACAGACAATGGACAAAGGAGAGATATTATTGAAGAAAGCTGTTTTGTTTTTTGGGGGGGGGGGTGGGGTGAGGGGGGGGGGGATGTTTACCATATAGTGCAGGGATTCTTGTATCTTATTTGATGTAATCAATCAGGTTGCCTTGAAGTAGAAGAAGCAGTATATTGGGCTGATATTTATTTTAGCGCAATCATCTGAAAATCTCTAACAAAGGCCGATATTTTGTTTCAGCTCTACATCGATAAAAGGAAATATTTTTAGCTCTATTTGGACACTTTGGGTGTTGGAGAATATATTTATTGGCAGACAAAATGCCTCTTATGGGTGTGCAGGGAAATAGGATTGTATGTAAGTTGTTTGCATTTTCAAATAATCACATTTGGGGTGAAATTATTTAAATTGTCAGCTCAAAAATATAGACAGATATAATGACCCATTCATTTCTATCCCCGAGCTAATAGACTTAGTTGAATCCGGGAGGGCACCTGACTTAAACCCCAGGCTAAATGAATACAGTATAATGTACAAATTGCTGATCTTCTTTATAAAGTTCTTGAGATCAAAGATTACACTTGCACATTAATTCTATATCTCCAACAACATCTAGTAGATATATTTTCTCCACCTTGACATTTATAATGCTATAATACGTACTATTATCTGCTCAAAGACTTTATTTCTCCCAGATGTTTCTGCTGTGGACCGTGGCTTCAGCACCTGGGGACTGTTGCCCCCTCCATTAGTTTTATGACACCTATTAGTCCTATTAGACAGACTAGCAATTATTGAGACGCTGTAAAGTTTTCAAGTGCACTGCTTGTATAGCGTTTAAAAGAGGAAAAAATGACTAGTTTTGTATAACGTTTGTACTCTCTGCTTCCCCATTAATTTACACTGCTTAACCCGAGACTTTTCTCCTGTACTTTCTTTAGCTCTGGAGGAAACAGAAACAACCCACATCAACACGGAGAACATGCAGACAGTTATGTAAATGCGTGCACCATTATGTCGTCGAAAAGTAAGGAAAGAAACTGCAAAAGTTAACTTATTACTCTACCCTAAATATAAATAGCATATACAATAATTATACCATTGATTGAAATAGAAGAAACACTGTCATTATGAATATGACAGCTGATGCGGTCTACTTACAGGAAACCGCTGCCTTTAAAAGTTTCCAAAGAGCCATAATCTGCAGCACACCAGGCTTGCGCTGTCGGCCGGGCAAATTACAACCTTGTCTGGAATTATAGTCATTTGGAAACGCTCTCCGCTGCATAAGATGGGAATGTGGGTTAATTGCTGTGCATGTGTCCTTTTTATAGACCGCAGGTTAATGGCACCGTGGTATTTATATTCAAACGCACACAGATGTTTGAAGATGCATTGACTAATTGAATAGAAGGTCAATGTTGAACTGCTGACTGTGTTGTTTCGCTTGCCTGAGGGATCACAATTAAGTCCATTTGCTTCATAATGAGGACTTTGTATTCAAGATCACCTCTTCTAAGCACCAAGCAGTGATCTGAACCTCCGTCATGGTCTATTACCTGTTTCCTCTGGCTTTCAATTGTTGTAGTAAATAGCGGGCTTCCTCTTATTAGCCGTTTTCTGTTCCTAAAGGTCTTGTGGCCAATTTTGGTGCTGTATTTCAATGACTTATTAAGTAAATCTGACCTATTGCCGTGGATATGCTCTTTTATCATGTGGTACAGGCTGGGTAAATGGAGGAGGTTGTTCGCCAGCTGGTTTGTTTTGGTTAAAAATGCTGCGAACAGGGCCTGCTCAGTGTTACTTGTGGCCGTCTGGATAACGTCTTGTATCTGACAAAGGAGGGCTGTCTAAATATCGTCACTTAAAGTTGTCAAGGTCTTCTTAATTAGATAAGATAATGGGTTTATTTTCACAGTAGTTTATAATTAGCCCCTTAGATAAGTTGATGTTTCCTCTTCCTTTTCCCGTTACATTATGATTGTAATAAATTTGCTTTGAGTCACAGCCCACTTTTGTACTTTTTAAAAACTTTAGCAGGTTTTAGTTAAAAATTCCTTCCCTTTACTTTCAAATATGCTTTTCCATGGCAGTAATTGTGACAACCAGCTCACTAAAGCTATCATATTATATTTATACAGTAGCCGTACCCTAGTAGTTTACAATCATTTGTATTGAAGTATGCAATGCTCACTTTGACTTGAGAAATAAGGCTTGGAATCACGTGGTACCTCAATATTCATAAGATGCATGGCTCATGATACCGATTATATGAGGATATGTTGATCACTGCATTAAATGGTATATAAATATCCTGTTATTTTAGTAATTGGCTGACTTTGACACCTTTGTATTGTACATTGAGACTTTAAGTGGATTTTTAACAAATAAGGCTTCTAGATAGTGAATGTTTACAAATAAAGTGTATTATTTATGAAAATCAGTGAACTAGTCAAACTATTATTTATTTCTATGGTACATTGAGACTTTTAAAGTTCATTTAAGTTCAGAGGTTGATATATGGTGACAGATAGCTTCTAGATGGAGAATATTTATGGATAAAGTGTTTTTTAGATGAAAATCAGTAATGGTTTATTATTTTTGGACATTTAATAATACCACTGTCTTTGTTATAAAATGTATTTTTGTTCGTGTTTTAGCATTTGTATAGGCCAGATAATAATGACAATATTTTTTTTATAGTTGACTAGTAATGATTAGTCGATTAATCGTTGCAGCTCAAATAATGATATATTTCTTTTAGGTCCTTGTCCCAGTCAAAGCTGCGTTGATACTTTAAGTACTTTACTTGGTTGAACCTCACCATGACTTGACGTGTGCTCTCTCAGTGACTTCTCGTGGACCGCTCTGATGCTGGAGGCCGAGCTTGCGCCTCTTGTTTTGGGCACGGGCCAGGATGAGCTCATGCCTGACCTGGGACCGCCCAGCTGCTCTGTCTTAGCGCTGCTGCTGCTGCTGCGTGGTTGTTTGTGACCTTTGACCCAAGAGCCGCTCTTGGTGTGAGGGTTTGCAGGAAGTGTGACTTGGAGCTGGGATGACCACTGGCAGCCTCCTCAGTAGTGCAGACTCAGGCCTTCACTGTTCCCCACGGAGAGGCCCAAGTTTGTTCTGGACAGGCGCCAGTGCAGAGGGGCGGTGTGAGGGGCACGGCCGGGTCAGCTCTCTGGGGTGGTCCTGCAGTAACGTGGGGAAGTGTATGTGGGATGTGCTCCGAGCCATAATGTTAAGCCAGTGTTTTGTTTTTGCAAGATTCTATTATTTCTGATTTAGTGCTAAGCCTCGAGCCAATCAGATCACTTCTCCTTCTTTCGCTGTATCCTGGGAATAAGAAGGATGTCAAATTGGGGCTGCAATGATTAATCGAGACTTGTCGACTATAAAAAATAATAGTTTGATCATAATCATTATCTGAAAAATGTAGCCTCAATGTACCATACAATCAGCAGCGTGCAGTGGCTCGGAGTGGTCATCAGTACTTGGTGGCTAACATTTGCAAAAAAAACCAAAAAAAACAATGTAACAAATAGGCAAACACCTATCCTACTGAGCTAAACTCCCACACCAATAAATAATGCTGAATGGAACGTGTCAGCTCATTACACAGTCTATGCAATGATTAGCATCCATGTTTTTAAATGACTGCCTGTATTTCTGAGTCTAATCATTAGAAATGTGAACAGAGCCTTAGCTCTGTCTTTTAGATATAACTAAAAGATAGTTTTTAAGTCTGTCTGTCTGTTGAAACTTGGCACTGCTGTTGCTTCGCTTCTCCTCTGAACATGCGTAGTTAGGGCAAAACATCCTTGATTCCCACACAGGATTATTCAGCGTGGCTTGAGCATAGATCCATGGGTTTGAGGCTGTGTGGTCCTCAGAGCGCATGCACAGACCTCTAAAAGAAGCTGCTTTCCGCTCTGGTTCTAAAAGCTCATGTTAGAAGGGGAGCATGAACGGACCTCTGAACACAGCCACAGACTGAGCCACTGCGGGAGAAGAAGACCCAAGCTTCCTTTGCTATTGCTGTGGTGGCCACTCAAAACACCGTAAATTCAATTCACTTCACTTCAGCAGCAGCAGAAGTGAGGGGAAAACAGGCTTATTTGAATAGTATTTTGGACCAATTTAAATATAGTTGTGACACACAGTCGTTTTAGATTTTATTGGTCAATCATTGCTTACCCTGATTGCTCTGACCGCACACCACTGCATAGAAATAACAGTTTGACAAGTAGACTAAATGAAAAAGATAATTGTTAGTTACAGCCCTACACATAAGATTATAGTTAAGTTTCAAAATATGCCTAATTCTGGGGCTGAGAAATTTGGCCTCTACCTTTTTTTTATTCTGATAATTACAGAATATATTAATTAGCGCATTAAGATCTGGTGTATTATCTTTTAAGTAAGTGTACCAATGCCATTTTTCATGTATTTTTTTGTTCTGCATAAAGGAGTCCCATGCTTCATTAGCAGTGTGAGTGGTGAGGTGCCGTGTTATCAGTCTTATCAGTTCAAGATCTCTGGAGTGTCTTTGGTGACACCAGATAACCCCTGGGAGTGTGATAGCGCCGCTCTGCTGGCCGAGACTCTGTTCTTCGGATTATTCTGTCACCCAATCTTCTCTGGAGCCTAACGCACTCAATCTGGTCTCAATCTGCGGCACAAGCGTGGGGCCAATCTTAGGTCACACTCTGAAAAGCTCCTCCCTCTCCTGGGTTTTGGGCTGCCTTCGCGGCCACTTCCTCTAACCCTGTTGTGCCCACTCCTGGCTCGGTCTGCATTTGGTTTTCATTATCCGTCCCTGAAGGAGTTTTCCGATGATTACAAGGAGATGCTCGCTATGTTTCGCCTTCAGATTGACGGCTGATCTGATAGGTATATATGTAGGATGATCAAAAGGCAGGCAAAGCTATTTTTGCCAATTTGAAAGCATTTTAATCTAAACATTTTTTTACCTGTGAGCACTTGCTATTGTCCATACTTTTGAAAACTGCTAACTACCTTTTTGTATTATTGAAATGTAGATAAACCAGGGGACAAAAAGAGGAAATAGCACACCTTTTTTTAGTTTGTCCTAAAATGGCTAAAAACATCTGTCACAGTATATGCCTTACTTTGGTTCTGTGGGTCACCTCTGGGTCCAATTGGATTTACTGTGTTTGGCAGCTGAACACAGAGGTCAAAACACTGATTCCAGATCATTGCTGCAGTTTCAGGAAGCTGCCCTGGAGAAGTGCACATGGTCAAACTAAGTTCACTGGAATTGTATTTGACAGTTTTAGCTCTTTTATTGTCTTGGCCCAGATCGGCACCAGCACCAAATGTGTGCTCAGTGTCCACAGTATTAGCGGCCAAAAATAACCTTCAGCAATATAACTTGCTTTGTTTTTCATTCCAAGAATGAATTAAAATGTTATATTTAAAGAAGTTAAATTGTGTGTCTCGACCCATTTATCCAGGCTTGGAGATTGTCAGTAACATAATACAATATGAAAATGAAACATTAAACAAAAGTCAAAAGATCACATTTTATATAGGTTTAGATGTTCTTGACATATTTTTATAGACGGGCAATGTTTGTCTTGGAGTGAAGAAACTATAATTAGTAGGACCACAAGTGAATTTGTGGTTTGGACATGTAATAACAAAGAAATAGCTGAATTATTTTTCTCGAGGGTACAGGATTAACCGTGGACAAGTCTGAACTTTTGACATAGAGAAGAGAGATGGGCCACTACAGCGCTCATCACACAATCTCAATCAGATTATACACTTCTTTGTGATTTTGTCTTTTCACATGTTATGTTATTCATGTAATAAAATAAATTGACTTCTAACTTCCAGCTTTAATTTTCTCAAGCCATGTTTGACATTTGTGTTCAATCTAAAGTCTAACTTGATTATTTTTAAGCACATTCAGTTCAAACACAGCATATATCATAATAAGAACATTATACATTTTCTTTGCCGCCCATGTCCTGCTCAGTGCAGCTTTTCTCAGCTTTTTGTATATCAGATATTTTAAGTTTTCTTACAGTCAGATGTGCAAGACTCTGTTTGAATATAGTGCAGCCCTGTAGCCTGCACCCCTTGTTGTCTTTAGTTTTAGTAGTTCATGCCTCATTAGCTCTTGGCCTCCAGTGAAAGGCCGGAGCAGTTACAGCGTGTCAGACGTGTGCGGGTTATTAACATGATAAATATCAGTGTGGCTTAAGCGGTGCCAGCCACTTGTGGAACATGTGTTTTACATAAACCATCTCTCAGACATTTGGAAGGGCTTCACATAAAGAGTAATCCAGACCAGCCCCAGTTATGTTTTATAATTACTATGTTAACATTGGTCATTTTCTTTTGAGTTTTGATAATTGAGGACATTATCAGGTCATTTTTAATTGAAACTGAAACTTATTTTTAATTAACTTTTTCTTGGTTCTGGTCTTTTAATTAGCATTTTCTGATGGAGGGTCCATCACTGTCCAAGGAAATGTAATTGCTTCACCAAGAATGTGGTGCAGTATGGCTTTTAATGTACAATATCTTTCTATTACCATGGAGACAAGCTGGAGACACAACCAGGCCAAGTTACAAATCTGTGGAGAGATAAAGTAAAATTGCATTTATTCTTTTAACAATAAGAACACAACTTAATGAATAAATGGAAGATAGATTAATGTAATGCCATACTGTGGAACATTCCTAGCAAAGCAATGACATCTCCTTGGAGACGAGCAGTGACATGGTCCACCTACAATTACTAGCAACAATCTTAATCATTTTGTTCCTCATCAACATTTGTGCTCATCTTTTGAAAACGACTGTTTTAAACGGGAGTCAATGGAAGAGTGCACCACTTTTCTTAAAGAATGATCTTGTTATATTTAGATAAAATAAAGTGATTTATGTATTTTTCTACGGGCAGACTGATCATGTGACCACAAACTGACTTGCACCTAATAAATCTGTTCCAATTAAGAGGAATTCAGACATCAGCCTGCATCAGCTTCATTTCTCTATTTTAGGATCACTAGTGAGGGGTGTGCATGGGGGTGGGATTACACTCTAATGTATTTAATCATTCCCATCCGCTGAGTGGGATGTAGGCTCTGAACGCTCCTGCTCCCGGGCTGTTTCCACGGCACGTTCTTCATGCACTTAAATGTCTGAAAAGACTTAACTGTACGCTGCCACACACACTGGCGCTTTTGTGAAAATGTCTTTGAAACAGGCAGCTATGTGCGTCACTAATGTTTGAGCGGGGCAATGTGTTGAGGGCCGGCTAAATCAAGCGCAGAGGAGAAGAGGGGAGATTTGGGTTGATGGAGAAAGATAAGACTGTGGATGTGGCTAAAGTGGTCGCCCAAAAGTGATCAAAGTCTGGGAAGTACGTTTTTGACATGCAATATAAAGAAACGCAACTTTTTTTGTCCTGCCAATTGTCCATATGTCTCCGCAATGCTAGTTGGACTTTGTTTAGAGTTAAGATTAAGTAAATTAGACATAACGGATTTTGTTAGATTTGGTACAATTTATAGTTAAGCGTAGTTTAGTTTATTTCTTTTTTTTTGGAAGAGGGGACAGTTCACAATATAGCCTACAACTTAAAGCTTAAACATGTATTGTACCAGGTGCACTAGTTTTCACTTAGTCCCTGGGAAAGCTAAATTAAGTTGTTACTATAATCTGCATACGCTTTTAATCATTTGTCATACAGCTTTCTTCAATCATAGTCCCATATTTGCCTTGCCATATCATTCACTGTACATAAAGGATCTTCCTCAACTGATTATTGTTCAACATGTTTTGTTCCTACATTTGACAAAGGCTCAGTTGTCCCCTAGTCCCAGTCAGGCTGTCATAGTAATCCTGAGGTCCCGCTTTTTCAGACAAGCAGATGAAATTGCAGGATGTGGGATTTCCCAAATGAACTGCTGATGGCTCTTGTCGTCTCATCTGTGTGGTTTGGGGAGGCTGGGTTAGGAAAAGGGAAGCGTGCCTGTGCCAGTGCTGCCGGCGGAGATCACAAAGGCTTTGGGCAGAAGGTTCACTCTGATGTGGTGGACTCATACCACACCCCCCTGCCATCCTCTGTCTGTGCTGAAGAGGAAGCTCACTGGAAAATCTCAGTCCTGCCGAGCGCTACAAGACCTGTAAAGGACAAAAATAGGCACAATTAATCCTTCACATTTCCTTCTGTTACTTTTCCACATTGAATTTGATTAAAATAATTCTTACAAGAATACTATTTACTTATCGGTAGAATATGATTATTCATTTCACTTTTATCGTGCATTGAATGGGTCATATGTTTCCAGGCAGCTCTTTTTGTTTGTGTGTTGTGACACAGGTGCAATGAGGCAAAAACATGTTGTGCATCTAATGTGTAATTACTGGCTGTCACCACTGCTCCTCCTCCTATAACACTCAAATGTTGTGTTCACTGGCTTTTGGCCAACAGACAAGTTTCTACATGCACCCAGAACAATGGTGAGTGTGTCTCACTATGGCACATCACCATAAACATCCACAAATGTAAACACAAGTCACTGTGTATCACCTTCTTTGTGTCACTCATTCTAGGCTTGTGAGGCCTAGGTCAACGCCAAAACAGAGTAAGGCCTTCTTTTCCCCCACACAACAACATTTCCATTACAATAAAATCACTGATCAATAACATTTTTAAAAATGTGTTATTGTCAGCCGAACCACTTCAAATATTACTCCGCCAATTCAGTTTGTGTCTTCCAATAAATAAATAAACAAGTGTCCTGATGAGATGGGATCATACACTGCAAAGAGTTTAAAAATAATAATAATAATCATAATATAAAACTTGGTACAGTGCAATCTCTAAATACTCCATTATCGGTCATTCAGTGTTCATTCTGGAGTTGACGATATGACAGGTATAGCTTTATAATTGGGTGCACGCTTTATTGCTGCTGTTAGATAACGTGTCATGTATCATCAGATAAAAGCTTTCACATTTGTCCTTGTTTCTCCCCAGACCAAGGCTGTCTGCAGCAGAGTGGAGGGTTTCCCGCAGTGCCAGTGTGAAAGGGTGAGTCATTAACGTGGACTTATGAGAGGAGCTGGTCCTGTGTATTCCCTGAAGAGCAGTAGCTTTATTATGGCTGCTCCAGTCTGCTGTTTATAGTCTGAGTTGGCCTTTTGACTTCACTCACTTTACTCTCCTTTTCTCCGTCCAACCCAGTATTTATTAAACAGCCCCACAACCACCTGTCTGTCTATGAGGAATGTGTGCATTCAGCTTTTTGGCCACTTCATCTGATGTGTCCATTTTAAAAGTATGACAGTAGAGGTTCACCACCAGTCTGCTGTGGTTAAGGACAGCATAGCTCGACTCCTGCTTCTCTCATCATTCGGGACATTTTTCCTTCCAAAATCTCCCTTTCCCCTTGTTACCAAACATTGTGCCAGTATTTTTTATTTTTCAGACATTCAATCAGAAATCCCCCTCCAACCCACAGCTGGCTCTGGAATGTCCTCCCCTCTCAAATCTCCTATCCACTTCATCACCTCCCAATCCCCCAATCTTTAATTTTTCCTCTCCTTCACCTCTGATTGGGCTCCAGAGGCGCTCAGAGTATAGCCAAATCATGTCAAAATAACGATATTCAATTACAACAAGATATCACCTACGTACTTCAGTATGCTTACCAAAAATACTGTTGTGAAGAATGTAGAATTGTATTTTTTTTTAGGAGTTCCTCTAGAGAAGTTTACCTGTAAAATTAAGTCATACTAACAATATAACCATATACCATAAATGACATATTATAGAAGTAAATGAAAGTCATTTGTACTTTCCTCAGGTTTCTATCTCTCCTGGGGTCTTTATAGATGGCACATGAGAGGGGCTTACACAGGGAGAGAGGAGCGTGTCACTGCCAAAGCTCACAAACGGTTCGCTGTCTTCACAATGAGTTGCCGTGGAGATGGGATCACATTTACTGGGGTTGGATCTCGCTCGTTTCTTTTTTCTTTTTTATGTTTTGATTCTGGGCCTCGGCCTTCTGCTCTTTTCACAGCCACATTTTCCATCTGGACAACTATAATTTTCTCCTTTGACTCCAAGTGTTACCTTTAAAACCCGAGGCTATAAACACCTTCCATGTGTTCAAATACATAAATGGACACATGTATTGTTAACGATTGAATGAACTCAAGGTTCACCAAAAGCAAGATCTGTCAATACGTAAAAGGTTTTTAAAAATACAACAGCAAAACCCTACTTTACACTTGCTGGTATATTATATTTATAAGTGATGGAGTTACATTTCCTAATAAAAATAATAAAATTGATCGTGATTTAGTGAAGTTAAGTTTTTTTCATTTATTGTTGTTTGGTCAAAAACAAAAAACAAAAACAACAAAAAGTGCTCTACATCCAAGCACATAACAAATATGTTATTTGACCAGGTGTAGTTGCCTACCTTCTCTCAACTCTCACGTTGGTGGACATTTGTCATATTGTGGTACACCAGCGGACAATTCATCAACAAAAACTACAAAATACTGGACAGGACGCTCCCAAGTATCATCTACAAGCACTCACATTTTTCCAAAAACAAAATGCATTTTTTATTCTGCTAAATATTTTTCTGGATTATTTTCTTAAAGATACTTTTAAACTGAAATAAGGAAGTGGCTTTTTTTAATTCATCGCAACAACTGTTCCATAATATAACTCCTTTACTTGATAAACAATTCCCTCAGCGTCGTTCTCACATAAGGTCTGTCAAACATACACGTTCCCTTAAATTATATTTACTTTCTCTCTGTGTAAACTTTGTCTTCAATGATAAAGGGATTTGATTATAATTGACTAAATACATAAACTTAGAAGTATACAGATCTACCAAATCATAAAACTTTAAAAGCTTTGATTGTATGAATAATGGGTTACTAGGCGAATTATAAGGTGCATAATTGATCAATCTAATAACCTTTTTTTGTAGTATGAAAATTGGTTTCGTTCTAGTTTTGTATGTGTTCCCCAAATTTCAATACCATATGTCAAGTATGGTGTTATGAGAGAAGTATAAAGTAAATATAAAGCATTTTTGTTCAAAATATACTGTAATTTGTATAAGATTGCAATAGTCTTTGATATATTTCTTCTGTACATTTTGTATATTTGCTTTCCAAGTCATTTTGCTATCGATGATTACTCCAAGAAACTTAATATATAACTGACTCTTTCAATTTCATAGCTATTTATTTTAATCTTTATATCATTCTCTAGATGTTTATTACTAAACACCATAAATTTTGTTTTGTTCAAATTCAATGATAATTTATTCAAAGCAAACCAATTGTTTAGCTTATGCAGTTCTCTCTCCATCACCTTCGTCAGCTCACTAAGATTTTGACCAGAGCAGTAAACTGTGGTATCGTCTGCAAACAAGACAAAATTAAGAACATCAGATGCTTTATGAATATCATTTATATATAATAAAAATAGTTTCGGGCCCAAAACCGAGCCTTGTGGCACCCCACAACTAATTCTCTGCAACTAGACTCTACTCCTTTTAGAGAACGTATTGGAACTATTCTGATAAGTAATTTTTTAACCAAGAATTTACTTTCCCCTAAAACCATATTTTTCCAATTTTTGTAATAAGATTGTGTGGTCAATAGTATCAAATGCTTTCTGTAAATCTAAAAATTAACCTATTGTATGGAGTTTTTTATCTAATGATTGGGAATATTTTCAACCAGAATTAACGATTAACAACTGCCATTGTTGTGGACCTGTGTGTTCTAAAACCAAACTGATGCTCATTTAATATATTGTTTACTTCAACATAATTATCTAATCTTTTAACAAACAATTTCTCTAATATTTAAGTTAGTTAAGTTGTGAGATATAGGGTGAAATGTACTAATTCAAGATCATTAAAGTAGTAAGTAATGTGTTATTTTTACATTCTAAACTAAATCTTGTGAGAGATACGGTAAGGGATAAGAATTTCACTTGATAGAAGTTAAATTATTGATGGATATGGATTTAGCACCTTGTCTTCATCTATTGTTTCCTTGCAGAATTAAACTTCTGGGAAAAAAAAAAAAACTGGATAGTGTTAAAAGTACATTGAGTGAAACTGAACTTGGACATGTGACGAATTATATCAAAACAAGAGTTAAACGCCGGTTTGGAGCCAGAGGTGTCGACAGGCCAAAATGTCTCTCGTAAGCGCAATTTGTCATGGAGTGGAATGTCTCCGACGTATAGCTGTGTTGTTGCGTGTCCTCCACAGAGCCGTGCTACTTAGTGTGATCTCATAAATACTTCTGACATGTCACAGGAGGAACGACGTCTGGCTGCCTCTCGCCCAGCGCCCTGCCCCGGGACATCAGCAGCTCGAGCCGTGACACCGCTCCTCCTGGGGCTCGTTCACGGTGAGAGGAATTTGTCCAAAAGTCCTACCAAAACCTGCGACTTCATCTGTTTCAAATGATTTACAGCACACGGAACGCACACTTGAAACAAAGGCACTGTTGTTTCATTGCACAAGCGCAGGTTTATAGAACAGGGAAAGGCCAATGTTGCAAATGTGTTTCAGTCAATGTGTTTTTCATTTTTGGCAATGCAAAAAACCAGATCAAGTAAAGTGAACTCAAGACCAGTTTTTGATGTTGATCGATGACTATCTAAAACATCACGTCTACAAGAGGAAATGTCATTTTATTTTTACTTTGTAGTATGATACAGAATTACAATACAACCAGAAAATGTATTAACATAAATTCCTTCACAGAAAACTCCTATTACAATTGTGAATGGGTCCTCCAGTGACTAAAGGCTGAGTGTAGGCTTTGTAGACCTTATACGTTCATATCCTTTGTGCCTCTGCGTTTGATCTATTGTTCCTTTCTTTGTCCACCAAACAAAACAATCTTGGTGAGTAATACAATTCTTTAACACCTCATGAAATATACATAAATGGCCATCCTTTGTGTGCTCTGCCCCGTGATGTATTTGTGTCGTTCAAGCATTTGAAGCCGTGTGCAGCAGTACTCAGGAGGAGGTGGAACTTCTTGTTGATGCTAAGCTAAAGTGAACCAGATGTAGTAGAGGGGTTCTGCAGCGTTGCTCTGCACTGAGGTCATCTTTGGCTGTAACGGCGCTGTACAATTTGCACGCCTCCATCGGTGTCAACTTTGAAGACAAACAAGGAAGTCTTTTGCGCAGGTGTAAAATGGCTTTTCCCCGCGTTCAGCTCTTGTTCCCATGAGGGGAAAATACAGATTATATGAAATGCAGCTTAATTTAAAAAGGGAAGCCATAACATTCCATTGTAGTTCTTTGACAATCCTTTGGTTAGTTAGTGGTATAGAGATATAAATGTAGACTTGTGTTTCATGTCCACACAATAATTCAATGTAAATATCGCACAAAGCCTTGACTGGAGACGTATAAACATATCAGAACACACACACCACATGGCACCAGTGTGTTTCACAATATGAATGAAGTAGTATTTGTAAATTACAGCTTTCTACTGAAACTAGTGTGAGCAACATGATAATTATGACTGCTGGTTTCTTTTGGCATTGGTCTGGAACTGAGATTTTCTTCTTTAGATTTACAAATGGTGAGTTTGTAGAACTGTCCAATAGTGTGTTTATCACAGTGTAATCTTTTTTCTCCTTTGGTCATGTGACAGGCCTTGGGTTCAGAACAAGTCAAGATATCCACATGACATTTGTTATCAGTGTTAATTGGCACACAGACAAAGTATTTGCCCTGACAGCAAAATGTCTGGAATTTTGTCTCTTTGTCTCTTCTGTGCTTGGCTCTAATTTGAATATTCAACATTTCCAAGTCTGACTTTGGCTCTCAGGTTAAATGCCGTTGTGAAGATGGTTTCTAGATTCTTCAAACTGAGTTGAGTGAAACAAAAATGCATGTCGTCAGCAGATGGGAAGGAAAAACTTTTGCAGAACCACGCGCCACACCAAAGCCCTAAAATCCTTAGCATGTAAGACACCTGAGGATTTTTGAAATGTTGTACACGGACATTACATAAATGATTAATATGATTGAAATTGAAGTAATACAAAATACTGCATGGAAGTAGTTAGAAAGTCAAGTGTTCTGGACAAAAACATTTTTTTTCTTGTGCAGGATTTCTCATGGTCTGCTCTCCTCCGTACATGTCCAGTCTTAAATACACAGACAAGTTGCAAAAGGGGGCCCCTGCTGTCCCAGTCCATTGTCAGGGATCCGTGGGCATGCTCGGACACATCAGTCTCGGGATCAGATGTGCTTTTGTTGGGACTGTCCCAGGTCCACGCTGCGCATCGTGACTTCAAAGGGTCACGTCAGTTTGTGTTAGTAAAGATGAGAGTCCATGCTCGCACAATTCACCAGCGTTGAATCTGCCGTGGGCCCCTGAGCACCACAAGACACCATGTTGTCGTAGTGGACACGATAAGTCATGCAGTAACAATTCAAGCCCTGCACAATGGACAATGGGAATCCGAAGGTGCTGGATGCTATTGACTGGTTGAGGTCGACTGAAGAGAGTATTTTCAACAATAATCAATCATATGTACTGTATTTAAAGTAGATATGACAAGTTCTCATGTTTTTCAAATTAGGACTTAGTTTGGTGGTATAGTTCCTGTGGTAAATACATGTACTAGTTAGTTTTACTTCAGACAAGTTGCAGTTTGTAAAAAAAGAAAGAAAGAAAAAAGAAATGAATTTAAATAAAATAGACAAATTTAATGCAACTGAACTTGAAAAATCATTTAGCAAAATGATCAGTTATTATATTTTTCAAATAATAACTCTTGTGTAATGTATATGGATTTTGCCCCTTGTTGCAACAGTATTATTGCTAGGTAACAGTTGTGGAATTAATGTGGTCCTCCGGAACTTGGGGAAATGGGGAACATTTTTGAGTTGAAAAAGGCTGTTAAAGAGCAGACTCTCGGAATCCCAACTTTTGGAGATAAAAGCACATTCTTTTTTGCCTTCATTTAACCAGAAAAGTCCCATATGACTAATCTCTTTTGCAAGGGAGTCCTGGCACAGATCATTACAAATTTAGACAGTCACAAAAATAAGTTCCCTAAAAACAGTTACAAACTATAGATCCCGTTTCCGTTTCAGCACATGTCCAAGCCCATCTGAAGTTTGCCAATGTGAGAAAAAGTCATGTGGTCAGGTGAGGCCAAAATAGAACTTTTTGGTATAAACGCCACTTGTCGTATTTGGTGGAAGAAGAAGGATGTGTACCATCCCAAGTACACCATCCCTACTGTGAAGCATGGGGGTGGAAATATCATGCTTTGGTGTTGCGTTTCTGCACAGGGGACAGGACGACTGCACTGTATTAAGGAGAGAATGAAGGGGGCCATGTATTGCAAGACTTGGTGCAACAACCTCCTTCCCTCAGTCAGAGCACTGAAGATGGGTCGTGGCTGGGTCTTCCAACATGACAATGACCAAGGCACACAGCCAGGACTACTAAGGAGTGGCTTAAGAAGCATATTAAGGTTCTGGAGCTGACTAGCCATTCTCCAGACCTAAATCCAATAGAAAATCTTTGGAAGGAGCTGAAACGCCATGTTGCCCCGCGACAGCCCCGAAACCTGACAGATCTAGAGAAGATCTGTGTGGAGGAGTGGGACAAAATCCCTGCTGCAGTATGTGCAAACCTGGTCTAGAACTACTGGAGACTGTAGACCTCTGTAATTGTAAGAAAAAACTTCTATACCAAATATTGACACTGATTTTCAAATCATAACATACAAATACATTATTTAAAAATCATACAGTATGATTTCCGGATTTTGTATTCTTTTTATTTTATTCTGTCTCTCGCAGTGGAAACACACCTATTTCCATCATGCAGGTGAATATGCAGACATACTGTGCCTTTGAGTTTATTTGAAATTACTTGTCATAATAAACATTTTGAAGAGTAAAATATTCCTACAGAAAATATATCAATAGACAATAGGCAACTTGATGCCACTTATTTCAATAATGCCACTAATAATCCTAAAGCATGAAAATCCCCCAAAAGACTTTGCTAAATTAAACATGATGTGTTGTTATCTATACTATGATATAGAATATAAATTATTTGACCCTTTACAGCTCAGATAAATAAATAAAAAGTTACTGATTAAAACTACACAGGATCTCCGTTAATGTAGTTAATTTATTGAGTGATAAAACAGTGTAGTAATTATTATTGTGACTGGCTTATTTGAAATGTTTACAGTTCCAATAATAAATCAAAATACAAATAAATTAGTTTGTGAGAAAGGGCATGTTTTTTCAAGTGTTATCTCCAGCTTGGCCCACTGCACTGAGCTCTTGTTCTACAGCTCTGTATTTGATAAGCAGTACAGTAGGACAGAGGATGATGGGTCAGGAGTCACCACACAGGAGAAACAACATCCTCCCCATTACTCCCCAAACCACATCCCTCAGCGCTGCAGCCGCCAGACCTGGACATCCTCTCCCCGGTCCAAACACCACGGCTCTTCCCTACACACCTACTGCACAACCAACACTCAGCTGAAATAATGTTTGCCCTGTAGTCTAGACAGTTATCCTTTCATATTTAGCCAGAAAAAAATAAATAAATAGGTAGACAAGATACACACTTAAAAATATTAGAATTGATAACATTTCAAGTCTGTCAACAAGTGCTTCTGCATAATAACTTGTATTGCAGACTCCAGCTGTGTTTTCTTTCTTTTCTGCATTGTGATGAGAACTTGCAGCTTGTGTTTTGTTTGACTAATGCAGGCTGGATTTGGAGACTCTTTAGTTGTCCAATGGAGCAGAAATGATGTGCTAAAACAGTCGGATGGCCATGTACCTTGTTTACAATTTGATAATCGTGATCGTTATCTGGACAGTTCTGTTTGCGCTCCATTGGCTTCCCGTTTCTTTTAGCATTGATTTTAAAATGTTACTTTTTGTTTTCAAAGCTCTAAAGGGCCTGGCACCTCCTTATCTGGCCGAGCTTCTGTCTACCTGAAACCCAAGCAGGGCTCTAAGGTCGACAAATCAGTTTCTGCTGGAAGTCCCCAGAGCCAGACTCAAACACTGGGGGGATCGAGCCTTCTCTGATGCTGGTCCCAGACTCTGGAACAAACGCCCCCCTGACATTTGCAGAATCTAGGTTTAAAACTCAGACTTCAGGCTTTCAACATAGAGTAGTGACACTTTATTTTGTACAGTTTGTTTTTACTTGTGTTATTATGTTTTGTATTGCCTTGAATTTTTATTGTGAAGCACTTTGGTCACTTTGAGTGTTGTAAAGGGCTCTTTTGATAAAGGTTGATTTGTTGATTGATGATTGATTGACTATAAAAACTCAAAACACATACAAAAAGAGCTTTTTAAAATAAAGACAGTAGCTTTACTAAATCAAAGTTTCAAAAAAAAAAAAAACAATTAATGATTTTCCTCAATAATACACTTTACTTGTAAATACTCTTTATCTAGAATAAAATAATAATTGCTGACTAATCGACAACTAAAACAATCATTAGTTGCAGTCCTAGTCCAGTGTGTTATTAATCAAACTAAAATACATTTTCATGACTTAGCAATCTTTCATATTGATTTTTGACTTGAAGCACTGAGAGAAAATCAGCCACCAGCAATGAATGTATATTTTTATTTTTACTGTATTATTTATGACTCATTCTGTCATCATTACTTTATTGATTCACAAAGCCATTACTTGGCCACAGAAGCTCAAAAGTATTCAGTATTTTTTCAGTATTTGTAAAACACTAGTACAAAGAAAGTAATGATAGAATGGCAATACAATCAATAAGACAAGATAAAATGTGTATATGTGCAAATTCACAAATTAAATATCATAATAGAGTCAAAAAAAGTAGCATAAGTATAGTTTTGTCTATAATAATGAAGGACATAAAAACATAAAATACATGTGTTATATATTGCTCAAAAGTGAGTTGTTGAGTAGCCTAAAACTTATTCAACTGTTTTGTATCTAGTGTCTGTTTTGCCGTAGTCTCCACATGGAGAAGGAAGTGTTAGATCAGCAGGTGTGACTTGTGACCTTCCCTCTGCCTGGATCTGTCAACACTTTGAGGCCTAATGCTTGGGTTTGGGCATGGAGAGACACGCCACACATGCACTGGCTTTGTCTCCTCACCTGCTCCTCTGGATACAATAACCACGCTCAACTTTACAATTCAAAAATGTGACTATTTTACTCTTGTGTACAGATTTTCTTTGCAACTGTAGCCGAAGAGAATAAAGAGCAGCATAAAGGAGATAAGGGTGGTTTTGTGCATGATCTATGGTGTCCACCCAGTACAAGGGAGGAGGCTTGTTGATGTCTTTCTGTAGGAATTCGAGGTGATGTCAAAGCCGAAACATCCCTTGGCAGATCCGCTACGTGCATTTGCTTAATTTATTTTCTAGAGAGCGGCGCTAATCTCCACTCACACAATGATAACATTCCTGGCGTGCATCTCCTAAAAGACACACGCGGATGAGTCCAGATGTTTCCGAGGCGGTTGAAAAGGCAGGGAGAGGTCGTCACAGGCTCGTGTTAGACTCAACTAATACTTGGAAGTGGACCAGCCAGACCCACCCAGACTTCAATGCTTCAGTTTCCTCTATAGCTTTAGCTACGATAAAACCCTCCAGGATGTGTCTGCCACGTGGGGAGGATAAGAGGTCTGACATGTCAAATGCAAGGCCTAGAGATAAGACAGTGAGACTAATCATAGCATTCATGTCTTTGCAGTGCATGCATTTGTTATTCATATTTTTGTTAGTACAAGGATGTCTACAAAAAAATAAAAAATTGCACAATGTGACTTTTCTAGTGGACCTTCTGCCATCTGCTTGTCTGAGATGTTATTCATTTGCCTGGATTGTTGCATAATATTGTGTTAAAGGTGATATATTATTCTAAATCAATGAGCATTTAACCTTGTTACAACAGTGTTTCTTCATCATTATCCATCTCAAAGTTGTATTTTGATTGATTGATTCATGTATATTTTGAGTAATTCTGTATTGTCGCAACTGAAGCTGCACAGAAAATTCTTGTTTTCACCTTCCCCCTATCTCCACCCATATCCCTGTACTTGCCGACATTAAGACTCTGAGTGATACATATAATATTGAATATCTTGTGGCCACTTACTATTGCCACTATTGCCATTTACAATGAACACAATGTATAATTCTAATCTACTGTATTTATGTATATACAATACAAAGTATGCTAAAAAAATGTTTTTTTAAATCCCACAATATGTATCATTTAAACTGCCTATAAACAAGGCCTGTCTTTGCGTCAATACCAAAACCAAACAATTTCTCATGATGGCCATTGAACGCTCTTAATCTAACGCACCATTTCTCAAACTGTGACACATGTAAACGTGTAGCACTGGTGGTACGCGAAGTCCTTTGGGTGGTACACGGACACCTCTTCAGTTCAGATCACTTCATTTTCTCCTTTAATAATTTCTTAATTAAAATTGCTGTGGCAATGGTGTATTCCTAATTGGGGCCTGGTCCAGCCCCTGTTTAGCCCTGGAATAGTCAGAATCAGAATCAGAATCAGAAAGGGTTTATTGTCCTGTTATAGCCCTGATTAAGACTTGGTGGTTCTCAGAAAGCCAAATATTTTCTTTGATGGTACTTGGTGCAAAAAAGTTGGCAAACCACTGATCTAGAGGCTCCCTTAATTACGTATATTGCCATTGTCAAGACCACCACCTCTATATATTTTTGTCAGATTTTACTTTTGCACTTTTCTATTTCGTTTTTTTACTTGAATTTTGACACTATTATTATTTTTTTAAGACGAAAACAAACACAGAGATTTCCCCCCAATTTATTTTGATCTTGTTTCTTCCAGTGAAAAAAGCAGTGAAATAATGACTAATATTTCAGTACCTTTTCATCACCGGCATATGAAAAGGTACGACCCTGTTATCAGCCCTGTCACTCTGGCTGTATAATAAAAATCTTGTGGTCAGGTGTCAGGTGCTCATGCCACCCACGTTCCCTCTTTATTACATCAGATTAAGGCAGCATCAGTCGAAAGGCCCAGACCTCCGTAAATGTCACAGTGTGTCAAAAGTGTGCGCGCTCTTCACCTGAATGCAAAGACTGTTGCAATTACAGCGTTACCTCCGGCTGCACAATGAGGTCTTTGTGTGTCAGACAACTCGCAGGGCCCGTGGTGGATCTGATGCCCAGCAAGGAGTGAGCGAGACTGGGCTGAGGTGAGCAGCGAGCCCCTTCTGAATCGTGCCTTTGTTTGAGGACGTACTCTTGGATTTGATCTGCTCTTGAAATTGCTGGTGCTCAAAGCTCTAGATTATAGATTTGCTTGTCGTCTGAGGGCCTAGACACATGTCTTTGCACGTATAATCTCCGTCTAGGGTATATCAGTTTCTATAAAGGTCTAGTTTGCCTGAAAATATTGAGTCAAGTGTTAATTTTGTTGGTTAATGTGTTTTGCCATAGTTTTTGTCAATGCTGATGAAAATATAACTAAAAAAATGACTTAAAGTTCAGAGATTTTCATTTATTAATATAAAACAAACATTTATCGAATAGAAAAGACTAGATTCGAGCCCCCAGTTAACAGTACAATTGTAATGTATTCCTTTGAGCCCCTTTCTTCTTTCTTTCAGTTTCTCCATTTCTTAACAAAACATCCATCCTTAAGTTCACTGTGAAGGTAAAATCTCTCTCCATTTTATACATTATTTTCCTGCCACCAAAAGAACATTAAAAACGTATCCATTGATTGCTTTCATTGCAGGAGTTTTAGTCCCATATACGTAGTTTTAAAGTCAATTGGAATTTTGCTGTTAAAGATAGTTTCCAGTGTCTGATTAGAAATGTTCCGATTAAAAAAATGTGATCTATATTTGATATTTGGCTTGTTGCTGTGGCCAATAACTGATGTTTGCCAATACCAATATGGATTTTAAAATCAATAGCAAGGCCCACAAATCATTTTTAAATTGAAGTAAAGATCATAAATTAACATTTCATGATTGTTGTTGCTGTTGTGTTACTTTCAATGGCGGTTGGCAGCCAACTGAAAAGGTGCATCTACCGCCACCTACTGTAGTTGTACGTCTTCAATGTATGTGTTTTACGTTGTACCGTAAAAAAAAAAAGGAGAAAAGGAGAAGGAAAGCGAGAGAGATTCCAGAAATATGGAAATAGAAGGCAGTAAAAATACCAGTCTGTAAACCATATACAAATGTTATGTCCAAGGAACAAGTCTTTGCCATGACATCAGAGAAAACTTTGAAGTATAAGCTAATTTCGATATATATTTTTTTAAATACTCTTATTAGTTGGCTAAATTATGACTGAATCTATAAACAATAATGAATACAAGTTGTCATATTACCGCTTGTTAAGCTCTTTACAGTTACAATAATACATTTAACATAATCCATTAGGTCAGCTCACTGCTCGTGCCTCCTTTGTTCACTTGGGTGTGTTTTGAGAGGCTGTGGCTGTCACCTGCTGTGTTTCTTTCACCAGGTTGTGATTCACCTGCATTGATGCGTGTCTCGTCATGACAGCCAGTGTTCCAACAGGTGTCAGCCCGCACAATATGATGAACTCTTTAACATCAGTGTTTTCAAATCTTACAATCGCAGCATAGCCTGTGTAAATAGTCATATGTTGTTGCTTTTTCTTCAAGATACTTTATAAATGTCCAAAGTAATGTTACAAAAGATAAATTGTGGTGGCATTATTAATTTTTAAGTGTTTATTACCACCAGGGTTTAACTTTTACAGAAATGTTCTTGTCTTATTTGTCTTCTTTGCCCTAAGCGTATCTGATAATTCTCCACAAGATATCTGACCTGCTAAAGCACATGACCCCGGCAGTGTGTCTGGAGTGTGTCGGTTTCAGTCCTAATGTTAAGATTGTATGAGCCCATATTTGCTTGTGAAGTTTGCAAACTGGTCGGACCAGTCGGTGACTAAACTTCAGGTAAAATCACACTACGTAGTAAGTCTTGAGCAATATGTCGAAGGCTGGAGTAAAGGGCAAACTCAAACAAAGCACAGAATAAGATCATAGAGAACAGGGTCCATGCTGAGCTCTCATGATCCCTCAGCTGATCTCACATCTGATCTGACAACCTCAGCCTAACTGTGACCCATTTATCTGCCCTCAGCAATACACAGTTATAAATCACTAGTATTAAGTTTCTTTCCGTTTCAAAGGCAGAACAAACACAATACAAATATACTCAAATTACTATAATTACTAGGCATTTAATACTAATTTGTAATTGTATTATGTGCGTTAAATGTGTTTTATGTATTATGTGTAGTGTAATCATGCATTCAGTTTGTAATCTACTGTCATCCCTGTACTTTCCTGAGCAGTATCGACTCCATTTTGTAGTATTAATATTTGTTCCTCATTAAGAGTGTCCATTGATGGAACAAAATAAAAATCAACCATATTTGGCTTTCATTTAACCGCAGGTGGATTTTTGTCCCTAAAAGTAAAAAGCTCATTATTTGCCTTCCCTACAGGCCATTCTGGCACAGTGCTTCTCAGTAGCTGAAGATGTTTCCCAGAAGTAGCGGATCCAGCAGGTTAGCAGGTTAGGGAAATGTGTACACATCTGTCCTAAACTCAGGATGATTGTACGTAAATAGAAGCACAATTTTTACAAATTTAAGAAGTTTCTTTTGTCTATGTCAGTGTAATCCCTCATTTCTTTTGTCTAGTTTTGAATCTGGATTGTACCAGGGCTCATTCAAAATGTAGCCTTTTTTTTCTTTACATTTCTTTTCATATATTATAAAAACAAACCAGACCAGAAAAGCCTAAACCAAAAAGAAATAGTGTAGCCAAAAGATTAGACCAGAAAATAAAAAGTTAGTCAGGCATATGTCTGTATCTGTCCCATTTCTCTCAGTGTCTGGTGAATTGGTCCATTTCAAACTCAAAGTAAATTTTTCCATTTTGTAAATGTCCAAAGTTATTTCAGTCCAGTCCTTGACAGCTGGTTTCATCCCTGTCATCCATTTTCTTGTTATTGTTTACTCCACATGTGTCATCTATTATTTCCCATTGTTGGTGTTTTATGTGTTGGATACAGTTTTAAAATCAAACAGATTGTTGATGCAGTTTGCGATGCCTCATTCACTTCAGTCAAATATTTATGACAACCGGGCCGGTCCCTTCTTACTAAACTTTTCCAAAAGTATTTATTATCCTGGTAATAAACTATTACTATAGGGCAGAAAGATGGTTGTTTTCGCGGCCCAGAATTTCACTCACCCGTGACATAAATTAACTGCCTGTCGTAAAGGATTTCTCAAATAGTTACGTCAAACATTTATAGATTTTTCCTATTTTTACTCCTCTGAAGCTACCACCTGCTGTCACACGACCACTGCTGCAGACAAGGACACTTTCTCCGCTTGGGTCCTCTGGCACCAGTGAAATTTGGCCTTTGTATCTCTCACTCATTATAAAGAAAGGTCCCGTCAGAGGAAAGACCATTCTCCATTATATTGTCCCGGCAAACAGACCACTGTATCAGAATTTCCAAATCCACTCTTTGTCATTTGCTTTATAACAAGATTTGGATGTCGTGTTGTAAATAGCTTGTTTCTTCAGGCAAAGCATGTGCTGCTATAAAACTTTGAGTGGACTTGGACAATGGGCCAACTGTTCTTTTGGACTGCGTTTCCGTTTCGCTTCTCCTCGTTTGCTTTTTCTTATCCCTTCCTGTGTAAACTGCAAGCTTGTTAACGTTTTTTTGCGTAACTAATCACCCATTCTGAAGAAACTATAGGTGCCCAGTTTTTCTCTGCTGCAGTATTGAAATTGACATGCCTAGTGCTACGCTATCTCTCCAAGGATCTGCTGTCTAAAGACTAAAAAGCCTAAGGCAAAACAACCTTTGTCACTGATTTTCAGTGATCCAAAAGTCTGACTGCACCTCATCGGCATTGGTGGCTCACTGCTCTGATTGAACACAGATGACCTCCCCCACATTTAAAAAAACAAAACGAAAGAACTTACGTTAAACTTAATCTTTTGAAAGTAATGGACATTGAAACCAACGCACACAAAAATAGCCAAGTAGTTCAAAAGTTCAGTTCAAAGTATATAGTTTAAAAGGAAAAGGAATGTCGGAATGATGCCACATTCTTAAAGAACTAGATTTGATCTCCCTTTCAGTATCCAGAGATCTTGTGAATTAACAAAGACTCCCCCTGCTCTTCCCACCTCCTCCTTTTCCAAGTCTATCATGCTTGTCATCTGATATCAATGGTCTTAATGGCTGAGGTGTTCTGTATACAACACCCTGAGCATCCTCCCCAATCAAACAACGAGCACAGCAATGAAAAAATGTGTCATTGCATTGAGCAGGGCTGTGGGGAAAGCGGAGGCGTGAGCCAAAAGCAGTTTCTCAGCAAGGCGTCTGGAGAACCAGTGCTCGGGCCTAATCTGGAAGGCGGAAGTCATCTGTGTAAAGGCAGAGAGAGGATATGAGTTAAAAGTGTGGTTTTATCCTCAGCATCATTCACGGCCAAACGCCATATGTGCATGTTCATAATTGAAGACAGAAAGTAGTTAAAATACTAGGAAACTTACATTGTACTTTAAGACAATGGAGACAGGCATGTGACGCAGAAGTTACAGATCATGGATGGAATTTTGAGGTCTTTTGACCATTCAGACGATAGACTTGTCTTCATTTTTAATCACTTGAAAGCCCATTTATTGACAGGTAGGTCAAAATGATCCGATTTATTGATAATCGGGATTGTCCAGGTCACTATTCACTCGTAAGGACTAATACTCCTGACTATTTTAGAAGCAACATTAAATTATTGCAATTCAATCTGTACTCCAAAAAAGTACACCTAAATGTTGTTTATGCCACAATAACTTTACTTTTGCATTCATCAAGTTTGATTTCATAAAGCTGGTCACATACAATTGGAACAGTAATTTATTAGACTGAAAGAAAAGCAAGGATTTCACTTTTGTTCTGTCATGAATCAATGACAGTGAATGATCGTCATATCGTGATGTTTATTCTCACAATCCTCGTTTGATATCGTGACATGACTATTGACAGGTAATCATGTGGAGAGAAGACTTTCAATTGATTACAAACTCTCACCCACAATGCCAACCTTGTCATGGCAAGATGTTCTCTTTCTCCATAAGCACTCCCGCTCCACCGACTGAGCTAAACCACCACACTGCGATTCAACTTGTTTTTGCACCGCATTATTCCACTGCCCTTGTAAGAAATCCCACCTGCTGAGGCCCAGTCCACACGGATGGGCACTCAGTGAAGTTTCTGCAGTTTATCACGTCCTTGAGTGCTGCTGACAGAAGGATATTAAAGGAGCTGACAGCGCAGTGGTGAAGGCAGCTCGGAGGAATCAGAGTCTGGATCTTAGCCTGGTATCTCCACTGACAGGCCTGTTGTGAGATGCACAGCAGCACAGGGCATCTGGGTCTGTGTATGGAGCGGGCTCTGTGCAGCGTGTAACAAAAGGCAGGCTTTGTCTTGTGTGACTTGCAAAAACTTCAGGGAATTTTGAGTGAGACGCACCAGTTGCTACAAACTTCAAATGTGACATGTTTTCCCCACATATTTTCTGACTGACTGACTGACTGGATGGATATTGCAAACGGCTCTGTAATGATTGAGTCTCACTGTGAACAAAATGCTCTGCAGTCAAACCGTTTCTTCATAAACAGTATATTTCATAACCATGATCTGTATGTGTGTCCTCAGTTATGAAGTACACTTGTTCAAAAGTGATATGGATTTTATTTATTACAATTAACTTTTTAGTTTTTTGAACATGACCATATAAGGTACACATGCATACGCAAAAATACACAACCAATAAAACAAAACATAAAAGTAAAAAACGATTGAGCTTGCATGCTCAACAGGAGTGGGAAGATGTTTGACCCCATCCTGTGTTATGTTGATGTATTCATAACATTTAAAAACATGCACAGTATAAAAGTATCTTTATCTGGGTCTCAAGCCAAGTATCCAATCAGAAAATGTGCCCCACACTTTGAGTTACCAAATCATACAATGAAAACATTATTGAGAGTAAATTGGTGACACTTCCTCAATAGTAACAGCTTGTAGCAATGGACTCAGCTTACCTTTATTTGGAATTACAATAGATACTAGTGAAGTATGTACAAACCTCTAGAGTGAATTGTTTTTTTCTGATGTGTTGTTTCTGTTTACTTGGAGGAATGTGACCTGAGATCAGCTGCATTTCTGACAGTCTGGAGAGGTGCCAGAGAGGGATGTTGACAGGCGGACTGCCTCTTTATGCTATCAGCACCTTACAATCTGCGTGCGCATACCACAACATATCGGACATGCTTGTGTTAGTGCAGTTTGCAGTTTATCTGTCCGAGATAGCAGGTCTAATCAAACAGGTTGGGACTAGATGTGTTCCAAGTATTCATCAAACAGGTTTTTGAAAGTAACACATGAGTGTTGTTGAAATTTAAATTCAGACACCAGGAGTCTTAAGCAAACATGAAAAGTCAATATTGTGTAGTTTGTTCCTCTGCCTGTTATTGGCTTAGTTAATGTAAAATCATAATAAAAAACTGTGTTTGCTTTTGCTCACTTCCTTTTCCCATTTCAACCATACCACTGTGTTGTCCACATGGAGGTGTGAAATCTTCAAAGTCAACTGACAAGGGTGTGTTTAAACAGTTACAGACTTTAACTTTAAAGATACTGGAGTCCATGTACAATGTCATGTAGCCTTTGGTAAAGTGGTAGTGACAGTTGTTCTAGTAAATTCACATGCACATGAAACTGACAAACAATCATAAAAATCACATCCTGTCATCAGTGTAGTCCGATGTAGCTTTTACACCTGGATTGTAGCCAGACTTTAAAGCAAGTTGCTCTGTGTAGGTGACAGAAAGGCGGGCAATAAAAGTAATGTCTCACCCCCCTCAATAAAATACTACAACAAGTCTTTTCTTTAGCTGCTTAAAACTCCATTTGTTTAGGCCTTTTAAAAGGGAGATCCCACATGTTTATCCCACTCAACTAATCTGAGATTTCAACTAACTACTCAGTACCAAGTTACACTGTCAGTATTATTCTGGAAAATTCACTGCACAAGCAAAAGATTAACTACTCTCTGCAACCTGTCATTTATTTCTTGTGTCCAACTCATGCTTGGTTGAAACAGGTGAAGAGTTTGAGTGAAAGAGGGGGGAAAGTGCTGGCTGCTTTGGTTACAGGGGAGAAAGCAAACATATGGCTGCCAGTAATCAGGCAACTGGAACAACAAGTACAAGAGATTTGTCCCTCTGGGAAATGAAAGACTCTCACTGTGTTCCAGGTGCTCATTAC
This sequence comes from Chaenogobius annularis, assembly GCA_015082035.1. Classification (NCBI taxonomy): domain Eukaryota; kingdom Metazoa; phylum Chordata; class Actinopteri; order Gobiiformes; family Gobiidae; genus Chaenogobius; species Chaenogobius annularis. The sequence goes on along the minus strand of BJKM01000013.1, from coordinate 2,463,848 downwards.
CAACTTACACTAATCACCTTAAAACTGCTGAATCTGGGACTGAGACCAGTGGCATTTAACAAAGAAGTGAAAAGGCTACTATTGTGCTGAAGAAGAATGAACAAGATTGGCTCTTACTTCATGAATGATACTGTACCATTCTGCCCCAAGTGCCTCAAGTTGTGATTTGTGATTACATTTGTTATTTTCTGTTTGCCAAGCCTATTCATAACCTATTCTAAACCTAAGCCTATTCTCTCACAACGACAATGCATGTTTTTTAATGTAAACACCTATTATTAAATGCTAAACACTAGATACAATTAGTGCCATACAGTGGAACAATCTGGACAAGGCTATTTTAACATCGTGAAACAGGGTTGAAACTATAATGTAGTTGTAAGAAATAAAAAGCGTTGCTATAATTAAATATTGAACCAAATTGGCCATGGTCGTGATGTACTAAAAGTGTAATTTACTCATTTATCAGGCTGTTTCTTCTTAACATTATAGTGGAAAGGGGGTTGAAGTGCTGCTGAGCGTGTGTGTCAGTGTGATGGATCATGGCTGTGTCATGCCTGGACTCGTTTTGTGGCTGTTTTTGTTGTATTTGGAATAACTTGGATGACGTGCGCTACAGGCACTGTAGAGAGACTCAAAGGGCACTGTTGATTACACAAATGATACTCTATGACATGTTGCTCAATAGTAAAATCAGATTTGAAAATTTGCTAAATGAATCAAGTTTTGGTCCAAATGTTCATCAAGTTTTTGGGGGCCTTTAGTGGCATGCTGCCCACGGTGGGACAATTACACTCCCTGCCAAGTCTCATATTCTGAAGAAAAAAAAACCTCCAAAATCCTCATCCTCAGAAAGTGGAGAGGGAAAGTAGCAGTTACACACAGCTCTGGTTTTCCTCGTCAGACAAGTTTCCAATCCAGTGCCAAGCACAATCCACACTTGGAACACCAGTTTTCATAATAATGCCTCCCAGGATCATGAGCCTGTTTACAGACGCACACTGTAGTAACGGACCTTGTGCCAAACAAGTCCCTGCAGCGTTCATTCAATAAAACAAGCATCAGGTCAACTTGTCAAGGGATGGTACGTTGACATTTGATTGCACAATGTCACTGAAAGCATGGGAGACAAACAATATTTGGTTTCACAAGCTGTCACCCACATCATAACTTACACAGCATTACATTATGTACACCTAACCCCATTTAAGGTTATGTTTGCAACCTGATTTGAGTCGACAAACTATAAGCTACCTATTGATCATTGTGAAATAGTCCTTATGAAATTGAAGGATAAATGTATAGCTTTAAAGCGGCAATTTTTTTCATTTTGGTTATTTTTACTGCACTGAAAATCTTATCTTAGAAAAACCTGTGAGTGGACTCGCATCTCCACAAACCTGACTCGTTGTTGTCCTGGTGGAACCTCCTCCTGCTTGTTTATATGGAAACATTTGTTCCAAAGTATGGTTTACAAATCCATGGAAAATGTTTCAAAGTTTGGTTATAACTTTTTATTTCCATGAAATCATGCATTGCCACCCTCAGAAAGTTACATACTGTCACTTTAATGTATGGTATCTGGATCTTTGCATATTTTTGAAAACCTTTCCTCTATACAAAATGAATTATTTGACAAACGCAACAATTATTCCCTTATTAGTTTGAGATGACAGTTTACTTTGCAGACCTACACAGCCTATAATCCAGCAGTAAAATTGCTTATATCTATATTTTATATTTTACAAAATTTGGGGTACATTTAATGCCTTTGCCAGCTCACTTCTGTCCTTTTAAGATACGTATTTTATTCAATTTGAATTATATATTTGTATTACTAATTTATGCCAACTTTACTTTATTACAACATAAGCCATCAAAGGGGAATAAATATATCCATTGACATTGATGGAGTTAATGACTCAGAAAGTCACTTGACAAGTCAGACAGAAGTAGCCTGAGCAAATAACAGCAGAAACAACACTTTCCTCCACGCAGCTGTTATTGCAGTGTCCAGTGTTTGTCATGTGGAGTTTTTTTCCTCGACCTCGCGAGTCTGATTTGTCTGAGCTCTCGACAGGTCCCTGAACGCAGCAGTGTTAACTTCAGGGGACGGTGAGTGACGTGAGCACAACGAGCTGCTGCTGCGGAGACGGAGCCGCTTCAAGTCTCTCTGCGCGTTCAGTGCTTGCCAGAGTCTTACGGAGGGTCAAGGAGAAGCGCACTTTCCCCCCATTTGCTACTGCCGAATAGAGAAGAATAATTCACTCGTGTTGGACTGGACTGGGTTTAAATGGGAACGATATGATGGGAAGACGGCGTTGGCGGACTCCGTGTACATAGTTTGAATTGCGCAGAGGCGAAGTGAGCCGCTGGATCACAACATGCTCACCCCGCTACTGCTCTCACTCTTGCCTCTTTTTTTTCTCTGTCGGAATTCGTTTTGCCAATACTCGAGCGACCAGTGCAGTTGGAAAGGAAGGTAAGTGTCTACAACTTTATTCAAACTGTTTTAATGTTGTTCAAACGTGAATTTCGATGCGCGTAATTCGTGCGTCTTGGCGACCAGGAGAGGGTGAAACTTAGTTTGGAGCGTTGGTCCGCTCTGGGGCGATATAGCGGGCATTTATTGTAACTCTTCAACGTGGAAGGTTGTGTGTAGTACCCTTCCCTAAAGATTAAGAAATGGGTTCAGATATTTAAGTTTTGCCTACATTTTTTTTAATCACAGCGGTGGATTGGAGATTACTACAAAATGGCAACATGAACATGAGCAGATCCCAGGAACCAAGTTGTCTTATTCTGTTGGTCTTTTAAAAGGCGCATTCTGTTTTTTTTCTTTTTTTTATTGAATTCATCTAACAATATGATCAATTTCCATTTGTCACATTAGGACCATTGGACTTTCTCTGTTCGAGTTATTGCTTTATACATGTTTTTCCATTTGTTATAAATCAGTGTTTGAATATTTATTTACGGTGTTCTCATCTTCTGAAGGGCACGTGGGATACAAATGCCTACTATGGAACTATTTTTTCATCATAATACTAGTGTGTTGTTTCTTAATATTGTCAAGTATGCTATAGCTAGGCTATATTGTCCAGAAGGCAGAATGACCGTATCTCCATCTGCAATTTGTTTTGCACTTGAGGCAGTGTGGTTTAGTTTGCTCCAGTCAGGAGGGGCGGGCATTCAGTACTTTTGAGCTTCTACCAATAATCTGTTGTTGATTAGGGTGGCTCTTTGCTAATCTCCTTTAATTGCATGCAGAGATGATGAAGTTGGAGAGGACTTAATTAGAGAGCCTGGTTATGGCGCTTCAGATGCTGATGCTCCACATGTGCAGTGGGTTACTTCAGATCTTTGACTTATTTGAATTTCAGCATCTCAGGAAACTTCCCCACTCCACTCAGAGCCCAACCACTGGCTTGGCTTGCTCACACTGGTAAACTCCTGATGGATTCCTGCCTCTGGTTTTGCCACAAAGTGAGTGACAGCCTTGAGTTTTTCAAACCCCGAGCAGGCATTAGCTTGTGGATGGAGTCAGTTGGTCTTGCTGGCGCCACAGTCCGGAGTGCTGCCCGGACAAGTCTCTTCCAGTCTTTTTGGTGTCTTGAAAGCAAGGGGAGGTTCAGTGCGTGACCTGTATTTGCACTTGCATGCAGCCGCCCCAGCTACTGTTGCTGCTGTTGTCTGCTTGGAGCCCCAAAGTCCATTCATCCGCCACTGCCTCCAGTCTTCCCAAAGGCAGGGAGCCAGCAGTCATTTGGCTGAAGTAGGAACAATGTGCTGTGGGAAGCGAGCGCTGGAGCTGAGGTCGCTTTGGCCGCTGCGGCTCGTGACTGGTCATGCAGCCAGTCTTGCGCGCTTGGCAGGGCTTATTGCTCTGTCAGGAATGTGCTCAATGTCCTTGCAGGTTGCACCTTGAACAAGATAATCAGGGATGGAAACTGACTGGAAATCTATGTGACTATACACTGTCAAATGCTTTATCTACAGTTCTGCTACACAAATAGACTGCACATGAGCTAAATCTGGCTCTGTGTGCCATTTTCCTATTAGAATACTGTACATTGTGGTTTAAGGCTAAGGGAGACCATTGTTTTTTTTTAGGATTGATTCAAGGATTATCTGTACATCTATGAAATATGACAAATATATCTTTCCACACTGATATGCCGTTTCCAACTAAAATGTCTAAAATTACACAATTAGGCCGAATAAGGCACTTAGCATCATCATAAAATCGCTAATCGATAGAATACACTCATCCTTGCCTTGACTGCTGCTTATTTTCCCTGTACTACATTCATACCCGTAGTTAAACACTTTCTTTTTCTTCCAGTGGTCTGACGCATGAAGGTCACACGCGGGATGTGGAGCAGGTGTACTTGCGCTGCTCACAGGGGTCTCTGGAGTGGCTCTATCCCACTGGGGCCATCATCGTCAACCTCAGACCCAACACCGTCTCTCCCGCTGTGGCCAAGCTCTCGGTCTGCATCAAACCCTCTCCCGAATCAAGCGGCGCCAACCTCTACCTGGACCGGGCCGGAAAACTGCGCCTTTTACTTCAAGAGCCGGACCAAGCCCAAGGCAAAGTCCATTGTTTCAATATCCAGGAGGGGGCGCTGTTCATCGAGGCAATCCCACACATGGACATCAGTCGTCGGGCAGTATCGTTTCAGTATGAGCTGGTCAATGACAGATTGGGAGCAGATGCACATTCACTCAATGGTAAGACATAGAAATCATTTTTATTATTAGAAGTGTGTGGAAGTGCTTTTTCGTGTGTGGGGCCTTTAATTTTAGGGTACTTGACTCCCCCTGCCTTTTGATGACAGGGAAATTCGATACACAAAGTCAAAGCCATACTCTCCTCAGCCAGATCTATTCTATCAAACGCTTCTGCAATTCCTAAATCAAAATCACAATTTGCATGTTGGCAGTCAGCAAAGTAACATCATTTCTTCTCATCATTATATGAAACCTGCGAACACTGTTCTTTAGCCCTGGCTTCTTAAATGTTTGCAATTCAGGTATTAGTTTATATTCTCCTCTCACGTGTTAATGCTCCTGGATGTGCTATCTGAACTGAATCTTGATTTTAAAATATACATTGTGTTCAGTTCTATCGACAAATATGAATATCTCAATATTTTTGGGAGTATCCTGATAACGATAGTCAGAAGATATTATGTCAATTCCAACTGAAATGCATGAAAACATGTCTTTAATGGTATCAGTTAAGTTTAATTGGCAGACAAAAGTGGAAAAATATCACATACCTTCATTTTAATTTTTTATCAGCTCTTTTAATAGCATGTTATGCTAAAAACAATATACTCTATATTCAAGATTAGCATATCTTCAAAACAACATTTGTGATTATTATCTACATTTTGATATGTTGCCCACCTCTACTTCTTATTATCATCTAATATGAAACCTGCAAACCCTGGAGTTTAGACCTATACAAGTCACATGCATTTATCAGTTCATGCTCTCCTCTCACGTGTTGATGCTCTTGGATGTACTATTTGAACTCGATCTTGATTTAAAAACATACATTGCCTTCAGTCCTACAACCCATGGGCCAGAAAAACAAAGCCTTGAAAGTCAAGCGTATATCTCTTGGAAAAATTTGTAAAACTATCCAGAAAGAATGAACCGCCCGCCTGTACAACTTTTTCCCCCCTTTGATGGTGTGTGTGTGAAGGGACAAGGCAGAACAGCAGGCCTCCTCTGAAAAACTGCAGTCTGTTTTCACGCTGCGTACCTGCCAAACCTGCGCTGGGTCAAGCTGCGAGACTCCGCAAGCAACTGTGTTTTTGTTTCCACCACCATCACCGGGCCCACATGTGTTTTTACAACTCTCTGGCTCCGTATATTCATATCCTGCGTCAATATGTGCCAGACCACAGGGAGGATTAATTATAGTGGACCATATATTTGGATCGCCGCGTAAGTGCGCCTCTTTTTGGTACAACACGGTGCCGCGTTGGGCTCTGAGATAACGCTGGGATGAGTCACAAACTTGGATTTAAGGATTCATTGCTGCTTTTAATCTTTTTCCTCTTTTGGTCACCATTTTTCCGACGCACTGTGCTTTGATCGAGTTGCTTGCCATCATACTGGAATGTTTGTCCATCCAGATGTTGGGAGGGCCTTTTTTGAGACCCCTCCCCATCGCTTAAATTATCCTTCATTCTTCCCTTCCCTCACAATATTTCCTACCTCTTAATTTCTCTCTTGTCTATTTATCATCCTGGTGTTTTCCTTGCCATTCCTCTGGCCCTTCATATATCTTTCCCGGCTCTTTGCAGCTGTTTGAAGTGGCTTTGCTGTGCTCAGAGTGGTATTAGCGAGTTGCTGCTCCATTTCAGGGGAATGCGCCGCGGTCCAGATGTTGCAGGGACGCTCTCTCAGCGCTCCTCCCTTCGCTCGCCCCTTAGAGCCCCTGTGATGTGGTCGGATCAGAGCGGGTGCAGCGTGTGCCGGGGCCAAGCCGAGATGCTGAGTCGGCTCTCGGCCCATTCCTGCGGTTCTGTTTTATGTCTGTCATATGAACCGAGAAAAAAACATGTACATTTTAGGTCCTGGTTTGCATGGTCTATGGCAACAGGCAGGCGCACTTCAAAGGGGGAATGGGGTGAGGTTAGTCTCCTCTGAAGTCTCTCGTTTCTCCAGCTGGTCTTAAGCTGAGGTGGCTTATGGCTGTTTGACCCCTGATCTCTGGAGTAAGGCAGCGGCCCGTAGTGCTGCTTCCCCGGGCCGATCAGCAACTCGCTCACCCCTCACCCCCAGAGCCGCTACTTCAAACAGGACAGCTAAAAATAAGCCCTCAGCATATCTTCTTTAGCACGAAAATCATTACTTCAAAAATCCCATGACACCATTGCCCTTTTCCTTTGACTTAAATACATTTTTTTCTTTTTTTTCTTTTTTTAAGCCGCTTAGAAACTTGTCTTTGCATTGCTGGCAAGGTGTGAAACAACAAAAGGTGCTCTCGAAAATAAATATGACATTGTAATATAGAAAGCACATAGATTTGTTTGTTGGCGGCCTGCAGCAAATGATTGGGTTTGGCATGAACATTTAACATTGCTGATCTTGGGCCTGAACAATTTTGGAAAAACATCCAAAAGGTGATATAGTGATTGGATTTGCTATGTATGTTTTAATAATAGGATTCTGTTCAAATGCACAATTAAAATATGTCCAGGAGGATTAACATTTTAAATTGGAGACTGAAATATGAGCTGCTAAACTAAAACAAGTATCCGGGTCAGCAGAGGAAATTATGCTATTTGTTTATTGTGATTAATCTTGCTGCCCTAGCTCATATCAAAGAGTTTTGTGTGTTTTGAGAAACCGTTTGCTAAAAGAACACATTTGTTTTAATAGAGCATTGTTTGTTGTAGACCTTTTTGAGTGTTTTTGTTCACTAATTTATATTTGTTTTACTTCTATATTCTTATTCTTGAACCCTTTTCTGTTTTTACGACGTATGAACAAGTTTGAAAATCCACCTGTGCTCTTCTCTTTGCTGACTCGGTTTGCCCTTGTGCCATTCAGCTGCTAAAGAAAACTACAGAATGTCCAGGAAGCCATAATAAAGCTGTCCTAGTTAGAGCGCCCTTAAGGCCACCTGAGTCAACTAATCATGGGCTCGGCTGGGCTCATTTAGAGCCCTTTCTCCAGTCGTAAAACACTGGACAACTGGGCTGTACTGACAGCTCATCTACAAAGGTGAAACAAGCCCCAAGGCAACTTTAGTTTAGTTTGAAAGTTTACCCCATTTATTTTCAGGGCTTGATATAAAATGTTTTGCTCACTGGCCACTGTAGCTAGTGGTGGTGTCACAATACTAAAATTTCACATTTTATTTTGATACTAAAGACAAGAAGGCTTTTAATTTTCAACATGAAGTAATGGGAGTTTCTCTAATGTACCATCCAGTCTTATAGTTCATATAGTCATCAAAACTGTTCAGAAAAAGGCCCAGCTTTTTCTTATTTATGCCTTTTCTTTATCAATACCTGCTGATCTAGTTTTGAAAATAGTTTTGATATAATTAGTTTCTGGGTGTCGCTTTTTTTAGGAGCACTATGCATGAAGATCAGCTGGCCAGAGAACTTAAAAAAATAAAAATAAAAAATGTATTAGCTAAACGGATAACTCAACGGCATTGTCCAGTTAGCAAATTCCACAAGTCTCTTCACAAACCTATACGCTTCTGCACATGAAACCACAGTTTGCTTGTCCCTTCAGTTGCATTATGTCCTGCTGCGTTAGTGACTGCTGACCGCCTCTCTGCTGTCCGTGAGGATAAATAAACACTTACAGATGCAGGTCACATGATGTATGGTTATTACTGAAGTGCTGTTCAGGGTCCATGTGCAGCTGGGGACAAGAGTTGTGTAATTGTCAGCAGTCGTTTCGGCTGCTCGACTAAATACAGGAAGTGCTGAAGTAATGAAAAATGTTGGCACCAAACTTAACTACATTCCTTGTTTATTTTCTAGCTCCTTGCCAGCCCTGCAGTGATGCCGATATGCTTCTAGCCGTATGCACAAATGACATTGGTAAGTATCGGTTTGTTTCTCTGTAATACGCTTGTTGCTTTGAGATATGGGCAATTTTTGTGGGTATTAGCACTTAGTAAATGTTTTCTTATGTGTTTGCAGTGGCCCGGGGCACCATCGGGAAAGTGAAAGAGGAGCAGGAGCACTGGTCCCTCACTGTGGAGGTCAGCCGACTTTACAGACAGAAAACCCAGGTCTTTGTGTCCGGAGGCGTGAGGGTCCGCAGCTGGACAGGACAAATCAAGATACCTCTTCAGTGTGGCGTTAAAGCTGGAGAGGGGGACTTTCTTTTCACTGGGGCAGTTCGCTTTGGTGAGGCCTGGATGGGCTGTGCACCTCGCTACAAAGACTTCCTTCGGGTGTACAATGAAGCTGAGAAGCAAGGCACTAACCCATGTCATGTGGACACAAACTGAACTGAAAGATTGGGTTAGCTGAGCAAGAAGTGGAACAGGTCCTTGATGAGTGGACAAGTTGAACCAAATGTTCCCAGACGGAGAGAGCCGGGCCAAGTGTCCCTCCTGTTGTCAGAAGGCTCTTTGGAGACAAAAGACGAGCGCCTCAAGTGTTGCCAAGCAGCATCCGATTGGACTCAAAGATGATCGTGATGCCGCGTGGAATGTGTCTGGACTACTTTTTTCACAAAGCGACGCACCCCCCAGATGATAAATGTAGCAGAGCCCATAATGTTTGTAAATGTGAATGATTGTTGTATATTTGAAGCTTTGTAAAAAAAAAACAAAAAACTTGATGTACAGTTGTGAATTTGTGTAAAAAGTGAAAGCCTCTTATCTTTATTTTGTTAAAAAATGAATTGCAGTTTCAACGCCTGAGTAGTTTTTTCAGGCTATACACTTGCAAGAAAAAGACAAACCAAAAATGCTACAAGTTTTGTTTTTGCCCCGTGAATAAAAGCTGTTGTTGTACCTTTGGCTGTTATGTGTTCATCTTAAACTGTATTGAAAGAAGACATGGTATGCAATTCCCAGCACATTTCTCAGAGTTTTTCAACTTGCCAAACAAAAGCGGCCCCATACGATTACAATTATCCCTGCGTTGTAGGTTCACCTCGGCCCAAAGCTTGGGAGATTGATATCAGGGAGTCGAGGTGGATTCCTCTGCACTGGTTCCTGTGGTGATGGGGGTGGCCCTGTGTCAAGGTCAATGTGAAAGGCCTCTTTGTTCCAGCGCAGCAGCCTGGTATGGGAGCGCCGGGCCTGAATGCTGCTCTGTGACTGGGCACGCAGCAGAAAGCCTCTGACCACACTCCACATTTTGATTGGCAGGTACACCTCTCCCTAGCTCCCTCTTCAAATAAAGACTTTAATTTCCAGTGGCTCAAATAAAGCAGGAGGAATGTGGCAGGTTTGGATTTTGGGTCCGTGTGAGCCAGTCCTGTCAAGATGACACTTTGAGGCTCTTTTTGTCTGGCCTTTTCACTCGTAAGGAAATGTACCTCCAAGAGTCACTGAATAAGTTGCCCTGCATACACAATTACTTTTCCAGACGTCTCGGTGCGGTGAATAGAGAGTTTGAATTTCAGATGAAAAAGCCACTGGTCCCAGAAATGCTCATTGAGAAACGCAAACATGGTCTCTATGGTAACGTTGCTTTACTGTGAACCTTTTCACTCTGGCTTGAGGGGCTCTTCAGGAGGAGAAGGAGGAGTAGTGAGAAAGTCAGCTACAGCTGTCCAGTTTGTCAGCTCTCACATTGAACCTGTGACCAAGAGCAGCTGAAGGTAACTGTCTCTACTTATCACCAACCTGTTAAATTTATCTACATAGACAGGTGTTGAAAGTATTTTAGTGCTCAAAGTTATAAAGTGGTCAATTACCTTTTTCTTTCCGTTGGGGCTGCACAACAACAAATCAGTTGTGATAGACAATGATATAAAGAATATTGACAAATTGTACTCTGATTCTGATTCACATGGCTAAAAAGCATTACAAGTGCAGGCACTGCTACAAAGTTTTCTCAAGTAGAAGTTTCTGAACACACTCTGCAATCCTTAAGTAAAAGTAAAAAGGAATCCAAAACACTACCCAGATTACAAGGTACTGATTACGTTTTAGTATATTTTTGTATATCACATAATCATTAAACAGTTTGAACCTGAATTAAACATTTCTAAAATCACAATCTGCATATTCTCTCAGCTCTGGACAGAGGAGGCAATGCAGTTTAGAGAGAAGTAGAAAGAGTGGTAGGACAATTTAACTTATTACTTACTGTATTCTACCATTTTAAATGTTGCTCAGTACATGGTTACAATTATTCTCCTTTATGAGTACATTTAAAAATCTACACCATGGCAGCAACATGGGTATTTGTAATTAGGTTCTTTCCACTCCTGTGTTTTGCAACGTCCTTCCTTTATTGGGCATGGGACCAGTGTAGAGCTACACATCTTGTATTTGGCATTGATTTCACCGACACCATATAAATTAAAGGAATTTAGATCAGGATCCTTTTCACACTTCACATATAATTTTTGCCTCTTGTAAGTATCGCGGACAAAAAATGACCTAAAACAGGACTTAGCTTTTACAACAGGATAAACCTCCAGTGCATGCACCACCGACTGGCAAAACAGTCAAGGTTTATTTAACACAGCACGAATAACAATTATACACAAACCTCTAAACAAAACAACTGAGTGTCTACTGGATGGGCGAGGTCTAATGGCTGTTATGTTATTAAGGAGGTCCGGTCCAAACCAGAAATGATGATAAATATGAGTCTTTGTCCGGAGTGATTCAGCCTGAAGTCACTGCATGGTCGTCATCTTGTGAGTGCATTGAAAAACTCTCTGAATCAATGCTCTGTTACAAACTGCACAGTCACTTGGCACACAAGGGCAACTGACCGACTAAAACTAAAGCGAGGAAAGAGCCCTGTGCGTTTGGTCAGGCGCCTAATATTTTATTCATCTTTGGGAAGCGGTGGAATGCATGGAATGTGTTGACTTCATTCATACACACACGTGCGCCGCTTCCCCCCTCACTGCTGCCTTGATATGCCAGAATCAATTGCGCCTCTGTGGTCAATATGTGTGTGTGGCTGTGTGTGCGTGGCTGTGTGTGTGTGTGTGTGAGCGCTCCTAAATCCCAGCACACATAAACACACCGCCCATCGCCTCCAGATAGTGCCACCCACGCCGTGCGGAGAGAGAGTGAGGCGAGCTCAGCGGGTGCAGCTGCAGCTCACACTTACTGACCACACTTCAGTAAAACGGCCCTCACAGGATACAGAGTCCACACTGTTGTACTCAAGAACAGGGGCCGGCTGGACTAGGCAAGGATTAATGGATTCTACAAAAAAAATATGAGATAGATTTTGTGAACATGCCTTACATGGTAGGGATGGGTGATAGTGACAGAAATACATATCTCAATATATATATATTTTTGAGTATCCTGATAACGATAATCAGATGACCTTTTGGCAATCCAGCCGAAATGTGCTGTTTATAAGTGTATTAGTTGATTTTATCAATCCACCAATAGCAAAAGTGCAGAAATACCACTTTATACCCTTGTTTATAATATTACAATTTAAGTTTGTTGTATTTGTATTAAATATATGACATATATATTTTAAAACATTTAAAAATAACAAAAAACATTCACATTATTATCAAACATTTATATTTTGCCCACCTCTAATCAATGTGTGGGGCAAATATAAAAATGTAATATGAGCATAGAAAGGGCTCTGTTTCTGTTCCATGGGTTCAAATGGTAAAAGACATATGATAATTTTTTCAGGTACTGACATAATATTATACAATTATAACACAATAAGTAAGACCAATAAGAAAATAGTTTTACAGTTTGTTCATTGATCTAAAACGGCTTAGTAATAGAAACAAATCCATTGACTTCCTGTTCAAAACTGTAACAAGCAGCAGATTTGAATTTATGTTCTTATTTTGAACAAGTATAACTTGGAGTCTTCATTTTTTTTTCTTATAATTGCAACTAAGTACAGAGATATGGCTGTGATAGGGGGTAGGTGAAAACCTTCTGAGCACTCAAGTTTCAATATTGGATTACTCAAACATGCACGAATTAATCAAACTACCACTTTGAGTAAAATAACAATAAGGAAACGGTGTTGTAACACGCTAAAGGCTAAAGTTAAAGTTGATTTAGCATAATATGTCCCCTTTAAATATGTTACCAAACAAATATTCCCCAACAGTCTAAAATAAGTAGTATTTATATATACTTTTATAATAACTACTGCAGCAGTTTTCTGCTGCTGCTGTTACAAATGCTTTTACAATTACTTCTATTAATAGATCAGGCCTATTGGAAGAATTTGACACTACTTGGAACTTCTCAAGGAAAGAAAAAAAAATGTGAGGAATTTCAAAATAGTACATTTCTAGAGCGGTAGTGTCCAGTTGCTTTCCACCCTGTCTTTTCTCTTAATGTATATTGTCAATTGCATCTGGGAAAAGCTAGCCATTTATGTTGGAGATCCTACCAAAACCTTAGTATTTCTGTGCAGTCTGCATGTTTAAATGAAGACATAGCAGCTCTAAACACATTGCACTAAATTACTTTGACAGCGACATTTATAGGACTTTTCCCTCACCATTCAGGGACGAGCAAATTCAAAAAGCCAGGGTCAACAAGCCAATAACGCCGCTCCCCTGAATACTCATTACTCCCCAGTGGGTCATGAGGTTCCCAGTATTGAAATGCCTCACAGCCCCCGCCTTTGGCCCCGCCCCCTTCTGTCCGTCCCTGTGTAAAGTGCCACGGCTGGATTAAGAGCAGTGGTGTTGGGTATCTCAAGCAAAAAAGTCATTGTGGGATCGGGGTCAACTGAAGGTCCAACATGTCTAAATATCAAGTGTCAAAAGGGAAATGGATTTTGTCTTAGATAGAAAAGAGCAATAACCTCAATAAAAAGTCTAAAATACAACCAGATAAAGATAATTACAAAGTCAAATTAACTCACAGAATAATTTAGTCTTCATTTTCATTTTGTTGATCAAGTTGATCAATTCATTTATAATTTAATGGATTATTGAGATAAGAGTAATTGAATAATGCTATTTGGACTATCATACTCTAAAACAACCCAGCTATGCTGAGAGAGGAGGTTTTATGACCCAAACAAAGGCATGAACTGCATTAAAATGACACAGGAAACATGTAAGTTTTAAGTGTTTTTAACGAAAAAGCTCTTTTATCTGTCTTTTATCTATCTCTTTTATCATCCCTGTACAATATTTTTCTGTCCATATAACAGCTGTAAATAAGAGTGTTGTTATTATTATTATTATTATTATTATTTAATACGATTATAAGACTTTTCTTTTTTTTTCTAAGTGATCTGTTTTTATTATTATACTGTGTCTAATCTGTTTTCTGTACCCTTTGTTGCGACACTGGAATTTCTCCTTGTGGGACAAATAAAGGTGATCTTATCTTGAATATACCAAAGCAGCATAACTGGATCTGGATTAAATGTCATAGTCATGTCATGAGCCATTTGCAATCTAAACAACAAATCGATTAATATAAAGAAGAGATCAGAGGTTAGTATAGTTTTATTTTTACATAAAATACTCTACTGAGGCAAAAATAATGATAGTTTTATTCAACATGTTGAAATGATTTGTGTTTATTTTTTTGACGCACAGTGAAGTTGACCTTATTGCGTGGTTGTGTATTCTTATTGTCCAGCGTTGGCTTCTTTACTCACTACTTGATTGTCGGAGCAGTTGTTGACTCACATGGGACGTCCTGTTCATGCACTGAAGGGGTACATGGAGCCCCCAAATAACAGAGAGATTTTGGCCCCATGCGTGAGGCAAACACTAACAAATAGCACTATTATTTACTTGCAGCCTACACGTCCCCCTGCCTCCCCAATAGCCTTCATTTAATCTGGGATCTGTCCAGCCATTTTCTGGAGCGCCATGGCAACAAGAGGGGCTGTCAACAGTGGAGCAACTTTCTCATGATGTCACCGCACCATGATGGAGTGGATAAAAGAGATGTTGAAATCACAATAGCAGTAATTTTACTATTTTTACATAGTTAACACTCCCCTATCCGTGGGTTTCAGAATGATGAGAAAAGGACAGTTGCCATAGTGATTAACGATTTAAATCAAAAGATTATATCTTTTAAATGGAAAAAATTAACCAAAATGTTGCATATAGGTTAACAGGAAGCTGAAACCCATGAATTACATTTACTTTACTTCGATAACTTGTACTTCTGCAATCATTTTCAGAAACTATACTTTTATATTTAATTGAAGAAGACATATTATGCTTTATGCTGGGTATTTAGTAATAAACTATAACGTGCATTGATAATTATTTAACACTTTGGTCAATGTAAACCGCAATGTTGTGTCTAAACATGTCTAAAACAGCTTGATAACAAGAGCAAGACTTCCTTCCTTTTGAAACTGCAGAACTGACATTGGACTTAAAAAAAAAAAAAAACCATATATATTTTTAAAATAAATACAGATCAGTGGGCGGGGATTGTAGAAACTTTCTGAACACTTAAGCATCAAATTACAGGCTTACTCAAGTATGCAAGGATAAATCAAAATAAAAAAATGTTGTACGTTTTATGTCCGTTATAACATAAAGTTCTAATAACATTAAGGTAATAATAAGTATAACACAGATCATATAAGTGGATTTTTTCATGTTGCCCATAAGTAAAGGTTTTGGTTACCCTTCCAACTGTGAGTAAGTCTAAAAGTTATAAAAACTTTAATCTTTTACAATAATACAAATTTCAAAACCTTTGAATTGTTAACTTCCATTTAGAAATCAGATGTTACATCCTGACTCTTAAAATTACTCTTACTTATTTTGTAGTAACGATATTCTTGCTTGAGGTTTTTGCTCGTTTTTCCCCACCTCTGCTTAAGACTTTCATACACCACATCATTTTCGCATTACTCCACCTTCTGAGCCATTTCCAAACCGAGACAGAAGAAGAGGAATGTTTCAATATGGGCACCCCATGGGGAATATGCAAATCACTGCATAATAAGGGACATTTTGTGTGCTGACCCAAAAAGAAGAAACATAAGGAACGATAAGACACATGAGGTCAATAACAAGAGTAACCTTCCACCCAATTTCAAACCTGTATGTTAGAAGGTTGTTTCAGAAAGTGTGCAAACTGTGTATCTTAGGGATTTTAGTGCCACTTGGTTCTCCTTTCGAGTTAGTCCTCACAGTCAAACAAAAGCCTGTCTTGTCACTATGGTTTAGTTAATCTCTGTGGTAAATGGGTGCGTTGTTGCTTTGTCCAATACACGCTGTCATTCACTAGCACTTCCTCCTTGTCTGCCTCTAATAATGCGATCTGGATGCTTTCCTCTACTCTCAGGCCTGTCCCCCCTCACGCACCCACATCTTCTGTTTGCACCAATGAGCCCCAGCACCTCCATGGCAACCGTACCAACCCCCACCTTCAACCTTTGAACTGCGACCTGCTGTGTGACCTTTCAATGTGAGGATTAGAAAATAGTTCCTGTCTAAACTTGGCTGTTGGATGAGGGTTGTGACGTGGGCAGGGGGAGCATGGGGCATTGGTGGGGCAAGAGCAAGTGATGGATAGTATTTTTCTGAAACCATGGCATTTGATGGATGTCTAATGAGCACTAGGTTTTGTGACAGAGAGGTATAGGAAGCAGACACTTAGGTTGGAACACAGCGGACGTGAGTTTGTTTGCTTTTTTGACGGAGAATGATGGATCGTATTTGGATGAAGGTCAAGACAGGATTGAAGTGTAAAGACGGGGACTTATATAGCATTGAAGTGACCATGAAGCAAGATGTTGTAGTTCTCTTTGTAATCTCTTGTTGGGTACAGGGTTACAGCTAACAACTATTTATGCAGTCGACCAGCTCGCCAGTATTTTTTATGATTAGTCGAATGATTTCTATCGTACATTGAGATTTTTAGATACATCACCAAACATGTTCTGGTGATGCTGGCCATGCAAGAGCTGGGATGTTTTCAGCTTCCAGTGTGTGCCACTATCTTGCAACTTCGGCAGCCATTTTAGAGGTCACACCAGATGCTTGTCCCCCAAGAAAAAGCAAAACCACACAGAGTGGCTTTTTATTGTGGCCAGTCCAAGGCACACCTGTACAATATTTATGCCTCATCAGCATCTTGATATTCCACACCTTTGAGGTAGGATGGCTTATTAATATTAATATGAATTGCCCAATAACCCACATTTGACTGATTTGACTGATTTGTGAACAATATTTAAGAGAAATGCGCCATTTGTGTGTATGGAAAACTTTTACTATCTTTGAGTTTAGCTAAAGAAAGATGGGATAAATGCGGCTTGGTGGTCGAGTGGATAGCATGCATGCCTAGCTCCATGTGCTGCTGGACGCAGGGTCGTGAGGTCAATTCCGGCTCTGACAAATTATTGGATGTCCTTCCCTCTCTCACCCCCATTTCACAATATAGTGTGTCACCACTGTCTTACAAAAAAGGTCTTTTGCAGTCTGTATAGTCCAGATAAAGGTTATAATTCAAAATACGACTATGATTATTTGATTAATCATTGCAGCCCAGATGACCTGAAATATAGGCCAGTAGTGGAGTGGGGCTATAGTTGTTTTTATTTATCAGTGATAGTCAGTGCATTGGCAAAAAATGTATATTTTTAAGTTTGAAACAACATGAAATCATAGTGATGTCATGGTGCACTAATGCATGACCATAACATACATCAATGCATGACTATATTATTACTTCACCTAAGATGAGTTCATGTCCCTTTATTATAATGTTACACACAAAAAAAAATCTGTGGGTCCTGCATATAATCTTGTTTTTCAAGCTAATGTATTTTGGTTTAAAATTAAAACATTAAAATGGAAAAGGGGATGCATACATATTTCTTTAAAGTCAACATTTTGTTTTTTGACTCATAAGAGTGATTAACTGACTCTTATGGATCAAAAATAGCCTTAGGCACTGAGATTTTGGATTAGAAAAAGCATGTCGAACAGAAGCCAGGGGATTTCATTAAAATCATTACAGTGGCACGCAGTGAGATGTGAGTGAGGGCAACAGTTATTAAGTGGACAAGTGTTGGCAACAGCTGAATGTTCAGCTGGGACAGGAATGGCAGCGGCAGAGGAAAGTGGAGCTGTTCACTGCAGGCCTGACATTGTGACTCCTCACAGGTGATGCCCAGTGAACCGCAGAGGACACACCAGGCCCAAATTCATTAGTGAAAATGTTCAACCACTTCACAACAACAAGAAAACTCTTCATATATTTTGATATAACTATTTCCTTATGGCTTTGACACTCCTGTTTGGTGCAGAACTAAGTAAAGGACCCAAACATATATTTAAAGGCTCTCTTTTTCTTTCTTTCTTTCTCTCTCTCTCTCTCTTTCTCTCGCTCTCTCTCTCTCTCACTCGATCGCTCTCTCTTTTTAAAACATGGCACAGCGTAAAACACATGCTTTGAAGACGTACAACTGCAGAAGGTGGCGGTAAATGCACCTTTTCAACCGCCATTAAAAGTAACACGACAACATAATATTTAAAGATGTGTAATTTGTATGTTCCAGTTCCAGTTTGGTCTGTCCCCTTTCTACATCAGATCAGTCAAAATGCAGATCAAGTACTCAGCAGTTGTGTAGCACAGAGAGGATGAACTAACTGCAATTTGTTTGTGTGAATTGCAAGAGGTTTATCAGATTGTACAAGGCAATAATGTAACTAACTAACTATAAAGTTTATTGTGTTTAAGGTGTTTTAACTTCTGCAAACTGCTTTTATTTCTAGCCAATATTAAAGATATCATCTTGGCGTCGTCTCAATCCCTAAAACCACAAGATGGTGCACCACAAAGCTATGCCTTCTGATTTAAAATTTGAGCACCTCATAGTTTTTAGTTTTTATTTTAAGGCCACACAAGCATCTGGATCTCTGATGGACAATGCTGCCCCCATCAGACCAGAGGTGGTAAAAGTACTGAAGTTTACTACTCAAGTAAAAGTACAATTCCTTGTCTAAAAAATGTCTTTGGTAAAAATCAAGCTCCTTTTATTGAGTAATAATCAAATAAACATAATCAAAATGTAATCAATTGATTATGGATTTTTAAATTAATTAATTACAATAAACCAACAAAAAGAAAGAAACTTAATGATTACTCCAAAAGATTGGCGTAATCATTAAGAGTAGCAAATACAGTGGCACCTTGGGCGGGGTACACCCTGGACAGTGACCAACTCGTCGCAGGGCTAACACAGAGTCATAGACACACAGACAAACATTCACTCTCACACTCATTCACTAGGGCCAATTTACAGTTGCCAGTTTTACCTAACACATGCATGTCTTTGGACGGTGGGAGGAAGCCGAAGACCCCGGAGAGAACCCACGGTAACACGGGGAGGACATGCAGACTCCACCCAGAGAGATCATGTGATGTGATGTTCGCCCAGGAACCCATGATTTCCTTCTTGGGGGGGCAAGAGCTCTAACCGCTCTGCCACCGCGCACCCCTCACGTCTCAAGATATGCGTGATTAATTCAATTAAATTCATTTTTGTAATTTGTAATTTTTGTAATGCCCAAAATCACAACAGCGGTTGCCTCGAGGGGTGACAGTGAAAAACAGAATAAACAATGTTTATGTTTCGGCTCTACCTCCGGTCCTTTGGAGTGACAGGGCCACTCCTGAGGACCTTCTACCACTCTGTGGTGGCATCAGCCCTCCTGTACAGTGTGGTCTGCTGGAGCAGCATCAGCCTCTGTACAGTGTGGTCTGCTGGAGCAGCAGCATCACAGAGAGGGAGAGGGAGAAGCTGGACAAAGTCAAGAAGTCAAACTCCGTCCTGGGCTGTGCTCTGGACTCGGTGCAAGAGGTGGGGTGCAGAAGGGTCCTGGCTAAACTCACGTCTATGCTGGACCATGAGTCTCCGCCCCCTGCAGGACACTCTGTCCGCTCTGGAGAGCAGCTTCAGTGACAGACTGATCCACCCTCACTGTGTGAAGGAGAGGTTTCGCAGGTCTTCCTTCTGCTGCTGTCAGACTTTACAACAAACACTGTTAGTCCTGAACGTGTCATTCAGCTTTCATAATCATGTGCAATACTGTTATATACCCCTGTGCAATACTGTGCATAATGTCAATCATCCCTGTGCAATAATTGCTGTCCAGATGACAGCTCTAAAAAAGAGTGTTATTATTATCAAGAGTTTTTTTATAAGAGTTGTCTTTTTTTCCTTTATTCTAAGTTATCTGTTTTTATTATTATACTGTGCATAATCCGTTTCTGTACCCTTTTTTGCAACACTGGAATTTCCCCATTGTGGGACAAATAAAGTGATCTTATCTTATCTTATTTATTTGTTCAGGCAGGGGTCAATGGTCATCCTGTTATAGCTTTACAAGAACATTAACCCTTCAAGCTATGAAACCCATAGTTACATGACATTTTTTCCAAGACACAAGTCCTGGGCAACAGTAGGTGAGGTGTAAAGCAGAGTGTGTTAATAATAACTTATTTATGTAGACAGTACAGTGCAGAGGTCATACAGTCACTGCATGACTTCTGCACTGTACTGTGCTACACTGTGCGTTATGCTGCGGGCAATATTTAAGAGTCACTACAAATGGAAGTACTTGCACAACCAGGTTTTGATCAGCTTGTCCAGGTATGTTTTATTTGTGTTGTTGCTGTCTAATCTGCTGTGAAGTATTGAAGTTATAGTGTTTTGTGAATGGCAGGAGCTGCATGTGGACAGTCCTCCTCAGCAGCCCACTCTCTGCAGCAGTTATGTCCACGGCACCTCCTCAGTGTCTCTGCTGCCTCTCACTGTGAGCCAGGCCCTGGACTCAGTCACACAGCGCTGGCTCTGAACGAGAGGCTGTGGTCTTTGTGGAGGAGGGGGTTCGGAAAACCTTTGCACAGTTCACCAAGATGTATGTTTGTAATACTCATCACATGACTTAACATGATGTCCACTTCTCTACAAACAAGACGCTAACCCTCACTCTGAAAGAGCCAGATAGAGATAAACACCTAATCAAAATCACATCGAAAATTATATATTTAACTGTATCGCATGCAATTATACTAACAAGCTGAGAATATGGTTGGAGATATGACCTGGTTTGATCACTCAAACATAAAGAACATTCATGTATTGTTATCATATACAATGGGATTATGGGAATGATAATATGAATGCTTTAGCGTTTTTTAAAACACTTGACAATTTCAATATTCTCAAACTTGCATTGATGATTTAATGATTATGTTTTCTATTAATCATTCCTTGTTCATTCACACCTGGGTGAAGTTTGGGTGCCTTACTGTGCCAATAGCCTCTCTGACCACCATCAAGCACACACAATGCTTGACAAACAGCTGTTTGTGCATAATATGAACCAGTGACCCTGGTGGGCATTAATTAACCCACTGTGTCAAGTCTATTCTTGATGAATGCTGGTCCAATTTGAAAGACCTGGGAAAAAGACGCTTCAGTTTTTCTTCAAACTTTTATCGGCATCAACTTCTTAAGTTGCATCAGCAGCAGCAGCAGCAGCAGGTCAAAAACCTTTAAACTAAGGCAAAACAAATTCACTTTATTTCTGTTACCGTTTAAAATAATTGTATACAGAAATAGTATAGTATTTTAATATTTTTAACATTTTTAATAATGTTTAATGTTTTTAATTTCCAAAATCTGAAATAGGAATTTAGTAACCAATATTCAATTGATGGCTTTTAATAGATTTTAATCAATAAATGAATTTAGTTTTTAATGAATAAATAAATACATTGTTTTAAGTAGTTTTATAATTTGGTCTGGATTAGTGGAATCTAAATAAAGCAGATAAAATGGCCTTTTAGGTTTAAAAACTGTTTCCCAGCCTTTAGCATGAAATTAAATATTTCATTACATAAATGTCTTATCTTAAATTTAAATGGATAAGTCACTACCCTAAATATGTATCATTATTAATTACGGTAAATCAAATTACAACAGTTAACTACAAGCCTATCAATGATACAATTTAATAATATAACTAAAACCTAAAATGAATTATCATGACTTCCATGACCTACAGATAGAAACGTTGTAACTGCCCCCAACCAAATTAAATACACAGCCTAGGGCTCTAATATTGTTTTGAGCAGGTTTAATTGTAAGAAAACAGTTTTTACTGTGCCAAATTTGTGCTGCATCTTAATCTGCCTAGGGCCCCATCTGCTGTCTAGATTGGAGATAGCCTACCTGGACTCGGAATTAACTAAAGATAAATAGGAGAGTGGGAGAGAAGAATGAGAAGAAAGACATGAGAAGTAGGACTGGGCTGTTTGCCTTGACACATAACAGACTGTCCTTACGTACAGTATGCTTTGCTGATGCAGGTGGACAGGCTGGCAGCAGGACTGCTTGCCCTGGGTCTAAAACCAGGAGACCGTCTTGGCGTGTGGGGCCCCAACTCATATGAATGGATCCTATCTCAGTTTGCCACAGCCAAGGCTGGCATGATACTGGTCAGTTTTGAGTTCACTTGGGGGAAAACCATGTGTAATGCTATTGTTCTAGCTCTTGTGTTTATTCTTAAGGTGTCACTAAACCAATCCTATTTGGCTAAGGAGTTGGAATTTACTCTGAGGAAGGTAAGACAGACCAACACATTGACAGAACAGGAGTAGAAAAAAAACAACCTCTTTCAGTTGTACTACTGTGCAAAACTGCAAGAAGCGAAACAAAAAGTACCCTTTTTATTTGCAGGTTCAATGTAAAGCAGTCATTTGCCCCTCCAGTTTCAAAACCCAAAAGTTCTGTGAAATCCTCAGAAACCTCTGTCCAGAGATTGAAACATCACCAAAATGCCACATCCAAAGCTCCAGGTCAAACAAACGTTATCAAGAATTATAAATATATATTAAAAAAATGTAACAGCGTGACCTCTAATCTTGCCCTGTAGACTTCCAGACCTGCGGATGGTGATTGTGATGGACAGTGTGCAGCCGGGAATGTTACACTTCCATGACGCGATGGAAGCAGGCGAGAGTGGGCACCAGCAAAGAGCTGCTGGATCTGCAGAGCAAGTTTACGTCTGATGACCCCATTAATATCCAGTTTACTTCGGTAACCTCCACCACTGCATCTTGACTTAAACAATATTTGTGATAAAAGAGGTCAACATGTGAAATCGTCTGAAAAGTATAGCTATGTTTTATGAAATACAGAAATATAAACAAAAAAAACCTACTATGACATCGATGGATGTGAGTGTGAGTGGTCAGCTGTTAAACTAAAACTTACTTATAATTATTGGAGATATTTGTATTATAAGCCAATGGGCTTTCATAAAATATAATTTTATTTTATAGGGAACAACTGGCAATCCAAAAGGAGCCTGCTTGTCACACCATAATATTGTTAATAATGCATATTTAGCGGGTCTCAGAATGGGCTATGGATGGAGGGTGAGTCGTTTTTATGAAATACCCATAATCATATACATGCGTACATTTACACGTACTGATTTTGAGTATTACAGTGTGTTGTTTCGGGGATTCTACACTCCAAAATAATTCTCCCTTTCAATTTCCCAGCCCACAGTGCGCGTCTGTGTTCCTGTTCCCCTGTACCACAGCTTTGGCTCCGTGGCTGGAGGGATGTGCATGGCAGTTCATGGCATCACACTGATCTTTCCCTCTAAAGGCTACGACAGTCGGTCCAACCTCAAAGCAATTCAGAATGAAAAGTAAAGTAAGGAGTAATGATACTCCCTGAAATGTACGGATGTTCATATCTAATAATTTTCTTATAAGGTGTAACATTGTCTATGGGACTCCCACAATGCACATAGACATGCTGAACCAAACAGATCTTCACACATTTGACTTGTCTTCAATCGAAGGAGGTAAGGAGCTTCTACTCTTTGTGTACAGTATGTGCACAAATCATTTTTGTAACAAATATTTAGCATTATTTTTAATATATAACTCAACATTGTGCATGTTGCTATCATGGGATATTGTGACTGTTGTTTGGCCAAATCTGTGTACATTATTTTGCATGCGCTTTGTTTATGTTTAATGTATTATTTAAGTAATGTTTTTGTACTAAATCCTACATATTTTTTTCTAACATGGCATCGTTACTGTGGGGCAGGTCTAATAGGAGGAGCCTCGTGTCCTCCTGAGATTCTGAGGAGACTCAAAACTGAAATGAATATGAACGAAATTGTGGTAAGAGTGTGATCTCTCTGGTACCAGCATTACAGCAAATGTCCTTTTGTTGTGCAGAATTTTTCTTCATAGATAGGTTATGGAACAACTGAGAACAGTCCTCTTACCTTTTTGGGATTCCCGCTGGACAGTGATGAGCTCAAGTTGAATACCGTTGGCTGCATAATGCCCCACACAGAAGTATAAAGCTAAATGAAATAGTACTTTAATCCGAGATCTAATGCAGTGACTTGTGAATGATTGCTGTGATTTAAGGCCAAAAAAGTGGATGGACATGTCACTGGGTCACAGTTCCTCGGTGACTTCAGGAGAGCCCTGGATCAGAGGCAGCTGTGTGATGCTCGATTACTGGAAGGATGAGGCTAGAAACTAGAGAGGCGATTTGGTAAAGACCCGCTGTAGCAGGACGGGGTAACACAAAGCTTATGAATATAGTCATTAAATTCAGTCTTTAAAGTAACAAAGTCAAATAATTATTATTTTTTTTTAAAATGTATAGATTGATTATGCTTTCCTTTTCTCATATTCTTAGCGACATAGCCTGTTTGAACAGCCAAAAGGGATAATTCCCTTGAACGACGCGTAAGGCCTCCAAATTGAACGAAGCGTCCGATAAAGACCTACTCGGATGACATCTCCAGCTGAAATAAGAGCTAGTTTTTAATTACACATCCTAAAGTCAAAGAGTTCAAGTAAGTAAATCACACCACAAGATGGCAGCAAAGAGTGCATTTAAGTCCTAACCTTATACTCGTACATAAAAACATATAAAACCTGGTTGTGATGATGTTGTACGTGGTGGTGATGAGAGACGAGAGGCTGAGTGACGCAAGGTGTGTGCCTGCATCACCCTGAGAGATGACAGAACGGCACTCCAGTAGAGATCCAATCTTTCTGCACAAGGCAGGCTCAGCAAATACACAAAGACAAATGTTCCAGGAACTTTATGAAGCACAGCCATATTACATATAAACATTGGTATTTTGTTTGATAGATCTCCTACTTTAAGATCCCACATTATGTGATGTTTGTGGACAGTTTTCCTTTGACAGCTTCTGGCAAGGTTTGTGCACATGTTCAAACATCTTTTTTCCCCCGAACAATATTTGTTTTACACCATTTTTTGTTGTTGTTGTTTTTTAACAGATAAAGAAGTTTGAATTAAAAGAAATTATTGAGAAGAAATTGAGCCTTCAATGACATGAACATGATGATGACATTGATCTTTTTTCCTTTTTATATACATATTTTTTAAGTTTCTAAATGTAATAATACACAAAACATAATAACAGGGGACAGGGCCTGAGATCAAAGAATAATGATAATAAAAATAATGAAATTGTGTCATCCATTTCCTTGTGATGGCTTTTTTTCCTGCTGCCAAAATTATATTCCAAAAATATTCATTTATTGTGTCCATGGCAAGAGTTTTGAGGCCCAAGTACATAGTTTTGAAATCTAATTAGATGCTAAAGTCAAATACAGTCTGTAACTCCTTGTTGATTTCAGTTCAATATTTGTGAGCAACAGGACAGTCCCAAAACATGTGGTAGTGGTTTGCCTCCTGGCTGCCACAGTTTCTCCAACAGTCAGCATTTCCCTGTGAATAATAGGCACTTTGACACAGTGTTATGAAAAAACGTGACGCATTTTTACAACAAATTTCCCTCCAGATATGTGATTTTGCGGTCCTCCACTGGGATTTACAGACACATTCCCACTCCTCGTCCGTCAGAATAAAGTTACCTTCTCTTTCACATTTGTTTTTAATATATTCAGTAGAGTAGCTGTCCAGATTAATAATGCATTGATATAATTTGGATATCATTCCCCTTGAAAGTTCTGATTTATAAGCCTTGATAAATATTTCAGTCAGAGGGTTATAATGGTATTTACTTTGTTTAACTTCTTGGTTATAATAACTCCTTATTTGTAACTACTATAGAAGTCCTGTTTCTCCAAGTCAAAGGATTCTTTTAACATATCAAAGCTTTTCATGTGATTATCGTTTACAATCTGGTAAAAAAAAAACAAAAAAAAAACCTTTTGGAATCCAGACCTTGAATCTCAGATCAGTTCTATTTGGTACAAAACATTGGTCATAAAACAATCAGTTTAAAGTTTTATTTATATGTTTTGATTAGCTCCTTCCATGTTGTAAGCACAGATTTTTTACAGATTTTTAACTTCCTCCAAATGACTCAACTGTTTGTCATCTTCCAGTAAGGCTTGTACAGGGACCCCCGGCACAACAATAATTGCAATATTTTTCCATTGAGCTTCATATTCTGGGTCACACCAGTATAGAAGGCTCTGATTTGAGCTGAAATAAAGTAACATTTCAGACAAGGCAAACCCCAGCCTCCTTTTTCTCGAGGTTTCTTACCTTGCCATACAAATCTTGAAATTGTTTTATTCCACTCATCAAACAGCCGGTTGGGGATGGAAATCAGGAGAGTCTGGAATAGATAGAGAAATCTGGGCAGAACATTCATTTTTATGGTTTCAACCCTTTGACTTAGACTTAAGTATGGAATAAGATTCAATTTTTCAAGGCTTTCTTTATAGTGGAAAAAAGGAGAGTATCGTTTTTCTCTGAGATTGTTGATAGTTTTTTATGGAAGACCACACCTAAATATTTAAGAGATTCCTTTTGCTATTTAAATTGGTAAGTCTTTCTAAAGGACAGAGGGCCAGAAAGCGAATTGTACATTCAATTTGTATCCAGACATTGGACCAATATCATGAAGGAAATGCATCACATTGGATATGGAAAATTCTGGCTTGGTCAGATATAGCAGGACATCATCTGCATAGTAGGCAATTTTATGTTCTGTTCCATCAATTGAGACACCATAAACTGTTTCCGATTGTCTAATATATTGGGCCAATGGTTCCAAGTACAAGGCGAACAGAGGAGACCAAGCACAACCCTGCCTCACCCCTCTTTCCAAAGTCAGTGAGTCCGTCAAGTGACCATTCATTTTGATTCTTGATGTTGGAAGGTCGTAGATTATTTTTTATTATTAAATCATCTATTTTAAAATTGGTTAGCACTTTAAATAAATAAAGCCAGCTAACAGAGTCAAAAGCTTTCTCAGTGTCAAGACTTATTATTATAGCTTTTAAAATGTGCTTTAGGCTAGGCAGAATGCTTTTGAGGCTTTGTGATTCCCAAACAAGCAAACAAAGACAAAAAAACAGAAAAGAGTTAAATCAACAGAGTTTTAAAAAAAAACATCAATAACTTCAATCTCTCTGAAAACTCACTGCAAATGTCTCTTGTCTGCCAGTCCTCCCTGACAATGAATATTGCCATTGTAAATGACCACTTTCATGCATTTATTGTCAATGTCAATAATTTTAGACCACAAACTTGACTGACTTTTTAACTGAAAAATGGGTGCAGAAGTACCAGTTGTTCTCACTGAGGCCTGCCCACCTGAGTTTAACTTTGCTTTTTCCCCTAGAAGTGGTAAAAGAGAAGGTGGTACTGCTTCCATAAGTAAAAACACTTTGGCCATCAAACTTTTTTTATTTAAGCATTTTGCAAAATTTGAATACCACTCAGTTGTGTTTAGCAACCACCATTCTGATAATATGATTATTTTAATGTCTAAGTTTAATTGGCACATAGATAACCTAGACTAAGGTGTCCAAATTATGGCCCATATACATATATGTATATGTGTAATGTATATACAGTGGGTACGGAAAGCATTCAGACGACTTTACATTTTTCAATCTTTGTTTCATTGCAGCCATTTGTTAAAATATAAAAAACATTATTTTTCTAAAACAGAGTCCAAATGACTATAACTGAATCTTTTTTACAATGGAACACTCCTGGACGAATGAGGGATTACACCGACAGGCGATACTTCAGATTTTCTCTTTAATACATTTTCAAAAATGTCTACATTTCTGCTTTTTTTTTCTGTCAAGATAGGGTGCTGATTAAACTTATTAATTAGAAATGTGTGTGTGTGTGTGTGTGTGTGTATATATATATATATATATATATATATATATATATATATATACATCTAACATATATAATACACAACTGTTTCAGCATGAACATAAACTCGTGTCGACAGCACACCTGTCCATGTTGTACCCTGAAACAATTTCCTCCTGACCCAGTGCTGAATACAGCACTGTGCGTTTAAACATTACACTTTACTGTAGCTGACTGTTATGGAAGGCATTGCACAATAGTTGATTTTTAGAGCAGCAGGGTCTCAGGTTAGCAGTGGCAATAGCGTCACTACATCTTAAGCCATTATGCTAACGGGGCTTACTCAAAGTTCACTACAAAATGGAAGTACTGCACAATCCAGGTTTGATCAGCTTGTCCACGCGTATGTTTTACTTGTAGTTTGTTTGTCATAATCTGCTAGTGAAGTGATTTTGAAGTTAGTAGTGGTTCTTTGTGGGAATGGCAGCAGAAGCCTGCATGTTGGGACAGTCCTCCTCAGCAGCCCACTCTTCTGCAGCAGTTATGTCCACGGCCACCTCCTTCAGTGTTCTCTGCTGCCTCTCATGTGAGCCAGGCCTGGACTCAGTCACACAGTCGCTGGCCTGAAACGAGAGGTGCTGTGGTCTTTGTGGAGGAGGGGTTCGGAAACCTTTGCAACAGTTTCAGCCAAGATGTATGTTTTGTAATACTCATACATGACCTTAACATGATGTCAGCTTCTCTACAAACAAAGACGATATAACTCCTCAACTCTGAAAGAGCCAGATGAGATAAACAACCTAATCAAAATCACATCAAAAATTATATATTTAACTGTATCGCATGCAATATACTAACAAGCTGAGAATATGGTTGGAGATAATGACCTTGGTTTGCATCACTCAACATAAAAACATTCATGTATTTGTATCATATACAATGGGATTAAGGGGAAGATAATCATGAATGCTTTAGCGTTTTAAAACACTTGACAATTTCAATATTCTCCAAACTTGCATTGATGATTTAATGATTATGTTTTCTATTAATCATTCCTCTTGTTCAATTCACACCTGGGTGAAGTTTGGGTGCCTTACTGTGCCAATAGCCTCTCTGACCACCATCAACATAGATTCTTGTACTGACAGATTTACACAGTCAAGGAAAGTGATGCAAACGACAATGACTTAACAAAAGCTGCTTGTGCAGAATATGAACCAGTGACCCTGGTGGGCATTAATTAACCCACTGCATCACGCTATTCAGTATAACAGACAGATGATGAGGAACATGTCCTTACGTACTAGTATGCTTTTGCTGATGCAAGGTGGAACAGGCTGGCAGCAGGACTGCTTGCCCTGGGTCTAAAGACCGAGGAGACCCGTGTTGGCCGGTGTGGGCCCCCAACTCAATATGAATGGATCCTATCTCAGTTTTGCCACAGCCAAGGCTGGCATGATACTGGTCAAGTTTTGAGCTAATTCTGATTTAAAAATATCATAAATACAGCCTGCATGTTATAGGTTAAATGAATGTGTGGATTTGTAAGAGAACTTGATAACATAATTTATCTCATTCATCGGTGGCAGGTTTCACTGAACCCAGCCATATCAGGTGAAAGAGCTAGAGTTTACCCTATATAAGGTAAGAATTTATGGCATAAATCACAGAAACCTAAGGTCAATTTTAGTTATTAAATCATTGAAACTTTTTTATTTGCAGGTTCAATGTAAAAGCAGTCATTTGCCCCTCCAGTTTCAAAACCCAAAAGTTCTGTGAAATCCTCAGAAACCTCTGTCCAGAGATTGACAACATATCACCAAAATGCCACCATCCAAAGTCTCCAGGTAAAAACAGAATTAAAAAAAAGATTGAAAAAAAATAACAAAAACAGCGTGACCTCTAATCTTGCCCCTGTAGACTTCCCAGACCTGCGGATGGTGATTGTGAATGGACAGTGTGCAGCCGGGAATGTTACACTTCCATGACGCGATGGAAGCAGGCGAGAGTGGGCACCACAAAGAGCTGCTGGATCTGCAGAGCAAGTTTACGTCTGATGACCCCATTAATATCCAGTTTACTTCGGTATTCATTTTTTTTGTTTTTTGTTTTTTTGTTGGGGTTTGACTCAGAGCAGATTTAGGTTTATTATTCTACTTTAATACCTTTGTGAGCTTGGTTCAGGTGTATAAGGTTTTACAAAATTGAATTTTTTATTTGTTTTTTTTAAATTAACTTTGTTTTTCATTTTTGTTTTTCTTATAGGGAACAACTGGTAATCCAAAAGGAGCCTGCCTATCACATCATAATATTGTAAATAATGCATATTTTGCAGGCCTCAGACTGGGCTATGAATGGAGGGTAAATTTGTATTTTTCTCATGATATTTGATACAAAAGTTACAATATTTGACACGTTCAATCTCCCCATGCAGCCTGAAGTGCGTGTGTGTATACCTGTTCCCCTGTACCACTGCTTTGGCTCTGTGATTGGAGGAATGTGTATGGCAGTTCATGGCATCACACTGGTCTTTCCCTCCAAAGGCTATGACAGTCGGGCCAACCTTAAAGCGATTCAGAATGAAAGGTGAACTATAGTAATAACAAGAAACACATGCTATTTTAAACGTATATATGGACATCTATTCATTTTCATTCAAGGTGTAATTTTGTCTATGGCACTCCCACAATGCACACGGACATGCTCAACCAGAGAGATCTGCACAAGTTTGACTTATCTTCAGTTGAAGGAGGTTAGAAGTTATTGGAAATTGTAGAATGAAAAAAATACAACTTTTATTTTTAGTTCCCTTATACATTCAAATGAATGCAATTCTGATGATTTTTGACCAGGTCTTATGGGAGGAGCCCCATGCCCTCCTGAAATTCTCAGGAGACTCAAAACAGACATGAACATGAAAGAAATCACTGTAAGATATTTATATATACACCCTATATTTATTACCTTTTTATTTTTACTAATGCTGCTGTGCTCAGAGATAATTTACTATTTGTATATTTAGGTAATTTATGGAACAACTGAGAACAGTCCTCTTACCTTTTTGGGATTCCCGCTGGACAGTGATGAGCTCAAGTTGAATACCGTTGGCTGCATAATGCCCCACACAAGCTGAATGAAATAGTACTTTATCCGAGATTTAATGCAGTGACTTGTGATGTGCTGTGATTTAAGGCCAAAGTGGTGGACCATGTCAACTGGGGTCACAGTTCCTCTGGGAGCTTCAGGAGAGCTCCTGATCAGAGGCAGCTGTGTGATGCTCGAATACTGGGAGGATGAGGCTAAAACTAGAGAGGCGATTGGTAAAGACCGTTGGTACAGGACGGGGTAAGCACAAAGTTATGAATATACGTCATAAAATCAGTCTCTTAAGTAACAAAGTCAAATAGATTATTATTTTTTTTTTAAATGTATAGTTGATTTATGCTTTCTTTCTCATTCTTAGCGACATAGCCTGTTTGAACAGTAAAGGATACTGTGCCATTGAAGGACGCATAAAAGACCTAATCATCAGAGGAGGTGAAAACATCTACCCAGCTGAAATAGAGCAGTTTTTATTCACACATCCTAAAGTCAAAGAGGTGCAGGTAAGTAATCACACCACAAGATGGCAGCAAAGAGATGCATTTAAGTCCTACCTTATCTGTACATAAAAAACATATTAAAACCTGTTGTGATGATGTTGTAGGTGGTGGGAGTGAGAGACGAGAGGCTGGGTGAGCAGGTGTGTGCCTGCATCACCCTGAGAGATGGACAGAACTGCACTCCAGAAGAGATCCAATCTTTCTGCAAAGGACAGGTCAGCAAAACAAAGACAAATGTCAGAACTTTATGAAGCACAGCAGCATCTACATGTAAACATTGGTAATTATTGACATTGGTATTTTGTTTGATAGATCTCCTACTTTAAGATCCCACATTATGTGATGTTTGTGGACAGTTTTCCTTTGACAGCTTCTGGAAAAGTAAGATGAATGATCACATACTCAACTATTGGAGCAGCTTTGTATAATCAATGACATTGTCGTAACGTTGTTGATACTATTTTTTAGATTAAGAAGATGACGTTAAAAGAAAATATGGAGAAACAGCTGGGCCTTCATTGATGAAATATTATGTACAGTATAACATCACCATGGACGTTTCACGCTACACAAATTAGTACTTTTTAATATTAAGTCAGAATATCAATGCCTTGCATTAACCTCTCAAAGTACTGTTGTCATTATTCACTCCCCACATTTGTGGTGGTAAGAGACTTCTGTGGCCACACCTGTCCTGCTATGGACTGAAAGATGGATAAGAGGCTGCCCATCTGCGCCATCGGCCCAACCAATCATCTCTCAGTAATAGAATGTGGGGGAAGTCTCTTGCTAAAAAACCAACTGCAAGATTAAGAACTGGATTCAAACTGACAAACAGTTAAAAGACAACTGCTTCACCACTGTGACAATGTCCTGTACATGCACGTCAATAAGGCATTACACAAAGACCACTGACAGATGAAGTGAATAAAACATCTCTACCTCACAATTAAGCAAGTTTACATTTTGTTGATGGATTTCAGCGAGTGCTCAAACAATTCTTATCTGTATGTACTAAATAAATGTAGTTGTGAACCATAAATGTTTATCTTGCACTATAACACCAAACACACAAGCCTTTCTTTTTAGTCTTTACTTAAACAATTGGACAAACTGATTTAATA
This sequence comes from Chaenogobius annularis, assembly GCA_015082035.1. Classification (NCBI taxonomy): domain Eukaryota; kingdom Metazoa; phylum Chordata; class Actinopteri; order Gobiiformes; family Gobiidae; genus Chaenogobius; species Chaenogobius annularis. The sequence goes on along the minus strand of BJKM01000013.1, from coordinate 2,431,310 downwards.
CATTATCCACAGTATGAATCTCAGTATCCAAACTCATGCCATACACAATCTGTAATATAATAAATAAGACTTTAGCATTAAAGTCAGTATTTACAAATGCAAACTAACTATTCTTACAAGCCATTTACAGTGACGGCAGATCACATGAAGCAGACTTATGCTGTGCTCCAAGTCATTTCCCATAAAATACAACAATAAACAATTCAAATGAGTCCAAATTACTTGTTGCTAAATACATTTGACCATATTGGTTTTGCACATACAGGTTGGAGGTATGCAAGTCAAAACTGCTAAAGCAGTAATTGAGTTATATAGTAAAAGCCTGTTAAAATAAGGATAAAAAACCAACAACATTAACTTGTCAATAGGAGCACAACAAATACAGTAAATATGTATTTGCATGATTACAGATTGACACATGTGTTTGACATAGAAAGTACATTTAGATACTACTACAAGCTGCCAAAATAATCTTAAATAAAAAAATAATAACACTGGCAACATTGCTCTGAACGGTCAACATTCACTTCAGTCATACGATTCAATATACGAGGTCCAGCCACACCTCTTTCATAAATAACACATGCAAGAAAACAAATGGCATTTTAAAGCTTCACGGTCAGATGTGCAATCCATTCATACGAACAGTCCCTTTTAAAATATGCTATTAACCAACTGTGCAAAAGAGAGAACGAGCAGTAGTAGTAACTGAACTGTCATTTGGAACATAACATATACAGAGAATTACCTTTGCAGTGACATCAATAGAGCCTTACAGCTTGAGGCACATGCAGAAAGTGGTTGAAAAGTCCGTAGACGTGACCGTAACCTTGGTCTATGTTAGTGTAGGTAGTTCATTCACTCTTAAAAAATAAAAAATAACACTCTCATAAATAGCCATACACACTTTTCTTTCACACGCAAACTTTAACTGTCTTAAAAGTGTCCTCTCCGTTTGATGGTTTGAGATTTTTGTGGAGGGACCACGACGCTTCACACACTCAGGGGCAGCATTCCCGGAGGAGAAACGGCTCGGGAGGTTTTCAAAGAGGTCAGCGGGCTCGGGTCTAATCCATTAACAGTCCTGCGAGAGACAGAGGAGTTCAAAACATGTCCTGGCACAAACCAGGGAGAGAACCGAACAGAGGAGCTTACGTTTTGTCAAAATACGTGGTGTGAAGAGAGTGAGAGAACTTGGTTGCGTTGCTGTTGATGAGTGAGCCGTTTTCGTACTTTTTCCTTGCTGCTTGATCTTTGGCGAAGTTTCGGCAAGCGGCGAGTTTAGATTCCAAAGCCTGGAACAAAAAGACATATTGCTCTTTATAAATGATAACCGTTAAAAAAATAAAATAATACTACTTATGAGAAAAGTGAAGACGGTTCTTACCCCAACCTTCCTGAGGAGATCACCAACTATATTCAGGGCTGAAATACGTGCTGAAGGAGTGAGAGTTGAGGTACCATTGGACAATGCTGTAGCAAAGAAACAAAAGTCTCAACATCCATTCTTACAGTCTAGTCATGTTCTGAACAGAAGCAGCCGTGTTGTGCTGACCTTTGGGAGGAAGGAAGGCCTGCTCTACGCTCTTCGCTACGGGAGTTGCTGGTAATGATAAAGAGGCTTGAACGGCAGAGTCGATCTTGTCTATGTCCAGAGTAGGTGAACTTGGCGCAGACATCCTGTCTGATGTCCTTTCACGTACAGCGAGCTCCTGCCTTAAATCTGGAAGAAAAAGACAAAAATATAGTCAAATCACAAAGACCGCAATTATTTAAGTCCATTAAATATTGCACTTAATTATGTAGAACAGCTGATCTGAACGTTCTGAAAGGCGAGCGATTCTAGTTTGGCTGTTCATATTCTCGTCTGCTCTCAAATGTTAAAGCTGCACTATGTAACTTTTCTGATGGATCGCTCGTTACCTGCTGGAGAGGCTATTGTTTTACCAAGAATATTGCTCAGTACAGCTTTAAACATGTCTATCGCCATGGAGAACAGCAGACGACGCCACCAGGCCAAGTTACAGGTCAGATCTGTGGATAAACGAGCCCGCTCGCTGCCTGAATACATGTTTTTGAATGCATGTTTCAACTGTAATAACACTGCAAGATAGATACGTTTAATGCCATACTGTGGAACATTCCAGGCCAAAGCAATGACATCTCCATGGGGACAAGCAGGTGGCAGTTCTCCTTATTTATAATGTGAACTTCGAACAAAATCAATCATTAAAACATAAATTGCATATCTACTCGCCACGCTTTGAAAAAAAAAGTCCCTATTTGATATTTTTCCAAACTAGTTCGGCCTTAGTTTAGGTTTAGAAGTCTAGACACATTTTAACCATTGTACCAAATCGTCTCTCCCCTCACCTCGAGCTTCATCCTTCAATCGCTGAACAGACACAAGCAGAGACTCTTTCTCGTCCAGCTCGCTCTCCAAAAAGGCATTTCTTTCAATGGCCTGATTTAGACGACTCTCAAAGTCTTCAAGTGAGACAATTGTGGCCCTGCGTGAGAGATGAGGCGGTTAACAGAAAACTGGACCCAGGAGGAGCCCTGTGCAAAACATTCATCTAACTGTTGTGTCACTCCGACCTCTTGGCCCGCTCCAGGTCGTCGTTGGCCTGTTCCAGCTCGCGGACGTATTTGTGAAGCTGCTCTTTGATGCTGCGCGTCTGCCCCAGATCATCCTCCAGCATTGAGATCTGTTTGTAACTCTGTGCGTACTGCTGCTCCAGCTTCTCCTGCGATGGCAAACATGATTGTTGTTGATGTCTTTGCACATTTTATACAAGAGTCATTAAATCAAGAATAACGCTTAGGACTAAGTTTAACAGAACTCCATTTACAGCAGAAGCCCATGAACTCATTTTAAATCGGCAGAAAACTGGAAAACTGCATTAATGCCATTGACAGCTGTGTGTGACTTGTAAATTATCCAGGCTCATTTGTATATATATACAGCAAAAGCATTCAGCATAGTTTAAAAGGTATATTTGGTAAATGGGACATTCCTGAAGTCGTCCTGAGCTTATAAATAGGCCTAAACCATAAAATAAGATGGCAAATTAAATGCCTGTGTAAAACAGAAGAAGAAAAAGAAAATACATATGCTCTTAAACGATTTGATTTGACTAGAATTTCAATGAGGACGAGTGCGGTTGAATATACTGGAGCATGAGTTTATATCTGTATTGTGAAGTCCATTTAGACTAATCAATAACTTTTGCATGAAGACGTAACCTTTGTCCACCTTTTGCAGCAATAAAAAAAAAAAAGGTGCAAAGAGATTACTTGGCTGACACTTGACCTCGCTCTCCGTGGCCAACTCGGATCAGATATCCTCTTGTGTAACAAATAATCAATTACGTCCTAAAATAACCCGCACGGACAGGCTGTAGGGCCGTTACCTTGAGGTTGGACACTTCATTCTTCAGTCTCTCGTTTTCAGATTGCAGGTCTCGGAGTCTGTGCTCAGCCTGACCCAGCTGTGCCTCGAGTTCGGCCTCCAGCTCACGACTGCCTTCCTGAAACTCCAGCAGCTCCTCCTGGGCTTCCTGACAACTGGGGAGAACAAAAAGAGTGTTCTGGTCACTGTTGGACGCCCCGCTGCCAACTTTTGTTAGTTCTATTGTCCTTCAGAATAATACAAGATAACAAAGGCATGTTCTAGCGGCTTCAGTGGCCTGAAATAAAGCTGTATCATAAACCTGAGTGGAGTGGCTTGATTATGGAAAAGGAAAACATTGTCACAATCATTGGCTCTTAGAGTGATTCATGATTATTTGAAACAGAAATTTGTGTAAAGCCAAACGCTTTCCTGGGGGGGAAATATAGTTTAATGTATTACAAGTTACAAACGATTATTCCTACAGTACCTTCACACGTTCTAAATACATTATCAGCCCAAAAAAAGGCTGAAATAGTTGAAATAGTGTATAATTGATAAAAATCCGAAAGGGTTTAGTCTATTTTCACATAGCGATGATCAAAATATGACTATGATCATTTTTAAATTGTGACAATTAGTCGTTGCAGCCCTACTAAAAGCGTACTTGTGAATTGTGAGTGGTTTTTGCTCCAGGTTTGACAAAACAAGTGCTTTTTTTCTTCCGTTACACTATTTAATTATCACAGATTATCCCGATTCAAATTCTACATCACGCATAGTCCTGAATATGGGAAAATATTAGTCTCTTTTGCATGTGGAATTTAGCCAAAACAAGGAAGGAACGAGTGGAGTTCAATTTGTCGACTTGAGCGTGCTAAATATACAGAGGTGCAGCTGCTCCGTGGCAGTAGTTAGTCCGTCCAAAGGAGCAGCTAAAAACAGCCCCGTCATTGTTTTTCAGGTGCAAAGTGTAAAGGTCATGGGCAGGATTCGATATTTTTGAAAAAGTCATTCATTAGTTGACCTATTTCGGTGCAATTTTCTTCCCAACTTCTCTCTAAACTAGTCAAAACGACGTACTCAAAGAAAGGCAAGTATTTGGAATTCAAGTATATCTAACTCGTGTAGCTATTAGTTGTAAGTGAAAATGCAAATTCATTTTCTACGCCCAACACATTCACAGTTAACATAAAGAAAAGGTCAGTAACTGTAGGTTTTGGAACTCTGCACAGATTTGCTTGTCAACAGTTCGTGACACTGACATCAGCTGACTTGGGTTCACAATGTCTCTTCAGAGGAATTCATGAATCAGTTGTTGTGCTGGGGTCGGAACACGCATACCACAACCAGCCGCAGCAGCAGCGCGAGGCTCGAGCTAAAGGCTAAAGGCTAAAAAGAGCCACCGTTTAGATTGAAAGAATACAGAGAAAATGTCTGACAAATGGTTTCTCCTTTTGGACAGTCAGGTGGTCTGCTTCAATAATAAAGTGTAGATTTTGAATTGTCAGGCATAATAATAATAATTTAATATTATTTAAACATTTACGATTACAACATTTTTATCTATAGATTTGCAATGTACTGGTAAAGTACAGACGGCCCAAAGTTTAAGTGTAACATACTTTATAAATAACACTGCAAGCCTTACCATTTCTTGTGCTTGAGAGCTTGGCTTTTCCAGTAATCCACTTCTTCATCCTTTGTTGAAAATTTAGGAATCATCTCTGTGTCCATGTCAGGGCAACCTAAAAATTCAACAAATAATCAGTTAAATGTCTAAGCAGTCGCGAAAGAAGGCATTACGTTTTTGTCTTATCAACGTTTTAAACTAAAAACATGAACAGCGACACAAAAACATTTCTTTGAAGTAAAAATGACTCGTTTGAAGTGGTGAGTGAGGAAGGAGACTTTTTACTGGCCGCCTCTTTTTGCCTCCCACAGAATCAATCTTCTCAGATCTATGTGAATGAAAGGAGGAGGTGTGAGGACTTTTACACATCAGGAAACAGCCGGAGTGTGGAAGGAAATAAAGGTTCTGCTGCCAGGACATTCAGAGCTCTGTCACTGCTCAACCATCAGGACACTGTCATGACTGCCCTCTACAAACCTTTAGAAAAAACAACCAGAGTTTCAACAATATTTATGAATTTCACTCTTGGTTTGGTCCCGGTGCAGGTCTAGTGCCCGGTGCCAGGTCTAGTGCCAGGTCTAGTGCCAGGTCTAGTGCCAGGTCTAGTGCCAGGTCTAGTCAGGTAGTGCAGGCTAGTAGTGCAGGTCTAGTGCCAGGTCTAGTGCCAGGTCTAGTGCCAGGTCTAGTGCCAGGTCTAGTGCCAGGTCTAGTGCCAGGTCTAGTGCCAGGTCTAGTGTCTAGTGCAGTCTAGTCTAGTGCCAGGTCTAGTGCCAGGTCTAGTGCCAGGTCTGAATCTTAAACGACATATACTTAGAGAAGGGCAATTACGTTTTAATTAAAATATTATTTGAATAATGAGCTTAATCTGTAGTAAAAGCAGTAAAGAGAGTTAATATTACAAAATTAAAGAATAGAAATGTACATTTATCATATTTCTGCAGTTTTGTGTTTAATTTATGTTATTTTTGTGCGTTATTCTTGAACCACGATGAAGATATGTTCAAGTATACTTCTGATGTGCTGCTGAAATACAAGCCAAATACAAGTATCATTGTCCCGAGAATCTAAAAATACAGTTATTAATTTTGTTACTAGTGCTCATTACTACTTGTGCTGCTACAGAGAAGACCGCCAGACTAAGATGAAGCCCTATAATTTGTCCCAAAAATATGGCGGAGTCTGTTGAGTCTAAGGGCCCGCCGCTGCATTCCTCTCACATGTTGTCATAAACAGTTTCTCGGCTGCGGGGCCCCTCACGTGTCCCCACACACACACACACACACACTCGCAGAGGAAACTACTGACCAGAAGGACGGGCAAAGGGGGAAAAACTCTGGAAGAAATGACTTTACATGTTTACAGTAAGCCAGAACCTCCACTTTTATTTTGGGAACTTTCACTTAAAGCCAATTTCGCAAGCGCAGCTGATTTTTGTTCACTGATGCCAAACACTGGAGATTGGGTCTTTCTATTAACGATTATTGAACTGGAGAGAACACAGTTTATATAGTCATTCCTTAAAAGCCAATTAACAAACCTACTAAGCAATATTTCAGTGTTTCTCACAAGTTTATACTGATTAGTCAAATAATTCTATTACAATTTTAGGAGTAAACACGTCACTATTAAGCAAAAAGGACTACTGATGATTAAATAAAGTGAATTCTTCTATATATGATAATACAAAAAGCCAAAAGTATCATTTTGAATACCAATTTATTGCTCAGCTTGGTTTATGGAGGCAAAACTTAGACTATGGGGGGGCTTCTAGGGACGAGAGACACTGATATTTATTCTTTAGAACAACATCACGCTTGCAGTCACATGAATATTCCACTGACGAGGGAAAACTACATCCATGAACTCCGACTTTATTGATCCCCAAAGAGACCATTTCGAATAACATGTCTGACCCAAGTATCATCTACAACCATCTGCATATATACATACAATTGTACAATGGAGAAAGGGGAACATACTTTCTACATTTCTGTGCAGACATCCTCTTATGTCGCTCATGACTCACTCTTAGTCTTTTTTTTTTTTCTTTTTTCTGCAGAAAACAAGGAGCGTGTTTCCCGTTGATCCCAGAGAGAACAGTTTAGTTAAGTTTAGTCTGTATTTGAGACATTAAGATCATAAAACCAGATTAAAGCAAAATATGTAGTTTCCATCTGCAGTCCCTGAGTCATGGTGGCACAAATAAAGTTTCATTTGAATCATTTAATCTCACATCATTTGTCCTGAACAATAGAGTTACTTTTAAAAAGGGTTTATGACAATACAAGTGTGATTTTGTGATGCCAATGTTTTATCCAGGTTGTTTTAGACCATGGGGGGTCCACAACAGTCTCTTCTATGAAAGGGAAAGATTGGATTTGTTAAGTAAGAGCCAAAAATATAATCATTTGCGACTGATCAAAATGATACCTAGTGAGATCAGCTGTTAACATCTACAGTTAATGGTCTCTGGGGTTCAGAGTTTCAGATGTGGCTGGCCTAATTCACACCCTGTCAACGGCGACATATGATATCTGTGTGGGTTTGTGTGACGGCGCCGGAATCATGAAGTTAACAACAAACATGTACTGCCAGAGCAAGTCAAAACCGAGCGGAACATACAAGAATCTCAAGAGAAAAAATAACAATTTAGGCAGATATTTAAAAACCGCACAACAGTCACACATCAAACTACAGCGAATTGAACACAAAAACACACTTTAAAGTCGTGAAAACGTACCTGCTCATGTCAAACTGAAATCCAGCTGATTCGTGGTGAAGTAGGTCGAAACTGACAGTCCACACAGAACCGGCCTGATACGACACTGTAGTGAGCAAAGCCACAGAGGAGCGGGCGCACTGCCGTGTTTAGGAAATGCCAACGCGTCTCCCGGAAGCAACGTAAGACCCCGACGTGGGCGTGCGCGCTTACGTACATGGAGGATTGCGTAAAAACTGGGCAGGGCCATGGTTGGGAAACCATGGATCTGACAGAACAACACATAAACAACAAACAAACAGAGGACTGTTGCGTTTATGGAGCTGAAGTGCCACTTGAAATTAATTAGGATGATAAATTGAGGCCTTTCCCAGTATGGGGAAGGCTATTTAAAATAATAATAATAATAATAATAATAATAATAATAATAATAATAATAATAATAATAATAATAATAATAATAATAATAATAATAATAATAATAATAATAATAATGATAATAAATTATAATAATAAATAATAATAATAATAATAATAATAATAATAATAATGATGATTGAATGAATGAATGATTACAAAGAAAGTGGAAATTGAAATAATATTTTATATAATATAAAATGTTAGGCCTAGTTGTGTATATCTTTCACCCTTCACAATTTAAAACTGCCCCAGGTCACAATGAAAATGAGGTCTCGATCTAAATAAAGGTTAATAAATAAATAAATAAAATAAAATACACTATAACACACTAAAATTCAAAAATACACTAAAAGATCATTAAAGGTAGAGGGTAGATGTGGGACGTGGGACATTACAAGGTTGGTAACCAATGGCCAAAAGTGTCCACATGGTGCGGTATGCCATGTAAAATAAAAATCTATCCAATCCCTTCATTAGGATCATTAGGGACACAATTGGCCTGCAGACTGTTCATGGATCTGACAAAAAGAAACAATGTGGGTTTGAGGTCATTAGGTCGAAACAAAAACAAAAATTCAATGGAATCTGAGCGAGAGAGAGAGAGAGAGAGAGAGAGAGAGAGAGAGAGAGAGAGAGAGAGAGAGAGAGAGAGAGAGAGAGAGAGAGAGAGAGAGAGAGAGAGAGAGAGAGAGAGAGAGAGAGAGACAGAGAGAGAGACAGAGAGACAGAGAGAGGGAGAGAGACAAAGAGAGAGAGAGGGAGAGCCGCAGGTGACAGGCCCTGTTTAACGAGACGCGCCTCCTGCCTCCACCCACAGGCTAAAGTAAAGGAAACCACTGAGGAAACGCACCAGGAGCGTCACTCATCCACAAGGGCTCGGGAATAAACCACATTCCGGGTGTTTTGTATTTCTTTGATGGCCTTTTTAAACGCCGATCACGAGGATGGTCAAGAGTGCCCGGTGTGCTATGACAGTTTATCAGGGACTGAGAGGACGCTGAGCTGTGGCCACGTTTTCTGTCACGACTGCCTCGTTAAAACCCTGGTGAGCGTCAACTCCAATGGAAACATCAGAGACTCTATAGTTTGTCCGATCTGCAGACACCTCACTTTCATCAGGAAACAGAAGGAAGCTGTAGTGTCCCTCAACTCGGACGGACAAGGATGTGGAAGCAGGGGTGGGACAGACATTGGAAGTACCTGTGCCACTTTTCGCCTCTTCTGCAAGACAGCAGCAGCGCGCGAGCACTTCAGGAGACAATTTACCTAGGGGCCTAAACTGCATCTCACACGTTGTTAGATGGGTGTCTGAACGAGTGCGCAGACAGAGACTGGTTTGTCCCTCTCATAACGCCTCACAGATTTTCATCATCAGCGCCGAGGGTCGTCCCATGGTGGAGGAAGATGCGCTCAGCGTGGTCATGACGGTGGTGCAGCCAAACAGGCGCAGGCGCAGGATTTGCACTACTGCGCGCTGCTTGCTATTTTTACTCTCTGTTTTTACTGCTCTTGCACTTGTGGCAGCAACATTACCCTGGATTTTGTTGGCATAGCATATTCAACAAGAACTGTGCAAATGAAGAACTATTTTATAGGCTAAAATACGCACTTGGACATGTGCGATTTGTTTTAAAGATTTTGGAAACTTAAAGAATGTTCGTAATTGTTGATTTGCTTCTATTTCCGCCATGTTTTCAACTGATTGTTTAGCGCTGATGGACTTATTAGAAATGTGTCTTTTAACCTTTGCGAACTTTTTTCCAAACCGTTGTCAATGTTCTTGCTGCACTTTTCATAAACCAAACAAATGACTCCAAAAATATAACATAACATGCAATATGTGTAATTATTTAAAGTTTTCCTGAGACTACAGGGGTAGCTAAATGCAACTATTTGGATACAAACACTTATTAAACCTTTTGTCTATTAAACTTTTTAAGATGTCATAAAAAAAACCTTGGAGTTATTGTAACCTGCTCCCACTTTGTTGTGGGATACCTAGTTTCCAAGCAGAGGACAAAAGCTTTTGGGACAAAAAATGCCCTATGTCATTCAGAGGTGTTAACACTCTCCACTTGGAAGTCAGTGTTAAAGTTGCACATTTTCCAAAACATTTTCAGACTCGAAAGTTTTCAAAAGTCACGTTTAAAACTTTGAGTCAGAAATAATTAATGCAGTGACTGTCTGAAGGAGATATTCTATTGCAGGGATGCCGCTGTAAGGAGAGACAAGACGACAGCATTAGATTACGCCACTGCTCTATCTGCTGTTTGGCTTGTTAGTAAATGCCAATGACTTTCAACACTGTTTTGCATTACATTACATCGTGTAAGGCACTGATTCAAGATCATAATTTGTATTTCATAGAAACAGCTTTGTGCTTCTTCTTCTTAGTAAATATTTCCACTCCTAGTTTCCCTGTATGGTAGAACCTAAGTCATCTTGCTGGTCCAGTCATACAGGTTACACATCTGACTGTTGTCATGAATCTGAATGGGAGGACAGCTGAGATTTGTCATTGGTTTGTAACTTTGTTGGGAATGTAGGGGACATAAACTGTAAAAAGACCAAAGGAGAACAGCTTATTACAAATGTAGACTTTAATATATATTTAATCTTGACATTCTGATCAGATTTGCAGGTATAGGCCTCACAGTACACAAACTGTGTTCCACTTGATATGCTAAGCAGAGGCAAATGAATGGATGGCATGGTGGGCTCAACAAGCAGCAACTTCATATTCAGTACACTAGTGAAAGCAGAAGGAGGCAGTACATCCACACTCATCACCCACTCCTGTCCGTATTGCTATGAAAACCCAAACCGGACCATTCAAAGAAATCCCCATCCACTACACACAGTCCTTTGTTATTACATTGTTTACCCTTGTACAAACCCTACAAAGACAGTGTTTGACACAAATGTGGAATACAAAAGGTTCTAAATGCATGCATTACACATCCTTTTTATTTTAAACTTTTCCCAAAATGTAAACAAATTAAGTTTGAAAGGTGAAGTGGAGAAAATACGCCCTATTTATACAGTCAATATTCTTATCTCTTACTAAAAGTTAAACAATACTAAAAGGAAGTTGTAACTTATGAAATACAGGGTACTTTATCCCTGCAGCATCATTGCGCTTATGAATTTAACACATGCTTTCTGGTAGATGAAGCATTACATGCCAGCAGGCCATAATAAACCTTGTTTACCTTTTATATATAGGACTCTGAGTAAAGTCACATTTGGTCAACACAAAAAGACACCTCCTCAAATGTATGGCTCCAACAGATACAAGACCTCCAGTATTTATAAGCCTGTAAAATGACCAGCAAGGCCAGATGTTGACATACAATTATCATTACCACAAATACTGATGTAATGGCTAAAATAGTTATCTTTAGTTACAGAAATCATCAATTTGAGAATTTCTCCAATTGAAGTTTGCATTTCATTACTAAGATTAAAAGGCTGTGCCTGGATCTGTGACATCGTTAGTGTCTGCAGCACATTTGAAAAGGAGTTTGATTACTATGGATCAGATGATATTTGCTTTTGAATTCAGTATTCTTCAGCTTTTTGTTCAAATCATGAATGTCTTAATACAGCACAATATTCTAATAATATATTAAGAGCTTTAACGCACAAGTGTTAACGTTGGAAATTACAGGATTGAAAAAAAAAAAACCTTTGATGAGGTGTCTCTGCGATTGCTGCAGCATCTTCGTAACCTGGTATTTAAGTGAAACATCACAAATACTGTGTTTGTGCAGGACCAAAAATAAGGTGATTATTTTATCAATACATTTTCCACACATGATAAATATCAGCACATATATTATCGTATATTCCAGTTAGTCATAGACTCTTCATCTCAGATTTATATACATAAATGTATGTACAGGATTTTGTATTTACACACGGGGTCAAAGGTCACTCAACCTGAAGCACTTAAAACAAGATAAAGATTTATACAAACCTAAAGGCAGTGGTGTCCTTTATCATCAGTCTGAAACATGGGCGTAGGACTTATTCTGCAAAGAGGGTGTCTGACACTGCCATTTTGAGGCCCTTGGCACCAAGAGTTTTAGGCTTCATGTGCAACGTATCTGTCTATTTAGAGAATAACAGTTCATAGTACACAATAACATTCTTTTATAATGTGCTGGTACGTGGTGATTCTAGGTGTTAAACGATGTGCAGGGTAATGTAAATAAACTTTCTGATTGACACAAAGTACACCATATAGTAAAATGTAACCTCTAGGCTCCGGGACCATCCTTGGGTCTTGATGAGATGTGCACAAAGCTTGTATTTTACCCTGTGACAAACACTGACCACTATCAACTCACCCTGTAAGACTTTCACTGATCTCAACAGTAAATCCTTGTCATGTGGCTATTCAAAAGCACATTCTGATAAAGCAACCAAAAAACACTAACGAAAAGGCAGACCACTCTCGGGAACAAAAAGTATTAACTAAAAGTGCTTAAACTATTCAAATACTGTTTTTTTATCCAGTCTTTCCAATAAAAAGGCAACTGTTCCTCCACAACTGCATTTGTGTGTGTGTGTGTTTTGTAGTCATGCATGTCATAATACTGTATCTTTGCTGTCTAGCAGATGTGCAACAGGTTAGGCAGGGCTCAGGTGGGCATAGGTGAGGCCAACTGTTTTCCATCAGACCTTGGTCGCGATAGTAAGCAGGATGTACAGGATTAGAGACGCTGAAAGCTGTTAGTGTCATAGTGTGGTGCTCTGGGGCTCCTCCTCAGCCACAGCATCCCTTTCTGGAGAGTCTGTCACTGCCATGGACCGCCTGCAGGGGGCGCCGCTGAACTCATCGATGAGGCTGTCCAGATTGACATTGATGGAGGGGATTTCATAATTGAAGATATCTAATGGTGAGCATGTGGGGAGGATGATGAGCAGAATGGTGAGAATGGAGATGGCATGAGGAGGGCAGATGAGAATGACAATGAAGTGTAAAACGGAAGAAAGCAGAAATTATATTAATATTTTTGGGTTTGGATTTATGACAAGTGGTGTATGATTTCTGACCTGGTTGGAGGAATTAGTAGATTACGTGTGCTTCATATTCTACACAGGGTGTTACCAGTGTATTCAAGTCATTACAGTGTGATATGTGAGTTTTTCAAAATACATGAAATTCACTGCACAAAGACACATAACTCTTTACAACACTGGCCGAGTAAACCAACACAGAGGCAACAAGATGTTTGATGGCACCAAAAGACACCAAGTAAAAACCAAAATCCATCCAAGATATTTTTTGCATTGAAACAATTAAAGTAACGGCTGCTTTTGTATTTGAAGCAGCAGGCTCAGACACACTATAGCTCCTGTGTAGGAATGAGATGAGTGAGGCAGCGTAGTAATAAAGTGCAAAGGTTATTAAAGCGATGAACCTGCCAGTATAGGGGGTTTACCTGGTCCCCCTAGGCTACAGGCAGGGCATGTGAGGGGGATGTTTGCTGCTTGGATACTATAGCTCAGAAAAGCAGAAAGATTTTAAGAACGGACCTTACACCGTACGGACAATGTGAGTGCTGTGTGGTGCTCTCAAGGAAAACCTTCAGCCATGCACTGTTTGAATAAAATGTATACTTTTCAGATATGATCTCAATTGTGAATGATATGACCATTGGCAGGCTGCAGGAGGTCCAGAGGCAGCCACACAGAGATGCCAGGCAGTGAAATGAAGCACATGGGGCGGGGGCGGTCTGGCTTACCCTAAAGTCCCCCTCACATTTAGCCCACATTGATTCCCTGGCCTCATACGGCTGCAAGGTACACAATAGTAGCAGGGGGACAAGAAAATAATGAATGTAACAGTGAGATAAGGTACGTATTGTCAGAGCAGCTAATTACCTATCACACATTATGTAAAGTGTAATGTTTAGGATCTAGGCTCCACTCCTGCTACTGCGCTGAATAGAGCGGACGGTGTGTGAGCGCTGTAAGCTGCTGACCTACCTCTGCCGAGTGAGGGTCTGGGTAACACAGATAAACAGAGAGCACAAGATGAGTCGAATGGCAACTCCAGTACAAGCAGGACAAGCTATGCTTCTCTGATGTTTCCACATTACCCAGAAACATCGATCACAGAACACAAGCAATGGATACATAGGTCCAAACCGCTTTTCTACAAGTAAAGCACAGGTATCATTCAGACATCTGTGTCTAAAAGGCAACTTGAATTCATTTAAATATTCATTTGAGGAGATGACAGATGTGTTTAAATCTATGGTGAGCCCTACAGAGTCAGTCCCTACACCCGCCCACCATCTCCATTGGGTAGAGCCACAGCGAGTCTGAGAGTGGGCCGCTGCAGCCCCCCCTGTGGTGGGGGTGGCGGGGGTGTTGTGGCCATGAGGTGAAGATTACCTGTGGACATGCTCTCTCCAGGTGACAGGCCATCCATCAGGCTATGCTCCAAGGGCTGTGGGGCAGAGTTGGGCCCAATGAGTCCTGGGGGCACTGAGGGGGGCTGGGGGGGCGGCAAGCTGGGTCTCTGTCGGGGTTTAGGGGCAGGTCGGGACTTGGTGAGTGTTCCTGTCAAAGAGGGCGGGGACGACAGAGAATGTGGTCCTCCGAGTGGGGTCTGTCCTGGAGAGGAGGGGGGCAGTGGCCCTGGAGGATAGCTCAGTCCGAAGGGAGAGGGGGTACTGGGTGGGGTGGGAGACAAGCTGACCGGTGAGGGCTGTCCCGCGGACTGCTCAGGCATTCCACCAGACTGAGTGTACGGGACTTTAGGAGGCACTGGGGCCAGTTTCTTAGAACCTGAGCACAAACAACTTCAGTTACTACAGTAATTGTTTAATTTAAAGATCAAACCAATCCTAACCTTTGCGCAGAGAGTGTGGGCTGTGCTCTGTAGAGTGGGGGCACTGGCTGCTGCTCTGAGGGTTACAGTGAAGAGGAACTGTTGGAGTCGCCACCTGGATGGCTTTGTGTCCAATTACAGGGGAGAGCTCCTTACTCTTCAATGAACTGAAACAAGTTTATGTTAGCATCAAGAGTTGCATGATTAAAAAAACAAAACAAAAAACACCATTACCATCAACATCATACACCACTGACTAAAAATGAAAAAAAAAAAAGAAAATTAAACACACTGTGTCAACACAAGCATTTTTGCTCATGATTGATCTGTCCAGTAGATTGAAAGACCCATGACAAAGTGTTGACACCTCAATTTCTTTTGCGATACTAAATTCCAAACTCAATTTTGATCATAGGAAAAGGCCTGATAATCATATTTTCATACCAAAATGATACTAAAAACACTCTTTCTGTTGATAATCGAAAGTAATTTCCAAAACAAATTTATGTTACTGTTTTGCATGTGGTCTCATACTACTTCTGATATAGATCAAGATCATTCTAAAACTATTCAGGACCCTGAAATGGTCCTATTTCTGTGTTGTTTTTCAGTGTCAATTACTATCTGGGAATCCATTTCTTGACAACCCTAAGCGTTTACTTTAGTTGCACCAACATTGTAATAAAAAAAAAAAACATCCAACCTATTAAACTTTTTCCCAAAGTATACGCATTTTATTTGCCAACCTATACCTGTGTATAGTAAGCCTGCACCTCCAAATTCAGGAGTGGATCTCGCAGTTATTGTAATGTGTCATTTTATCATGAAAAAAGAAAGTACCAGTATCACGGTATAAGCCATATTCAGTTGCTAGGCAACCAGATGAGAATGCCTGGACAGCGCGAATGCTACAGATTGTGAGGTACTGTGTGTCAGCTGAAGGGGGAGGGAGGACAAGCAGAGAAACACAGCAGCAGCGTCAGGCTGCTCCACTGTAGGCAGGGGTGTGTAATATTTACCTAGTCAGTCTGGGGGGTCCTCTCTCTCTGGCACTTGGACAAGCGGCCCATGGAGGGGGCGGGGGTGCAGATGAAGGAAGGCTAGGGAGGTTACCAAAGGTCTGATCGTGGCGGGTGAGAACCAGAGGAGTTTTGATGTACAGAGGTGACGCGCTTGTGTCTGGTGGTGGCGGAGCATGTGGCACGTCACCAGGAGGACTGTGCTTCGCAAAGTGCAGACAGCTGGGTTTCGGGTTTGAATTTATATCAAGTGATGAGGAAGAGGAAGAAGATGAGGAGGAGGGGGGCGGGGCTGGGGGGGTAAAGCCAGACCAGCGCAGGGGGGCTGGAGGGATCCAGGGGGCGATCCAGGGGGCTGAGACTCTGGACCTGGTGCCACCGGACGGGCACAAGGTGGGGGTTTGGGATAGAAGTGGTGCGTCATACTGTGGCATGAAGACATTGGGTAAGGTGGGGGTGGCCGCTCCTCCCCCTGTGGCGGGTGGGCATGAGAGGTGTCCGGCCGATTGGGTAACACGTGATCTGAGCTGTAGATATTAAAAGAATAGACAGCAGAAAAAACAGCTCCAATGACTGAACAGGGAGAGCCGTACGCTAGTTATGACCAGGATGTTACTGTTAGTTGGCCCATGGTCAGCTTAGTGTAAATACAAACAAGCACAAAGAAATAGCAAAAGAAAGGTGTATTGCCACAAAAAATGAGGTGTTCCTTTGTGCTCATCTTGTGTCTGCACACTGCATGGAGCTGAGAGGATTGGAGCCAGCACTGGACAGCCCAGTCGTTCAGCTGACAGTGTTATCAGACTGAACTGATGACTAAATGTCTCCTTAGGCTGCATATGGAAACCCTATCTGCTATCGCCCTATAGGAATTGTTGTTTGTATTGCAGGTCCTGCCATCAGCCCAGAGCAGTGTGAAACAGACGCAAAGCCCTTTCATTGGCTGAAAGAGCAACTGAAGAGGTGGGGGAGCCAGCCAAGCCAGAAGCTACATTATCTTGTGTCTGCCACACAGGCAGAGCCAGCAACTATGAGGTGAATTATCATGTGTTTAGCGACAATAATCAAACCATAGCAAAATGGGCAAAAACCACAGGTAGTAAAAATAAGCTGGGAATGCCAATCAACATCAAAATTATGTTAAAAAGGCGTGCATGCTTGCAAAAAGCTGCATACGGAAGCACACTCCGAGTTGAATGCAGTGTCCATAAGAGGACTGAAACTCCATACAATGAGGCTACAATTAGCCAAAGTGACAAAAAGAAAACCAATAACAGGGTGCAAAAGAAATTAGAGAAAAGAAATTAAAGCTTTTATTTTTTGTTTTTTTTTGCAAATTAATAAGGTACGATTAATAAAGCGCAGGAGGGTTGTTATATAAAGCTGAAGAGGAGATGATGGTGATGGTAATGGCAATTTACACAAGCCTTAGCAATGGATATCATGTATAACCCACGGTCACGTACCAGGCTCGGTCACTGAGCGGAGGTGTGGCAGAGGGCGACGTTACAAACTCCCCAGGCTGTTCAGGGATCAGTGAGTCTGCGGAGGACCCTGGAGCGGGCATGCCCGGGGGAGTGGACGATGTCTTCCTCGACAATGTGGACGAGCCCTTACGAGAGACCCAGGTGGTGTCCATCACCCTCACGCCCATGCTGCAATAACAATACAATGTTATGCATTATTTAATGTATTTAAAAAACAAACAAAGATGAGTACAATTACCTTTGTATTTTCCTAAGCCTGCTGCATTAGTAGGAAGAGAAAGGCCCCCAAAGGAGCATGACATGAATTCTTCACAATAAATCGAGCGATAAAAGCAATGGTAAAATGGACTCCATAATTAG
Organism: Chaenogobius annularis; assembly: GCA_015082035.1. Lineage (NCBI taxonomy): Eukaryota > Metazoa > Chordata > Actinopteri > Gobiiformes > Gobiidae > Chaenogobius > Chaenogobius annularis. Next base: position 2,413,434 of record BJKM01000013.1, on the reverse strand, counting down.
TTCAGTATTTAAAGAATGTTTATAAAAATATGAAAAATTATGCTTGCATTTGAGTTTTTTTTGTTTTTTTTTTTACCTTTGAGAATATCTCACCAAAAACCACAAATATCATATATAATCTGCAAGAGACTACAAGAGGTATAGCTCAAAAATGCAGAGAGAAGTCCAATGTATTAGTGCTAGTTAATGTCAGATTAGTGTTTGCACTGAACTGTGTAAAAGCCCTGTGGATGGCTCAGGACAGGTAACAAGCGCACCAGACTGTGAGGGAGGAGCAAGTGTGGGAGGAAGAAAACACTGAAGCCAGACTCACTCTGTTGCTATAGAAACAATGCCAATCAAAGCTATTCATTCTCAATAATCAGTTTAGTTACGTTGCTGTTGTATAAAACAATAATAAGTATAGGTTGGTTGACTATTAAATGCTAAGGAAAAATACAGTAATAAAGGGTAAATGCTCAATATATTGCTCAATAACTTGAATTAGGTTGCACAAACTAGGCTAAGTTTTCTTAAATGACCTCAAAAATCCTACAGACTTTTTTCTCCTCAAATTCAAAATCTGTGTGTGGGTGTAACGAGAGAAAATACAGGATAACAGACTCTGCATTAAGTGGTAAGAAAATGTTAGCACTTGGCAGCATACCCATCCTTCTTGTAAAATTCGAGCATCATGTTGTCCGTGGCAACGCTCAGTGGGCGACGGCTTTGGTCGTGTGGCTGCTTGCGTTCTGATTGGTCCATGTCTGGTGACGGCATGGAGCTGTAGTTGGAGTTGTGGTTGGTGTGGACTGGGCTGCCATAGCAGCCAGTTAGGTTGAACTCGATTTCTGAGGTGGAGTGGAAGCAGTAGCAGAACACAAAAAAACAAGTCTGTTCAGCATTCAGCATGTAATGAGGATTTTTAGATACCGCAAGACAATAGAGCCAAATGACAAGCCTGGAAAAAGCATATGACTGCCAAGACGAGTTCAGAAACTTTTCTTCTCACAATTTTGTTGTTGTTGACTTTTATGTAAAATACTTAATTTCACCTGCATTTGATGAACTAAAAACATTTAAATATAAAAATATTCCATAATAGATTTCATTTTTGGAGATTTCACGTTAAAACTTTGTTTTGAGGGTTCACACTAAACTTTGTTGACTCCTTGTGGCTGGAGTAGTAAATTACTAATTACCGGTAGATGCATTTTCAATATCCCGTTAGCCTTCTATTACTGAGATAAAACCAAGTCTCGATGGCGAAGCGGTCAACAAGAATACAACAAAACTAAATGCTTGGCCTAAAATACTTGCTGCTCACCTCCAGGGAAGAACCAATCAGCATGCTGAATAATAGGCTCAATAATGCCAACTATCTGCAGGGACACTGTCGTCATCATCTCTGTCATGTTCCTGGAAACAAAATACAAGCATGAAGCAGTCATTTTTTATACAAAATGTCATTATCATATGTAAACTTTAAAAGCATACGGTTCCGTGTGCGTCCACAACAAATTGGGGCCAAGGACAATCGCCATGTTACCAGGCGTCATCTTGTTCGATTCCTGATATTCACTCAGCTTGGCCAAAAATTTAATTAAATATCTGCAGTAAATGAAATAATGACAACTTATCAATTTAGGCCACAGAGTATTTGAATGAGCGATTAATAATAGCTCAAGTTACTGACCTAAAATTATTCAAATTGTCTGTGGGAAGTTTTTCACACGTGGCCATAAGTGCTTGTAGTCTCTTGTCCATGTCTTGAATGCTGAAAAAAAAAAAAGTGTTATTTTATTTATGTGATTCCGGGTTGAATGTCAGTACTTTTCATTTTGGCAGCTCGCATTTTTTAGGACAGCTTCACAGCCAATGGCGTACGTTCACAAAACCACTGTAATGAGAAAATCACAACTCACTTGGACGCCTGTATCCATTCGTCATAAAGTTCAGTGGTCATTAGTGGCTCTGGGAGTTCGCGGAGGTATGATTTTAACGCCCCTGTGGATTTCGACAAAGCAAAAATAAATATTTGGAAGACGGAACTGGCAAGAGTTTTGAAAAACAGGACAGCGCTGTGTTCTTGGAAAAGCTGGTTAGTACTTTTGCCAAACTCAGCCATTGCCATTCTGAAATAGCACATAATTATCACTATCAATCCATCAAATACCTGAACAGGAAAGTTTGAATAATAATTTTAAAATAACAAAAAACAAAAGTTAGGAACTTTTTGACCCAAACGTGAACCAATTAAAGATTACAATAACAAACCAAGATACTTAAATAAATGATTGTGTGCACTGTACCCCTTTGCTGCCACACACAATATAGAAACACAATCTATTTAAATTACACATTACATAGCGTATTTACATTTGTTCAATACAGAGTTTAATTAATGTGCATTGTCCTTTTAAAATAAATAAATAAATAACACTGTCATACAAACTACACTAACAATGCCAAATGCTAATGCTAAATAAACATTGTCGCTCTTTATGTCTTGGTTGTCACTTTTCTGTTGATCATGGTTGTCATAGCTAAACTCCTGGGAAATAAGAACATGTATTTTTATGTAAACAATGGTAAAAGGATGCCTTAAATAACCCCACTGTGCTTCAATGCACTTCTCTATCTTCTGTTGTTTGGTAATCATGTGCAGAGGCTTGTTGTTATGGCGATAGGCTCTGAACGAGTCACTTCTGTGGGTGTAGTTCACCTGCTATGGCGTGTGGATCAGAGGAGTACTCCTGCACATCCAGAACCCCACAGTCCAACGAGGCCTTTAGCTTCTTCAGCTTCGACGCAGAAGGTGCCACTCTGAAGAGACCCTGCGCAGATTTAGAATGTGAATGTGGTATGTTAGAATTATTCAAACACACATATGAAAGGGGAAATTTGATGTTAAATCCACTTTCATGAGTGCTGCCTGGTGGTGGAGTGGTTAAGGCGTAGCACACATGCCAGGCCCCATGTGCAGTGTGTCGTGAGTTCATTTACTGCATGTCCTCCCTTCTCTCTCATCCCCCTTTCACACTCACCTGTCCTGCCCAATAAATCCTGCCACTTTCATGCATTTTAACCTTGTTAAAAGGGTGCTTCGTCATCATTAGTTAATTCAAAGTTGTATTTTGATTGATTCATGCATGTTTAAGTAATCCTGTATTGTCCTGCATTTGAGACTCGAGTGCCCCCATATCCCTGTACTTAGTTGTGATTATTTGAAAAATGGCGACTCAGATTGATACATGTCTAAGGGTTTAAAAATGTCACATAGCCATTTTTTAAAAATAGCTTTAAACAGGAAGTCGCTGCAGCTGTTTCTATTATTAAGCTGTTTTAAATCAATATGGCAATTCACAATGAAATGATGATCTACTTATGTTATAGTTTAAAACTAAGTACTTGAAAGAGCATTATATGTCTCCTTTAAGCTGCACTATATAACCTTTTGTGTGAAGGTACCTGCTTGTCTGCATGGAGATATGATTTTTGTGCCTAGATTGTTCTACAGTATGGCAATAACTTATCTATCAACGGAGACAAGCAAGTGAGCGGTACGAATCAGGCCAACATCCAACACATTATATTTTGGTCTATGGGTCAAAAATTGTAAATAATAAATTGTTAGCGGCCTTTTGCTATTATAAAAAATACTATGAGAAACAAAAATACAAACAATGAAATAGAACATTTTGGATTATACCTCCTCCGGCATGCCACACTCCAGCAGCATCGTGACACAGGCCTCGATAGGAAAGGCGATTTCTCTCCCGCTAAGGTTCAGGTGCTCTTCTAGGGACTTGCCGTACGACGGCTTCTCCACCCACGCCTCTGTAAAACACGACACAACCTGGCATCACACTGGCAAACATATTCTGCAGCATATTTTGACTTCTTGGTTAAAAGCGATGATTATTACTCTCGGAAAATATTGACTTTCCTCCCTTTTGAGCTCAAATGAAAAGCAATTACAGCGGGATATGGCATCTCTGTGTTTGTCGTTCCAGTGTGTGACTCACCTTGCTGCGCTTTAATCTGGGGCAGAATACTGTGAAGAATCTCTAATGATTTCTGATGGTATTCGGCCTGGGTTTCTATCAACTGTTGACACACAAGGCTCGATATGAAAATGGGGTTCAGACATTATAGAGAAGACAATGTACGGACTTCATTCACTTACCGTCTGGAAGTAGTTTGCATAGTCGATTTCTTTGGCCACAAAATTGTACATGTCTGCTGACAACTGATCCTGAAAGAGACAGCGGGCCTCTATTTACATTATTTATTTATTTATTTATTTATTATGATTGATTTACGTTATGTTTAAAGGTGCACTGTGTAACTTTTCTTGTGCAGCAAAAACACTAGTAATTGAATAAAGGCAAGACTGATTTAATGCGGTTTAATGCCATTCTGGTTCCGGTTCTGGTTGACGAATCGGCAAACTCCAAATGAATATCACGCAGATGAGAGAAAAGCGAGCATAGTTTTGCCAGCTAGCTTTTAAAGATGTCCAAAGTTAGTTCAATTCTGGGACAGTGCAAGGTAAAAAAAGAGGGTCTGATACTTGTATGGGTGACTAGATCTGGTTTGGTGGCTGGAACATTTTAGCAGTAACAGTCAGAAAAGGAGCAGTAGTAAATATTGAGGCTGTATTTTTACTAAAGAGGTGAAACGCCACGTGACTGACCCTGCAGATCTCCATTCGGGTGGCGGCCTCCTCCATCTCCTCTCGCAGAGACTCAGACTTGGCTCCAGGCTGGAGTGTGCTCGGGTGACTGGACGACTTTGATGACTGGTGGAATCTATGGGGAAGTGAGGGACTATCTTAGACAATGATTTCACTAATAACAGAAGAATCATTTTTCATCCCAGTCATCACTCTATAACTTCTTTCACCTTGTTCGTGCAGAGTCCATGTCCAAAACAAGTTTAGCTAAGTGTTTTCTCTGTTTCTGGATGTTGGGAATATCCACCTTAAGGAGCAAACATAAGAATTTAGAATATGAAATTGCATAAGAAATGAATTATATTAATAGCTTTAAACGTTTTGGTCTTTGTCCGGCGAACCAGACGTGAGGAAACTTGTGTGGTCCCTCAGCCACTCACAGCGACTTCCATATGACAATTGTCCAATCAGCCACCCCTATTTGCTTTAATACAGTGATCAGTCTGGCTGTGACTTGTCGCACTCACCTCAGCAAGCACATACAGAGGCTCCACCACATCTCTCTCTATCTGAAACTCAAACTGGATCAGCTCCTGGGCCAACTTCTCTTCTGTATCTCCACATATCTTCAGCATCTTCCTGTTCGTTCACAGACAAATACATAGACACACAAAATAAAAATCTATAATAATAATCTATGACACATGTGGATCATTTTATATATCAATTAAATATCTATAAAGGTTATTAAAAGTAGATTTATCATAATATGTCTCCTTTAATAAAACAAATCCGACACTTACCCTAATAGAGAGTCATCTCCCAACACTGCAGCTCCTTCAACCAAACATTGTGCTAAGACTGTAAGTGGTAGTTTTTTCTAATAATGTAAAAAAGGAAAGAAAAACAACTAATTACATATACAAAACAAATTACTATATTTAACATAAACCTTTTATATTCTAACCCATTCTAAAACCCATTTTTATTCATTCCTTTATTTTTATCATATACATTTGACATACATGAGTACATTTGGAAAGAGCTAGTAAATGTCAGCGTTACACAATAAGTAATAATGCTGAATGGGACACTCACCGAGGGGGACTTGACAGACCTCTTCTCCAGGTCGGCCCCCTGCTGGCCCTGCAGACACGCTGTCAGCTTCTTATGGGTGCTATGACTCACTTGTTTGACCAGATCCAGGCGCTTCTCCACCTGCAACAGTGCACGCATCTTATTTTCCCCCAAGGCTGTTATTACCCAGCTTAATAACATCATTCACACCTGTTAAATTACTCTAGTGAGAAAAGCAATGGTGATAATTGCTTTCATTTAATCTTCAAACTCGTTGTGTACAGTGTGGGATGAGAGTGTGTCTCTGCTCACCTGTAAGAGGTCTTCACTCAAGACTTCTGTTTTTTCCGCCCTGTAAACAAGACATATAATATGAATGGTTAGGCAAGGCAGTTCGTTTGTAAACACTAGTTATGTGCAGTGGTGTTTTACGAAAAGGAATTACACAAATGATAAAACGTTACAATTTTATAGTAAGTAATTAACGTACAATAATACAAAAATATTCTATAATCTGAGAGTATAGTAAATTGTTGTATCCCGAGTGGTCTCCCATCCTTATTAACAAGGGGAAAACCTACTTGTGTTACGAAATCAGACAAGATCGATCCAGGCATTCTCAAAGCGGCCACAAGGGATAAAACGAGATACAAATTCCACATGACAAGAGTTCATAAGTCTACAATTTAGCTTTTAATGTATGTTTGCTGTCATTGTACCACTAATTTATTGTACACTTTAACTCACAAGCTTTCTGTCCAAGCCAAACGTGAACACAAAGAAAAACTAAACTCACGAGAATTTTCCACGACACACATGCATAATCTTGGGGCAATTTTATCTAACGAGATCTTGTGACACCAGATCTTCTCCCATCCTTAAAGGCTACACAATTTCATGTGTGCAGCAAGACTTCTTTAACAGTAATATTCTATTCTATCTCTATTCTAATGCTCTACTCATTTGTTGCTTGAGTGTGGGTTGAACTCATCCAGAAGTATTTTTGGATTATGTGGGTGGCCTTCTCAAATTTCAATCTGTTATTATCCAATGTATTATTATTGTTTAATCCTGATGCCAAAACACTCACAGCGCGGCAGGACCTAATTCAGAGGCCACTTGATCAAAGGTGGCTCGTCCCGCTGGGGAGCACTGTGTCCCAGAATGAGAGACTGGGGACTGAGCCAAATACTGGAGGAATAGCAACGAGGCAGATAAAACTACTCATCTGGAGCAGTCAATGAGGCATCACTCTTTTACTTATGCCATCAGCAGCTTGACTCACAGTAGTACTTCTTCAGCAAAGTACTTCCAAACTACAATTTTACAAAAAGGGAAAAGCAGGCAGCTTACTGTTAGTATATACAGTAGTATTATTAATGGCCGTATGCAGTAGTTATAGATGAGCATACAACATTTTGGCATACAATTATGAACACATGTCTATTATTGGTGGCTATTTTGTAGGAATGTATAACAATAACCAACATATTATTATTATTATTATGATATTGTATTGTACAAAGTCACAACATAATATTGTTTAAGCCTCTTTGCTTGAATGATTTTTTTGTTTTCGCAAACATTTAAAAAATAACAGCATATAAAAAACAGTAGGAACGAAACAGACCATGACCATTTCAGTGAAGGGAACACGAAGACATGAACGTTTTTAAGCAGCTTAATGTTTGAGTCTTTGCAATACGACAAATTATTTGTACCAAAGCCTCATCAAGGCATTTTAAAGGCCTCATAATAAATATTGTATCGTGAGATGCATTTTGTGATAGTATCAAACTGAGAGATTTGGATATATTTACATTCCTATTATTCTGTCATAAGGATTCTGGCATGTTTAAATATTTGAGCCCCAATGAAATCAACTGTCACTGTTTGACCACTGTTACTACATTTTGAGTCCCAAATCAAATCTTTTCATTTTTAACTGGACAAACTTATAATTTATTGACTCACTCACAAGTAATCTGTGTGCACCTCACACATAACATTATGCTTAATCAGTGTATCACCCATAATTTGTGCTTTTTCAGCTAGTCCAACATGCGGTCCAGACCTGCTGACCCTGTAGCTTTTCCCTAAAGGCTCTCACACACTTTACTCTCTCTGTTTCCTTTTCCTGTCTGCACAAACTCTTCCGGCCATTGTCCCTTTGACCCAGTCACTGCCCAATGGAAATTATGATCATTTTCTATTATTTATCTCAAAGTAAAAGTGAATTTTCCATTTCTATTGATTACAGGGACACCCTTGTGTCATTGTTGTCTTATATATTGTAGCAGAACTTTCATGCGTCATCACCAATACTCTTGAAAGTCTGGCAGATACTATAAATTCCAGTTTAAAATGTAATTTCATGCATAATAGACAATTATTAGCATCTTTAACCTTAGTGCCCAGAAGTTAGTGAACGGACATGGGAACTGGGTCAAAGCATGTTGGATCTAATCACAGCCAGCCTCCTGGATCAGTGAGCGAACAGGAAGTAGTTGTGGATACAGCACTTTTCCATAAAATGTGCAGCATGATACAGGGCTCTAAAACCATTTAGCTACTCTAAGTTAACAACAACTAGAAACACAGTAAACATTGCCATTGCAAAGTTGATCTATGCAATTATGGTTCATTTTAGCGCTGTTTTATAACTCCATAAAACAGTAAGACTTAAGTATGTAAAACAGTATTAAGCACCACTTCTATGGTGGGGGTTTGTACTGCAGCTGTGAGCCTGTCATTGTCAGTTGGTTTGGACTAAACCCATGAGGGCGGTGGAGCTGAGGGACTCTAATAGGAGGGAGACAGGACAGCAGCCCAGCAGTGAAATGTGAAACACCAGTCAGACCCAGCGTGGCAGAATGAATTAGCAATCAACCTGTCAGGCTCCGCTCTAGTCAGTCTGTCTGTCAGGGATACGAAGGCAAACCATTTTTACTCAGATACAAAGCATAATATTTTCAATTATCTTCCCAAAAATTGAAATATTTGATATCTGACAATTAATGCAACTGTATTGTGTGCGCACTAGATTAGGGCTGCAATAATTAATCAACTAATAGTGACATGTAGACTATAACTCTAAAACACAAGAAAAGAATAACGAATTTCCAGCTTTCATCAATACTACAATCTATTGCTAATTAAAAAAAATATTGCTAAATCATCTACAGTATATCTAGAAGCATTCACTCGCCGTGTCTCCACCTTTATTGGAATAGTAATTTGACTAGTTGACTAATCGAAAAATATAATGAAAAACTGCTGAGAACATAGGCTAAGAACTAAATATGTGATTGTATCTCAAAGAAGAAACTAGTTGGAATGAGTCAACAAAATAGCTATTGACCATTTCTTCAAAGACATAGGCAAGGGGATAAATGAAACGTAAAGGTGTTGCTAAACAAAACACACATTTCAAAATATATTTAGAATCCACAATGGTAATACAAAATACAAATTCTATACAAAAGAATGTAATACCACACACACAAAATAATAGTTGTTTCTACAATCTTACAATGTGGCCTTATACTAGTTCTGAAATAGATCCAGACTAGAAGAAAACTATTGCAGAAAGATCCACATTTGTTCAATTTAACTCACATCTATACTTGCTCAAATGAGTATCCAGTTTTGACACTAGTATTAGCATGGAATATCGCGGGGAACTTTCAGCTGTTTAAAACGGTTCAGCTCAAGTGACCTGAAGATAATGTATGTCAAATCTATTTTAATGCGGCAACAAATTATCAACTTTGCACCCCGGTTTCAAAAGGCCCATTTTATCATCATCGTCTTGTTTGTTTCCTCAACACTGGTATTTCCTGTGTTCGAACGGCAGCAGTTACAGCACTGCGCACAAAGCAAAGACCGCAAACTGTCACTGGCATAAACAGGAATATAATAAGCACGGAATGTGAAATCTAGACTTTATGAGTGTGGGTAAATAGTGAGCAGGAGCAGAGCTGAGTAAACACAGGAGGCTGGCAGTCGTGTGGGTGGTGTCAGCGGAGAGAGAGGGGAAGAGAGAGGGAGTCGATGGGGGGGGGGCAGGTTTAGGAGGACAACCATCTGTCACTTTAGAGGCATTCCTTTACCTGGAGCTGCTGATGACTAAATACACAAACACTCAATAGAGCAAAATGTAATAACCTAAGTGAAAGTGAAACAAAGTGAGAGAACTCCACTAAATGTGTATTCAGAAGTTCTAGTTCCAAGAGAGAATATATGAAAAAAACACTCAAATAGAAAATAATAAGCAAGTATACCCAACATGAATACTAACCAACATGAATGATCAGACAAAATATATATATATGTATCACATTTCCCCCCTCATATTGATCAATATCTATTTTTGATTCGATTTTAATTTGTCTAATAAAAAAATCCAGTATTTACTTCCTGAGCATAAACAAGACTGACTTTTAACCACTGCCATTTAACACAAAATAATCCATTTACTTCCTCCAAAGTCTTAACTCCAAGCCTTTTACTGACAGAGGATTGGCTTTGAACCTCTCGGTGAAAAAGATCGAAAGTGATAATTGACAATTAGAAATGATTGGACCACGATCTAGCAGTGCAGGGCAATTTTTTCTTCACTTCACGTCTGCCAACTGCACAGTAGTCTTGCATAATCAAATGTTCAATCTTGCGATATGTAAATGTGAGATGGCCATGTGCTCACCCTGCAGCGCTCTGCATGGCTTATGACAGCATAAATAATCTATGTGGGCATTATCAAAACGTGAATAAAACAGCACTTGTAGTCCTGGACATATTGTGCTGTAATGAGCCAACATGTGACCGTAGTCTACAGGTTCAGACCCAGGTTTAGACTGTAAGAAGAACACAATATAAGCCAGAGTTGTGAGTTTTATGTGCTGTTCGTCCTGTGTAGTGGAGCAGAAGGGTTCCAGAGACTCAGCACTGCCTCCAACCCTGGCATCAGACACACAGTCACACATACAAGCGTTAAAGATGAATATTTCTACAGTAAATGTTTTCACTGTGCAGTGCAAATGTATTCAAACCCTTTTTTCTTCCAAAGACAAGATGCAAACGTTGGTAGGACGCAGACTTACTAAAACAGAGAAAGCCTCTTACTGTAGTTGTCCAGTAAACTAGGTCACACTTCGGTTAAGTATGCAAGAATAACTGTGAGGGGAAGGCACATTGCACGTTTGGACCAAAACAATTGTCCTGATGTTTTGACTGTTGAAGGTCTGTGTTGCGGTTAGAGGTCATGTTTCTAAAAGTCTAAACATACACTTTACCTCAAGTTATTTAATATGCAGTACATTTTGAGGATGGAAATTTAACTTACATAATGTGTTTGGTTGAAGCAGTAGTATTTTAGAAGTATGACTATTTGGGAGTGTTGCCATAGCGATTGACAAAAATATATAGCAAAGAAGTCCTCAAAATGTTGAATATAAAAGCCACACGTACAATTATTTCCACATTAATGGTGCACTATGTTACTTTTCTGGTGTAGGGTCCACTATACGTACTTTATTTGCTTTGCTTGGCCCTGGAGTGTACCACAGTATGGCATTAAACATCCCCATCTCAAGTAGGGATGTGAAGATCATTCAGTTAATCGATAATCGTGATTATTCAGGTCACAATATAATAGTGAGAACCCAAAAAATAATAATCGTGACAATTTTAGAAGCGAAATTAAGTACCTTTAGGTCAATCTATCATCCAAAAAATAGTCTGTTTACTTTATTTTGTCATTCAGAAAGTTCAGTTTCGTAAAGCCGGTCACAAACTTGTGGAACAGTAACGGTAAAGAGTTCACTGTTGCTTGGTAACAGTCTCAATAATCGTGAATAATTGTTAAATCGGGATGTTTTTTCTCACAATAATCAAAACACTAAACATTTGATACCGTGACATGCCTAATCTCAAGCAGGGGATGAAACTAGCCCGAGTAGTTACAGGTCAGATCTGTGGAGCGGTGACCACACTCAAGGCGTTTGCATGCCGGCAGGAGAGCCGGACAAGTTGCCAAGTCTTTTTCAAATCAATTGTCCAAAGTGCATGTAAAACTGGGCAGCGTCAGTGTGTTTACTTGCGCTGTGAACTAATAACATGTGAGCAATCATGTCTGAAAAGTCAAATGCTCCACATAAAACAGATCACTTATCGATGTTTGAAAAAAGTGGAGTTATATGTAGAATATGTATATGTTTTTTATAAGCAATTATCACTGCAAAGTTTTGGTGCTTTTGCTAAATTACTAGTCGATCTTAAACTGAACAAAATAAAAACAAAATAAATAAATGCAAGAAAGACAAGAAAGGGGCAGGTCACATGCAAAAACAATCAATACAAAATAAGTTTTGCCTCAAAGTACACAGAATATTTGACATCCACATGGGGAAAAGAAGACAATAACAATGCTTCTGACGTTTTGTTGAAAGCATAATAATAGTTGGGCTGAAGATCTATTGTTCATGCTTTGTGTGCGCACTGGTTCTGGTGAATGAAGGGAAGTGACTATGTTGAGGAGCAAGGCATGTGTTTGGGATTTTATCAAGCAATTCCATCTACAGTTCTATTCAAGACTTTGGTTGGGTTTTTTGTTATTTTCCTTCTGTTGCTTCTAGGCTTTTGGGTTGGGTTCATTCAATACAAACTGTAGAGTGCTTAACTTAAAAAGTGCTTTTGATACGTTATTGTCATAGTAACTTTACTTTATCATTCAGAGGTTTGATTTCATAAAGCTGATCACTAAGAATGGTAATCCATAAGACAATGTGAATTAGGACTGTCACAATGATTATTAAAAGATAATTAGGGGTGCTGCCCGGTGGTGGAGTGGTTAAGGCACCGCACACGTATGCCAGGCTCCAAGTGCAGCCGTATCGTGAGTTTGAATCCCTACTCTGACAATTTACTGCATGTCCTCCTTTCTCTCTCATCCCCCCATTTTGTCTTTCCTCTCAATTAAAGCAAATTAAAAACAAAAAGATGACTAATTAAATTATGGTTTATTTTTGTACATTAAGACTTTTTAAGTACATTTCAATCAATCATTTTTACATTTTAAAGCTGCTTTGTTGTGAATTGGTTTAGAATCTGTACGGATAACAATTACTATTAACAAAATATGAATAAACATATATTTGTCTGTCATTTAACATGGTCTTATTACAGTTTACAGGACAAATAAATGCATGCTTTTTTGTAAGGGAGGAGACAGCCTTTTGAGGGAATCAAAGAGAGAATGTTCCTTGTGTGTGTGAAATTACATCATCTCCCTTTTGATGGCCAAAATGGCTCTTGACAAAGCCTCTTTATGACCTCCCCGGCCTGTACGGTGGCATCTTTTAGAGGCACTAATGGTGTTAATTCAAAGCTATCAACACAGCGCTTTTGTACTGGAATTAAATCTGACCAACAAACACGGCTGACTGTTGTATTTCTAAAACAACCAAAACTGCGCAACTCACTGCAATGTGCCACATGTTTCTGACCAATTAGAAAAAGTAAAAGGGAAAAGCCACATTCATATTCAAGGGCTGGCCCGTGTCACCTGTCAGTGAACATATGCTCTCCCAGCGCAGGCCATGGAGTGCACTTGTAAAAACTTTGTACTGAATTTAAAATAGGAAGGATAATTATTTTTACATGATCTACAAAACAGTCCATATCTATTTAGAAACTCTGAGGTCTGAGTCTGTAGATTAACAACAAATTATTAGTATGTAACCAAAAGTTTCTATTAATTGTGAAGCCTGCATGTAGTTATAGGCTAAGGGCAAAAGGAAAACACTTGGGAATGAGGATGCTAGCATGTGCAATTAAAAAGGGTTTGTAAGGCTTGATGCTGAAACTTTTCCTAAAGGCAAAAATTCTGCAATTATCCTTAATATGAAAATGAAAGATAAAATGTAGCTTCAATGGTACATGTAGGCCTTCCCCCTCTTCATCATTATATGCTGGAAACAATCTTGAACCAAGCTGTCCTAGACCTAAATAGGACAGTGAGTTGGGAATTGAGAAATGGGTCAAGAATAAGGGAGGGTTATTGGAGCTGCTTCAACCTGGCATGTTTGGACATGACACACGCTGTACTGTAAAAGGCAGTGATGAATAGCATCAGATCTTAGCTATTAGATCACCGCTAACAACGGACAAATGATTTCCACGTCATGTAATGATGACACGCTGTTGTATCTGCTCCATAGCATATGCATGAGTGCACATACTCCAGTATAGTCCTAATGCACAGAGGGGATTGGTCAAACTGACGGTCACATGGCACACATCTCACCCTCAGGAGCAGAGCAGCAGCAGCAGCAGCAACCTTGGACCAAGAGATGCTGACACAGCCCACCTGATCACCAACCCCCACTCCTTTACATCTCCAATATCTATCTGAGATAAAACTGGTAGTACTTTGTTACCAATGTGAGTAGAACCAACTGGTCTGCTATTATTTCAAATATATCTCACAGCAGGCTGGTCCCAGGTTCAACTCCTGGCTAATCTGCGTCGTGTAGAGTTTGCATGTTCTCCCTGCGTCTAGATGGATTTTCTTCCGGGCTCTTTATTCCCCATACACCTAAATTGGGTAATCCAAGAAAAAGGCACTCCTTACCATAAGCCTTGCCTGCAGTCACCAGAGCTACAGGTTGTTCCAGCACCATTGAAGGATTCAAATGCAGTTCCTTAAAATAACTCTAATTTTAAATGATTTTAAAGTAAACGGATTATTAGTCAGGCTTGCTTTTTACTCGGTATAAACAAGAACTGCAGATATTGTAATAGGTTGGGTTCCCACTTACTTCCTAAGACTAAAGCCATGACATGGAGCATAATGTGTGAGCACATTACTGAGTTTTATAGCAATTATGTAAAGTTATTTTATCCCTCTTTGTGGTCCTCTTAGCGATTGTCAAAATCAAGTTCCAAGAATTGTTAAGACTCTATATGGGCAGGGTTAAAAGCAAGGGCATTACTGATGACTAAGAAACCACCCATCAGGTGTAGCTGTCGTAATGGCCATGATCAACAGGAATGTCACAAAATACATTCCAATGCAGGTATCGAGTATTGTGTAAACACATTGTCAGTTTTCAGTATTCCCAACGCATCTGGTACTTTGTAATAAGTCAAATCAGACCTCAAATCAGAGGGTGGTACAGCAAGATATGAAGCTTCTCTTGTGGTGTGCTGTGCAAATGATCTCTATGATAGAAATATGGTGTTTCTCATTATGGCCTGAAAGAAAAAGTCAGACTCAGCAGGCTGCTCAGCTGGTCATTGACAGCTTCATGAATAGCACTTAAAGGCTAGTGTATTGAGCTTTAACAGACGCACAGATATGAAGTGATCAGTCTTCTTCTTGCCCACGTCCAGCCTCACACCCACATGGACCATAATGAGTCACACTACCTTGGTTTAAAAAGAAGAGAGGTGTCAGAGAGTTACAGAGATAGGACAAACCGAGCCTGCAAGGTGTGTCCATCTACAGCCACGTGCCACTTACACCAGGTCCAACCCAAAAGAACTGTCAGCTCAGAGGTGATGACTATAGGGTCCAAAAGCACCCAGTTAAAGGTATGATCCAGGATTCAGAATGCAAACATTTGACAGAAAATCATGAAGTGCAAGTCGTTGTAAAGCCAACATATAAAGTTTGAATAATGATTTAAAACCCAATCTAACGAAAAGGTTTAAATACGACCTTCAGAAATTCACTGAATCGATAACCCACGCCTTAAGGTGCTTCCCTCCTAACAGCTGACTGTACTGCGTAATAAAAACAGTGCGCCGTTCCCCTTTTTTCACACGTCGCAGCCAACACCGCATCTCTGTGCATCATATTGGCAGGTTTGATGACAAGGGATAAATCCAGTCACTAATCAGCTCCAAATCATTACTGCAGCACGGTTTAAGGGACTTTACGGTGTGACTGGTGCATTTGTGTCGGTGTGATCATGCTACAGCCTATTTAATGTATGTTCGTGGGCAGGTGGAGAGCAATGCGCCCACACGCTGCTGCTGCGGTAGCCTGCCCTGTTCCAATGGACATTACGCAGAGATGCCTTGGATCAGCCCTTATCTTTTGTTCCCCACTTCACTTACATGCCACAGCTAATTGGCTGATAACAAACAACAAAAGGCAGGCTCTTAAGTCACATCTTACCAAAAGCGCATAAAAGCCCTCTCTAATTGCCTTCACCTCACCGGTAAGACGGCGCGTGCAGTGTCGGCTTACCTTCCCACCGTTTGGTTGGCGAGCTGTCGCATCCGATTGAATTGCTTCTTCATCTTGAATATTCTGGCGTTAGCACCTACTGTAAGGAAGAAAATTGTGCATATTTCCTCTCAAAATAATGGGCTGTCCTGCGCAGCAGTGTGACATAAAATCCTGTCTTCCATGTTTCCTCTTTGCGCATCTTGTTCAGTGGTTACATTTTCCTCCAGAATCCTGTTCTATCATCCCTATATTAGCCCCATTGCCGTACTCTGCGTAGGGATGCTGAGCTCAAGCGTTTCGCCGCGAGCACAGACAGAGCAGCGGCTGCGATTAAGGGCGGCTGCGCAGCAAGGAACTCTGGGAAGTGTAGGAACTGCACACAGTTTTATTGTACTGCGTATCAGCCTACATTTGAGCGCATGTCTACATCTTAACCATGGTCACTGGGACCATTCTAAATATGTTTTAAATTAAGTGTCAACATGTTATTGTTTTTTATTGTTCAGTTGTTTATAGATGTACTTATGATGAAAGCAACAGGCTATAGGTCTAAAAGCTTTTAGTAATGGGCAATAACAAGCCTAATGGTCAAACTTAGTTGTAGTTTAGTTGTTTCAAAGTCATAACCTTCTCATTTTCATTTATTTTTGATTGACACCAGGTAGACCTAGAATGAGGCCAATGCCGTTAGGCTTATCAAAGCCATGCATTTTCTTCAAATTAGAAAGTTGTCTCTGATTGGCTCTTTCTAATGAAGAGTTGTGGGTTTCACGTGTAATGACGACGCATGGCCACCAGGAGTCAGCCTTCATCTGTTGAGCATTATCTGGGCCGATGCATATTCTTCCGCCTCTATATTATTGTCCGAACAGCGCTGCAGGGCTTGAACTAGTTGTTTATAAATACATTCTGAGCTTAATTGATCAAATCAGGTTTTATTCCTTCATGTGAATTCAGGCCTAGGCCAAATTGATTTAATGATGTGCTTTAAATATTTAAATGTTTTAAATTGAGTGCTTGGGTGTAATGTTTATATGTCTCTCATGTTCGGAAAAATATACAAAAATAAGCTTATTTATTAATTTGAAATTGACATAATAATTACACTGGATGAACCAAATACAGTGTTTCAAGTGTTGAAGCGAAAATGCTAATTTTCAACACCTGTCCATGGGGGGCTTTTAGAACTTTTAAGTTAATTGTTGCTATAGCATAGTTATTTCACTAGGGGGCAGTTTCTACTGTGTCCCTAATGTTTTTGTTACCCACCAAGCCCTATAACTACCGTTTTTAGGTTCTATAATGTGCAGTCGTGCATAAACTTGCTCCATTTGACTCTAAAGGTTGTACAAGCTGAAGGTTGTGTCATTCCGAAGATAATGCAATTTATTATAGACAATAATGATACTGTCAGTCAGTGATGTTAGAACAAACCATTTTCCTTTGTTTGGACAAGAAAATAAGGCCCAAGATTCAGTGAACCATATGGTTACAGGCGCTGTGACAATGGCTGCGTAAACAGACACATACGCTCTTATTTGTGACGCCTCTTTGCTCATCGTCATAGCTTTAACAGGTGGGTCACACCAATGTGCCGTGGGCTCTGGGGCTTCAGGCAGTAAATGATATAGAGAAATGACTCTTGTCTGGCCTCATTAATCTCCTTTGCTGC
Organism: Chaenogobius annularis; assembly: GCA_015082035.1. NCBI lineage: Eukaryota > Metazoa > Chordata > Actinopteri > Gobiiformes > Gobiidae > Chaenogobius > Chaenogobius annularis. The sequence continues at coordinate 2,395,791 of BJKM01000013.1, read as the reverse complement.
AAACTGAGAGGGGTGGACCATGCCTCAGCCTTGATCTCCACCTTTTGACCTTGTTTGATCATTTGTTTTCATTAGTCCCCCACTCAGCCCAGCCCAGACTGCTAAAGCTGCGAGAGGATCTCCAGGGGTCTTCTCTTACTTCGGACCCTACCCCCAAAAACGTACGGATACACATAGTCTCTGGACAGTCCTAAATCAAGCATGGATGATTTCTTACATCCGGACCCAAATCTTACGCTCTCCCACCAATAATCTCACTACAGTGACCTGAACATGAAGTACTAAGGTTGGATTTCAAGGGGATTTAACTCGGGAATGCAGTAACAATCATGTACATCCCAAAAATGTTACCATTTTTCATCCAATCTCCTGCTGTTTCCTGTCACTAACTCTATTGCATTGACATCTGGGGACTAATTGGCTCCCGGCTTTGGTAATGAGGCCTTTGGTCAGGTCATAACCCCTCCACCTGATGACCCAGAGTGCCACTGATATGTGGGACACTCTCCAAGAAAGCCCTTTTGTTCTTCTGCTACTTGTAACATTTCTAAAGGGTCAAAACAATTACAAAATGACCAGAATGTATAGGTCTTTAAGCATGAATTATTGAGCGCACCGAGACCTGTCCACCATCCACTTTCTGACAAAGGAATATGTTGTCACAATACTAGGATTTCAAACTCGGTTTTGATACTAAGGAATATGCTCCATAATACCACAGTTAACCTTTTTTTTTTTTTTTTAAACTGCACTTTTTCAAGACAATAAATTGGCATTTTCACCCAAAAAAATAATGATACTTTTCTTTATGTTATCATATAATGTTAGTTGTGATAGAGTTCAGGATCATTCTGAAACTGCTCAGGAAAGGCTTGTCTTGTTTATGAGATTTTTTTCACTATCAATACTTGTTCAAATGATTGTCTAGTTTCAATGACAAGACAAATCACGGCAACATCATGTGACAAAGAAGATTGTGGGTAAACTGTCAAAACGGTCAGGTAAACAAACTCTATCCGAAAAAACAACCTTTATAAAATACTGAAGACCAAATTAACCTCATTGGACGAGTTTTTTAGTTTTAGTATAATTTAGTATCTGATTCTCAATACTTTTGACAACCCTACAAGGAAATACAATTAGATTAAATTAAAATAAATGCTTTTCCTTTCAGAAGGTGCTCCTGGTAATTTGGTAGGTTGGCAATAAACTGAATATGTTGCTCTAAACACTGTCTATATAAATGGAACTCTTGAATGAAATAGTTCTGCACTTCCTTGAAATAACTTATAAATTATTGCATTCACTTTGTAGAATGTACACAGCAATACCAAGCAGCAGATGGACATGTCATTGACTTGGCTTTTGAAGAGTGGGTGTGGATACTCGGGGCTCTGTGTTCTTTCAGGTGAGACGTCGCAGCCAGAACAGACTGTGCAGGGCATTTTTAAAAGGTTATCTAAGGCCATAATGAGCCACAGCCAGCTCAGCGCCAGCACTAATGAAAACACTGGGCCTTCTCAAAATCCACCAAAATACAGGGCTCATCCACATGCACTGCTAAAGTGATAGTGATCGCACACAAAACTGTGGTCAAGCTAACAGTTCAAGTTCTGGACAGTAGATTCATTTATCATGTCATGCTAAGCCATCGCAATCTGGTTATTGTTCAGTGACTAATGTTCTCCTAACTCAACGTGCATTCAATCTTAACTCACCTCTAGATAGATACCTGTGATGTCTAATGAGAATAAGCAGAATAAGCAGAAGGGCGCATGCATCATGTTGACTGCCACACTGCCAAAATGAGTTTAATTTGTACAAATGTTGGTCAAATCAAAATGCAGCTCATCATTTTATTTCCATCCAACGTACACCATGAAAGCTAACATCATTCAGAAACCGCCTCAGATAAAATGTTATCCTATTTGACCTTTTATCACCAACTACAATCATTTTGAATGTGAAGCAACATCAAAAGCCACATCATTCTTTACTGTAAGCGCACAATACAGCGGCATGTGTTATGTAGCATTAGCTCCGTAAGTGTTCCCATATTTCATGCTTGTGGCACGCTCTTCAGTGCCACCTCTTCATAAACTCGGCTGTGGAGTGTTTGCCCAGGTGTGGTTGTACTGCAGCTGCACTCATGTTGTCATTACTGGGTTTTGTTCTGACTCTGTACGTGCACACACACGCTAGCGCACCTAAAGCACCGGGTTTACTTGAAAGAGAGCTCCAAAGACATGTTTGCTTGTGTTTAGGATTGGTTATGTAAGAGCACTAAGCCCGGAAGATTTAAAACAATTAAAGACATATTTTACTGAACATGTTTCATTTGAATATGCAATTTTTAGAAGATCAGTTATTCAATCCAGTTTTAATTCTATGGTGCTTTAAAACAACAAACTAAAGTAAGACTGCTGGACCACAACAAACTATTACTACTGGTGTGTGAGTTTTAGGAATATTTTTTAATGATAGAAAAGTGAGACATAAGTTAGAAACTTTTAGTTTAAGCCCACACAACATTTCAAGACTTTCCTTGTAGAAAGAAGGCCTCAATAAGGCTTTGGCATTTCACAGATTTGAAAGACCTTGCATTTTATGACTGAGGTGAGTGACTGGAGGAACAGGCCAAGCCCTCCCTGCACTGGCACATGCTTGGGATGGAGAGATTTACCGGAACAAAACCATGAGGAAAGGAAAACAGAAAAGAAAACTAAATAATAATAAAGCTCCATTAAAAAGCTGAACCTCTGTTGACTTTGGTGCAACATTGTTCAAATAAATACTAACTGTTAGGGTTCAACAATTAGTACCAACTTCTAACTATCCCAGCCATTGAAAACAAGGCTGATACAACACAAACATCCATTCATACTCTGATTCATTCACCGAACTCATTTTCCAAACCCTAACAGGAATTTGAATGGTAACTGACTGAAATAGTAAAAATGTCAATAAATCGTTGTACAAAAAGGGGGCATTATTTCCCAGGATAAGTATTATGTAATGTTTACCCAATGCTAATGAGCGTCGTTAGCCTTTGAGAATGACTTCATAATGTCCAATAATATGTTTGCATTGGCCTTTGAATGTTTCCTCAAAGCGCCTTGCATGTTTTATCACTAGTTTGTGTTCATTCGGTTTGTGGACATAAAGTCAAGTGTGTTGTAGGTCGGCCCTATAATCATGCTGTTTTTTCCTCCTCGGAGTTGAGGAATGTAGGAAGCAGAGAAGAGAGCCGGGATGAGTGACTGAGTGACCTTACACTTCCCTCGTCCCGGAGCTGAACTCCATTAGCGCGGCGCACTCTGTAATTTAACCAGCAACCTCTTATCATGTTTGTGCTGGGTCTTCCTCACCGCGTTGACAAAGTGCCCACAAGTCTCTCTACAGTCAGAGGGATTTGAGGTACTGTAGGGTCATGGTTTGTCACCGTAGGAAGTTTTTGAAGTTTCTACAAAGTTTTACAAATTGTTGTTTACAAAAATAAAATCAATAACTTTGACTACAACTAAAATCCTGATTTGGTATATATGATAAATAAAAAGAAATAAGCAAAGCATAAGCAAGTGAATAGACCCTTTTGTATCAGTGGATTATGACTCATATTATGACTCATAACTAAATACGTTCAAGCCGTTTGCTGTCCTATGTAAAAAATCGTGTCAATTTGGGACAAAAAGGGTTAAGCGCTGGTGAGTTTCGTCTAGAGAAGCCATAATTTATAAAAAAAAAGAAAAGAAGAAGTGGCTGCGGTTACATGCACACTCCAAATTTGATTAAGGTCACATTTCTGGAGTTGTTCGACCATTGAAATGAAAGCCGACGTGTGCACTGATTTATTTCTGTCCCAAATGCACATATTTTGCGGCTAGCATGTCATTTTAACTCCATAAATCTGATTGGTCTTTGTGTGCATGTAAACATAGAATTGAAAAATAGGCAGCAAAAATCAAACAAAAACTTACATCTTGAACTGAACCAACATTTAGAATCAAAATCTCATCTTGACTCATTATTGCGGAAAGCTTTCTGGTATATAATGTTGAAAGGTTTGGTTGGGGCAAAAATAAAAGGCTGATATGGTATTCAATTCAATAACATAATATTAGTAAGCGGACATTATGTGTTTTAGAATGGCACAATACTAATCAAATTATTTCTATGTATTTCTTAGATTACAATTCATATCCAAATGGTATCAGGAATGCTATATGTTAAGTGTAACTAATTGTCAAAATAACTCTTCTCTCATCCCAAATCTCTCCTTGCATTGATCTATTTTACTGCACAATATAACTCTTTCTTCCTCACAGGTTTTGTCTCAGATGCACTCACACAGGTAATCCATAGAACCCTGTCATAGTGTCCCTGCCTCCATGTGTGACCTCAGTGCTGCAGACGAGTCCTGGGGCTCTGGGACCACACAGCCTTGTCATGTGGCTGCGATCAAAGAGACATCAGGCCTCTCTGACAGGAACCACAGCCTTGTATCAACCAAACAGAGAGCAGCCAGTGAGGCAAGGGCAGCTCTCAAGGCTCAAACTGGTAACTCTACATGAAGATTAGTAATAGAGACTTAGGCAGTTGACAGGGCTGAGTACCTCCAGAGTCCAAATCAGAACATCTAAGAGGGGAAGCTATGTAAAAATGGTCTTCTTGGTAAGATCAGTTCGGTTTGCATCTATAAGTTATGGTGTTCTTGCAGTTTGAAACAAAGCCTGGCGCACTACTCTTGTCTCATATCTGATTTACAGCCTTTTGAAATGTTGACACATTTAAGAGTTGTGCTAAAATCATCATCCAAATCTGTGTTCAAGAATACGGATTCATGTTTTTCTAATGTATAATAATAATAATAATGTCATGTAATGTCATTTTTATAATTTTATCATTGATCAGTGTTTTATGTTGCACCTTAATGCTGATAATATTAATAATAATAATAATAATAATAATAATAATAATAATAATAATAATAATAATAATCATAATCATAATCATAATCATAATCATAATAATGCAGTAATAATAGGCCAACTCTTTAGGATGTAACTAAATACATGTACCAGAAATATGTATTCAGAATGCAATTACTCTTTCATTTGGCGGTATTCAGAATACAGTTACTCTTCAACAATCAAAGGAATACACTGTGGTACTTGGTCACACAATTTAGGCTTCAAACTGTGCATGATTGGTGATTAAAAAAAAATAGAAAACACAGCTCTTGTGATGAATGCATTTGGGTTTTTTCCATCTCCATCCATCCCGCTCACGACTCCCATAAAAACAACCGTTGGCATTCACGACAGCCAAACACAAAAAATAGGCTACTCGCAAGATGATAAAGTAGACTTACTTCTATTGATTGATTTTATTTTCAGGGCATAGCTAGATAAATGAATTTGTTTGGTCAATAAACAGAAGTCTTCATTTACTCCTGCATTTGAAGGGTGTCACGCCTTATTTAAGACTATTTTCAATATTCCTGGGGACACCCTGAAATCATTTTGCAAACCCAAAAGCGGTCTAGACCCCAAAGTTAAGAACCACTGCTCTAAACAGTCGTAAATAAGATCAGAAGAAATTATGCAACATACATAACGCTGTTTTTAATCCTATGTTGTGTTTTTACTACACTGCCTGTCCAAAAAGAAGTCTCCACTTCAATTCAACCAAACAAATATTTTAGGCATGAGCCTCCTCCTGGATAACTGCTGCAGGTGATGATCTTTCAGCTGCAACACAGTAGTCAAACCCAACTGATGCAGGGAATGGTTTCTCATTTCTGAAACAATCATGCGGAAAGACAAATCCCGTGGTCATGGAAAATATGTCAGTGTGTTTGAGAAGACACAACACAATATTCAGTGGTCTGAGTGGGATTTAAATGAGCAGAGCCACAGCTGCCCAAATGTCCGTGATTGATGCATAACAAGGAAAAAGGTATTGCTTCACAAGCCCTTTTCTTCTATAGACACATTTGTGAGTAATTTTAGACAGCATTATCTCCACATTTTGAGCCTAAAACTACACATGCAGCTTGTTTTTCCCTTCAAAACCCACAGTGGAAAATTGTAGTCCTTGATATTTTCTCTAATTTCCCACAGGGCTGTGCTAATGCCGGCGTCTTTGTTGAAAGCACCTGTTCTCCACTGGAACAATGAGCCACATTTTGATCCAAGACAAACTCCCTGAGGGACACAGAGCCTTCGAGGCTCCACTCGTGGATATCTAGTGTCCACTGTCGGCTGTGAAGGGCACCGTTACCAACAAACATACCGGTACATTGAAGGAGGAGCTCATGCTAGCTAAGGAACAGATCTACTGTGACATTTAATAGCAAATAACATATTGACAGTGATTCATGGAATACCATTTAAGTTTGCGTTTGACTAAGCAAATAAACTAAGACAAAATGTATATTTGAAAAAATATATTTCCTAACAACAAAACAAACAACAGAAAAGTCAATGTGTTGTTTTTAACTTTGCAGTCATCTGGACTCTGTTTTAGAAAAAACTAAAAGTTTCGACTCTCATCCAAGAGTCATTCTTGGGTCCAGATGACTACAACTGAATCTTTTTCTACAATGGAACACTCCCGGACGAATGAGGGATTACACCGACATGTTTCTGTGTTTTATGTTGCTCCTTAATGCCGAAACAAGTTCCTATGTTTGTGAATTCTGTTCATTGACAATGGCAATAAACCTTTTTCTGATTTCTGATTTCTGATTCTCTTCTCACTACTCATAATGAATTACAAATACATTTTTAAAAATCTACTCAAAAAGCACAATTACCTACAAATTCTACTCAAATACAGTAACGTGAGTATTTGTAATTAGTGTAATTAAATGTACTGTATATACTGTACTATTTATACAGTATATACAGAATAAATAGTACAATATACATACTATATATATAGAACTAATATATGACTTTATTGTTACCTCAAATTACCCTGATTGCCATATTTGACCCCATAAAATACTTTTTTACTTTGAAGAGGCGGAGCTTATCAGTCAATGGCCCTGTTCCTATTGCCTTTTACAATTGACAAAATGTAAAATTATGATCTACTTGTTATAGTTTAATATAAAGTATCATTTGTCTCCTTTAATGAAAATACATGTGGAAGTGCAATAGTTTACCTTCTAAATAGAACAATATGGTAGATGTTTTGTAGCTTGTGTAGGACTTAGCTGGAGCAGAGCATGTAAGCTGGGTTGAGCTCCAACCTGCCACAGGGCTCTGGTCCCAATCCAGGAGCTGCACTGAGGGATAAGACCTTTTTACAGGATCAAGTGCAGAAATCCATTCTGGCCATCCCTTTAGAGCAGATAAGATGCTCTTTAGGATGGCTCCGGAGAATTTATAGACATTTTAAATAGCCTTAGCCCAAGACATTGATAGCTGCCTGATCTGCCTCTTGGCTCACCTCATAACCCTGTCATTAGATGGTTTTAGCACGCATCATGCTCTGGACGGTCCTGCAGTTGTTTGGCTTTGTTTGCTCTTCAGCAGAGAACACTGAGATCATCTGTCAGCATACTTTTGAAACTGTTTCTAAAGTAATTTGGTGCATTACACAAAAGGCTTGAAAAGTGTAAAAAGTGAACAGCCACTTTAGTCTAGCTACAGTATTATCAGCTCCAAAAATAGAGCCAATCATTTCTTAAAGTGGTTACAGAACAGTATGCAATCAAAAAAATATGTTAAAACAAATTTGCTGTGCGGACGAAAAATAATACAAAGGGTGTGTTCACACTTTCACATTCACTACACCAAATTTGGGACTTAAACCCAAAACTAAACTTTGACCTGACCAGAGCTACACAAAGACTTGTAAAGGACCAACCTTAAGTCCACATCAGTGCTAAAACGGGCTCAATTTAAGCGTGGACGCACCCAAAGGTATGTATTTTGTATATTTTGCAAACTTAACAAACATAAAGCTATGGAACCATTTGTAAATGTGTTTCTGTTATTCTTGGGTATAGATTCGTCCACTTCCATGTAGCATCCTGGACTCTCTCTTACAACCGGTGTTAATGAAACAATCACTGCACTTTCCGTTTCCATGGCAATTTACAAGTCAAAACCAGATATTAAAAGTCCTCAAAATGGCCCCTGCTGTATGACGAGAAGCTGAAACAATACAAGAGTATATGTTCAGCGGGCTACAGTAAACACTCGATGTCATCAGTTTGGGCGGCAGACGGGACTGTGTTAACAAAGAGCACTCTGGGTAATTGTCTGTGATGTCCAGGGTTCTTGTGAAATGACATGTTGCAGCCGAGTGTTTGTGTGTCTAATGAAGACCTACGTAAGCCACTGCTTATGTTGGGCTGCGTTCTAAGGGAAATAAAGTTGGAGGAGAATTGTATGACTTATTTATTTGTACGTTCAAGGTCATTCTCTTTGTAGGTGATAATTAAAACTGACAAAAAGAGTAGTTGGGAGCTCTGAATACCTTGAAGATTTCGTCAGACTATAGACAGCATGCAAGACATAAATTGTAGCTCAGATACGATAAGATATGATCGTCTTTATTTGCCTCACAGTGGTTGCACCGCTAAGTTCAAGAACAGTACAGAAGAATAGAAAGATGCAATAGAAAATCAAGATAAATAACTATTAAAAATCAATTTTAATCTAACACAATATTGAGCAAGTAACTTTAAAAAATAAGGCAACAACACTATTATGTACGATAAGCGGCTCTGACTAAGGTTGTACAGTGCAGCATGGACATCATAAATAGCAAGTAAAGTGACTTAAGAGCGTTGTACCTGTGGTGAGTTACATTGTGTTAAAGTGTTGCACATGATTACAACAGGTGGATGACAGTGTTAGCAGTGTTCATTGTACAGTCTGACAGCAGAGAGACTTCATGCTTCATGTTTTATACTGCATGCAACACCAGATTGTATTAGATGAGTATGAGACATGCACAGCAAATACAGAATATCCCACCCTCTTTGCTATATCTGCCTGGCACTGCTAACCTAGAATGGATGTTCTTATCTATGGTTCAATTTCATTCATCCTCAAAAAGGTTTTTTCAATGACATTTTAAACACCTCCTGCATTCTGAGCATCCTAATTATTCTCCACAAAGAGTTTACAAGCAGTTTTAACAACTTTCTGAGCTGAGAGCAGAGTAAAGCTAACTAACATTAGCACGCGAACAGTGCACTTTCTGCATCGGGGGCAATAAACATGCTCTACAATCAGATGCAGACAGCACACAGCAGCCTCAATATATCTGTACTGGGGCAAGACAGAATTTATTTTATTACATCGGAAGAAAAAAAATCAGGTTCAGTCCTTTTAACATTTGCTTATAATATACAGTTAAGCCAGGTGTTTCCACAGAGTGGGTTACAGGGCCCTGAACCATTCTGGTTCTTTAAACAGTATTTGACTGGTAAGAGGTTTATTAACGGAATTAACTATTCAAAAGAATAATATTAAAACTGTTTCAACTAGTTTTGCATCTTAAACTGATTACCGTCATCAACTCAATTTTTTGGTGTCAGTTGCTCGTTATTTTGGGTGTCCTGGTCTGGACACTTTTCTAAACCATAAAAAAGATTGATTATAAGCAGTTGTATGGACCTCAGCCCTTCTGTCACAATATCCTATGGTACAAACTGCATGCTTTTTCTTTGAGTTGCACCATGTATTCAGCACAACTCAAATCCATAGCTCTACAAGCGGTTACACAAGTTACACATCGCAAAGTCAAACAAGAGCTGCGCACTGAGCATAAAGGGCAAACCAGGACCCAGTATCTATAAAATCCCCCTGACATGCCTGTTTATCTTGTGCTCATGAACTGTGCAAATGCAACTATGAGGATTAGAAAGCATAACACACACAGTATATCTTCATATAAGGTGGTGTCTGAGAGATGAGATAAGGGGTTTAGGTGAAGGGGGGGTTGCCTATGGGGTGTTACTCTGACTGACATGGTCGCTCTGGGGTAATCCTGATAATCCTCCGTTCGCTCTGGGTGTGGAGGGACCCGACAACCTTTGACCCCAACGCACACATCTTAACACTCTTCCTCTACCTTCACATGCCCCGAACTTGCACTGGCATTTCAGAAATCTTCAGTAGTGCAGCCCATCACATCAGCAGACAGCAAACGATTCACTTTTATGGATTCTTAAAACTGACCAATCATGTTTGTTATGAGCAGTGTGTCCGAACTGTACAAATGGACAATTAGGCAGTTTATATGATTGTTTTGTTCACACGAAGAAATAAATAAGAGTGTGTGAATAGGCATTGGTGATCTATAAGAATTGTAATTATTTAGGAAACGTTACTTCCCTCCCCAACTTGAAAATGACTGCTGTTGAGTCAAAAAAGTTTTAACTATGAGTTGGGAATGGATCAAAAGGGTGTGACACTTATTCTAATAGGCCTATTGACTGCAAATTGCTAAATGCATTTGAATACAGGTGTCCTTGCTTAGGTATAAACACTATATTATTTGTTCCAAGATTGTGCCGGCCTAACAGAACCCTAATAAGAATGGCTGATTCAATATTTGTTACATGTTTCATGCAAATTTCCAGTTTCTTTGTGGGCTTTTATTTACCCATCTTTATATAGCATAGCTTAAAGATGCTCTTGTTATGAAAAGGTGGAACCGGAACTCCCACCGTTTCCTTCCCGTGCTTGACACTGGTGCGTCTCCAATGAGCCTCATTTGGTGCCGCTGCGTGCGTGCGCTCAGACTGATCCAGCAAGTGATGGGAGCGCAAACTCTCAGGTGCACTCTCCGAACCGACATCCACATTTCATTCTTACACTGAAGTCAAACTGGAGCAGTTGTTTACTTTCACAGAAGTTCAAGGACATCCTGTGTTACAAGTAGTTGAGATTTGCCCTGGATTTACGCGATGGCAAAGGAGTAAGTCTCAATGGCAAAGATGCTCGGGGACTGGGATGTAACTTTTTCACCGTGGTCTTATGGAATATAGCCCGATATTAAGCAGCCTAAATGTTGTGCCATCACCCCACGTGAAAAACAAACTTTTCGTCTTCTGCATCATGCTGTCCCTCTGGGTGTACATGATCTACTGTTGCGTCGGCTACTGCTCCACGGTGCCCAGCCTGAGGTACGTAAACAGACACGGGAAGGACGTGGACGCGGTGGAGTCTCTCGGCGCGTCCAGAGACTTGCTCAACAATAACGAGAACGATTTGGACAGCAGAGGGGAAGAGTGGGACGAGGCGAGAGGCGAGAGCAAGGCGCTGGATGATAATGCCATGTTAGGTTTCCTCAATGAGTCGGAGACTAAGAAGTTGCCCCAGGCCATCATCATCGGGGTGAAGAAAGGAGGGACCCGCGCGCTGCTCGAGTTCCTGCGCTTGCATCCGGACGTGAGAGCCGCAGGAGCCGAGCCGCACTTCTTTGACCGCAACTACGACAAGGGACTCGAGTGGTACAGGTAAACAAACGCAGCTGGACTATACAAACAAACACACTTAACGCACATTGTTAAAAAGCTCCAAGTACAATCCAAGCTGTTTATTATACATTTATCTCAAGCTCAATAACAGGCTTTACCGTTATTAAGCTTATAAGATGTTTTTTTTAAACTTGGAAATGGACATTGTTTAAAGTGTTTGGAATGGAATCTATTGTAGCCTATAACTAATTAAATGAAAGTAAAACTACTGTTAAAAAAAAGATCACTTCCTCTTTTTTATTTATTTATAGGTTACAAAAACAAGCATGAGTGATTTGAAGATTACATTTCCAAGAACATAAGTATTCACGTAGATACATAAACGAGACAAAGAGTGTATTTATTTTTTCATATATATATACGAATTATAAAAGATCTTTTTACTTTAAGCTCCTATAACTCAACCAGTTATTAATCAATGACAAAACAGCTTAAGAGTGCTTTGGAGTGTATTAATGTACTAAGCTCTTGTCGATTTAATATCTGAATAGAATAAACAGCTTGTACTTTTACTTAAGTACTTCAAACCTCAGATGTCTACCACAGGATTGGCTGTAATTGCACTTAAACCAGGCATGTCCAAACTCGCCCACATTTCTGGAAAAAACCTCAAATTTGTGCGAACATTGATTTATTTTGTTTACACAACCTTCACTCTGTACCTTCGTGACTGATGTTCTGACAAACAACCTTCTTTTGCCTCAGAGATACCAGTTGTTATCTGCCATACGTTATTTTTCAAATGACAAGTCCCTTATTTTATTTGTGCAACGTTGTGCCATACACCTTGTTCTCCTGGAAGTGAGCGTCATCAACTTTAGATAAAAGCTGATGCAGTTGATGAAGTGTCCAATCATCTGAGTAGAAGGATTAGAAGTCAAGTCTCAGGGATTTAGACTGTGTTTCAGAGCTGGCTCCAGTGCACCACAACGGATGAAACCAAGCTGTACTCAAAAGCCTTCTCACTTAAGGTTTATTAAGAATTTCCGTTCATTTATGATATTTTTTGATGATCAGTCCATGAAAAATCCCACTTGTCTTCTATCATCCACAAAATGTATATTGAAGTTCATAGAAGCATTATTATAGTAGAGATAAATGGATTGGTGCAATTTTGTAATTAGTAAAAATAAGATACCTTTCACATACTGCTTGTAAATGAATGGCTGACTTAGCAGTGATGTGGCCAATTATAACTACTTGGCATGAGTTGTCCCAGTGAGAGGGCTGTGGCCACAGACTGACCTGGTATAAAAGAGCAGCGTGACATGACCAAGTCCTAAAGACTGCTAAATGAAAAACTATCCAGACTTATAGATTCAGCACATCATTGTTGAGCAGATTCGATTTTCTTCAACTTCTCATATTTTCATTGTTACATTTTCCCAAGAGTTGAACTTGCCCTTTCATTTCTATACTGAACAAAAATATAAATGCAATACTTTTGGTTTTGCTCCCATTTGTCACGAGAAGAGCTCAAAGATATTAAATATTTTCCATACACCAAATCCCCATATCGGTCAAATATCGTTCACAAATTTGTCCAAATCTGATTTGAGAAATTAATATTACTAATCTAACCCACCGGTGTGGCATATCAAGATACTGATGAGATGGCATGAATGAGGGGGGTCGGTGTCTGATGTGACCACCAAAATGGCCGCTGAAGTTGCTGGATATTGTCAGGAACTGGAACACACTTGTATATGCAGATCCAGAGCATCCCAAACATGCTCAATGGGTGACATGTCTGGTGATGCTGGCCATGCAAGAACTTTGATGTTTTTAGCTTCCAGAAATGATGTACAGATTCTTGTTACATGCATTATCCGTGCATTATCATGCTGCAACACGATGTGATGGCTGTGGATGAAAGGCACAACAATGTAGTTATGATGCACTGATCGGCGTATATGACAGCATGTTCCAGTTCCTGACACAGCAACTTCAGCGCCCATGTCGGTGGTCACACCAGATACTAACTGGTTTTCTGACCCCCCAAAAATATCACATAAACAGGAAGAAAATAACATTTAGTGGTGACATAAAGAAAGTACTTTTAATTGGGGATGAAAATAACAGTCTATTATTACAATAATTAATACAAATATTTGGTAATATTGTGGTAGCAAAATCCGTATTGAGTATCAGGCCTATTCCTTATTATCGAGTTCATGGTTGAAGTTATAGTATCATGACAACACTATTAAAAACAGTAAATTTGTCATTTTCAACACGTATTAGTTTCTTTAATATTATCAGTGTTATCATGTGGTCTTTTACTTGTTCTATATTTAAATCAAGGTCATTCTAAATCATTCAAGAAATGTCCAACTTAATACTATTTATGTATTATTTTGAGTATTCATATCTGTTTAAATTAGTAGCTATAGATAACTAGTTTCAGTATCGATTAGTATCTGGGTATCAATTCTTTGACTAATCCGTATTATGTGTTCTTTTTTTAATCAATAATTGGTGACATAAAATGGACAAAAGTGATGATAGACTTTACGTAGTTGTCCGTGCGTTGGGCCTGTAGTGGGTGCACGCTCCAGCTGAAAGCTTCGCAAACAACCCCCAATATCATTGTTACGGCTCAAATGCACCGGCTGACACACTACATCTGTGTTTTGTCAACTTTACCCCATGTTTCACCACAGCTCCTCTGCACAAATAACAGACAGTCAATGCTGGGTGGGCTCGTGGACTCCTGCGGGGGTATTAAGTCGTCCTCACACACATTTATCTGCTGTGATTGGTGTGTCCTTCTCTGTTCATCCTTCTGGAGCGCTCTGGAGAGAGGAGGCCCCAGCACAGCAGGACGGCCAACACAATACAGACACTTTCTGCCACATGGCCTGAAAACAGAGGGCAATGTGCATACTCGGGACACAAAAGTCAAGTCCTCAAGTCGTGGGAACAGTTTATTTACTTTATAATGCTTCAGAACATTTTGGGGGGATTTCTTAGCAACTCTGATGCTTGTCTTGTATCTACTTGAGGCTCTGATTTAAGGATTAAATGCCTTTGTAACATTTTGAGAGCAGCGAGAACATGCCAGTGCAGTGTCTTTTTATCTCAAGTTTGTAATCAGAACAAAGAGTTGTACTGTTTTTGTTTTTTTTTAGATACAAGTTCCCAAAATGACTGAAGTACTTGCAGTATTTTGACAAATCAGTTTTAAACACCAATCTGTTAAAACATGTCTTTGAATGTATTATTTCAGGTTTAATTATCAGAAAAATATGAAATGTCTGTAAAGTGAATCACAAAAGTGCAGAAATATCAAATTATACCTTTATTTGAAAGTTTTTGTAGCATTTGTTTTGACTATAAAGTATATACTCAATATTCCAATGTTGCATATTTTCAAAACAACGTAAGCAATATTATATACATTTATATATATTTCCCGGCTCTAGCCTTTTCTACGTATCTTCTTTGTTTGACTTTTTTGTAAAATCATTGTAGTAGGATAAATATATATAATAAAAAAAAATATTGCAATGGTTGTTTTTGAGATGTATAAAAACCTGTGAACGTTTCAATATTAATTTTGCACTATTTAATTTTGTTTTACATTTTCCAGAATTTATTTAGATTCCTTGCCACTTCAAGTTTGTCCAAAATGTCGATGTAATCCCTGTTGAGCCCAGTGGGAAGTCAGTGTGGCCAAGTGGCAGATAGAGGGCAGTAAATTTAAAACCAGTCTTTAGAAACGCAACAGTATTATGGACCGGGATAAAAGGGGAAGCTGGAGGACCCCTGAGGACTGCATTAACCCCGACAATAAAAGAGCAGACAATTAGTGTGAAACATGTTTTTTCTGCCTCCACTTTGTATGCAAATGTGCTCCGAAGGGTGAAAGTGCCCTTTGACAAAGCCCAGCAGGAGATCATCAGAAAAAGGCATTCATTGGAATCTTCCCCCAAAAAGATTTGCTTTCCTTCAGCTTCAAGTCGACTTCTTGGATTCCTGTGTTCAAAGTTGCACATCCCTTGAGTAGGTGCAGCTCAGCCCTATAAGATGTGTTAGATGTTTAGGCTTATGCACATTCTTGACAGGGAAGGAGTGCATGTTTTTAGGTACATTTCAAACCGACACAAAAGAGAAATATTCCTTTGCACTTGGTTTTTAACATACCTCCTATCAGTTGATATTTAGTTTGGGTCAACCAGCCGCCTGCAAAATACACAAAAAGGTTTATTTGAACATGAAAGAGGGATCTGGACATTACCTGTATACGCTGCACGCTTGTCCAATTTGTAGTAAAACAGGTTTGTAAATGAGTTTTTCTGTAACTTGAAATGATATAATGTGGAGAAATGATCTAAATTCTTCCTACATATCGGTACAAAAAATATTGGCACTGCTTATTGGGCATCGTCAGTTTCTCTGGATTCTAAATTCGGTCTCGTCATCGGCCATGGAAAAAAGAAAGAAAGAAAAAGCAAATCGGTCGAGCGCTTATTAGTTCACATGTGGTAATAATTCAGCACTAAAAATCAAAGGAGGAATATGGTTAAGAAGTATAATTATGCCCATATATTGTTGTTGTTGTTGTTGTTGTTGTTGTTGTTGTTGTTGTTGTTGTTGTTGTTTTATTGTTGTTTTGTGGATGATTGGTGGTGTTTAAAATGTGATAAATAATTTTCCAGCAAATTATTCCTCACTTCAGAATATTCAACTAGTATTACAGTGGTTAGATATATCACATTGTTGCCCCTGCACTTTACCCTCAATGCCAATTTCAAGGAATAGCTGGTTACAATTAGTGAATCCAAAAATAGAGCTGAAATAATGACAAAAAACATCTACATTTGATTTTATTAAATAAACAACAAAAAAATCTATAGGTAACAAAAAGTAAATATAATCGAGATTGAAAAAAAAATGTATATATATATTTTGCTATATTCAGCTTATTGCTGTGACGCTGCTAACATTCACTTCCTTCCTTCCTTCTTCTAATCATTTTAATTTGCCTAATCAACCCCCCGGTGCGTCAGTTTGAGGCAAACTGTTGAATGGCAGCGCTCATCACAGACACAAAAATACAAGGTTTGCACCACTTTAGCCCCCAAGAGTCGATTCTGCAAAAGCTGCAGTTAGAGCTTTTGTAGAATGGTGTTGCTTCCTGCCCTCTCTCCTCTGTGCACTCCCCCGCTCCAGTCAAAGCACCCCTCAGAGCTCACCTATCTGCCTCCGTCATCTTTGTTTTGACGTCTTTGAAGTCGCTGATTCGCCAAGACCAGCATCCATTCTGACACCTAACGTCATAATATATTGACTGCAAACTCGTGACCTCTTTTTATTTTGTAATTTATCTTATAGAACTTAAACAAGCTCCCAGGCAGCATTGCACTGCATGAAACCATTTTTAGACCCGGGCCAGTTTTGTGCCTACTTATTTATCTTATTGAATACATAGATACAACATGTTTGTTGACCAGTTCACCACGTTAGAATCCAAACTTGTTGGTTAGGTTTGAAAAATTGGTCCGTTGGGATTATTTAATACGCCACTAACTTGTCTGGTGTGGAGTTTGCTACTTCTTTGTCCCCATAGAGATAATAAAACATACCTGTCTTACGTTAATTCAATCACAATTGTTTTTTATTGGTTGTTGGTGGGGAAAAATACCTTGAAAATCATTTTGTATTCTTACAATGTGTGGCTTCGCCTCTCCACTCATTTTATAAAACTCATCGTACAGTTCTGACTAAAAGTGTGCATGCGTACTCTCTTAAGTAAGAATCATTTCTCTCTGAATGCAGTTTACCTTCTGCATCTTCTCTGAACGTCTCTAGACTTTCAAAGTTAGGGGCCGGGCCCGGACCATATTTACAGTGGTCTTTTTATAGATCACAAACTTAAAGTGGAAAGTGACGTACATCTTTGTATGCGCGCAAGCATTATAAATGAGACCCCTGACCTGTAACTTGGCCCAAGGGCAGCACCTGTCTCCATGAAGATAGATTGTCTCCATGACAATAGATAAGTTTAATGGCATGCAGTGAAACAGGCAAAACAATAACTTCATGTAGTGGACCGTCAACCAGAAGTGTTATAAAGTGCATCTTTGAATACGTAATATCTTGGAAGACCAAATGAACCGTTTTGAAGTAGTAATTCATATCTCTGGGGGGGTTTGTTACAGCACAGGTCCTGCATTGTTCTTACCTTTTTCCATTGACACTGTTTTATATCAGCTGCACTACCCAACACAACCATAAGCCTCCAATTTACACAGACTTGTTTTAGCACAAAGGACTGTTTTGTGACCCACTGAGGTTTGGGTAGGATCCGTTTTATACAGGAGATCATATTATGTTATTTATATTGTCTTAATCTGACTAAAACCGAATTAAGTATTATGCTGTCCGAGCTGGCACGTGTTACGGTAATTCAGAGGGAAGGAAGTCATGCCTCGCTCATCCTCCCCCGGCATCTTTAAATTGGACAGAGCGTCCTGCAGCCAGGTGGCCTTGGACTCAGCGCATTGTCCGATATAATGGTCAATCTGCAGAGAAACCTTCTTACATCGGTATGTCACACAGCGCCGTTGTTATTTTGAAGATAGCCACAGCATTTGAACACTGAATAAGATTATCTGTAAAATGATGGGACACATTTGCAAAGAGCATTTTGGCTTTGATTTTTTTCTTTTTTTTGTTTGTCTGGTGTGATTATTCCAAGTGGCTGCATACCATCACCTCTCATCTCGGATTCCAGCGGTGCACTATCTGCTGTTGACCGCTCCAAGATTATAAGTCATCATGACACTAGATAACAGAGCGTCTCAGGGGGAACACTCCGGCTACATGAAAGATAGATGCCAATTAGAGACTGTCAAGTACAAAACATGAAAAGAATTAAAATAAAAATGTGCTTTTGTTATAAGGTTCTAACTATTTTATCTACAATGCCACAAATTCCTGCCTTTGAGCCGACTCCCTGATAGCAACAAATGTAAACACAGCAGCCAACCTAATGGACACACCTGACTGGCACACAGACAAAACAATTACACAACTCCTGGATTAAAAGAGACAAAATATGATCCTTTTTCATGCATGACACTTAAAGCTTGCAGGCGAGTGACCAGTGGAACATGTAGTGTCACACATTTCGTAATACATTTCCTCATTGTGAATTTAATAATTGTTAACAAATGTTAGACTTGGCCAAGCTTTATTCATCCACGTGAGAAATTACTTGGACACAGTGGCTCAGATTGACAATATGAAAATCAAATAATAGAAAAATAGCAAAATGAGTAATAGGGTCAAAGTAAAATAAGTATGTATTTATTTATGCTAAAATGCTTTGGATCTCTCATGAAGTTATAAGGAGCATATTCAGGGGTGTCAGGCATATGTATTATTTCCTGATTTGAAGGATTTGACATGATTCATTTTTCTCAGTTCTGCCACACAATAGCCACTTTGCATTAGCGGCTATTCTAGCAAATGTTTATATTTTTCTTTCTTTTTTTTTCTTTTTTTTGATTCAGGTTAGGTTAGGTTTAGGAACAGTTATTTTTATAGGGCTTTGAGAAAGGTTCGCTAACCGGTTCATTGTAGAAATGCGTTTGGCAAAACAAAATGATGCATTTGATACGGCAGCGGTCCTATGTCGTTGCAGCCAAATCCTACTGAAGAGCAAAACAAAAGGGTCTATCTCTGAAAGTGTCTGAACCTCAATCTTATTTTTTTAATCATAGCGAAAACTATCCATTGAGCACCGATTATCATAAATTAAATAACGCACAAAAATATTATCCCAAAGAGATACACTTCACATGTCTAATCTTGTATTCTACAAACAATATGTCGGAGCTTTGGTTCTCATAATTGATTGATGTAGATGTAACAAAGCTCATGTTTCCAGGCGACATTTTGAGTATTAGGCAGGACAAATTTGGAAAGCTTGTTACATGTGCTTCCCTTAGGCAGGCACGGCTCTCCCAGCTCGTTCTGTCGCACATGTTCAATATTCAGCTCTGTGTCTCCGCTAAGATGAATAATACATCGACTTCTCAAACCAAGATTATTTTGCTTTGGGACCAAGTTCGAAGTTTGATTGGTTCCTAGTTCTCGTGTTGTGTCCCTGTGGCCCGGCAAACCCCTTTCAGCGTTCGGCATGTGTGAGATAATTGGTGATGCTTTTGATAGAGTTGTGTCTTGTGCAGTTCGATGGTGGCGGCTGTGTTGTTTTTTTTCCATGTTTTTGGTCTCTCTGGGATAGAAAAATATGAAAGAAATATTAAGGGTCTCAAAAGAGCAGGTGAAAGCAGGTGATGAAACGGTATAATAACAAACCCCACACCACGACTGTAATGAGAACAGATGATGCATATTTCTCCTCCCTCACTTTTTTCCAGAACTCCTTAGTGCAGCTCTTATTTAAGA
This sequence comes from Chaenogobius annularis, assembly GCA_015082035.1. Classification (NCBI taxonomy): domain Eukaryota; kingdom Metazoa; phylum Chordata; class Actinopteri; order Gobiiformes; family Gobiidae; genus Chaenogobius; species Chaenogobius annularis. The sequence continues at coordinate 2,375,864 of BJKM01000013.1, read as the reverse complement.
TGAAAGCTCTCGCTGTTGGACAAACTAGTTGCTCCTTCTTGTTCATGTACTAACAGATGGTTCAGTGTAATACAAAAGATTAAACAGGCTTTTGTTGAACATAGATCAATATGAATACGCCACTGAAATAAAACATCGTGTAGTAAAATTGAATAAGATTAACATTTTCGCCGAGTCAATTCCAGATGTTGAAGGCTGAAGCTGGAAGCCATGAAAGTGATGTCATGTGCTTACACTTCATCCATCAACATCAGCGTTCAAAAGCTCGAACAAAAGCTCGAACAAGTGCACGAACACAAATGCAATTCTCAGCTACACAAGGACATACAACTCTTTTGATGCATTTAAAAAAAAGAAAGAAAAAAAAAAATTATGCTCAACAATTGCAAGACAAACATTACATCAAGTCATAGATTGATCATTCCTCCATCTTCTTGATAATTGCAAATTGTGTTTTCCTAAAGGGATTCATTTAGAGTCTATTTTCCCTGACATCAGCCGCACTACTTAATGTATTCAATATGAGCACTTACGCTTTAAGGCAGTGGTGGAACAAGTACACAAGTTTGTTACTAAGTAAAAGTACTGCATGAAAAAAATCTAATGTTTTGAAGTACCATTTGAAACATTTACTTTAAGAATAACAAATATATTTTTTGTCAAATGAAGCGACTGAATCAATATTTTTTATGTCTATATTTTCTGTCACCTTGGCCATTTCAAACGGTCTCAAACTCAAACAGAAAAGTACTTCAATGTTCAGTTCTGTTCAAAAGATATTGTGGAGTATTTGTATTCATTACTGTCCACCACTGCTGTGAAGTATTATGATAAACTACTATGTTTAATAAGAACTCAGAGCTGTTGCATTTCAGAACACTATTGTCAGTAAGAAATATTTGTCATTTGTCTATCATGAGGACCCATTAACTATAATATCAATCCATGATTATTCTAAGTGTTGACCTGCTCATGTTCCAAAATTGGTCCACCTTCCACAAGTGGAAACCCTTCTTTATACTGTAGAACGTACATGTGGCATACAAACTACTACTTACAACTTTCCCTGCATGTGTTTGGATTATATTAAGTCTATAATTGACACGGCTATACGTCTTCTATACATCCTGCATTAACATTGACTCTCCTTGTCACAGCTCTGACTCCTCTGCTCTTTTCCCTTGTCTCCAGAGACACACCATCTACATCCCAGCGTTCCCAACCAAGCCCCTATAATACTCCTAATCCCCCCTTGACTTACTATAGCCATTATCCAGTCACTGCCGCAGTTATAATGATCAACCACAGCCACCCTCGGTCACAAAGAATAAGCACTTATAGCAAGATACAGCTTTCTGCCGCTTTTCTTCAAGGAATGTTCTCCAAATATTAGCATCTTCTTGACTGACAACAAAATGGCGTAGTTAACAGGTTTTGGCTTGACAATTGGATGCATTATGCGACCTTTCACCGCTAACCCTCCGCTTTGTATAGTGTAATAAAGGTGTGCAGCAGAATGTCATGACTGAGAGTGGATTTTCTGCAGGTTTTAAACAGGGAGTGCGTGCGTGAGATAAATGTGTTCCTCCCGGCTTTGAATTTGGAGGGGTTTAGATTTGTATTCGCACGTGATGGCAGGTGATTGATGGGACTCCTGATCCAGTCTACAGCGCCTGTCACTTTAGGTGCAGTTGAACACTCTCAAATGGAACGTGTTTGGAGTGTGCTAAATTGTGCTAAAAGTATTCCATGGATACTTTTATTAATTCAGCAAGGGGTGAATAATATATAAAATCTGATAAATATATTATCATGAATGTTTTTTTGAAGATGTCAAATTTGAATATTGAGTAATTGTTTAAAGTTATGTTGTAAACTTTCAAAAAAGAGTGTAAGGTGATATTTCTAAACAGACATTTCCCATTTGTCTGACAATTAGACTTCAACTAATACATTTAAAGACATGTTCCAACACATTTCTGATGGATTGTCATAATCTTTGCCTGACCATTGTTATGAGTCATTATTGGATTTTGGTAGTGTTTATGTTTTCTTTCAGTTTGTTTCAGCACCAATTAGATCATTCGCGTTTTACTTTTTTGAGGAATAAGGAGGGAAGGGCTGTACATTTTTTATCAAATAATATAGAGTATAATCTTTGATGACAAATAAATTAAATAAACATTGGGATTTATGGAAATATTTTCAGTGAACATCTCATTTAGTCCTAAAAAAGTAACCCAAAGTAACAATTTTCTTTATTTTTTTCTCAGAGACTTGATGCCAAAGTCACTCGAGGGCCAACTCACTATGGAGAAGACCCCCAGTTACTACGTGACCAAGGACATCCCCTCTCGGATCTACAACATGTCCAAAGACACTAAACTTATTGTGGTTGTCCGGGACCCTGTCACTCGAGCAATCTCGGACTACACCCAAACTCGCTCCAAGAAACCGGACATCCCGTCTTTTGAGAGCCTCACCTTTAAAAACATGTCCTCGGGTCAAATCGACAGCTCCTGGAGTGCTGTGCAGATCGGGATGTACGCTAAGCACCTGGAGCGTTGGCTGCAGTATTTTCCTTCGGAACAGTTACTGTTCGTCAGCGGAGAGCGGCTCATCACTGACCCCGCTGGTGAAATGGTGCGGGTGCAGGACTTCCTCGGACTAAAGAGGGTCGTGGATGAGAAGTATTTCCATTTTAACCCAGCGAAAGGATTTCCTTGCCTGAAGAGACCAGAGAGCAACAGCAAACCACACTGTCTGGGCAAAACCAAAGGCAGGACTCATCCCAACATTGACCCAGATGTGGTGCAGAAGCTACGAGACTTTTACAAACCGTTCAATATGAAGTTTTACGAGATGACCGGCCACCATTTTGGCTGGGATTGAAAAAAGATATGGCAGACTAATTTTTATAATTAAGATGTTTTATAATGTACAGTATTGGGGAAATATGTAAAAAGTTGAGAAATCTATTTTATAATAATTTATTGTCCAGTCACTCTGCTGTGCTGTCTAATTGCCCACACACTTTGTCACATTGAGATACGGGTAATACTGATTTGGTTTATCATTGTTACTGACATGCCAATAACATATTAGTTATTGAGTTAGTTATAGAGTATCCCGATAACGATAGTTTAGGAAGATTTTCTGCCCAATTTGTTGAGATTTAATTATCAGACAAATGTAAGAATGAAAATGAAATGAAATGAAAAGTCTGTAAAATGAATCACAGAATATCAGAAATAACACCTCATACCCTTTTTGTAGCATTTTTTATTATAAACAGTTTACTCGATATTCAAATTTCGCATATCTTCAAAACAACACTCATGATATTAGCAAAATGTCAATAAATTAACTACCTCTACAATGAATTAATTTAGTGGAAGACGATCAACAAATGAACATAATAGAAGGAATTTTTAAATATTCATTGTGACCCGTACCATAATGAAGCCTGGAATGTCCAAATTGGATAGAAAGAGAGAAGATAGGTATTTTAGTGTTAAATTATAAAAGTTGATTCGTTCTTTGCAAAAATCCTTGAACAACAACCACAATTTGTCTTCAAATACGCAACAAGGTTCTTTCTCCCTAACTTTATTTTACTTTGAGTCCCACACGCTGCTGAACTGTCATGTTGGAAGTGAATGAGTTCTTACAAGGCAAACAGTTAGGTAATTTCCCCTTAACATAAGTGTGACCCTCGGAGGTCTGTGTAACCACTTAGGCAGGTCAATACTGGCCCCAGCTGATCCAGTGCCACTGCACAGGTGAATCAATACAGTAATAGCTCCTCATCATGTCAATTAGAGCTGAGCGATGGCACCGCTTCCATCTCCAGCACACCGGAATAAAACATCAAACCTTTCTATTAATGCTCCCAAGTTTATGGTTGACCCTGGAGGCAACTTCAGCTTAATATAATAACATTTGTTTCAAGTGCTTTGGTTTGGCTCAACCACTGTTTATACAAAGTGCACAACCAAATAAGGCCTATGAATCAACATTTGCCAGATCCAAATTATGACAAAACATTCTTTCTTTTTTTTTTTTAAATTCAGATCTGTTTTTGAATCTCTAAAAGGAGGTGGTTGAGTTTTATTCAGCCGAGGTGCATGATTCATTCTCCTTAAGTGCATATGAAAGGTTTTTATGTTTTTCCACTTATTCATTTGGGCAGTTGGATAATAAATGCGGTAAATATTTATCATAGATTTATATCAGTCATGTTGCATTTAATGTTGTCAAAAGTATCGAAAATCAGATACTAATCAATACCAAAACTAGTATCAAAACCAGAGACGCATAAGAACAAGTATCGATGCTATAAAAGGGCACATCTAAAGCATAACATTTGACTTTTCCTGAAGTTTTAAAATCAACTTGAAATGTATCCTCACTAGAATAAGACCACAGGGTTTAATAAAGAAAAGGCATGTATTTTGTGCTGAAAATGTAAGTATATAACCTTGACCTAAAAAAGTACTATTTTAATCATAATCATAGTATTGGAATTGGTATCGAGAATCAAGTATTGCTTAGTATCAAAATTAAGTTTGAAATGTTAATATTGAGAAGAAAATTAGATTTAAAAAAAAAAGAAAAAAATTAAACCATCCAAAATGCAACATTAATTTAGCACCATAAAGGTGTTGTCATAGACTATGTTTATTTGTTAAATTATTTATATTACATACATTAATTAGACGAGCTTTTGCCCTTCACAAAAAAATACTTCACAAATTGTCAAATTAGAGGAAACTAGGCAAGACTCTTTGCTGAAGCTTAAATATAATTATGTTAACGTTTTAGTCAAATGTGTAACCTGTCGTGTGCACTCTAAGCTATTATTTTATGGATAAGAATTAGATACAAAAGCTGATCACTGATAGGAGAAGGTGATGACATGAAAACTCTCTGCATTCAGAACTAAGACTGTAAAGCAGGTGTCTGACATTTCAAATACATCAACGCAATTTTTGTACAAATAAAAAAGGGACCAATGCACTAAATTTGTCTTTGTATTTCTTCCTCCACCTCTCACCTTCTCTGTCATGCCTGCAGGGATGGGTGGTGCACTGTCATTTAACAGCTTGTGTGTGTCGTTGCATCATTGAGCTAACGAGTTAATTAGCACTGTGCTGTTCATTAGTGGTTTGGGGTTCACGCTGCAGATTTGGTTACCATGACCCCTATACGCAAACAACAAAATATCATGTTTCAGTTTACAATTGGGAAGAGGACTATACTGAAAAAAGGACGACAAAGGAAAACGAGATACCTGAAGTTAGCGTCAAATGGCATGTACTGTTATATCAAAACAGTTTTACAAAGAAATTGAAGTGAGCATATTTCTTTCTTTTCTTTGTTTCTTTCTTATTCTATTTTAATAGCAGTTTATCCAGGGAAGTATGCTGGGTTCTACAACAGAATACCTTCGATCTCTATCATCAAAATGTGCATTCCATAAAAAAAATACAGTAAAAATGTCCATGCAACATACAACCTTTTAATTTTGTTTTAAATTTAAACAATATTTTCACAAATAAACACGTTGTCTGGTGTAGTTATTTGTCCAATCATAACTATTGTATGATTTAAATGGACCTTTGGCCCTTGTTTACAATCTGGTTGCTGAATAACCGTTGAGGAATTACCTTTGTCATATTTGCTGGCCATGTCCAACCAGGAAGTAACATTATAAACGTCAACAAAATGGCCAAATTTGAGGAAAAACGGGCAAACATTTTTTAATATAATCATATCACCTCTCAGTTCAGGATGATCACAGAGGCTATTTCGGAAATCCAACCCCCGAAAAGCTGCTGGACCAGACGAGCGTCTCTCCCGCTACATTAAGACATTGCGCAGGAGAGTTAACCCCCGTCTTCACAGACATTTTTAACACCTCCCTGGGGTATGCATGTCCCAGCCTGCTTCAAGTCTGCCATCATTGTCCCTGTCCCCAAGAAGCCCCGGATCACTGGACTTAATGACTACAGGCCTGTGGCGCTGACGTCTGTAGTCATGAAGTCATTTGAACGCCTGGTCTTGCCCCACCTCAAGTCCTCACCTCCTCCCTGCTGACGGCCCCTGCAGTTCGCTTACAGAGCCAACAGGTCTGTAGACGACAACCATCAACCTGGCACTCCACTTCATCCTGCAGCATCTGGACTCCCCGGGAACCTACGCCAGGATCCTGTTTGTGGACTTTCAGCTCTGCTTTCAACACCATCCTCCCTGCTCTGCTCCAGGACAAGCTCTCCCAGCTCAAACGTGCCTGACTCCACCTGCAGGTGGATCACTGACTTCCTGACGGATCGGAGGCAGTGCGTGCGGCTGGGGAAGAATGTCTCAGACACTCGGACTATCAGCACAGGAGCTCCACAGGGCTGTGTACTTTCCTCCTCTGCTCTTCTCCCTGTACACAAACTGCTGCACCTCCAGCCACGACTCCGTAAAACTCATCAAGTTTGCGGACGACACCACCCTCATCGGGCTCATCTCGGACGGGGATGAGTCCTGTCTACAGGAGGGAGGTGGACCGGCTGGTGTCCTGGTGCAGCGGTAACAATCTGGAGTTCAACGCCCAGAAGACAGTGGAGATGATCGTGGACTTCAGGAAAGCCACAGCCCCCCAGCCCCCCCTCATCATGACAGACTCCCCCATCACCACGTGGACTCCTTCCGCTTCCTCGGCACCACCATCACCCAGGACCTCAAGTGGGAGCCCTCCATCAGCTCCCTCATCAAGAAGGCCCAGCAGAGGATGTACTTTCCTGCGGCAGCTGAGGAAAGCCAAGCTGCCAGTGCAGATGATGGTGCAGTTCTACACGGCCATCATTGAGTCCATCCTCACCTCCTCCATCACCGTGTGGTACGCTGGAGCCACAGCCAGGGACAAACAGAGACTACAGCGCATTGTGCGTTCTGCTGAGAAGGTGATCGGCTGCAGACTTCCATCTCTGCAGGACCTGTACGTCTCCAGGGCTCTGGGACGAGCAGGTCGGATCACAGCTGACCCTTCTCACCCTGGACATGGTCTATTTGAACCACTCCCCTCAGGCAGGAGGCTACGGTCCATCCGGACCAGAACCTCCCGCCACAAGAATAGTTTCTTTCCCTCTGCCGTTGGACTCATGAACACTTCTAAACACCTGTCACTTTAACTGCAACTATTCAATCACTCACTGCACTGTCACTTTCTGCACTCAAACTTTAAATCTAACTGTAACTCTTGTGTACATAGAAATGCCTATTTTTATTTTTATTGTATAGTAATTTTAAATTGTTTCTTAATGCATGCCCTTTTTGATTGAATATATGTTGTTTTATTATTGCTCAGTGTTTTATGTTGCACCTTAAGGCCGAGACAAGTTCCTATGTTTGTGAATTTTGTTCATTGACAATGGCAATAAACTCTTTCTGATTCTGATTCTGATTCCTTTGTTTTACTGAAACATGTAGTCTATAATGTGTCATCTATTTTAAGTAAAAGTACGGCAAAGAAATGACTTTTTTGAATATGATAGGTGGAGATGTTGTGGATGGTACACAGACACTGACATACAGTAGGCTCAGTTACAAATGAGTGGAAGAAGGTTTACTGATGTCAGCAGAAGAGATGGTTGCAGGACGTTCTCAGCTAAAGCATGTGCATAATGACAATGGCAGTTTGTTGCTCGTACTTATACTTTGGTTGCGCAAAAGTATAGCACATAGACAGAAAAGGAAATACTGTATTTTAGACATATAAGGATGTGGATATTCCTGACTGACACAGGGATGCAGAAATGGTCTGGTGTCCACTAAATCAAGAGTGTTGACAGGCCTGTTTGAAAAGTGAAGAAATGTGAATGTTTCTAAATATGGAAAATGTGTTGGTATGTTTGCAGGAAAAGCAACCTTCTTACATCTCAAGGCACAGAGAAGTTCAACAGAAAGTAGATCAGTTTAGCATAATAGCATGTAATACACTGTGGAATCACCTGTGACCCCTAACAGGAACAAGCAGTAGAAAATTAATGAATCAAGCAAAGAAGAGATCACTTATGATACAATCATGCATTCATTTTTGTACTTCATTATGTGGGAGTTTATTCTCAAGTTTCCTCCAACGTACTCTTGAAACCCAAACTCAAGATTATATTGTCATCAATGCAAAAATAATAGATTCACAGTGACCCTATAATGTATCCTTTAGATTTCCGTGTCAATATCAGTGACTTGCTGCAAACTGTTATCTTTGCGTCTTTACATCATGAAATTTGTTCCTTTTTTTAAAGTCTCAAGCCTGCACTTGTTCCATCACCTACTGCAAAGGTTAAGAGCAAATAACACATAAATCTCTCCCCACTTTTAACAAACAACCTTTATTTAACGCTCTGACCTGGGGCTTCTCTGTAAAATGAGGAAAGATTTTCCCTGCTGGCGTGCTCAGATGAGGAAACTGCAGATCCCATGGCAATCACTAACATAGAGAGAGGTAATTGCCAGGTTGTACTTAAATGTTGAATCATTGTTTTTACATACAAGCCTGCAGGTTTATTTCAGAATGAGGAGGGAAGCTTTTGTTTGAATGCTCAGAAAGACATGGTAAACATACACCTGGCACACATACAACAAGTGTAAAGATCTGTACACACATGCTGAATGAAGTCAGAGAGAACTTATGCTAATAGAGACTATACTGAGACTATATAGATCAGACCAGGACTAAACCAGGGCTTGAACAGGACCAAACCAGGTCTACATTTGGTAATTTGTGGCCTAGTTAAGCAATGAATGGTATTAACATGCTGAGCATGTTGTAATATTGGACAATAAAAGTCATTTTTGTGGGTAAAGTGTTATTTGTCGTTCTAGACTAAAGATAATAGTTTTAGTTTATATGCTTAGCACAATGCCTTTTACCTGGCCCCTAATCATCACCCTGCATTGTCCAATCCCTAATCCTAATCCCACTTGAGACACTTGAAGATGGCATATGTTCTGAATCAGCTGTCTCACATCTAATCCAATATTGAGCTGTGTGCTGGTGTGAGTTGTACCTGTTAAATGTTACTTCAATTAGAACTGAGTGAGAACTATTTTGCATTTGACAAACATATGTTCTTCTAAAATTCTTTATTTTATACATTTGGAAATGCTTAATTGTAGTCAGGGATTTTAGGCAAGGCAAGGCGAGTTTATTTGTAGAGCACAGTTTGTACACAGCAGCGTTCTGGAAGTACTGCAGTTGTTTTACAGCTCGTTTGGAGAGACCAGTGAACAGGTCGTTACAGTAGTCTTATCTACTGGAGACAAATGCGAGATAAATCTGGATACATCTGGATAAATTTCCCCAAGTCTGGTTCAGACCCTATACTTTTGATTTTGGCAATGTTTTTTAGATCGTAAAAAATTCAAGTCTGAGTCCATTTTGTTTTAGAGCGAGACCCTGGAGGTGACTGTTAATACTTTCTCTTTGTTTCTGTGGGCCAAAGACGATGATTTTAGTCTTGTCTGAGTTCAGCTGGAGAAAGTAGTTTTGCATCCACACACTGATCTGTTGGATGCAGTGACAGAGTGAATCCACTGGTCCATATTCACCTGCCGTCAGTGAAACAAATCTGGTTCGTCTGCAAATTGTGATAGGACACATTTTTGCTGCGTATCAACTGACCTACGGCAGCATGTAGAGGTTGACAGAAGGGCCCCAGGATTGACCCTTGGGAACCCCACAGGTCAGGGGCATCTGGTCTGAGACACAGTTACCAATTTCAACAAAGTCCTTCCTGTCTTCCAGATAGGACTTTAACAGTTTAGGACAGTGCTGTGATGCCCACCCAGTCCTCTAGTCTCTGTAAGAGGATCCCATGATCGACAGTGTCAAAAGAAGCCACGCACTCAGATCTAACAGAATTAAGACTGAGGCTTTGCCCGTGTCAGTGTTCAGGTGGATGTCATTTGTCACCTTGACAAGAGCAGTCTCTGTGCTGTGATGAGGTCTGAAACCTGACTGGAAAACATCGAATGAGTTGTTTATTATGAGGAAATCAGTGAGCCGTTGATAAACAACCTCTTCAAGGACTTTGCTCCAAAATGGCAGATTAGAGACAGGCCGGCATCAAGACTGCTCTTCTATATGTCTTCTATTCCAATTATTTCAGAAAAATATCCTTCCCTAGTTCTAGATAAACTGAAGTTGTACTTCTTGTACTTGTACTTGTACAACTTCTCTCTGGAAATCTCTTTTTGAACCTGGAGCTTATACTTGTACCATTTTCGATTCGGCCCGGCGGCACTCCCTTTTCTGTGCCCTGACCGAATCATCATTTCTCCATGTCTGCTTATTTTTAACCACTTTAGCCTTCATAGGGGCAATGGCATCCAGAACATTCAAAACACTAGATGTTACAGAGTTCAACAAATCATTTACATTAGAACATGAAACATTTTCAAAGTTTATCATTTCCATAAACAGTTTCCCTGTGCTGTCATTTATGTGTCTCCTCCGAACAGCTGCAGGACCAGCCAAAGAAGCCAGGTCAAAGAAGACACAGACATTATCAGATAGAGCAGCATCAACCACCTTGACATTTGAAATATTAACCCCCTTTGTAATTAGAAGATCTAGAGTGTGCCCTCTGTTGTGGGTGGGGCCACTCACACGCTGAGAAAGACTAAAGGTTTCAAGGACAGCATGAAGCTCTTCAGCATTTCTGTCACAAATATTGTCAACATGAACACCATCAAAGTCTGTGTGTACGACTGAAAGCATCTCAGTAAAATCATCAATACAACTTTTGCAGTACTGAGGAGGCTTGTATAGAACAATGAAGGGTATGGATGGAGACTGTTTTAGCTCCATTTTAAAGAATACATACCCAAATGATGAAAACACCCCAACGGACAACCTGCAGGTAACTATTTAATCTCTAAAAACTGCACACACACCAATATATAAAATCCGTAACAATAACAATCCGTCTGTGAAAACATGATGGTGCAACATATGTTATTACTTTGAAGATGCTTTCGAATCTTGTATTGATGGTAACATGATGCAGATAAGTGCTACATTCTGTAGAGCTGTTGTATCTGCTCCCTGTTGATTCAACATCTTGTAACGGGAGACAACCTCAAGAGGCAGCGTGAACGGGGAACAGTCTTCTAATTGAAGCGGCAGAGTGCATGGGATCTTCATGAACAATAAAATTTTTGTCACATGGCTATGTGGACTCATTTGGCCACCATTGGTATACTGGTGAATAGAGCTTGCGATATCTCCAATTCTCCAGGGTCTCAGATGCAAGGTATTAAAGGATCAATCAAATATAAATAATAATACAATGATGATTATGATGGCAGTATATTTTACAAGTAATCTATTTTTGGGCTGGACAGATACCTTCATATAGTCTGATCTTTTTCTGCTTTCTCTGTAATGACGTGTGGAGACTCTCCATGTACCCGGGTCACCTTCATAATCCCCCATTTAAAGTTGGGGGAATGAGCTGCCCTCAAAGGGATTATACTCAGGGCTGTCTGCTGCGTGGTCTGTCGTCTGTCTGCTCTTTAAATATGGCCAATCTGTTCAACATTGTAAGTCAATATATTACCCAATTTAAATAAAAAGATTCTCAATTGCAATTAAAAAAAAAAATCACCACTGTATGCATTTTTGTGGGATTGAACCAAACATAATTTTACTGGATTCATTTACATATAGGCACAAATATCACTCGTATCACAATAAAGCAAATAAGATATAACAACAACGTCCACAAAAGGCACCTAAATAGTCACAGAAAATATGTAAATAAACAAAGACACTATGGCATCCACGCAAAACCTTTTGTCCCGTAAAAGGTATCAGTAGAAGGGTCAAATGCATTAACTTTGAGACCAGTAAGAAACCACAACACAATTCTTCACACTAGAAATAATCCATAACATATTCAACAAAAATATGAAGCCATGTTGGTATTACAGCCAAACCCCTAATCAACTCAGTGTTGAGTTTCAACAATGTAGTGATCTTTTGTTCATTAGCTTGTGTTAGTCTCTTTCTACACGCCGATCTCATATAGTTTGCATATAGAGCTGCACAGCCTTGGCTGCGTCCTTGCTCCCCGCTCCTGCTCCATCGAACCACAGTGAAAATCAAGGTCCTGATTCGTCACGGCTCTATTCAGTAGAATTCCTCAGGTTGCCATGGAATCAGGCAAGTGCTGTCACTCACCAACGTATAGCGTTAGTAAACTGTTATAATAAGGCTATAGTTAATGAGCATGTGAATGAGTCAAGCCAATAGAAATAAGACGATTTACAAAACCCAACAGAATTAAGATGTGCCTTTAGACATTTGAAATCAGAATTCTGTACATATACACTTAATCCATTTGTTTTGGTTTTACAACTATTACATGACAAACTATGTACATTTTTAACCTGTAGGCAGCAGGAATGAAGCAGAACATCCTGGGTCCTGAGTACAGACTATTTTGGTGGGTCCACACTAAGCTATTCAGCTTTTTCAGAGCCCCTACTTGCATTGGGCCCTAAGTGAACAAGCACCTTTAAACCCCCCCCAATATGACACCTGTGCCTGTTGTGAAGTACTTCTCATACATGGGGTTTTACTTTATCAGTCAAAAAGGAAATTAACCAATGCAGTAATATTATAGAATTATATTATAGAATTAAAGGCACTAGCTACCTAGCTTCCTCACGCGAAGCTTTAATTTGACATGTAGAGAGAGGGTGAAGACCTTCAGCAAATTGTCCAGGCCAGGAATCAAACCCACAATGCCCCAGGGTACACACATGTGCAATACCTAAACAACTGAAACTGAAGAGTCTGATCACTGCTGCAAAAGCGACCACTCACTGACCACCACCTCATCATAAAACTCTGGAAACAGTTTGGAATCCAGAGAGAAGTTCTATGTTCCATTAGCAGTCAGCCAGTCTTTATTTTGGGTCTCTTATTGACAGAGTTATGAGCTCAAACAGCTGATAAACTAGTATGTCTCTATATTCAATAATCCAAATTACCGCGCCATATATCTCTCCACATTTGTTGAAATCTTTCAGAAGCAACATAAAACATGAGTTTAGTTCTCCTCACCCTAGTTTCAGGCTTTAGGTTTTCTGTCCACACAGTCCAGTGTTTTGTGCTCAACGCCCTGGAGAACAGAACCGAGAAAAGAGAGGCAGGTTTGAATCTTGGAGAGAAGTAGCTTGCAATCATAATGTATGATTAAAGTTGCGCTATGTAACTTTTTTGTGGTGGGTGGAGGCTGGACAGACATATGCCCCAAAAATACAGTAATAGTTAGAACAAACTGTATTGTTATTATGGTATTGGAAAATAATTGTTTGTGCCCATATCATACCAAATCAGTGGTAGTCACCCATACGACCCATAAAATAAAAACCTTCCAAATTGTACAATGGCCCAAGATCTAGGAAATGAATACTGTTTTATAGTGAAAAAAATAAAAACTTGGCCATTTACCGTTAAATTGTTGCTCGTCCTCCCTATGCATGTCATTACATATGTTCCCACTGGACATTTCATCGCATTCCTCATTCCTGGGAATTTCATCGCATTTCATCGCATTTTTCCTCCCTGATTATTTCATTGCATTTGTCCCTTCTTGGCATTTCATCGCATCTCTTCCCTCTTAGCATTACATCGTATTTGTCCCCCTGGGCATTTAGTCACATTCGCCCCCTGAGAATTTCATCGCATTTGTCCCCCCTGGGCATTTCAACGCACTCGTCACCCGTAGGCAAGTAATCGCATCGATCCCTACTGGACATTTCATTGCATTTCATACCATTCGTCCCCCCCTGGGCATGTCATTGCATTCCTCCCCTCTGGGCATTTCATCGCATTTGTCCCCACCCCTGGGCATTTCATTGCAATAGACCACCCTGGGCCTTTCATCGCATTCTTCCCCCCCTGGGCATTTAATCACATTAATACCCTTTGGGTCTCCAATTCGTCCTCCCTGTCATTGCGTTTTTCCATATTGGGTGTTTCATCGCATTTGTCCCCTCTGGGCATTTCACCACATCTCATCGCATTCGTCCCCCCTGGGCATTTCAGCCCAACCCAGGCATTCTGTCCCCCCTGGGCATTTTGTCAACCCCTGGCATTTCATCCCGACCTGGGTATTTCATAGCATTCGTACCCAACAGGGCATTTTATTGCATTCGTTCCCCCTGGGCATTTCATTGCATTCTTCCCCTCTGGTTATTTCATTGCATTTGCTGCTTGCATTACAGCATATTTCATCACATTCATCACCCCTAGGTGTTTGATTTTTTATCATCTCTTTTGTCTCCCCTGAGGATTTCGTTTCATCCTTCCTGGACATTTCATGCCATTTCATCCAATTCATCTCTTCTGGGCATTTCATTGCATTCCATCCCTCTAGGCATTTAATCACATTCATCCCATCTAGGCACTTCATCGCATGCGTCCCCTCCGGGAATTTCATTGCAATAGACCACCCTGGACGTTTCATTATATTCATCCCCCCATAGTATTTAATTGTATTTTATTGCATTCATCCCCTCTGGGTATATCATCACACTCATCCCCTGTAAGCATGTCATCACATCCATCCACTGGATATTTCATTGCATTTCATCATATTTCATCGCATTTCATCGCATTTCATCGCATTTCATACCATTTCATACCATTTCAAACCATTTCATACCATTTCATACCATTTCATACCATTTGCACCCCTGGGCATTTCATCATCCCCTCATATCCACAGCTTGTGCACAGAGGAAGGGTCTCTGGATTATAATGAGGAGAGAATCAGCGATACAAAAGCATCAGGAGAAGACAGGACAGAACTGTTTTGTTCATATTGAAAGTTAATGAAAATATCCAGACAATTTTCTTTTCAGATAGTTATCCCTTGTAAATAGAAAGACATACATTAATTATTGAAATAGGAATAAGGTCAATCAAAGAATCAACTATTTCCGAAGACTTTCCCATTTAATTTACAAATTTGTATCAAGCTTGCATAATTCAGAAAACACAAAGAAATTAGTTATACCTGATATCTTTGGTACTGACTTGACTTATTTCTTATCTCATGAAAACCATATGCCTCTGTCCACTCCATGAAGATGTTCTGTGTTTCATGTTCTAAGTTAAAGTTTACACATTGCAGTTAGTCTACTTTTACATACTACTTATAGTGTTGTTCTTGAACGCATCATAATTAGATACAGACAATACACCACGGTCTCATTTTTACACTAAGAGCTCCTTTTATAATATATCTGTACAGGGGCAAACTAAATTTTGCTAAAATATATGGATGCAAATTGGGTACTGCCATTTCAACTGCGTTATGTCCACAGGAGACAGTATCTAGCAGTGGCATGCGGTCTACGAGCTAAAATGACTGTGTGTCACAACTATATTTAAATTGTTCGAAATATATCCAACTAAACCCATTTTCCCCTCACTTCTGCTGCCGAAGCTTGGCTGAAAGTCATGGTGTTTTTAGTGGCCACTACAGGCCGCTGAGCAGTACTGTGAGAACTGGGAAGCATGATTCCGGTTCTTCCAGAGCGGCTCAGTCTGTTGCCTGTTCATGTTCTCTGAATAATACGCGTCTGAAGCAGCAGTTTCTGCAGCGGCTTCTCACCAACCATAAGCCCTGAGCCCCCCCTGCTAGACAATCTAAAACTGGCTGAGCAACTTAACACCTTCTACTCCAGGTTTGATGTGACCACCCCCTCTCCCACGGTGGCCACCTCCGCCAACCCAAACCTGGTCCCCCCCACTTCCCCCACCACTCTCTCAGTTCAGGAACAGGATGGTCACAGGCTATTTCGGAAATTCAACCCCCGAAAAGCTGCTGGACCAGACGGCGTCTCTCCTGCCACATTAAGACACTGCGCAGGAGAGTTAACCCTTGTCTCCACAGACATTTTTAACACCCCCCTGAGGTCATGCCATGTCCCAGCCTGCTTCAAGTCTGCCATCATTGTCCCTGTCCCCAAGAAGCCCCAGATCATTGGACTTAATGACTACAGGCCAGTGGCACTGATGTCTGTAGTCATGAAGTCATTTGAACACCTGGTCTTGCCCCACCTCAAATCCCTCACCTCCTCCCTGCTGGACCCCCTGCAGTTCGCCTACAGAGCCAACAGGTCTGTAGACGACACCATCAACCTGGCACTCCACTTCATCCTGCAGCATCTGGACTCCCCGGGAACTTACGCCAGGATCCTGTTTGTGGACTTCAGCTCTGCATTCAACACCATCCTCCCTGCTCCGCTCCAGGACAAGCTCTCCCAGCTCAACGTGCCTGACTCCACATGCAGGTGGATCACTGACTTCCTGACTGAAGGAGGCAGTGCGTGCGGCTGGGGAAGAATGTCTCAGACACTCGACTATCAGCACAGGAGCTTCACAGGGTTTGTATTTTCTCTCTGCTCTTCTCCCTGTACCTCCAGCTGCACCTCCAGCCACGACTCCGTGAAATTGATCAAGTTTGCGGAAGACACCACCCTCATCGGGCTCATCTCGGATGGGGATGAGTCTGTCTACAGGAGGGAGGTGGACGGGCTGGTGTCCTGGTGCAGTGGTAACAACCTGGAGTTCAATGCCCAGAAGACAGTGGAGATGATCGTAGGAGTCAGGAAAGTCACAGCCCCCCAGTCCCCCCATCATGACAGACCCCCATCACCACCGTGGACTCATTCCGCTTCTTCGGCCACCATCACCCAGGACTTCAAGTGGGAGCCCACCATCAGCTCCCTCATCAAGAAGGCCCAGCAGAGGATGTTGCAGTTCTACTCGGCCATCATTGGGTCCATCCTCACCTCCTCCATCACCCGTGTGGTACGCTGGAGCCACAGCCAGGGACAAACAGAGACTACAGCGCATTGTGCGTTCTGCTGAGAAGGTGATCGGCTGCAGACTTCCATCTCTGCAGGACCTGTACGTCTCTAGGGCTCTGGGACGAGCAGGTCGGATCACAGCTGACCCTTCTCACCCTGGACATGGTCTATTCGAATCAATCCCCTCAGGCAGGAGGCTACGGTCCATCCAGACCAGAACCTCCCGCCACAAGAATAGTTTCTTTCCCTCTGCCGTTGGACTCATGAACACTTTCTTAACACCTGCCACTTTAACTGCAACTATTCAATCACTCGTTGCACTGTCACTTTCTGCACTACAACTGTAAATCTAACTGTAACTCTTGTGTACATAGTGATGCCTTATTTTTATTTTTTACTATAGTAATCTTTAAATTGTTTCTTAATGCATGCCCTTTTTGATTTCATATATGTTGTTTTATCATTGCTCAGTGTTTTATGTTGCACCTTAACGCCGAGACAAGTTCCTATGTTTGTGAATTTTGTTCATTGACAATGGCAATAAACCCTTTCTGATTCTGATTTTGATTCTGAAAACCAGGTAAATCAACAGCTTGTGATTTGATGAAGAGTGAGTGAATCAGCGGCTGTTTTGGATCAACTCCACTTCAGGGAAATACAAGACGTTACTTCAGTGGTTTGATTTGCATCTGGGAGTGACAGGTGAGTCTTATCGCGCATGTCATAGATGTCTTTAAGGTTACGCTTGTGGAAAACGAGGCATTATTATAAGTGCATCTGTCTGAACAGCACACAGTTATGGTGAGTCATAAATGTTGTTTTGTGTAGTTACCCGTAGTACTAGAGCTAAATATAATAATTTTAATAATTGGGGTGAGTTGTCTAATTTTGTGAGTGAAAACGCAACGGTTTGTGAGGAATATGTCTGGCATATTTCATTCAATTTTAAAATTAATCATAGCACCTCTTAAACACCTGCCATTGTTCATGTAAAAATAGCATTTTAAATCTAGAGAATCAAGTATTTTTCGAGTTTGAAATTGTAGTATCGTGACAACTTGACTTTCCTGAATAAAAAAGACACCGCATGCCACTGGTATTGAGGCTATTCTGCGGCTCTATGGCCCAAAATGTGTCTGCATCTTCACTGTTATTTCTGTTCACACATCACGTTGTATTTGACACATTACAGTGTTATATCCCTCTGAACCTGGTGCCACCGTGTTGTACCATCCAGGTTTAGTCACGTGCTGGCACTCCAGCGGAAGGGTGTGGGTATTTATGGATACAATACAAATACAAAGTGCAGTTGATGTTGTGAGACAGATTTTTGCAGTTCTAAATCTTGAAATATTCACGTTAAATAGAGCAGGATAGAAAAGTCAGAAAGACACTGTGTAAGTAGGTCAGTACGTAAAATGATTGTACAAGTTACTTACTATACGCCAATATAGGGAAAATAAATATAAAGCAGCGATGTGACTGTAAAACCAATTTGTTACAAGAAGGAAACGAAACTGCATGTTAAGTGAAAAAGAACAATGAATCAAATCACTGTGTTTGATAGGAGAGCACCAGACATCACATTTGCTTTCCAGACTTCCTGTTATTGCAACCATTGGTCCAAAAGTGTGGTCAAGTCTACTGTGTGTCATCCCACATTTGCATCAGTGCTACTTTGTCTTCGCTTCATTCATATCCACCCGTCACTGACCCACAACTCTGGGGCGTTGGGCTTGTTCTACATGAGGACAGACAGGCAGGCTAATTCAATTATTTATGCAGTCACTAATATCTCAAAAGACGAGGAGCTGATGCAATGCTGTAACTTGGATGTTATGTTACAAATATTGATCTTCATTTGCTGGTGGCCAGGCACATATGACAGGTCCCCAACATATTTAACAGACTAGTCTATAGTTAAGTCCAGAAGGTATACTTTCAAGAAAAATGCTGATCTTAAATCCCCTTCCACACCTTAATCTAAGCCAGATGGTGCGATTTGAACACCTATAAGCTTCTATGGAAGGTGTTGAAGACTACTACAATGTAAAGTACTGTATATACTCTGTCACAAAGCACATTAGCTTGTGCAGTTTGTTCACTGGCAATTCTAGTTTGTAGCTTGAGTGTAATTCTGAAGTGAAGTGAGGGACGGATGACCTGGAATGATATTCACCATGGCATTTTAGTTATCGCTCAGAAACAGAAACAATTATTTCAACCATCAAATTGAAATAGAGCTTCAGTCCCACCCCCCAATGATTTTTTCTTGCAAGGATTTTTTCCCAGGACTGGTTGAAGGGGGCAGGGCCAGTATCATGATGGTCCACATGGTTGAAGAGCAAACTCTTCTGACTCAACTATTGGTTTAACTTCATTGAAGCCTTACTGAGATTACTGTAGTTTAAGCTTCTTTCAAAGACATTTCTCATATCCTCTGCCCCGCCTCTCATTTCGTCCAGCAAATAATGAAGGATCTATAATAAGGCTCCATATCTGTGGCACATTATGAGAGCAGGTCTGTAGCAATTCATCTTTCAAAAAGCTTCTTAAGACAGGAAGCCACAGGAACCAACCTCCAGTGTTGCCACATTGATTTGACAAACTTGCTAAAGAAAAGGCTCACTTGATATTGACACATTTGAACGCAAACAACACTTTTTCATTGCTACAGAACTCATTTTCAAGTAGTTTTCAATTGTACTTTCTTTAGTATTGCCATGCAGTTGTATACTAGTTCTCATTAATACTAAGAACACTCTAAACACTAGGAGATGTCCAATTCTGTCCTGTTTATGTGACTTTTTTCCTCTGTATCAAAACTGCAGATGAGCATGAGATTAGTAACTGGGTATCAATTTCTTTTTTAACAACACAATATTTAAAAGTGTGGGCAATTACAGGAGATATGGCTGGGCATTTAACATAGGCCTGGACATTGGATTTGAGGAACTAAGAGGCCTGAATGAATGAAAATTGTATCTGAATCTTGTGAGGAGGTGCAAGCCCAAAAAGAGGCCTGTAAGAAGTAAAAATTGTACGAAGATGAATGTAAACACTGAAAGCGTTGGTGGAGACGGATGCAGAAAGATAATGTGATAGCTAAGTAACAAACACGTTTAACTAGCTGCAACAGTGAATATGAAACATGAAGAGGAGAATGTGCCATCAGATTTACAATGTTTATTGTACCCCGGGGAAATAGAGGGCAGAGGTATACGTGTGTCACATCCTGCAGTGTCCTTGTTCAGTCCAGCTCCTGCAGAAGCAATGCACCTTTATGATGAGGATGGCTTTCACGTTTGTTTTAAGTCTCTAAGTGCGTGTTATGTACATGCACCAACCGACTTTATCTATTTTTATGGATTTATACAGCCCATGTTTACGTTACCGTCAGTGTAGTGTTTCCCAATCAGGGGTACAGGGACCATACGCAGGCTCTTTCCAGGTTATACTTTTGATGGTTTCAGGTTTTAAAAGAAGGTGACATTGAATATCATCTGAATAAAAACATTTCTTTGAAGTAAATTGTACCTCCTCAAGAAGAATATAATCAATTCAAGAAAAATATAAAATAATTGATAAATATCGATAATATTGATCATAATTATAAAAGATACTGGCAAGCTATTTGAGTTACCAAAATGTAAGACAGAGCTTATCCCAATATGTTTGGGAACCATTGTCATACCAACTGGAACAACACTTTGTACCAACAATATTTTAGTATTTTTTTATAACACACATAAATTCACACTACGGCAAAATTGAAAGTAGCTACATAAATAAATACTTGTTTTTGAAGTTGTGTCTGTGTCTGGGCATTCTGTGTTCATTGAACCAACAGCTCTTCACTAAATGAAGGAAACCATGGAGCCGTGCCTGGTTTTGGAGTATGCGTGTCTAACCTGAAGTACTAACAAGTTTAATTGCTTTCTTCCTAAACCACAATTCACTCGCTTCTTTTCCAAAACACACATTTATGAGTATCGCAGCTGCATACAGCCCTGAGCTTCTTTCCCCATGTAACATCGTCAATGAATAAAATTTGAAAAAACGCCTTTGATAGAACATGCCGCTGTTGCTAACCGATACATCTCCAGGGCAAGCAATGGTTTACAGTAATCAGGGAAGGTCCGTTTATGAGAGTGGGTAATTATGTGTGATTTCTTAATTATACATTTGATATTATAAACTGATTATAAAGTCAATAATTCATTGATTGAACTGGGACCATATTCTATTCGTAATATAATATCCCACAATTATCGTATGACTGCTGTTCTTATTAAATTTGTGATTACCTGCGAGTAAGTAGTTAGCAGCTGTTGGTTT
The DNA here is from genome assembly GCA_015082035.1 of Chaenogobius annularis. Lineage (NCBI taxonomy): Eukaryota > Metazoa > Chordata > Actinopteri > Gobiiformes > Gobiidae > Chaenogobius > Chaenogobius annularis. The sequence goes on along the minus strand of BJKM01000013.1, from coordinate 2,354,639 downwards.
AGACAATGGATGCAGTAGTTGCCATTGCAGTCAAACATTTCTCATTTTGATTGCTCATTATACAGTGTATCTAAATTAAACATGACTTCTGGCATAACAGCACGTTTCAAATACATTTGTAGGCCTTCCTCCAGATTGGATTCGCAAACAAAGTATTGTCAATATTTGGATTAGCAGATGTTTTAGAAGAACTTGCTGACACCAGCCTCACCACTAAAATGTGTCCATCGTCTCTGACAGGGTTAATGACTGAGTGGAAGCCTTCAGTCTGGAGTCTTTCGGTCTTTACGAGTTTAGAGATTGGTCATAAACACTGCCCATTGTCGGTATAAACAGTCTTAAAGTCACGTTAGGATTGTCTGAGTTCAAGTTGACGTGGCTCAGTTTCCGTGGTATGATGAAGTCAAAGCACGCTTAAAAAAAGGGTTGTGTAAAGTTTAAAACATGATTCAGAGGTGGTCTGGAGCTCACACTGTTGGAACCACTTCATTGAATTAATCAGTTGAATGTTTTTTTTCTAAAGGATAGTAATAAACCAATGACATTCATGTGATTTTCCTGTGAATCAAAATCTTGTTGTTGTGAAAAACAGTATACAGAAAGAAAACTCTTCTCCTTGTAATTGTGATATCAAATCTAAAGAGTATTTATATGAACTAAGTAAATAAGAAATCCGTTCAAGTTTTGATCAGTCTAATCCATATTTCCATAGGTTTACTCTTTTCCTGTTCCCCACATAAATGAACTGGATTGTTTTCAAGGGTGACCACCAGGATCATCCGTCACAGGAGAAGGTGCCCAAGCTGAAGACAAACAAAGACAACAAAGACACCTCTCTGAGTGGCCACTCTGCACCCTCTCCCCTCTGAGCCTGGTTCAGTCCGGTGTGGATATGGACCCCAGTGCGTGGGGTCAGTGAAGTTGAAAAAACACTGCTACTTCAGTTTGACCCTTGATCGGGCCACAACCTCTATCCTTCAGTCGGACAGCCAGCACATATCACAGAGCGCTGGCCTCTTTAGCTCCCTGATGTATGGCTAAAACAGGAATTAGATGTCAATTGTTGTGTTGGGAACAGTGCTTAAATCTGTCGACTGCAACCAAGAACACACCGCTTCTCCATCATTTATAAAGACGTGGAGCAATATTCTGTAAGAGCAAACAAAGACCATTTATCTTGTGCTGAAATAAAGAGTTCCTGTCTCTTTTTAAAAATAACATTATTATTATTATTATTATTATTATTATTATTATTATTATTATTATTATTAACGTTATTATTATTTGGAACATAAAACTACAAACTACACATAGAAAAGGTTAAAAGAAGAGTAAATTTACCTTTAAACTAGGAGCCAGGGGTCTTAAACTATTGAAAAATGTGACTAAAACATCATCTTTTAAAATGCTTTTCCAATTCCCATTTCCCAAACTGGTGCATAGTCAACATAAACAGTTTCATAAGCATAAAAACTGTTTAGCATAAGCAGTTTCACCTCTATCTTTAGACACCTCTTCTGCAGCACCTCTCGTTCTCATGTGAAGGCTGATTCTATTTCCTTGTGTCTCTTATCAGCTTTAGATACCACTTAGTAATTATGCACATGTGCCTGCCTGTGTCAGTAGACTCTTCTCTTAAATTATCTGCATATTTCTGTCCTCTAACTTGGATCGGGACGCGTATAAGAAGCCCGTGCATGTGTAAGCCGGCATGTCACCACGTAAAATGATGTGTCTTGCTCTGTCACTCTGCTCTTTCATTTGCTGGGTTGGTGCATGGGCCGAAAACACCAGAGACATGCCAGTTGTATAATTAAAGGAGAAATGTTCAGTACACAGCCACTTCTTAGCCACCAGGCCTGGATTAGAAGGCCTTCAGTGCAACATGGTCACCTCAGTTTGGGGATAATCGCAGGTGTATTTGAGAGGCTTGAGCAGACGTGTGATAATATGTGATAATGTTATGAGTCCATTCAAAGTAGATGAAACGCAACATTTAAAACGCAGAGAAATACGCGCTTTCATTCTTCACGCACGCTTGTTGTGGTACTGAATGTTGAGATTGCATTGCACAGTTATATGTCCGTGCCGCAACATGGTTTGATTTTGTAGACTCCAGTGTTTAGAGTTTTAAATGTCTTTTAAATCTGTTCAATATATGGTAGTGGAATATATTTTGCATTTTTACTTGGTCTGTTGAGAAAACAAAAACCCGGTTTAGAGTTTTTTCTTTATTTTATTTGAGGTAAATGCAGTTGGGGATTTTTGTGCATGTTCTGAGGCGGATGCAAGGATTTAACAGCAGGGTTCAAGGGTCAAAGGTGCCTCCAGGTTTTTCACATCTGCAACTTTACCCAGCTCCTGTCCCGCTGCTGTCAAAGTGGGCAGCCAGCCACACTCTAATGCGAATTAGCAAGACAAAGAGAGCAGGGAGACCCGACACTTTGATTTCTGCTAGATTTATGGGCGTGATGAAATGCCGCCTTGAATAAAGTGGGCAGGGCTGCTTTCTATATCATTTACTGGGATCTGAAGTGGCCCGGGTTTGTTCTGGGAGACAGACACTGCAAATAAAACGGCAACAAATCTGAACAGTGAAAAGAGAGTTTCTTCAGAAGTCCTGGCTCGTTCCTCAGAGTGTGTATCAGCTGGCTCCAGTCCATTGTCCACGCTCCTTCACAACCACTGCCTCGCTGCACATTCCCAACCTCCAGCTCCCCAAGTATTCCTAGCATCCCTGTCTGCGGAGGCAATTCATTTTATACAACCAATGCATGCCACCAAAACATTTAGCTCCTTTAAGTTGGACAATATGAAGAGACCAGCAGCACTGACCAACGACATGGCACTGCGACAGCGGTGACTTCTGCATGTGAAAAGCCCAATAATAGGCTTTAACCCACAAGCAGTTTAGAAATAAAATGAATTCATGCACATATTATGTGTTGTTTTATAGTAATCAAATATGTTTTACACGCTTGGGTTTCAGAGTGATGCATGTCAAGCCATTTGCCTGACAAAGGCCTAGTTACCGAAACGTTGCCTCTTCACCTGTAAATATATTCACTTTGCAAATAAGACAGTGTGCATTTTTTTCTCAGTTATTCTACATAATAAAAACATAATTTCAAGGAACAGTTTAACACCAGTTTCAAGGGATATCCATGTATTAGGACCTCTATTGTATCACGCTCTGAGAATTGGGATAAGTATCGTATCGTGGACCTTGTATCAGGATATGTATTGTATCATGAAGTATATTAGGTAATACCCAGCCCTAGTATCATGAAGTATATTAGGTAATACCCAGCCCTAGTATTCATGAAGTATATAGGTAATTAACCCAGCGCCTAGTATCATGAAGTATATTAGGTATAAGCCTTTTAGACAGTACCAGCCATATCATGAAGTATATAGTTGACCCTAGTATATTAGGTTCGCGTAATACCGCAGCCTAGTATCATGAAAGTATGATTAGGTAATTACCAGCCCTAGTATCATGAAGTATATATAGGTAATACCCCAGCCCTAGTGTCTACCCCCGGCAGCAGCAGCTTTGTAGAAGTAGCTGTACTCATATGTGGCACGCATGATAGTTGCAGAAAACTTACTAAAGCAAATCCTGAGCCTTTAAGCGGTGTGTAGAGCGTGGAAGAGTATTGTCTATTATTTTTAACGACATAGACATTCTTTCCATAGACATCTCATGTTTGTGTCTCTTGGTGTCCAAATAGAGATATGAACACAAATTTTCTGTTTATATTTGAAGTTAAACTAAGCATGAAATGGTGCATGTCAAACCCATATATTCTTATGTTCTAAATGGGTTTTCAAATAAAAATAGAAGGGAACAGTTTTAACAACCGTACACTTTTATACAGTAGTTGCAACAGTTAGGTAATGGTCAAAAAATAAATAAAAATAAATTGGACGTGCCTAATGGAGAAGTATATGCGAGGTTAAAGTCTCCACCTTCGTTGGCGCGTCCTCTGCAATCACAGCGTCACTTGCTAAAATGTTTTACTTGCAAAAAGTCCTTCAAATGTTTCAACCAGCTCTATTACATATTCATTATTATGGTAATGGACCTGTATTTATGTGTCAAGAAAGTGTATTCGTTAATCCTGATGAATTTTCAGTTTAGTCTTGCATAATACGCTGGTAAAAAGGATTTAACTAGTAACCCATTGGCCCCCATGGGACAGATTAGGTTGAAAGAAGCGCTCTTTTGGAAAGTTCCTTTTACGGTAAACATATGTTTAACACAATATATGTTTTTCTAAAACATGACCATTTTTTTTGGTCCCATAGTGCAGCTGGCTGTATGCTATAAGGGCACCCCGAAATGACTACAATTGTATTTTTATTGTAATACAACAATTGCAAGTCTTTAACTATTAGTCAATGTACAGGAGCACATTTCACTTGTATTAACACAGATATGTTTGAGAAGGTAACTTCAGGGCAAGCTGCGCAGACATAAGGAAATAAGCAATTTTTTGAAAAAAAAACCCCATGATTTTCATATGGTTTATTTAGAATGTAATTATTTGATCAAAAATGCAACTTGCGTGTGTACAATGCAAATTAATCACAATGAATGTACACAGACATAAACTACAAAAGCTATAAATTTCAAATTAATAAGTAAGATAAATGCACCATTTAAAAAAAGATTTTTTTTTTAGGAAATGTAAAAAAAAAATAAAAAAAAAAATGGACATATCAAGTACTATAAAACTTTTTTTTTTAGACTTCATGAGTGTATTAACAAGTGTTGTTCCTATTCTTATTCCTTCAATTCCTTAAAAACAGATTCTAACTAAGAGCAAAACACACTCAAAAATAAGACAGTTTAGGAAGCCTGATAAGCTGGAAGTATTATCATTTCTTTGGCACAGCTGCATGATCTGTGAGAGACAAACTCTATCACATACAAAAGCAAATTAGACAAATGTTAACTTGACAAGACTATGTACAAAACAACTGTAATGTTACAATGTTATAAATATGTCTAAAAACCACAGACACTATGTACATCTCTGTACTGTTGTATCTCAAATTTTAAAAGTTACTAGCATGCAACATCAGTCGATACCTCAGCAACAATTGAAATGTGAAATTTAAGGCACTTGATGGTAAACTCTCATTGATGTCAAGCAGCTTACCAACTATAAAACAATGTCTTCCACTTATGTACAATTGTTAGTGACTTATCCACTTGAATTTTGACGATGTCAGTGAGTCTAAGGTCTGTGGGCAGTAGGCACAGTGCGATGTTCTGCTAAAGGGGTCCCCAAGCTCCCCTCATTTTCCTCCCCGCCGCTGCTCTCATTCTTTCTTCCTCAGGACAATATAAATGAGCCCGCTGACCAGGGACATGGGGAACGCCACCCAGGCCAGGACATAGGCATAACCGTAGGCCATGGGGTCATCTGGACTCTTAACAGTGTAGATTAGGGCCGCACACATCACGAAAAGACCTACGGAAAAAGCAGTACACACTGTGAGTTTCGAGCAACCCCGCCCACTACTACAGCTTTAGGGTGTGAACCTCAAAGTTACTCACTGGCCAAGATCTGGAAAATGGCGGTGAAGTAGAAGCGTCCACCCTTGACCATTTTGAAGAGTTGATAGAGGAATGCGATGAGGGAAAAGAAACAGAAGAGAACAGCCAGGATCATGAGGGCCTGTACCGCCTGGATCCAATCTAAAGGTCAAGCGAACACATTAGTCTAAACACACATTTGAAAGAGTCTGAGGGGGCTACAGGTTTGGGATATAGACCTTCATTGCTGGCCTGTGTGCAGTGGACCCCTCCATTGCTTGCCATACAGTTGTGCCACAGATCCTTGCTGGAGTCACCCCCAACTTTCCATGCCTGGGATCACAATACATTTTAGTTTCTACTGTTTGTACAAGTGCGTAACGCAAACTGTAAAACAGAAGTACTTACACTGGCTGCTGTTGACACTATGAGAAGAATGAGGATGATGAGGTGCAGGATAAGCACGCCAAGCAGAATGAGCATCATCTTTGAAGTGGATCTAAAATACAAATAAAAAATAAGCTTCATGTGAATTCAAATCCATTCATTCCGGAGCCAACATATTCACAGGCAGCAGGACACTCTCAGAACGCCAGAGGGCGCCACTCGCCCACTCTAGCAGGGACCGCAATGTTTACTTGCATGTGAAAGTATCGCCTTACAACGTAACGTAAAAATCTAAACGGAAGCGAAAGGTTACTTGCCTCTTGGTGTGTTAGCAGCCTTTAATGGAGCGTTTACAGAAGGTATTCTACATGACCCCATTCACTAAGCCATTCTGAGAAACACAAACATCTAAACGTTTTATAATCGACTAAACAAAGGACTAAACAAGTCCTAAACCTCAGAACCTAAACCCTCTAGCTTGGTATGGCGAAAGACCGGGGAACAGTGAAACGTGTGGCTTCGTGTATGATCTGGACGTGCTGCTGGAAAATAAACTGGATTCGTCTGCTGCGTAAAAAAAAAACATCCCAGCGTAGAGGCGCCATGCGTGCGCCACAAGTTGATCCTGTCTTTTCAAATGAAAAGTGAAACGTAGAACTCAGTTTGAGCAAAGCTTTAAGATAATACCCGGTGACATTTACCACACCACCGCCTTTTCACACCCATAATAAATCCAAAATAGAGTTTTAGGTCCAGAGAGAACGTCCTGTTCACTGACGCGTTTGGGGGAAAACAACAGACCAGACAAGGATACGAAAGGTTCCAAAGTAGTAATCCAACTTACAAAAGGCAAAGCAGGAGATTTGGTTCTGTGGGAAAAGGAGTGTTGCAGAGAGGAGTAGCAGAAAGTCTCAGAAAGTTGTGCTCCTCTGAACTGTTTCTCTGTAGCTACTATTCCAGATGTGGCTCACACACCCCAGTCTGCAGTTGTCTCCGCCTGCGAACACCGCCCTGCAGGCCCTGCACGTCACCAGGGGCCCGCTCCAAAACGGCACTTTTTTCCCCTTTTCCGTGGCATTCATCATCTGGATTGAGCTAAACTTCATAGGATTGTGTGAAGATTTCAGATTCTATTGCCATATCAACTGCACGATTCCCACAGCCGATACTGAATTATTATATAGTAAATAACACTACAAGAAGTATCTAAATAAACATAAGAGTGTCGCTTCTCTCTTAAGGTGTATTATAATAACAGTAAGGGGCTGTGTAGTTGTATAGATATTCTTTTTGGCAAACAAAAAAACAGGCTCGTGGCTCCCTCCCTCATTGGTTCAATTGTCCACTTTGAGTTTGGGCGCGCACATGTCTCTGTCCGTCCCAATTCTACATGTGTTTAAGTCCAAGCACCACCTGTCACGGATGCCTGAGTGCGGAACTGGCCCCTGTGATCACCGTGTAGTGTCGTGTAGTAGATGTAGTGTGTGTAGTGTAGTGTGTGTAGTGTACGTGTAGTGTAGTGTAAGTGTAGTGTAGTGTAGTGTCGTGTAGTGTAGTGGTTGTAGTGAGTGTGGTGGTGTGTGTATGTGTAGTGTAGGTGTAGTGTAGTGTAGTGTATGTGTAGTGTCGTGTCGTGTGCGTGTTGAGTCGTGTGGTGTGGTGTGGTGTCGTGTAGTGTCGTGTAGTGTCGCTGTCGTGTGTGTGTGTGTGTAGTGTGTGTAGTGGTGTGTGTGGTGTGGTGTGTTGTGTGTGGGTGTGTGTGTGTAGTGTGGTTTGTGTGGTTAGTGTGGTGTAGTGGGTGGTGTAGTGTGGTGTTGTGTGGTGTTGTGGTGGTGTTGTGTTGGTGTTGTGTCGTGTGGTGTGTGTGTTGTGTGGAGTGAGAGCGAAAGGCCCGGTGCCAGGGGGAGTGCCCTGGTGTAAGTTTTGCTCAGGCTAATTTGATGGAACCGCTCGGATCTCCAAACACAGTCAAAGTCAAGGTATGAGTGACAGAGATTGCGATGTGGTCCCGGGGAATTCCTCACACGCGACAAGGGTTGTGAACCCAACTTCAGAGCGCAGATGTCAGGGGCGACAAAGAAACGAGCCCACTCACAGACGCGATAGTGATCAGCTGCTTTGGCCCTCTCTCTCTCTTCTCTCTGCGCTCTCTCTCTGTCTCTGCCCCTCTCTCTCTCTCTCTGCCCCTCTCTGTCTCTGCCCCTCTCTGTCTCTGGCCCCTCTCTCTCTGTCTCTCTGCCCCTCTCTGCTCTGTCCCTGCCCTCTCTCTGTCTCTCTCTCTCTCTCTGCCCCTCTCTGCTCTCTGCCCCCTCTCTCTCGTCGTCTCTGCCCCCCTCTCTCTCTCTCTGCCCCTCTCTGTCTCTTGCCCCTCTCTTCTTGCTCTCCTCTGCCTCCTCTCTGCTCTCTGCCCCCTCTCTCTCTTTCTCTGCCTCTCTCTCTGTCTCTGCCCCTTCTTCTGCTGTCTCTGCTCCTCTCTGTCGTCGTGCCCCTCTCTCTCTCTTGTCCTCTGCCCCTCTCTCTCTCTCTCTGCCCCTCTCTCTCTGTCTCTGCTCCTCTCTCTCTGTCTCTGCCCCTCTCTCTCTGCCTCTGCCCCTCTCTCTCTCTCTGCCCCTCTCTCTCTGTCTCTGCTGGTTTTGGCTCATCAGTTGGATTCCTGCGGTTTGTGTTTGTAAACATCCACGAGGAGATGTTGGATGTTGGGTGAGGCGGCGCTGAAGAGAGCCAGAGTTGGTTGGCAGAGCTGACCAGAGCAGTGAGGAGTTAGTCTTTGACCATCCGTCCAGCTTTCAGAACACTGCGCCGTGTTTATGAATATGTAAGCACTTCAGTGGTCAAGGGCAAGGCGGTGCCAGTAGCTGCAGCAGGAGGAGGAGTGAGCTGCAATGTCAGATGCCAAGTAAAAGCAGGTGTGCACACTGGCAAAATGCAATTATTTTTACCACACACTGCTGAACTGAAGTGTATATTATATCAAACGCACACATAATGTAATAAATATTTCACTTGATTAGACATATTTGTCTTTATTTGATCCTAAATTGAGCCCATTTTAATCCTGATGTGACCCATCTTTGGTCCTGTTCTAGTACTTGTTTAGTCCTAATTTAGTCCAGGTTTAGGTTTGGGTTTAGTCCTGCTTTAGTAACAATTTTGATGTGGTGAAAGAGCAAGTGTGAACGCACCCTAAAGATGCTTTCACTTAGGCCAAATCAAATGTATCAAATTTTAGGGACTTAATCCTTGATCCTGTGCTATACCAGGTCAAAACCAGAACAGGACCAAACCAAGTCTGCATCAAGACCAAACCAGACTAAAAACAAGAAACTAATGAATGTGTCCTTAATGTCAAAGCTGTGCATTCTATAAACTGGGGGGTGAGTAAATGCAAAATGATCATTCAAACTGTTTCATTCCCCACACATATTGCAATAAAAATAATTAAAAGTTAAGATTATTTTGTTAGTCTGCAGTGCCATCTCATATTACACCATCTGTGACACATTCCTTGGCAACTGAAGTTCCAGTGACATAATGCATGCCGCGCCCTTTTCTGTCTCCATTAAAGTTTCTTCTGCTGCCGTTTACTCTGCAGCATAATAATCACAGCCATATTTATGACATCACTTACGTCCTTAATGTTGAATATTACGTTTGTTAATAACTGTAGCTCAGTTCCCAAGCCCCATTAGTATATTGTTGTTTGGCTAATTAAAAGGCATAATGCTGAAAAGTTGTGATGGCTCTTGGCACTCTCTGCCTGATGCGATGAATTGGAGGGAGTCCAAAATGCCCACACAACACAGTTAACCTAAACACACACAGCTCGTCCCCTTTTGGAAGTGACAGATCACATAACAAACCAGGCAGGACAGGCTCACCACTGGTAACTATAGACACGGCCATTGTGGAGTAGCTCAAGTTGAAACTTAAAACTAAAAGTGACACGCCACATTTCACTAGGGGATTCACAGGAGGCAGAGTTGTTTTTTTGGGACTCTTCATTCTCATTTTTTCTGTGACATAAGGGTTTTTCCTCGAGGTGCTTGGAATATTTGTACTCTTCAAATCTGTGCTCAAGTTAAATAATGTCTTGGATTTATCTAACAAAGGCTTTTCTATTACTCTAATTACTCAGTCATACTTTGAGCAGCGTTTTGCCTGAGGATACAAAAACAACATGCCCTGGTCAGAGCTGGGATTGAACTGCTAATCTTTGGGTATTTAGGAAAACTTCCACCAGACACAAGAAAACCTTGACTTGAACAGACGCCGTTATCATTGCTGCTAGACCTATACGAGAAAGCGCCAATTACGACGGTATAACATGGCACATCAGACCAACGTCATTCTTATCCACACTGTAACTTTCACTTTCTTTTTCCAAATCCAATTGCGTAGTCCACATGTAAGCACAGCGAAAGAACTAGATTGTGGCGCGTTATTGAGAAAAGCCACTGTTGTTGAATGAGTCAGCCTTTCGGTGCAGAGCTCCACCTGCAGGAGTGGCCAAAATCTCTCTCCAACCCTGGGACTGGATGAGACAATCAGGGAGTGGATGTGTCCCTATAGGTTTGGCTGGTTTGCAGTGGGACAGCTGGAGGACTAGCTCAACTCTGGGAATATTAAGCAATGGTGGAACACCCTTCAGTGCATCCATCCTATAAAGGTCGCTGCCAAAACAAGAGGAAAGGCTTAGTCTCTGAAGTCAAGTGATCAAATGTCGAGCGAGGCAGACAACGCCTCATAGCTTACCGTGACAGCTCATCTGCATGGACGTTTTTACTTTTATAAGGATCAGCCGCCAATATGTTTGAAGCAACACCAAAAGGAACCTATAATTTTTAAAGGAAGTTTCAAGGTTTTATTTACGCGATTATGATTTTAAGAATGAAATCTCTCCTTTTGATGACCTGTGACACGTCCAGCGCTGTGATTAATTTTATTTCTAGTCACATAACAAGCCACAGAGCCCTAACAACATCGTGTTAACTTACACCACATTAATAATGACAATGGCATTAAAGGTGCACTATGTAAGATGTTTTCAAGGTATTTTTGAGCAATAAAAGCACCTGCAATTGAATAAATGCAAGATATATTTGTTTAGTGCCATAATGTGCCAGGCAATAAAATATCCTCTACCAGAAAATGTACCTTTAAAGGCAATATGCTCCTAATACAAAAGTTACGACTACTATCCTGTTCTAGACTAGATCGTATTCAAACATTTGTGATCTATAAAAATTCCAAACATGACTGAGTTGCAGATGTGCTTTGGCTGCTGTCTGAATCAGAGAAAACCATGCCATGTTGATTGAAATTGTGGCAGAAGACACGAGACTCACTCTTCTTTCCTTTATGCCCGACTAGCCCCTCCCTCTGAGGCAACAACAAGCAAATAAATCAGAGACATATGGCCTGACGAACTCCAGATTGTGGCACCCTGCTGATGCTAAACATGTGCTAATCATTACGCCCTTGCCTTCCTGTCGGAGTAGATGTCATCAGCGCGCACATTCCCCACCGACGGGACCCTCGCACACAAACTGTTGCTTCAAATCACAGTGATATTAGACTCAGGACTTTGGTATGAAAGCAATAAAAGAAAAAATTCAACTGGAACCGCCTTTAATTTGACAATTCGACATAACTTTACAGTATGACTAAACGTGAGCGTAGAAAATAGACACTCCGAGAAGGAAAGTTATAGGTTTAGAAAATTAAAACAAAAAACATTCATATATATCACCATTCAGCTAAAGAAAGAAACATTCATGACATAAATTAACTCAAAAATCATCTGTGGAGTTTGGAAGTATTCAACTTAATAAAGCAAAGCAAATGACTAAATTGAACTGTAATACTCCGAGACGTTTCCACTATTTTACCACAAAATTCCGGCTTTCACAGATGATGTTTTTCTCAATTTAAATTCATTTTCTGCAAAAAAGTCATATGATTTTTTTCTTTTTTCTGTCTACAGAGACATCCCCTACATCTCCACATGTAGAATTCATCCTTTTAGACTTGTTATCGGCCCCTCTCTCAATCCTCGGGCTTCGCTATCTTCTTTGAGAGCAACTGTGCTTCTTTGACACAGCACTTCCTTAAAATGCTGCCAAGTCCTCCTTTATGAGAACTCTAGGTATGTGCCAGCAAATATTTTCATTCCACAAGTAGTGCCAACACTTTCAAGTTTTAAAGCCTGGGTTCACCTGGGGAGTTCGAAGCGTACTAACCGACGACACTGTTTAACTCATTTGTCTGCTGTGCATTTGTTATCTGAAGCAGTAGTGTTGTATGAAGCGTTGGCATAAACACTTAGCACGCCGCTGTTGACGTGGTTAATGACAAAAATAGCTGCGCTGATACCCAAAGGTCATCAAGAGGCTTCACACATGTTTACACTTGGGTATGCAACGCAGAGGTGTGTAAAGGAGTCACAGCCTCCCTCTACTGCTCAACTATTTGTGAGGCGGTTTGTTTCATTTTTGGCCCCTGCTAGGCCGGAAACATATACTTACAACAATATACAGGGCAGAAACTGAAATATAACACGGACAAAGGGAAATATAGTAACTGCCGAAGGGTAAACATCTTGGTGAGTAGGATAAATTAAACCAAATTACTTAGTTTTTCAAGTCTTGATCTATCATTTTGGCTTTTCCTTAAAATGGATTTACTCATTGATACAACCAACATTTCCAAGTCTATCAACATCCATTTATCTGAACTTAGGACGGATACAAAGTGTGCGTCTGTTCTCTTTAGCCTTGAATTCCAACCAGTATGCTGGGGAACACTAGTGTGCTGTGAGGTGTAATTGCAGATGTGCCTGTTCGATTCATGGATTTAATTGAACAATTTACCATTTAGGAGTGTCCAGGGCAACTTCTTTACCAAAAATGAAAGCAAAACTATCGACATTGGAAAATGTTAAGAACCAGACACAGTGGCACTGGCAATATTTTCCATACATTAAATGTCACTTTTTGTTTTCCTAAATGGTGTGATTTGTTAATATGCTGCAGACTATTTCAAACCAAAAAAGTATGCTGTGACTCAAAAAAAGTTGAAAAACACAACTCTGGGATGTTAATGAAATATTGATGCTTTCTCTTTACGGCTACCAGTCCCAAAGCCAGAGAAGTCTCAAAACTCATGAATCCTCTTGGATTGTTGACTATTCCTTTACAAAGTTCCCACAGAAATGTCTGAGTCTGATGATTTGCAAAGGGATGTAAAGACTGTTTTGGTTTATGCCAAATAATAATTCTAATGCAGTCAATTTGCACTTTTTTGGACTCTCAAAGATGATTTAGATTGTATTTACTCATTGCATGAGTCATTGCATCACCTAACACTGACTCGACTGCTCCTGGATTACAGTTATGTAATCATTGCGCTATTATTCAATATGAAGTCAAATATTACGTTTGATATATGCAATTGCGAAGCTAGTGGCTGTATAGTGGCCTGGCCAGAGGAAGTTGTGGCCAAACCAAGAGGCAGAGTTAAGCTTGTGATGTGTGAGCTCTGATGGGGCTGGTCTGGACTGCAGCCCAGAGAAACCACTGCGAAGAGTCAGGATAAGTCTCATGACAGCTCCGCTCAGCAGCCACACGTGGACAAGGTGAGGACGGACTGATCAATTTTGTGATGCATCTGTGGTCTACGACTTTATGATCCGATAAGCAGTGCACAAATCCAGGAGTGCCATAACAGAGTCAGCAGTAGATTTTTCACCACAGAGCAGCAAACTCTTGAATTACTGATGCGGCACAGAGGACACAAGGCAAATACTTTGCTGTATAAGCCACATAGATCTGAATATAATGTAAAAAATGAAGACAGCTAAAACTGCGTTTACAATTGCTGCTGTTAACCTTGCAAAACAAAACATCCACATTTTTAGCAATTTTAACATTTGGATCATTGGAATTTTATGGAAATCACATCCCCTGCACTAAATAATTTGTAATATAATAAGGTAATGTGCGGTAGAGATCAAAGGTTAACTCGATTTTGTTAAACCCGTAGGTTGTTTTTGACCTTGGTGGAAAAGTGAGCAACGCTTCAGATGTATATTCATAAAGTCCTGTTTCTTGTTTTGCATTTTTGGCATATATTCTAATATTATATGCTATGAATCTGTAATTTGTTGGTGCAGAGTTCAACAAGGAACAGTTACTCTCTTCTTCCACGTCTAATAAACTATATAAGTCTTGCATTGTACGCTGATATCTGGACATCATAAGGAAATAATCAGTGTTCACATTATGCAGAACGCAACCTACTTATCAAGCCAGGCTCATTCATGTGGCAGCAACTCTAATAATTGCTTTAATGCACATGAAGCAGTCACGGCTTTAATTAAAATGTGCGACAGTGATAATTAACACGAGTCAATTAGCCTGAAAGGTTAATCTATAGTGCGTTTGAGTGAACAAGCGTGTCCTTGCAATAGCTGACCGTTTTGCTGGGACTTGATGGACAGGAGTCTGCTTTTGTGCGTGGTGAGATTGGAGACAAACAGCTGGATGTACTGTATAGGCAGGCCCCAGCGTCAGTTTATGGTCCTGTAGGATTTGAACGACTGCAGAACCCGCCCACTCCCATCCCAAACGGCCCCTGCGCTTGATCCACAGCGATGAGAGAAGTTGGGATGTATTGTTTTGCTTTATGCATTCCAGATGAGACCTTCGCCTGTTCCTCCTCCACCCATGTCTCCAAACATGTGTTCTTCTGCGTTCCTTCGTGTGATAAATTTCCACACATTTTATGACAAAATGAGAAGTCGGGTGTGGTCAACATCAACAAGCATTGTTATAAAAAGAGAGTTTGCATTTTTAGCTCTTGTTCTGTTTGAAGAAGGAACAAACTAACATCAGATACTATACATGGAACCTTATGGCAGGCGCTTCGCAGAGAAGAAAATATAGCATAGCAGTGTTTGCCCAACAGTCCCTCTGCAGAGCACTGGTGGGGGATGGGCTGGTAAAGCCTAATTAAAAACAGAGCTAGTTTTTATATTTTTCCATTATAAACTTCTTTCACAACAATTACTTGGCCTATCATTACAGCGGGCCACCAGATCAGCCTCGGTTTGTTCAAACTTCGGCCTTTGCCAAACCAAACATCAGGATTTAATAGCAAATGTATAGCAAGAATCCTGGGCACGTGATAGAGGAGAGAAGTCAAAGATGCATGCTCATGGAAAACAGTTGGAACCACAAACTGTTCCCCTTGTTTTCTCGTCACTCATAAAACTGCTCAAGTCCCAAAGCAATCCATGAGTCAAAATACTGTTTATGAACGTAGGAGTTTTCCGGGAAGAATATTTGTATACTCTTGTCGGGTTGGTTGAATGCTAATTTCTTGGTATTCTTTTACATAAACGTGCAATAGATCATACGCAGTACATTTTCCCCTCATTGTTAAAGTTAATTACACTTTGAGCTGTTCCTAAGCCGGGATAAGAGACAGGGATGCATCTGTAGGCGGACTTTAAAGCCTATTCTGTTTCGCCGTGGTTAACGATATCAGTTCAATTTGTCGTTTGTATTTTCCTGTAAAAGCTGTGGCGACCAGGAAATTCCAAATTGCATCAGCCTCACTTTCCATGAAGTAGCCTTTCCTCCTTGGATGTCATGTGTGTGCGGTCCGGCTTGAGTTTCTGCCCGGCTCTCCTTGCAGCGGACGGGACAGGGCAGCAGACATCAGGCAGCTGGAACTACCAAAACACACTCGCGACTACACACATTTACCACAGAGTACAGGCCACCCCAGTCACACCCAAAGCATCCCAGGCATGCAGGGCCGGGCACTCACACAGAGGTCTCTAAATATGCCTACAGCGCTGTGGGTGACTGTGTGAAAGAGGGGTCCAGTGTCCAAAATGGCTGTCGCAGTGAATGGAGCGCCACACGGCTTTTAACAGGGCCATATGTTCCTGATGAAGGGCACAGTTGACAAGCCGGTCAGGAATGGAGCAGATAAAGCTGTAACAGTGGGCCGAGTGTCTGCGCGCTGAACTATTCTCCCATCCCAGGGGCCAACAGTCAGTGACCTCACCCTGCCTCCACCCCGCACACTCCCCCAATAACACTTCCTGGCTGGGCCCAAAAGCTTCAACACAGCTGGATCCAGCAGCAAATGGGAAAGGCAAAATGATTCGGATGATTACTTAACCATGCCCACTCTATTTGTTCCATTCTATTGCACTGATTCACATTTTGTCCACCGTTACACACCAAATCGGTCAACCCCTCCTCCTCGCCAGCACACGTAAGCGCTCCTGCATTCCTGAGCACACACGCTCCCATAACATCTGAGGTTTACGCTGTCAACATGACATTTGGGCAGGAGATTATTGTGTGAATGAGGCGTGAATGTGGTACAACTTTCTCTGAGCGTCCCAGTGAGCTGTCAATCACAACAAACAGCAAACAGATGGAGAGGGCTTTACTGTGGGCTTTAGCATGCAGGATGCACTGCCAAAAGGCAATTGTCTGATACAGGAAAAGTCAGGAGATCACCTCACGCTTAGCAGCATCTTCCAAGATGAGATCCAGACCCATAGACCTGCACATCACATACAGATCATCACATTAGATGTTTATGCCCAAAACAAACATTGTAAAAAATGAGTATGGCAAGTTTACTTTGATTGTACATCAAAAGCATAAGAAGTTTGTCTTTTTGACCTCCGTGGTTTTATGGCTTTTGCATGCATGGGTGACTCATGAATAATAAAGTGTTTAATTATGCCATTGAAGATCCATTAGCCTGATGAAGTCACACAGGCAGAATAAAATAAACACATTTGAGCACACTCTGAAACAATAACACCCGCTGCATCTGTGTACAGTGGGGGCTCTGATTGGCCGTAAACTTGCAGCAGGACCGGGACGAGGTGCTGTTGTGGGGGAGGAGCGGTGTGAGGGGAGCCAGAATCGTATGGACTTTTCCCCCCTCTCCTGTCCAGCTCAGCCCCAAGGGAAGCCCGCGTCCACAGATGGGAGGGGTGCTCTATGACGGAGGAGCTGTTAAATGGTCGAGCCAACACCCAGTACAGTCCGATTTTAAGACTCCCCCCTTCTCTGTCTCTTCCAGATCTGGGATTCCTCACCCAGGCTTGTTTTTTCTATCTTCAGACCCACCCTGATTTATGATGCAGCAGGGATTTTGAGGAGGAAATGTCTTTAGGCAGTTGATGTTGGGATTTCTTGTATTAAACATGAGGTGGATGGAAAAAAGGGAATGGACCGTAATGGAAAGCCATTTCAGGTGCCATGGGTAATATCAGTGGACACATACTGGAATGACCTGCTTAAGCCTGTCTCACACTATGTTTATTGAAAACAGTACAAGGATGGGTGACCTTTGACCTCACTAAGTATGATGCTAGTGACAGGAGACAGGTTTATAGTGCAAACATCAGGCCATGGAGGAGATTTAAAGAATGTGGATAGCTCAAATTAAGTTATGTCTTATAAAACACTCACTTTCAATCGTCTGGTGGTCAAAAGCAAGAATTTAAAGTGTAATTGCGTTCTCAGGATATCTATTAGGATGATACCAATTCAGCTGAAATGCATATCTTTGGACCCGAAAATAAAATATGGGAAAACTAAGTAGCTTAAGAGAGACGAGACATGAAAAATAAGTCGTAATAAGGAGCCTCAAGCATGTCAGTGCCTTAACAGGTGTGGCATAATCTCCAATTGGGCGTTTGTTTTTGATATATAATGGTCACTAAATTAGTTTGAGGGCTAAAAAAAATACAAAGTGTTGAATTGTACACAAATGCATTAGGCTAATGCCATTAGCAACTCACAGCAGCCCTAGACCCAACATCTGCTGCTTTTTGTCGAGTGATTGATTGATGAATTGTTTATTTACTTTACCCCTCTAAATCTTTCCTTCTGGCTGCACATATGGACTTACCAGACCCTTGACTAAATTGACTAGAAAATACATTAAAATAACTAAACCATTTCAAATAAACAGGCACCATATCCACCCAAGGGCAAGCAGCATCAGAGAATTGAAAACTAAACATCATTTCATATTGTGTCCTTCCTGCCCAAAAAGTTTTGAAACAAACCTTGAGGGAATAAGACTTAATATGATATTAATTTTCAGATATGCGCATACATTCACAAGAGAATTCTTTATGAACGCAAGGTCGGCATAATAGTTTAGGCTTTTGAAGGAATCAAATTTGTTCTAAAATGGAGACACTTATTGGCAGATAATTGTCACATTGGTTGTCTGAAAGCATCAATCTTCTGAGGCTTTTCAGTCTGAGGCCTTGAATTAATAAAGAGAGCCAAGGCTTCGCTGGAAAAAAAGAAGGATGATTAAGTTGAAGATGGACTGGAAGGCCAAAGGTTAAGACTCGCCTATGGGAAGTGACCTTTCGTGACACCTCGTTTCCTGGTTCGTCTTTGGAGTTTCTTGCGCTACAGTAGACGATGCCTTGTCGGAACAAAAGCGGTATTATGTTGGCATTCGGCCCTCGTTGGCAAGGCGCCAAGTCCATGTTGGCAGGAGGTGCTATATGATGGGAATCTAAAGACCAGCACACTCTGTAGAACTTATATACTTACTGCTGTGACGTGCATGCAAAAGGAGTACAAAGTATGCACAAGGCTGTACAAAACCTGTTTCTTATTCTGAAGGGAAGTTGCTTCGGGCCAGCATCTGAGAAGAGGGGGAGAGCGGTGCAGACCCCAGCTCTGGACTGTGGGATGTGGTCATGGCTGAGTGCAAGCCAGGCCGGACCTCCTGGGGACCTTCATGGCTGCAACTGCTTTCCTATCTGCTGAAGTGAAACGGGATTACACCACAGGCAGAAAGGGAAGAATGGAAATTTTGGTCTAGACAACAATTTACGCATCTCAATTCAATAAGAGTTCAAATATATGTTTATTTTCATTCATATCAAACGTTAATCAATTACAAAACATTGAATTGTGTTGAGCAAAGAGATATGTTGGATAAAAATTAGGCTCATAAACCGAGCTTTTGACAAAGACAAATACAGTCTTTGAAGAACAAGAGTAAATACTATGAAAAATAATTCAAGATTTAATTATTTTGTAAAGTTTTGCTCACCAATACCAATCAATTTCGCAAAACAATTCCAACATAAAGTAGTGCATTTTTCTAAAGGACTACGCTACACTACTACGATATTGGTATGTGTGTGTGTAGACACCAGAGACGTATGGCACCCCTCAGCCCCTCCTTCTCTCTGTATGTGTGGTCTTCAGTCAAGGGGTCAGTGCTGGGTAGGCCTGTTGCTTTATGTTTGTGGACGAACTAGTACATTTTTATACTTAAGATCACCTTTAGTTGTCCTACAATGGGAGAATTCCAGTGTTGGAATGCACACATCATTCGTTTCATGATACAGTTATATCAGAAAGCAGCACGTTGTAGCGTATGACCTCAATATATATATATATATCCATTAAACATGCTCACTGACAGTTCCAATTCCCTGTTCATTTTCTATAGCTTACATGTTTTAAATATGGTCAGCAAGACATCTATCAAAGCTTGGGAAAGGATGTTTGGAAGTCATCCAGTTTCAACTCTTTGCTAACCACTAATAAATTAAGTTTGTTTTTTGCAGGATCTGTTTTTGGACTAGTTCTGTGCACATTAGCTACTATGATATGGGCTAAAAATGTTAACATTTTAGGGGCAAATGTAAATGATATGCACAAGAGTTTGGGGAGTGGTCTGGATTTGGGGGGATGGCTCACACTGTTAATGCCTATGGGAGGAGAGAGGAAACAGCGCCAGGCAGAAAGGGGAGTATATGAACAATTTTGTATTCTGCTGCGTTTCTGCCCCATCCCCCCCAATAATCGTTTTGGTTTTTTTTTTTTTTTTTAACTTCCCCTGTCTCTCCCTTCCCTAACCCCACCTCCACTCACCCACACCCCCTCTCCACCCCCCTCCACCGGCAGGTTGTTTAATACTTTCCAGATTTCTGTTGCAGCCGTCGGTCTCCTCCTGGAAGAATCGCAAATCTGCTGATGGAATTTGGCGGAAAAAGGTCTGGGAGTAGATGCCTGCGACCCACAAGTGTCCGAGAGGCAAGGGAGTAGCGCCCCCTGCTGTTAGAGAAGGGTGCTCCTCGGGAGCTTAGAAGGACATAGACAGGCTCTGACACTGCTTTACGAAGGAGAAGCAGCTGCAAGACAGAGTAGTATTACAAAGCTAAGTTAGTGGTGGTCCCCCAAACAAATCAGCTATTTCCGGTGTTAAATGACTTCCAAAATGGGGCCCATACAGTTGTCTAGTAGTTTTCACTCACTAAAGATTCAAGCTGACTTTCTTGTGTCTTCTGTTTACACTTATTGTGAAAGTGTAAATAGAAGTGCAGTGCAATAGTGAACATAATAAGGAGATGTCCTAATAAATGACTGAGAAAGTCAGCTTGGATCTTTATCAGGCTAATAATAATAATAGTCATTATTATTATTATTTTTATTATAAGATTTACAAATCCTTCACATGAGCCTACTCTTGATTGGTAGCCATAGACGACACCCATTGTCTGAAGAACACCCGCCCTGCCGCCACTAGATGGCACTATGCAATTAAAGTTTAAACTCCAGCCCGTTAGGCTACAATACACAAATTGGAAGTAGTTATAAATCTGCTGAACGGAGTGATTAAAACCGAAACAATTTTGTTCCTAAAGTAGCAACTGCAGCAGAGGTTTAGTCATGGAAGGAAAAAAGAAAGAAAAAAATATATAACAATCTTGAAAAGAGTAATGACTTGATACCAGCAGAGGAAGGATCAATAGCTCTACTGGTTTGTATTGACGACAGCGATCAATATAAATTCGCTGCATTTTACCGCCGATGAAGGAATAATAGCCCTTACGGCCCTCTTTCTACCCATATAGCGGATTGGATGCTGATATAATGTGAAAGGCTGCAGTTAGATGAGGACTGCGATTAAACACCTCCGTGAAGTAAAACCACTAAAGTAGAAAAGGCTGCGTGTGCGTCAGGATGGAGAGGTGACCTGTCCAACACGGAGGAGCGGGCAGAAGCTGGAATGATGGAGTCGTGCCCAAATAAGCCGTCACAACGTGTAAGATATATAGATGTTTTTTTGTTTTTTTTCTCCAATTGAATTAGTGTGGCAGAAGCAACGCACCTTCCACAATCCATAACGTAACCACAACAATTTCACAAGCGCGCGCCAGAAGTTGATATTTCAAACGGGATCGTGACGAGACTGCGGCTGTAGCGCTATCCGTCATTTGCCCTTTGGTGGCCCGGGTGTTCTTGTAAGAGAAGAATTTCTGAGTCGTGTTTGTACATTTCCCAGAAGAATGCGCAATGAATTAAGTTAACTTTCCATTTCAGGCAATGAGAGCCACTGCACCTTTACGCGCACACGTGGCCTGAGCCAGCAACACTAGAATGTGTTTCTGACGCCACGACACGCACGCAGACAGACCATAGTTCATGAAATTCATTTAATAACATAAAATAACAGTCCAATCATCAATGTGAGAACTTCGCCTTATCAGCTACTTAATCAGTGGATAATTGTTGCATTGTAAGGCTACTAGAGGGGTCCAAATGGCCCTCAATAGCTTCCTTCCTCTCACTTTTATGCAGCCGTGACTGGAAATACTTGAAGCACTTAAGTTCTGATTATACTAAAAGTAACCAATTTCCTTGAACGCAGACATACAATAGGCAGCCATTTGAACGGTTTATTACTTATTTTATTGACAAAATATATGTTATTTTGAATACAAAGAAAGAATGTAAATGTACAGTATAAAGGACAACATTAATGCTTAATAGCCAACATTATGGACAAAACACGCTGCCTCGCCTTCACACTCACAGCCACGTCACAATGTAGTGTTTCAGCACACGTCCAGTTACGCCAATTTATTCTTTTCTGAGAGAGAAAGTCTTACTCCAATTTAACCGTGATTACGCTTGTGGAGACACAGATTTGAAAAGGTCCTTCTAAAAGTCAGAAGCCTCATAATGGAAATAAGTTTTGGGTAGAAAATTGTTATTTGGCACATCAGTTATAGTTAAGGCAACAGAATCAATTCAATCCAAGGGTGCCCCAATACTTGTGGGTATGAATTTTAGTGATGCAAGAGATACAGTCAAAATGCAATGACTATGAAACAAGCGTACCTTGGAAATGACATTTTTTAATCTACATTACTGCAGGCTGCGGCTTTTCCCGTCCTAAATGCACACAAAAGGTTTAGGACATTATTAGTGTTTAACTACAAACAATGTATAGGGCCCTTCATCAGAAGTAGTGATGTTTTGCATGCATGGGTGCACAGGACTGCTGCATATGACAGGAAGTGGTTGTGCTGCACCTTTCATTTTCAACCTGATACAACAGATTTGAAAAAGGGGGAAAAAAGGTTAGGGTTTAGTTTAGTCAATTTCAACATTCAGAAATCTCTCTAAATATTGTGCGTTTTTTCTTTTTTTTTACCGTCTTTCAGATTCACATTCCCTTTAGTGCGGCCCCAAAAGAATTTCGTTTTACTATTCAGCTCTTTAATCGCGAATACATTACCAAGATGTTTTTGAGACACAGGACTTGCACTATGAAACAGCAGAGTTTTGATTTTTTTTTTTTTCAGACGGAAATGGCAGCCTTTGAGCGCTGTGACCCTGAGTTACATGAGAGAGGAACCTCTTGACAGATCTATGGCACTTTTCTAAAATATTTTCAGACGACAGCGACTCAAGGCGGAGGGAGTTGGACAGATTTTCACACTCCACTGAAAAAAACACAGCCCCCTTTTGAATGTGACAGACCACCCACCAGTGATCCCCGCCATGACAGGGGCCTTCAGTTCAGCCCGGGCCTCATGATGTCCCACAGCCGGAGACGGAGTCAGAACACAATGAGAAAAGAAACGGCACATGTGACACATCAAGTGAGAGGGGAGCGTGTCCTCGAGCTTTAGTTATGGAGAAGCGTTTTCCCTACAACAGTCCCCTTTCCAGCTCGTCCTGCTTGTACACTGTCGCCATGCTAATGTGCGGAATGTATCTCAAAAAGAGCAAGTCTCTCCCCGTGTCAATTTCTCAAAAGGCACAGAAGCATTGACAGGCGATCAAAAGTGCACGTCCTAAAGGAGCCGTCACGCTTTTTGGCGAGATTTCCTTTTATCAATCCCATTCCCACACCTACTGTTCCATGCACACGGTCAAAGGAAAGCATCCTCCAAAGCCCATAGCAGTACGTGATGGTTTTCATACTCTGATCTCGTCGTCTTCATCCTCCATGAAGGAAGAAAAGTTGCTCTCCTCTTCCGGTGGTGCACTGAAGGTGGCGCTGTCCGTATCGCCCGTGTACGTTTGGCTCATTTGTTTGTCATCCAGAGCCGCAGAGCCAGAGCTGGACATGGAGCAGCTGTCCAGATGTTGCAGGTGTTTGGGCCGTATCTCCGGAGTGTACTCTGGCGTGTAGGGCCCTCCGTTCTCTGGCCCAAGATCAAAAGTGTTGCTCGGATGTGTCAGCTGCAAATCACCGCCTCCTTGTAACTCTGCCATCATCTCATCATCTTTATCCCCCTCTCTCTCCAGGCTTTCCTCTTCTTCGTGGTGACTAAGTGGAGGCGAACCACGGCCTTCACTGCTCTTGCCTTCTTCGTATCCTAAATCATCTTCTTGAGTATCCATGACGCCCAAAATGTCACCCAGCATGGACGGACCCAAGTCAACATGGAATGACATTACTGATTCAGCATGCTTCATCCCACCGCCAAAGTGCTGCATGGTTTCTGGAAGTTCAGTCAGCTCTCCAAAGCTGCGCTCTTGAATTTCCACAAAATAGTTGGCAGCCGCGGCCCCTCCATCATCCATTTGTGGTTTGATTGGACTACAGGCTAGACTTGTGGGTCCCGTGCTGCTGCCTCCATCCTGATCATTGAGGAACGGCAAAGACATGGCATTTTTGACATATGTCGGCGAACCATCGGTGCAGAGGAGAGCGTTGTCCACCCTGGTCACGGACTGGGACCGCTTGCTGCTCTTGAACGTGCGGGACAGCAGGCCGGGGCGAGGGGAGCGCGGGAAGGAAGTGGTCTCAGACGGAGGCTCCCCAGAGCGGGTGCTGAGGAATGAGGTGTCACCGAAGGCGTCACCGCTGCGGCCCACGTGCATGGTGTGGCGGAAGTCACCCAAAGGCGCACTGATCATCTCCCTGGTCAGGTCCACACGGGTGCGACGTTTGGTCTGGGACGAGCCGGACACAAGCTGCTTCAGGATCGGCATGATGAGGTTATTGTGTTTTGGCTTCAGACTGTTGAGTATAAATCTTCAGTGTAAACGTTTTTGGCGATTTTGGTGAATCTCAGTTGGGGCAAAAACCTGAAAGACAAACAAAACACACAAAAAAGGGTTCAGAAAACAACATTTATATGGTGTTTATGTATGGTGTGATGTTTATTACCTCCACTGATAAACTGTCAAACTATGTACTAATCAAACATTTGCAGAAGTCACCCATTTCCTTTTGTCCTTTTGCCATTTTTGCATACATTTGTTTTATTATTTTATTATAGGTGTACGTTATGACATTAAGAAAGGGTATCTGACTTCAATGTATGTTCATGGGAAATTCAGTGAGAGCTCCCTTTGCCCTTTAGTCAGAAAGTGACTTTTTGTAGATTGATAGAAGTGAAAAGATCAAGACATGTTTTACAGTTGGCTTTGTGGTGAAAAAAATGAAATAAATAATCCAGCTGGCTCCTCATAACTACAGTGATGCCTACATGATTACAGAAATAAACATTGAGGGAATGCTAAATGTTTCCACTAATTGAAAGATTTTACGCTATCCATTATGAGCTCCCAAAATGATACACAACGTTACAGAGATGACCTCAGATATGTAATGCTGAAAAATGAGTCAAGGGAACGCCACAGGATTTTATTTAGAGCCGCCGCAGACCAACAAGAGCTATGAAGGAATGCTTGGGATCTTCTCCTTTACACTGTAAGAACTTGTAATCTAATTGTTTTTCCTTTCCTGCTAAAAAAAATATATATAAAAAAAATACTCCTGTGCCTGTCACCTGGGTTTACGCCGTTGCTGTCAGACATACTTGACAAACGCAATCACAACCGGAACAGATAAAACATTTCCTTCCTCTAGAAATCCCTGACTGACAGCTGCCATATAAGGTGCATGCATTATTAAAAAGCACGGAGAAGGAAACGGCACCACAGGCGACCGACAAAGCAGCACTACTCCCCCCTGGCTCTACACACCCGGGCGTCTCATTAGGAATACAGTGTTGTATACGAAAAGAACATGCAAAAGGAGAGGCATATGGGTGGTCAGACAATGTTGAGACTTTAGTCGCGGGAGTGGCAAAATCTACATCTCCAAAATGCCTACGATGCCGTCTACATGTCTGGTTCTGATGGTGTCAAGTGCTTTCGGGGGTTGTTTCTTTTAAAGCGATGTGACCTCCTTTCTAGGCCCCGCCCCTCATGTGCTCTCCAGCTGAGGCTCGACTCCTCTTCCTGTAATGCTCTCACCTGCATACGTTTCCATAGTAACACCCTTTCGCAAAACAACAGAGCTTCCTGTCAGAGGGCTGCACAAGGCTCCGGGCCTCGTACGAAAAAAGAAAAACACGGGCTCCTGTTCTGACAGCGAGATGCGGATGTGCTGGTTAAAATGTTACTGCACGACAAGGGAGAGACTACCAAGCGTGAACTGACATGAAAAGTTGTATAATTTCATGCTCGTTATGTCAGAAATGGGGTTTGCTAGATATGACGCAGGAGTAATTGAACAGATGAAAAGTTATTGTTTTGAGAATAGACTGCAGGAAATTTTTTAAAAACACCACCACCAATTAACCAAGCAGCTTTGGGGTAAATGCTCAACCCATTTGATTCTCAGTTGTTTTTTTTATAGAATGTTTTTAATAGAATGTAATTCCAGATTTTTCTAAAACTGTTCAGGAAAGGTCCTTTTTATGTCATTTTTTAGTATTGATACTAGAGTATGAGTATCCTACGTAGTATCCGATTGTTGATACTGTTGTCAACCCTAGACCCATTACACCCCAGAGCCCTTGCAGTTTGGAATGAACATAGTTTTGGATTAAGAATGATTCACCAAAACCGTTATTGGCCCATTGCCACAACAGCTCACTTACACCACAGCGCTCATTAGTGACTGCCCAAGTCAAGGCTCCAGAAGTTGGTAAAGAAAAGTTTGAAAGTTTGCTTGGGACTTAAAACTATGTGGTAACTAACAACCACAAGACCTGTAACTGTACTTCATTTGATTCTTTCCTCCATTTTTTTGGCAGAATTTTAGGTTTTAAATGCTTAAATGCTTTTTGGACCAAAAACAACCGCGCTAAGGACGTCATCTCCGACACGCCTGGTTAGTTTTTTCGTGCCTTTAAAACTCTTAGTCTATGAATAGTTTATGGCAGGTAAAAATAAAGAAAACACACAAATGAATACAATACAACATCTCTTTGGGTGCATCAATAAATATTTAAGGTACTCGTAATATGTTTTGTGAAGGTGCCATTGATCATCTTCTCTCCATGATACAACTTACGCACAGATCTAAAGCCGCAGCCTTCACCGCGACACTTCTGAGCTCAAATGTACTTGGATAAAGACATTAAACTAACAAACTAAGTGATCCATCCTCAGACTCAATCCAAAACTGTTTAGTGGAAGTGGCTGAAGATTCACAGTAACATCATATTAATAGCCGCATGCATGTGGGCGTGCACATGTGAATGAGGGCCTGGGAGAGCTGCAGTCGGCGTGGGAACAGCGGGGTCATGACAGTGGGATTGACTTTACAAACACACTTTTCACAACACTCACCCGCTCTCCCAAAATAGACCCATGTGTGATGGAAAAAAAATAAATAAAAAAATACGGAATCCGCGCTTTTAAAAACAGCATTCTTTGAACCCAATTTGAAATAGTGGCGTGTTCACATGCAGATAAACCTGAGTGCTAGGAATGTTTCCAACCCATTGCTTCCCCTGCTTTTCCCCTTCGCCAGCTATTTCACATCTGCTGGGTAAATTATATTACATCCTGCTTCCCCCAAATGCATTTATATTCCTGGAGGAGGCAAAGTAGCTCCGTTTATAGATCACATAACTCAATTATCAATAAAAAAAAAAACCCACACAGTCAAGAGCAGGAAAAAAGCAGGAGAAAAAACAAACACAATTTACCTTTGATGAATTTGATGAAAAATTTTGCAATAAAGATAAATCAATTTGTTAAGTGCTTTGAGAACGCGACAACCCCCCCATTGTTTTAGTTTAAAACAAGGAACCGTTTGTGTACTACAGTTGTATGAATCCATGTTCTGGTAATTCACTATAAAGACAATACATTAAAGCTGTTCTATACTGGGACATTAATCATAATAAGTGTCATCTTTCCAATTTCTACAGCCCAGAGAAAAAGCCACTATTGACTTGAGGAGCAATGAGCAGTTAAGATGAACGTATTTTTCCTAAATGATCAATACTTTGACACTAGCCTCATATGTGCCGATACACTGGAGGTTTGGCACGTCTATCATCTTGACTGATAGTTCATTTCTCTAATGGAGTATTGATGCCTCTTCTTTTGTATAACGTGTTTATTCTACTGTCTGGACACTGGGGCTCGGCCTGTCTGCTCCATTAGAAGTCATTGACCTGAATGGACGGCTTTATGACCTGGAGGTAAATTCCCATTAGTGGGCAAGAGGCTTCAAGGAGAACCATTTACAAGCAATTTAACCCCCTTTTATTTCTTATTTGTAAATATGCTGCAAGTACTGTTCCATCTTGTGTCTGACTACATATGTTGTTAGCAATTAAACAGACAAATGGGCTGTACAAGATCAGTATCTACCACGCAACTCTGTTAGCAGACCTGAGCATCTCATTTAGGAGGCAGCAGCCCAAGGACATGGCCCAAATCGCATTATCTCCACAACAGCACGGGCAGGAAACAAGCGGACGGCAAGCTGACACCGTCCTCTGCTGTGAACGAGTGGCCTTAACAACATGATCCAATGAGAAATACAAAGAGATGCCTCCCACAAACATTAAGCCAGAATTTGATTTTTGCAATTGGTTTAATGTTAACAGAATCACTGAGTGAGAGTAATGAGCACTGATAAAATACCGGGCTCATTCCAAACACAATTTGCAAATATACGAGTTAAAAGGGAGTCGTCGCGAGCATACTCCCAAAATTCATCATACATTCACGACAGAGCCAAATTATAATGACCACAACAACGATATCTTTCCACAAGTTCACCTGCCCTCAGGGATCACACTGTTTTTTTAGTTTAAGTTTAAATATGGGATTTTTTTTCTTTCAAATGCAAACCCTTTATAGAATATAGAATAGTCTAATGGACTGGTGCTTAAAGCCACCATTGGGCTCCGGCGTCTGCTCCAGGCGCTGACTCACATGACGGTTTCCTGAATGACCTCTGGCCTTACCGCTCATTTCTGATGCCTTTTTTCACCGCTGAACTCTAATGCAGTGTGAAAGCTCAGGGCTCATTGATCAAAGCGGGAATCCTCAGTGCCATATCGAGTAAGGCAAATCCAAAATGTGGATCTGTGACGTTCTTGAAATGACTGAGAAGGGGCACAGGAGTACATCCTAGACTAACAACTAATTTGGCCTGCATTTTTCCAGGAATAACATTTTTTTTTATATGAATGAAGTGAGTAAGCGTAAAAGTCTTCAATAAAATCATTCTTGTCACAGCTCAGCTTCAAGCAAGGTGAGGATCAAAGCCAAACATATGGAAGCTCCTACTTATGCTGGTTTGGGGATTCACTTTGAAGAGAATTTAAATGTCAGATAATCCTCAAATCAGAATTTAATAACGCACATCATGCAATCCTGCATTGTCCTCCGTTTGAGGCTTGAGTTAAATTCCTGTTTTCACCTACCCCCCATCTCCGCCCACAGATCTGCAATTAGTAAAGATTTCATTATTTTAAATAGACTCCAGTCATGCATGTTACATTAAAAGTGACATGATGAAATGAATATGCATGTTATAGTTTAATAGTAACTGCCTGGAAGAAAGCGGACCATCTTCTTCAATATGTGCCGCGCACCAAACATCCAATAACTGCAACTGTCTTCTTAAAACTCTTACCACGAGAACTATTTTACAGCTTTACCCACCGTGTACCCAGAAAGCAAGTTTGAACTGAACTTTGGAAGGGCTTTTAGCGCATCTTATTTTCACAACCAGGGCAAATGACAGATTTGTCAACACTTCTTGGATTCTGTTGTGCTTTGACAAAACTGACGCTTGCATTTGCAACAAAAGAGGCATTCAGAGGGCGAGAAACATCATTATTATGGATTCCCAATGCATTTGTATACACAAGTCACATTGTTCAGTCCTGCTATGTGTCATTGTCTTGGGCGCATAAAAAGGTATTGTGCAAGTATTAAAACAACTAGAAAGTGCATGCAGTGACATGATATTTTTTATTTCATAGGTAAATTCTTAATTTTATGCATACCTTATTTGATATATTTTGCTATCATTATTATTCATTGTTGTATGTTGCAATTAAAGCCGAAAAAAGTTCCTAGTTTGTGAATCTTGCTAACTGACAATAGGAATTCATCTTTTTCTGATTCTGATATTTTTGTTACGTCCAACCTTAAAATATACAGCCGGTTTAGACTAGACGAGATACTTTATTGATCCCGAAAGAAACTTCATGTCAAGACAAATTGGGAACTGCATTTGGTCAATACGGTTGTCACTTGTTTTAATAGTCTGACTAAAGTGGAAACAGATCTCGAGATAAAGATAAAGCCCAATATACAGGCCTGACATTGATCGAAAGAGAAGCTTGCATTTAACAACATGCTCCATTAAGAAAGTGTGATTTAGGAAAAAGAACTCTGAACAAACCGGAAGGATTAACAACTGCATATTAACTTTGGTAAACTATTACGTTTTGGTGAATGCAATATAGAAGAATATACTGAAATTGTAAAAAAGAAAAAGAAAAAAAAGGAAGAAAAAAACTGTCCCATAAAGTAACAGAAATGGGCCTTTGAAATTGCTTTATTAAAACTGCCGCACTCAGCAATTTGGCAAAATCGCTGCTAAATGCAAATGAGGAATCCATTGGGCCATTTTTTAAAGTATTTATGATGATGGGGGATAACTTAAGGTCCCACAGACATGCAATATTAATATCATCATCAGGAACTGTCACTCTGTCTTTGCTCAGTTCTTCTTTTTCCAGGGCAAGTTGCAAAGATGTGTTTTATTAACGAAACCTCGCAACTTTTTAACTTGTGCACATCCCCAAAAGCATGGAGTTCCCAGTTGTTACGAAGTGTACGTCTGCGAAACGGGCCGACGCGTTTGTGGTAATGGGACCACAGGAAGGGCAGGGGGGGAAAACTTAGCCAATAAAGCTTCTCATCTCCGGAAATATACTCAGCCTGCCCTTCCTGAAACGACACAATATAAACAGTACAGTGCGTAACAGACGGGCTGCGCAAACAAACAGGGCATAACTCCATCAGCGTGTCGTGTTGGCATTCTTCAAAAAAAAAGGATATTTCTGCATGTGTCCATCTCTGAACATAACACAGGGATCTCTATGCGGTATTATCACAATATTTTCATCTCACGGCACAAACTATTGGAAACAGAATTGCAGAAATGCTACTTTTCCTTTTTAAATGCCTTTGACAAGCCTTTGGAGCAAATCAATACGGTGATATTTAAAAAATAAATAAATGTAAAAGTGCTATTAAAAAAAATTATAAAAAGAAGCATTTCTTCAAGCCGTCTGCACTGAAATGGAGCAAACTATTACAGGCTCAGTTCTTTGGCTGCTGTTGCAATAAAACAATATATTGTGACAGTGAACGATATTACTGAGACTTTGGAAGATGCAATATCACATAAGTTGCTTCACATAAGTTACTTTCTGATCATCTGCCCGTTATAATTGTTTTTCTGACCCATGAGCATTCACACTAAACCTGAACACACCCTAAACAACAAAAATCAGTAACAAAAACAGCGTCATAACTAAAAGCAGAAGTCATGATTAATGCGATCCACTTTACTGCAACAGAGAGATCGTTTGGTTTCTCTATAAAGAATGAACATTAGGCAGAAGTGTTGCATAAAACGTGAGCGGCGAGTGTTGATTCAATGACCAGGTGTCCATACTGCGACCCAGGTGCTATTTTTAAGAGGTGCCGAAAAGAACCGCACGCCTGTGTCAAAAGCACGAGAGGGGACCTGTGTTTTTGGAAAGAATGCAGGAAAATGATGGGATGCTGAAAATGGTTCCTTTAACGCGAGCGGTGTAATTATAGGGCCACGGAGCAGAAATGCACCGAGATATGGTAAAGAGGCTCTTGGGGGGGAAATACAAGTCGGCTAACCATTTCAATTATGACAAACTGTTTCGATTTTGTGCGCGTTTTAAGTGTGGAATGTGAGTGGCTTTGATTTGAAATGAACACAAATGCTGGTAAACTTGCATGTTTACCACTGTCTCGGTGTGGCCTGGATGGAACTGCGGAGAGCCATTTGGCCTGTGTTGTTGGTGGACGTAAACCGATTTCAACAAGTGACAACGGTGCAGATTAGAAAAACAGAATGCTTCCTAACGTCAACACACAAGCATACCAATCACAATGCATGCAGGGGGGGGGGAAAGAAAAAAAGAAGAAAAACAATGGCGGCAAACAAAAGGCACAGGAACAAACTCCTCTCTCACACAATGACACATGGTACGCAGTTGGAATCTGAAGTTGGGACACGGTTTTAGAATGCAAATGCCAATGAACTAGAGTTTGTCAAATTCAACATGAGCATTGGTGAACTTTAGGCCTAAGTTTGACATCACAGTGGGCTGCATTACATGACTATCCATCCACGTTTAGCAGGACTATTCTCAAATGCCATACGCTATTGATATATTTATACTTTAAAAGAGCTTCTTCTTTGGTGTTTTAGGGCGGTTGATATCCATTACCGCCATTCTTTAGACTTTATTCTTCAGACTTTATTCTTCAGACTAGACTTTTTCTCTTTTTAGCTTGATCAGCCTTATGATGCAAAATGTAGCTTATAGACAATTATAAGTCTAAATGATGACGTGACCAGCAAATGCAATCTCAATTTAACATTTCACTTTGGTTTGGTGTAATACTTTTTTTTCTTTTACAAGTACCACTCAATGAGGGGGGGAAAAAAATAACAGTTTATTCTGGCATTTCCTGGAATGTGCAGTACAGGACACACGCAGACTTACAGCAGACAGACTGCAGACATGCTCAAACAGGGAAATGCTCGCTGGCCACAAATAACACAGTAAAGCCGCACTTTAGTGACTTTAGGGACATCTGATTACCTCTAAAGGGAAAGTGAATTGCACCTACTGCTTGTATTTGTACATCCCGACTGTACTTAAGCCAGGAGCAGGTGATTATGACCACACTTTACAGTAGCAATATTATTGGGCTTAGCAACGTGGTAACAACTACAAGGAAGCACAACTATAGCATTAGGGCTGTAAACATGCTTCTCGTGCAGGCAATTAAATACCAAACTGGTAATAGTAAAGTTCTCCAATCTCCACAAACCTTGAAGCTCTTCAGGGAGGAATGTAAACAGGATAAATGATGCTGCTGTTTTGGAAAAGCCCAATTTATCACAGTAACTAAACAGACTTATAGGGACAACGCTCCCTAAAACTTTAAAAGCCAAGCCCTTTGCCCTCCTGCTGATAAGATCTTCTCCTCAAACAATACCTGAAGAGCAGTTAACTGGGTGGCATTGATGGAGTGATGGTTGACAGACCTGCAGGTCCTGTGCTGTTCCAGTGAATAAACTCATCACAGGCCACTATGACGCTCCTGCCAGGCAAATCGAGAGCCCTGACCAGGTCAAAACTCTGCAAGGAGAGGGTAATGGACAGGACTAATACGACAGGCGTGGGCAGTGCACTGCACGGGTCACAAAGTTTGTGATGGGATCATTTGAGTAAATCGGTCAAAAATAAGCCCAACCAAGTGGTTCTATGGAATGTAAAAGACGCTTGACAGATATTTCCTGTCCAGATTTCATTTATGTAGAGCAAAGAAGGCAAACTAAATGACGTGAAGTATAGAGATTTCTCCTATAAAGTAAAATTAGTCAATAGTATGCTTCTACAAAATGATCCCCCACCTCTTTGTACCCAAATCACACAAAACCTTCTACTCCCCTCTTCTCTTAATGTATTGGGGCATCTTTTTTTAAAAATTCCCTTCTTACCGATGATTTGTTTCTTGCTAGTATCAGCCTACACCTTAGAGCGGGTGGGTCAATGGCAGGAGAACAATAAGTATCTGACCCCCAAGGCGTCAGCTGGTGAGCGCACGCTCAGCCAAACCGCAGCAATATCCCGTTACATTCCGCGGTAAATGTAGACAAATAAGCCAGCCTTACGTGTTCTTTACACAATCGAATTCATGTAAGCGTTTGTCAACAGCGCACAGAGACCCTATAATAACTTACCAAGCATCCCATTCACAAAAAGCCGGGTGCTGCGTGCTCCTCCGTAAGGCCCCCAGCAGCTGCTGGATGGTGAGGCCGCATTCACGAACAAAGCGGTCAGAAAACCCGCAGCTCTTTCACGCTCGGTCACAAATAAACACGATACACAGAGATGTTCTGAGACAAGGGACGGGCAGCACGTCATTCAAGGCACCGCTGCAGCTCTGAAGGCGATAATTCACTACAAAGCCTCCTGCTCCTGGAGTGTGCGCCCGGACACGCCCCTTTACATGGCCGCTTAAAGACACAGCAGACGCACGCACGCACGCACGTACGCACGAGGCAGCGTGACACCGAGGACGGTAACTGTAACGTGAATCAATGAACTCATCGTGAAGTCACTTGTCAACTGGATTTATGTGGGAAAGATACAATAAAAATGATCTACTTGGAGGTTTATATACTGTAACTCGCTAACTAACAAACTATCTAATTTAATAAATACACATACAATTAAAAAAATCACTTTAAGCCAGTTGTATTATTCTTGATTTTTTTTTAAGTGACATATGGGTAAATTGTAGCTGCAGATATATACCATTATGGTGTATTCAAAATATGCACTACATGAAAAAACGCAGACACACACACACACACACACACACACACACACGCTCACACTCAAATCCACGATGTTTGGATTCATTTGTTGTCCTGTAAGTCCCTAATAAACAAACCTTGACCTCATTGACATGTCAGGTTGGACAGTGTGATTTCTCACAGTCGGGCGTCTTCATAAACCTGTGAGACCTCTTGTTTAAACTTGTGTATTGCAGCATCTCTTGGATGACCTCTGCCTTTGACCACAAATAGGTGTTAACAGGCAGGAAGTGGTCTGAGGTGGAACAGGCCCACCTTGATCTCAGCCAGCAAGAATGTGTTAATGTTTGATAATTGTCAATAGACACCAGTCAAATAATTGATTCAAACCACTTAATTATCTGTGTATTTTGCAGCACAGCTTTAATGTGGCAGGGTTAAAGGCATTGCCACATATTCTACTCTGTCTCTGGCTGTGTTCCCAGTACGACATGTCCCAGAAGCACAGAAGAGGCCAATGCCCTTTTACCCGAAACCGACAGGCGGGTGCTTTTTGTCTCGAATCATTAATGTTTAACAAAATGTTTCTGTCCTCAAACTACCAGAACCAGTAGAACCAGAACTAATATTTAAACAGGAAAATGTCATTAGCAACTATATTTCTTCAAAATATTAAACCATGTACTTTTTGGTAGTTTGTGGTAGCACTGAGAATGCTGCAATGCAAGCGAGTACAAAACTCAAGCCAAACTATACAGAAGCTAAGTATTTATTATGCTACAAGTTGCTGTACGCTTCCTTCAAGCACCACTCAATGTTACAATTCAGGTGATTGTAATAGCATTCTGTTTGCATAATGACACGCTTTGCACTGTTATGTCTGATTACAATGTTTAACCAGTAACAATTTTTTACCCTTGGCTCAGCTTGACTTTCTCTTCCCTTAAAACCTCCCCATCAGATCTGAGAGGTCCTCCTGTTTTTGCTTCTCTTAAGATCGATGTTTTCCGGTCTGCAATAAGGAGATTACCCGGGCCGACACACTCCCTCTGCCCTTCCCCGCTGCAGCGCTTCAGCCTGTGCACATACGGTCAGGTTCTTCTCCCCAAGTCTTATGCCCGCCAATTATTTCTGTTGTGGCTCAAGGGATTAGGTCATTGTGCACCAAAGGATCAGGTATCACGTTTAATGAGAAAATTGAAGGTGAGGGTATTAAAAAAGCCAAATGCCCAGTAAAACCAACGTGTGTGAGTTTAAAATGTGTTTGTAAAGTAGTCAATAGAAAGGCAGTTAAAAATAGAATAATTTATTTGAAGTGCTACCATGAATAGGTCCTTGATGTTTACTTGCTCATTTACAGTGATATGCAATTTCCAATTCTGGCAGATTAACAAAGGAACCATACATAACCACAATAACGTTCCTATCTTTTAAAAAGCAACAATCAAAGTGAAAGTGATTTTGTGTATGTCAGTGTACACAGTAGCAGTTTGACACATAAAATCGTATCATTTGAAGAAGCAGTTCTGCTCCAGACCGATAGCAGTGAATGATGCCTCAGAAATTATGCAGTATATTTTGGCAGACATTTACTGGCACAGATTTAAAAGAGATATACGTAATTACAAATAAAATATAATTTTGGTCTTCTGTTATGTTTGTCAGGAGTTAAAAGAATAAAGCTGCTGTGTATTTACCAGCACATTTTCAAAACATTGCCAGACAACTATCAAGATGCCACAACGCTTTAATGTGATTCTTTACATTACCACTAGTGATATTCTGAAAATGTTGAGCTTTGAGCTCTCTGATATAAATATCTTGTAAACAATATGGACAAGTACATATCAACACAGAATGTATTTCCAACAATGATTAGGCAAAAGTTCAAACTGCGCCGAAGACTGCAGTGAGCAGCGATGCCAGTGTCAAAGTTCACCACACTGTTTAAATATCACATAAGTCCAGAGCTTATGCAGCCACTTTCCAGTCCTCAGCATGTGATCCATTCTTTGTGGTCTAAGGTGACGGTTTTTCAATAAAGCTCTCATATTAAACATATTGATACTGTGGTAATACAAGGGCTTTGTCTTCACAGCCCCTTAAAATGGATTCAATCTCTGAAATGATTGTCTTTTTTCATAAAATATGTCAAACGCATTGACCATTCACACACACAGTCAGACCGACACTCTTGACGGAGGAGAAAGCGCGAGTCAAAATGCCTGCAATGCTTAATACAGAGCAACATCTCTGTCTGTGCAACAGAACAGGACAAACACAATCAAATGAACAACAGCCACATCCGCCTGTCCTCAGGGTCCGGCAGGTTTCGGAGCGTGTGTCAAACAAAGGAGGAGAAGCCTGCGCTGGGCGTCTGAGCACAGCCCAGGCTGCTGGGGGGCCGGTACAGGGTGCTGTGCTGACTCAGAGGTTCAGAGGACAGCAGGGAGGGGGTGGGAGTCCGGCTGCCTTTGGGCCTGAACAGAGTACCCTGGCCCTGGGGCTGTGGTGTGGAGGCGCTCTGGGGCATCAGAGGGGGCAGTGGGGGCAGTGGAGGCACTGGAGGTGGGAGTGGTCTGGCCTCCTGCTCTACCAGAGGCTCTGGCTGAGAGTAACCGTACGCTGGGGGACGGGAGACGCCTTTCTGCTGACGCCGCCATGAGTTATAGTATGTGGGATCACTAATGTAGTGGTTCACAAAGGAGTGCGTCTTCTGCCTGCTCTGGTCCATCTCATATTCACTGTCACTGCCCTGTGGAACAGAGAAAACACTCTTTTAGCATAACTGGCCAATTTAAATCCCAGATCTATAATATAAATACAAATTATTCTTATTATCATTATCATTATCATTATTATTATTATTATTATTATTATTATTATTATAACTATTATAATTATTATTATTATTACTATTAATAATAAACACAATCAAAGTCCTGTCGCCTAAAACACAACAGTCTGTGCATATTTGTGGGTCATACAGTTGCTCCATCTACTGCTGTGCTGAGGTCCTGGTGCTCCATTTATTTACACAAGCGGCAGGTCAACACAGGGAGCAATGCTGAGTGAGGAAAAAAAACACAGGTTTGTGCCTCCCACAAGAGCGCTGTTTATTCAAAGTGTCTTTAACCATGTTTTTAAAGATCAGGTAGAAGGTAAATTATGGGATAGAACGCGGAACCACAGATGGTAATAATGTGGTACCCTTTTTTACCGCTCTAAACTTTTATTGGGAGAATTTGTACTTAGGAAAAAGTACTATTACTAAAACAAAAATACTCAAAAGCACAGTAACAGAAAGAAATAGAATGAAATACAGTATTAACTACA
Organism: Chaenogobius annularis; assembly: GCA_015082035.1. Lineage (NCBI taxonomy): Eukaryota > Metazoa > Chordata > Actinopteri > Gobiiformes > Gobiidae > Chaenogobius > Chaenogobius annularis. The sequence continues at coordinate 2,317,168 of BJKM01000013.1, read as the reverse complement.
GACTACCCAGATGCATGAAAAAAACTGGAACACATTCAATGTCACAAGTTTGAAGTCATTAAGACTCCTTCCTGTGAGATTAATCAATATAACATTTCTGACAACTTAAGCAAAGACTTTAAAATTGACCATAAATCTGAAATAGCTGTAATTTTAAGATTGGAAAGGTTATATAATTCCCTGGAGGATCACTGTGTCACTGTGACAAATTGACACATCCAACTTTTAACTTAACTTAATTTTGTATTCTAGACAAGAAGGTGGCAGTGACGGAAAGTTACCTGGGAGTCGGATATCTCGGATGGTTTCTCTGTGAGGCTGCTGCTCTCCGCAGGGATCAGGTCGTTGTATTTGGTGCTGACATCCTCGTCGGAGTAGTGCAGACTCCCAGGACTGGGCCTCGGGGGCGATCTGGGCAAAAAAGTGTCAACGTGATTATTCTTGCCGAGTACGGGGGTTTGGAAGTGAGCAGGAAGTGATCTAGTTCAAGTTGAAAGATAGGTCAAAGGCGTTACAGTGTAACCAGGCAAACTAGCTACAATTCAATGCAAATGTGCAATCCTGTTTGAGATAATATGACACAATATCAGATATGTACATATATTTGCAATGCTTAACGACGGCATATTATGCTTTGAGGTATTTAGTATTGAACGCATGGATTATTATTTCACATTTTGTTTATTGTAAACCGCAATATTGATTGAAATCTACTTAATAATGAAAATAGGTCCACTGGCGTCCTGTTCAAAACTGAAGAAAAATGAATTTTATTTTTGTGTTTTAATTATTGAAAATGTCTTATCTGAGCCCAAGATAAACCAATTGTATTTTAGTGAAAAAAAATTACAGGGGAAAATAGTTAATTTATCAAATTGAATTGAATCAAATTATACTTCTTTTGGTTGTAATTTTAGCAAGATAGATGAACAATGAAGCAATGAAAGCACTTAGTTAGGCTAAATGCTTATCATCTATATTCAGCTTGTCTAGTTCAGTGATACAAAATGTAAAACATATTTCCATTTTTCATGGGCTATTACAATGTTATTTTCAGAAGGACAAGTTTGGAATATATCTCATTCCCAATGCCATTTCTTTTATAATAGTTTTTTAAAAAAAGCTTTTGTGATGACTAATATATACAAATGTTAACTAAATGGGAACATGTACTGACATGCATTTATAATGTTTTTAAAAAGAGGGCTATATGCAAAACCAAATTTAATGAGTATTTAACCTTGTTAAAGCATTGTTTCTTCATCATCAGTTCACTCTAAGTTGTATTTTGGTTGATTTTATGCCTGCCTGAGTAATCCTGAATTGCCCTGCAAATGAGGCTTGAGTGCTCAGTAAATTCCCCTATCTCCACCACATCCCTGTACTTAATTGTGATTATTTGAAAAATTAAAAGCTCCGAGTGATAAATGTATGGCTCTAAAACTGTTGCAAAGTCACTTTTCAAGTAGTTGCCGTTTTGAACAGGAAGTCAATGGACATGTTTCTATTACTAAGCTATTTTAGATCAATATTGTGTTTTACAGTGAACAAAATGTAAAATGATGATCTACTTATGCTATAGCTGAATACAAAGTACCTGAAAAAAGCATTAAAGCAAATTTAGTTCAAAGAAGAGCCATTACATTTCCCCAGATCCTTTGCTCCTGTCTGTTTAAAGTGTTGACAGAGTGTGGCTTTGACCTGGGGGTGAAATCTATACACATGCGATTAACTCAATATATGCAGTGTCTGTTCCAAAGTCTTGTGTAGCTGAACAAATGAGAGAGCGTTATAAAGTCCCTTAAAGCGCGAAGGTCAAGTTATAGGACCTCTGACTTCTCCGACTCAAGTCATTAACTCTTTAAAGCAAACGTCTGTGCACGCTATTATTTTTTCCCTTCATGTAATAATTACGGTCAGTCAGAGAGAGAATTGGTTGACAAGACATCTCAGACCATTTCACTGACATCTTCACATCGAAAGTTTGACAAGCAGGGCATTGAGAGAGCAGAGTAAAGGCTATGAGAATTGAACATGAATATTTAAAGTGTCTGGGAGAGAAAATGGTACATAGACAAGCATAAAAATGTGATGTCAAGTGTAATTTTAAGTGCTTAGCAGACAACCTTACAACCTCTCGTATAAAGGAGACATGAAACGCGGCGTGGCTGCCAAGAGAGGCACGCTGTGGGGATGGAAGCTGATGGTCGTGAAGGTGTTGACACAAGAAAGGAGACGTCTTTTTTAGTTTTAAGTGGATAATGTTTTGGGGAACGGCTTCAGATTAAGGCGAAGGTTGGGCTAGACATTAAAGGGATCAATCCACAAGTTTTTAGTGGGTGAGGGTGAGGCTTCTTCACACTAATCTGACCACTCCAAAATACTGCGAGTGAAATTTAAATTATTTAAGAGCTCTATCTTTTTTTCTTGTCTCATCTTCTAATCACCAGCTCCTGCACCCTTTCAGATGTCCCACAGGGAAGCCCTCGGCCGCTCCTCCTGCTCAGTCCACAGATCATTAGTAAAGACTGTGGCACCTCTTCAAAGGCACCAGAAACACTGAGGCCTCTTTGATCCCCTTCTTTGGCCTCTCTGGTTAACGATAATGCAGGCCCTTTTGGCTAGTTACTCTAAAGAATGCGCAGTCTACATGTTTACATTGTAGTAACATGTAGTTTTTGTCCCATTCCAAATCCACAGTCATTTACAAGCCAAAGGAATTGTGCTGTAGGTCAATTCAATTCTGCAGTCATCCAGATACGGTCTATTTTTCATTAAAATAATTTCAAAAAGTAGCCAATTGGACAAGGTTTTTGAGGTAAATACTCTTGAATAGACCAACCCTCAATTACAGAAATGCTGTTATAAAAAAAACTCTAGATTGCTATTTAAAAAAAAAAAAAAAGTGCTATTACATTTGTATTTCAATGTCAAGCCCATAAATCACTTATTATTTCACATAATAATTTATCTTACTGGTGTTTCATATGTTCAACTGTAAAGACTCATCAGAGAAACGTATGTAAGAATAACACAATTGTAAGGATACAGTTAAAATAAATTACAATATATGTACCTTATCTTATTGAATTTCAATATTTATTGACTTAAATCTTTCTCCAGTTGTGATAGTGTGATTATAATTTTAATTTACTTTCAAATAAGTATTCAAGTTTGGTATCTAATGTATGTCTTAAAATAAAATAAAAACTTTTTGCTGTAAACAGAACCCTCTCTTATCTAATGTTTATCTTAAGCAAATACCAGAGACTGATTAGCAGTGGGCTCACATACTAGTACACATGTCTTTAATAAAGGGACAAGGCCAGCCAGTGACTATCTCTAAAGCACTGATGGACAGAAAGCCCACACAGAATTTGATGAATGCTAATTAGCCGCCATTGTGCCAGAGTCACTATAATATGGTAGTTCACACAAGTGGTGAATATCAATGAGGATGTGCAAATCGAATGGCCTTCACAGCGTTAGCATGAGCCCTTCCTCAAGATTTACCATTATCCGTGTGAACGCAACATGATTCATTCCTGTCAGAGTGGCTCTACACTGAAAAGGACGCTGATTAAATTGATATAACATTGGGTTGAACAAAGGCAGAGAACATGCAGGCCAGCATGGAAAAAAGACACAAGAGGAACTAAAGATGTCTGACCGTGTGTAGATGCCGTTCTTGCGACAGAAGGAGTTTTTCACAGAGAGGCGCCTGTTGTTCAGCTCGAGGGTTGGGAACCGGCCCTCGTCCATGCGCACCATCTCTCCGTGGGTGAGAGGCAAAGAGGTGCAGTTTGAGTGGTTACCTGAGAAAAAAAAGAATAAACATTGGAGGGTCAAGTATTATAAACACACCACTTTGCATGTATGGAAGAATAAGAAAGCATCAATAAATGTCTATATTATACAATGAAATCCTTTAATACTGCCGTTTATAATCCAATTAGGTTCATTTGGTCTTCAAGTTTTAATTCAGGATTTCATTTAGTCAGACCTGCATTTTATGATGTTACTGTGACGTGTCTGGTCAGCTGATTTAAACAGTCCGACTTCTTCAGAACTGTATCCCAGGTATGAGAAAGTATGCCCCCCTAATCCCAATTTACAAGGCAAATTTGTGTCACGATTATCATGGCAGAAATCATTGCAATTATAATATCACACCGAAACATTTCAGGGATATTAATAACTATAATTTTAATATTACAAATAAGTTTCACATTCAACCAGTTATCATAGAAAAAAGAACAATAATCTAGATGAGAAAAGCACAGAAAAGCATGAACTTTTTTTTATTTCTGGCGATAATCTTCATTCCACAAACAATTACCGGTATTGTCTACCCTTTTCATTCCAATAAATGAAATTCTGGTTTATTGTCCAAAAATACAGGTAGGATTATAAGAAACCTACACTAATTGCAGCGTATACATTCACTATTTAGTTCCAGTGAGGGGGTTTGGGATCAGATAAATCACAGTTAAATAACCTTTTTTTTTGTGCCCTAAAAGACATGGTTATGTATTAATGAATAATTACAACGCATTAGTACTTTTCCAAACAATTCTGTGCGTAATTCATTCATACTCTGTGATGGTAAGCCACTCCTGGAGCCACAGCTGTCCTGGGGCAGACTGATGAAAGCAATGCTGTGCCATCAGCCACTCAGACCATCACCAATCACTTACACACTCACACAACACCTACATACATAGGCAACAAAAGTATGCACTAGAACGACTACTTCCTCACTCCTGCACCTGGTAGTGCTAGAAGTAGAAGCAGTATTTGTTAAATAAACAACCAAATTGTGTGAATGGAGCTGTTTTTGCATAATAATGAGCTGAAAGACCTGATCATTCTTCAAACATATATCCGTGCATCCCTTGAGCATATTGTGAATGTCACAGTGAAAACAATGCACTCTCTAAAAGGTACAAACTCTAATAATCAGAGCTGTTAATGTTCTTGTCAGTATTTTGAATAGAACTTTATTGTAATTACCAAATTTACCCTGACTTGCTAGGAACCCCCAAAAGTGAACAAATGACTCTAATGATTTGTTATATTATCTTCTGGCCACAGCATGGCAACCCCTGTTTCATAATCCTGGAGGCGCCACTGTCGAGCAGTCTCCCCGAGTGCTGACCAGGCCCCACCCTGCGTAGCCTCCAGGATCAAACGAGATTGGGCATTGTCAAGGTGCTCTTCAAATGCTAATATTGTAGGTAAGAATTTTCCTAGAATATTGTGTGTAGCCCACTTTCATTTAATTTATGTAGACTTTTGAACCATACTTGCAGTTAATGAACATTAGAGATGGAGTTTTGTTCAAACGGTTTTGAAATCTCTTGACAAACTAAACCATACATCCATTGGTTTGGTTTGGAAAGCAGAGGCAAAGAGATCCTTTTTGAGTCTCCACACAATCACAGTCCTTGTCTGATCAGAGCCTCCTTTTCTGACCCCGTAACCTTGGTAACAGTAGCACCATCCTACAAGCTGACTTTGCTACAACAGGTTTTCAAATGACCCAATCTTTCACCTGACTCTCCTTCTCAATTAAGTGTGCCAACAATGTTTTTGAAACTCTACTCTGCTTTGAATATATTGTTCAAATCCACAAAACCCAAGAGGAGCATCGTTTTAACAAGTGTGTCTAGTTGCACTAGCAAGTAGGTATAATATTACAAATTCAAAGATCTACGAGACAGATGTGGCTTTTTCTTAACAAGCACAAAACGTGGACCACATTTTAAGCCGCAGTATCGATAAGAAAAATACCACACTCTTTGAAATGGCTTTTTAATGCAGCTAGTGCGAGCCAATGGCAGTGCTGTTATATAATTACTTTCCATCCGACTAATGACCTCAGCATTTAACCACTGCCAAGCCATTTATTCCTGTATCGATCTTTGCTGCAGTTCAACATGACCAATTATGTTTATTCATCTGTCTAAATCTGTGCTAACCTTTAGTTTCACCATTTCACTGTCAGCCAGACAATGTAAAAGGATGTAAGGGATTTGTCTAATTGTATCAGTCACTAGGGTGGTGCTTTTCCAAAATTCGCTCTGCTGGACACGATCATTACACCTAATTTCTCAGCATGACATGAAGACACATTTCGGTAAAAAGCTCACGAGTCAGATAAGGCAAGAGAGATGTTAGAACTGCAATTATTCCTACCTGAATCATTCTTCTTGGTGTATTTCTTACTCTGGCCGCGAATGATGAGTATAAAAACAAGCAACAAGATGAAGATAAGGCCAACTAGTGCGATCACAACCAGGAACCACCACTCCTCATAGAACGGGGAAACTTTCTGAGCTGTGAAAACATTAATAACATAACTAATATATGTAAATTTGCTTCATTTGTTTGCAAAATAAGTGTGATGATAACCAACCTGAGATGGAGGGGGAAGGGGCACTGGGGGAGCCATATCCGTAGTCATTAACAGCAATTACTCGAAAATCATATGTTACGCCTTCTTTTAACATCTCCAGGTTAAATGTGTAGGATGTAGCTTCTTTTGGAATGTCCTTGATGAGAATATCCCATAAACCTTCATCTAAAGAGTGATAGAAAAAAATAGATCTAAGTTGGCAAAACAATATTGTAGGAAACAATTTACCAGCAAAAAAGCTAAGTTAAATTTGTTTCTGAAAGTTGTCCAATAGATACAAAATTAATATCAGTTATGTGGTCATATTTTGCCTCGCATATGTTTTGAACATTTGTATTGTGTTGTACCAGAGGGCCTCGCTTCAATGACATATCGTGTGATGGGAGCCCGCCCCTGCTCTCCGCTGGTCCAGTGCAGAGTGAGGGCTGTGCCATGACGAGCAATAAAGGGCTCTCCAGGAGGACCTGGGGCTCCTGCGAATGACAAATGACCATAGCTTTGAAATTAAAAATATTCTTCATATCAATAAAATCCATTCCCGTCCAAGGCCTACCTTCTCCAGGCCCAGTGGTGATATTGGCCACCACTTCAGGGCCGTATGTGAGAGTTTTGGCCCGGATGCGGAAATTGTAGGTGACTCCATCGGCGAGGTCTTTCAACTTCATCCACAAGGGGGCATTGGCCTTCACGTCGACCGTCACTATCTTACTGACACCTGGAGTGCGAGGAGAGGAGTCTGTACAAAAAACAAGGCTTCGTAGCTACTTTCTACAAGCCACAACAAGCAGCCGCGCATTATGCAAACAAACACAAATCCACAAACAACTAGGCCAAAGATGGACAGATATTCTTATAGTAATGAAGAGCTTATCTCTTCTGCAGCCTTGAGGATATCGACACTGGCAGACACAAGGGGTTACTTTATAATAGCATTCAGTGTTGCCAGGCTTTGCTGTTCAGTTTACATAGCTCTGCTTCCATTAATAAATTGCCAAGGGATCACAGGCGGCCCGGTTCACAATTTTACCTATGCTCCCAATTACACCTCGGTCTGCCATTTTATTCCCAGGAAGGAGGCTGCAGTAAATCTTACCCCTGTATTCTGTCAGACATAGGCACTGTGTAAAAGAATATCTATCTGTCTATTTCGCTCAAAGACACAAAGACAAACAGTTTGCCATGGCTATAGCGAAGATTAAACCTTGCAGTTTTTGCCTGAACATCTCCAACAAATAAGCTGCTTAAAATACTATTGGATCGAAATAGGTTTTACATGTTCTTACGACCTTTCCTGGAAAACGTTGCGTTTATTTCAGCACTTTTGTTCCCACCACACCTCACTTTTGCACAGGGCTGTACCTCATTTGCTGTGTGCATTGTACCCTCCTCAGCTGTCACAGATTAGAATATATGCTTAAGCAGCGTGAGTTAAAAATAATATGGTTAGTGCGCTTGCTAAATGCTTTAAATCTGCAAAGTGAAGCAGAGGAATGTTATGACGGAGGAAAGAATTAAGCTCCGAGCAGGTTTTTTTTCCTTCTCACCATCGACCGGCGTGCACGGCTCATAAACCAGCCGGTAGCTCTCGATGATGCCGTTGGCCTGCTTCGGCTCACCCCACGACACGTTGACAGAAGTGGTGGTCAGCTCGCTAAAATGAATGAAGCTCGGGGCACTGGGGGCTGTTGGAGAAAGTAGAGAGAGAGACAACTTCAGATGAAATATACACTTACAAAAGCTGCATGTGGTGACCTGGATATGCCACCACAGAGGAACGGATTTGTCACATCTGAAGAAAATGAATCTATTTTGTAATTAAGGCACACACTTGAACCTTTAAATACATTCGCGAGCAAAAAAGAATTGTGCAAAGTTTAAATGAAAAAGCAGCACACGCGCAACTTGAGGATTTACAATTATAATGCTGTAGGATATACTTTGGGTAAAATTATGATACACGATTGCAAAGCTTGGGTGTACTTTCTTTGTGGACAAACAGACAGATAAATAATTGGCTGATTAAAGTTGTAGTAGCATGAACATATTGGAATAAGTTGTAGCTTGAAATAATAAGGCTTCATTTAAGAAAAAAAACCCAAACTTTTCCAATGAAGTTCGTTCAGTATCTTTCATGCCACCCTATATTCTCAGCTCTCAAATCCACTGCTAAATCCACTGTCTCCAATAGTTAGCAGACATATTACGTTGTGCAAAATGATTCTTTTTGCTGACCTTGAACCAGAGCTGTGAGAATTTACCCTGCTGACCTAGCTCAGATCCAGCTAAGTGTCAGGATTTAGCAACAGCTCTGCATAGAATTCACAAAAGCTTGCGTTGGCCCGCTTCCCAGTAGCCTGTAGTGTGGAGAGCCAAAATTCTTGCCTCTGTTTTTAAGTTCTCAGCACTTTGTAGCCTTTCGCCTGTGTCACAGGCTTCAAGGGGGCGGACATTTGTACAGTAAACCAATTTTTGTGCTGAAGCCGCAGAGGAGGAAATCTTGCAAACTGGTAAACACAGACATCTTTGTGCATTTGTGGCCAAAAATAATCTTCTGGGGCCCCCCCACACTTTTTATTCATCTCTATATTGCTGCAATCAGTATTAGAATATCAGAGACACTAAAGCCAGAGGTTACAAAAGAGTACCTTAGGAAACCTTAGTTAACAATATAAATATATGAAAGTGTGACAGCACTTTTGTGGGAAAACCATGAGAAGCTAAATGCAACTGTTGTAAATAACTTTCCTGTTCCTGTTGTAAGAGGAAAAGGGCACCCAGGTTACAACCACTGCTCTTCTTTTAACATCTGGATCTCCCTTTTTACCTGCTTGCTGAGTGCGCCCTCTGGTGGGCAGGGAGCGCGGCCCATCCCCTGCAGCATTGAAGGCTGCCACACTGATCATGTAGGTGGTGTAGCCTGTCAAGTTTTTAAGCTTCACTCCAAGCTCAGGCAGGAATAGAGTGCGCATACGCTCTGTCTCATTCTGCAGCTGAAACTCCCAGAAATAGATCTAAAACAGAGTAAAAGACATCAGCATACACAATTCATAGCTGTTTTTCCTTTTTTCTTTAATGGAAATATGAAAATAAGGAAAGCCATGATGTAAGTCAGAGTAATACACCGTTAGATTATTGATACCTTGTAGCCCTGTATGTCTCCGTTCTGAGCGGGCACGGGTGGGGGGTCCCATGTTACATCCAGCTGAGTTGCTGTGGAAGACTGGACCACAATGTTTTGAGGCGGAGCGGTGGGAACTGCAAAACATTTTGGTTTAACCTCAATTAAACAGCCTTACATACACATTGAACACAGTGATTTCTAGATCAAAAGGTGTTTTATTAATGCAGTGCATCTTCAGGACCACAAGAAAATGTGCCATTTATTGTAAGAAAAAAAAAAGTTTAGTTTAGTTTTTTCTATTGTGAATAAAGTGCATGTTCTCATTTTACAATTTTGGAAACAATGTTGTAGAATTACAACTATGAGAAGTGACAAGAGAGATGAGACATACCAGCCTCCCCTACAAACACTTCCTGGGGCACACTGCTGGGACCCTCCCCCACCGCGTTGTACACGCTAAGACGGATCTCGTATCGCTTATGTTTGCTCAAATCTGCAAAGAGCAAAGACTATAGTTAGAAAATCCTTCTTTCTTACACAAAAGTCCTCCAGAGAGATGCATCGTCAGAGTGATGCCAGTGGCAAGAACAACATCACATTTTGAAAAAGAAAGACAGGTTGAATTCTGCAAGCTTAGTGCAACAAAAAACAAGGTTGTTGTTGGGGCATGAAAGATTTGTCCACAATTAAAAAGACTAAAGTAATATCATGGCAGCTTGACACTAAAGCAGTATCACAGGCAAATGCATGCTGCACAACTGTGAGCACAGTTACGGTAGATTGTTGAGTTTCCAAATATGATCCAAAGCAAAGAAACGTAACAGACTTACTATCCAGTTCGTACTGGGTCAGCGAGGTCTCACTGAGGTTTTTGATGCTGTAGGGAGCTGGAGTTAGAGAAGACAGCACAGAATATAAAGATGGACAGAATGAAAAAAATATTACACTTTACTCTCAGAGACAGAGCCAGACATACTAGGAAGGCTTCTACGTGGGATTAGAATTCCACCATTGTCATCCAAATTCAATGAATATTTATAATCAACAAATATAATATGTGAGTAAAATTCCCAGTGACTTGCTTCCTTTAAAAGTGTGGACGAGTACAGAGGTAAAATGAACTACAACTGTGTGGCACCGTAGAAGACTAATGCTTTAATATTCGTCATGTCAGGGGAGTGGAGGAATCATACAATTATATACATACAATTTTATTTTATTATTTACTTTGTAGCATTGTTAATTTATAGCATTGTTTTCTATAAGTTAAATTTTTGAAATATACAAATGAGGATCGTATCTTAATAAAAATCATACCAGCAAGATCAGCCCAGTTGGCAGGATTGTTGACAGTGCGGACAGTGAAGGTACGGAGCAGGTCATAGTGCAGTTCTCTGTATCGGACCCTGAATCCCAAGAGAACTCCATTGATGTGGTCTTCTGTAGGCGGCTAGAACCGGAAAGCATCTATTAGTTAAGAACGCACTTATTCTTGTCAATGTAATTAAAAACCCCGCCTACCTTCCACCGAACGAGTACAGAAGTTGTAGTGTGTGGCGTGACGGCCAAAATTGTTGGAGCTTTGTCAGGAACTATAACAGAAAAATTTACATTAATTTAGTGATTGAATGCTTTCATGAACTAAAAATACTGTAAAATAGACAATCCAATAAAATGGCTTTTTACGTTGAATTTTCAGAATGATAAGAAATTAGGATTAACAATTACATTTAAAAAAATATATATATATATCTTTTGAATGTGAAAAAGTCCTCAAAATGTTGCGTATAACAGGAAAACTATTAACATACGTAATAATCAGCAGATGTTGCAATTTAATTCTATACATTACCATCTTGTAGCGTGGTAATTGCCTCGCTTTCCTGGCTGTATTCACTGTCGCCAATGTCATTAGTCGCTTTCACTCGGAACTGATAAGACGTGAAGGGCTTTAACCTTCAGATAAAAAACAAAACAAAAGCAATTGTACACTGAAACTCAGCTTGCGCAATTTGTAACACAAATCCAAAACTACCTGTCCACGATGTAGGAGTTTGTGTCATGGCTGACGGACGCGGAGTGCACTGTCCAGTTACTGTCCGGCAGCTCCCTGTACTGGACGGTGTAATAGCGGACCGGGGACAAGCCATCGCTGCCCGGTTCCCACGACAACAGCACCCTGCGGGACTGGACGTTCTGTTGAGGAACTACGGGGCGACTGGTGGGCTGAGGTCGGGCTAAAAGTCAAAACACACTCGTTCATATTTACAAGGTTGGAATGCCCTGATATAGACATGGCATGATTATGTTTTATGGTGGGTTCCAGTCAACTGGTATCTGGGATTGTTTCTACCAAAGTTATAGAAAAAATGCCCTGGAACGCTGCTCAAAATGGTCATTCCTACTTCTGAATTAAAAAATGGTCAAAGGTGGTCACATACAAGATAAACAGAGACTTATTCCAACACAAAATGACCACAAAAACTGGATCTTCTGCCACATAAACAATGCAAGCTTTGTAACAATATTCTGCCATTTAACGTGTTCATATAACATGTAATAATATTATGCATTTTTTTGAACGCAGCTTTAGTTCTGAGGCTTACATTCGGCTTTGGTCCCACTTTAGTTTCCATTTTAATGTGATTAGTGGGTATTTGGGGGGAATAAACTCTGTAAACACACTTATGGGGCCAAGAATCAGTTCATACCATAAATCCTTTATTATTAGGTCAACCGCATGGTTTAAAGTTCAGACAAAAGTGGGTTGAATAAGTTATGGTTATGGTTTAGGTTAAAGATAGGCAAGTAACTAGGACTAAGTTGGGGATCAATCTCCAGGAAATCAATGTAAGTCAATTTAATGTCCCCCAAAAGCCAGAAAACTTAACAAAGATGTGTGTGAATGCACCTTAAGATTGACAACAACACAGTATATACTCTTAAACCTGTCAAATTATAGATATCCCTCTAAAATGGTTTTATTCCAAGTCTTTCAAATGAATGTGTCTAGTGTTTCGTCTGGAGAATATGTGTGCATTTTCTGTTTACCTCTCTTCTCCGTGGTGACGACCAGTGCCTCGGCTGCCTCGCCCCAGCCCTTGCGTGTTTGAGCAGTCAGTCGAAATACATAGACCGTCTCGGGCTTAAGACCAGACGCCGTGTACTGTCGCGCACTGGGGCTCAGCACATCTACAGTGGCTGCGTTGCTATTTGAAGAGTTTCTCCGATATGTGATCTGATAGGCTAAAAGTGAAAGAAACTTATATGAATGTAAACACACACTTGAAAAGGCAAGAGATGGAGAAAATCCAACTAAATGTGTTGAGTTTATACTGAAGAGTGAAAGCACGTAAAGAAAAGACTCACCCAGAATAATGCCATTAGGCTGAGCAGGGGGCTGCCATATTAGTCTGACTGAAGTGGTTCTGACTTCTGGGAATAAAATACCCACAGGAGGACCAGGCACTGTGGCAGTAAAAAAAATAAATACAAATTTTAAAGGACAGTTTTTATTTTATTTTTTTATCACTGTGAAAGTTCTGTATGCAATTATAACCAACTAACCAGATCAAATGAAACATTTAGCACAGTGAAATATTACATTAAAAGTGTAATATGTAACTGTACGGTCACCTGCTTGATGTTATTGTTTTGTCTGGAATGTTCCTCAGTCTGGCATTAAACTAATCTATTTAGCATTTGTTCAGGTGTTTTATTGCAAAAAAAGTACCTTGATGTGCATTTTTTATTGTAAATGGGTTCACCTCTCCACAGATCTCACCTGTGACTTGGCCTAGTGGCATCACATGTGAAACATTCAAGACAAAGCAATATTATCTCTATGGAGACAAGCAGGTCTCAAGAAATCGTCCCTAAGTATTGTTTTACGTATAATTTCCTTGCCTACCATCGTCCAGTGTCCTCTCCAAAATCGGGGGCTGGCTGCTCCTTCCGTCTCCTATACGTGTGAAGGCAACTACTTGTATTTCATATAGAACATATTTTCCCAGTCCACTCAACTGGACACTGTGGCTGGTGTTGCCCTCCACTGTCCAAAAGTTGGGTGCCAAATCTGAATCTTTCTCCTTATACACAACCTAAAGCACAGTGAACCTGGGTTATATAAAGCTTTATGAAACAGAAATATGTGATGTTATCTGTGTTGATTCCAGACCTTGTAGCCTAGAATCAGGCCATTGCGGTCCGGTTCAGGTACTTCGCCCCAGCGCACCAGGATACTGCTGGAGGTGGTGGCAAAGGCTGACACGTTGGTGGGGCCAGATGAGGGCACTGCAGAAATGAATTTAAATTGAGTTGACCTGCTACAACTGCAGCGTTATTGTGTTCCATGTCCCATTTTTACCATGCATGCATTTAAGGAGTGCTCAATGTTTATGGATGAACTTTTTGACATTGTCAAGAAACTATTGTATTAGATCAGATTCAACTTTATTGTCAATAGAAATGTAGCGCAACAAAATGCAGTTAATGGTGCGTTCATGTGGCCCTCAGGGGGAAAAATAAGTTGAAAAATGCACATAAACAATCGCACGATTCAGGAAAGGAACTTCGACACTTGTTACCTGCCTTGTGGACACAGCAGAAGATCAGCTGATTTGTCTTAGACTAAACATTATTGGGATTTACTGTGTCTTAAGCATGAGAGCAACAGTTTGCACAAGAAAGACATTAGCCAACTATTAACCTTATTAACACATGTTATGTTAGGAAGGCTCATAACAAAAAATATGACTGGTTTGTTCAGTTAAACACTGTTACAAGACACATTCCAGAGGCAAAAACACATGCCTGAGTCGGAAATCCAGAGGACCACATAAATGTACCTAAAGTATCCTAATAAATGTGCAATGAAGCAAGTACTAGATAAATCATGAACAATAGCGATGTTATGCTACTACTATACATAAGAATATTGACATATTTACAACCATTTGTGCAGTTATTAATATGAAAGCATATCTTATCCTTGATGTATATTCTTATCAAGTTACTGTATCCATGTCATGTACAGTAATGAGAAAAGCTCATGTAAGCCTTTATGTTTGTTTTGTGCTCACCAGATTCCCTTGTTCTCCCATGCACAGCTTGGCTCCAGGGCCCTGACCCAATGCCATTCATCGCCTGCACTCTGACTTCATACTCTGTCCACTCCTCCAAGTCTTCAATAGTGAACTCTCTCTCCAGCCGGTCCATTATGATGTGGGACAGGACGCCTCCTTTAGACCCAGCCTTTGAGTACTGCAGTCTGTATCCGACCAAATCCGGATTACCGTTGTACTCCCACTCTGGAAGAGGCTAAAAGGATTTTTTTTGTTTTGAGTTCTCAAGTACGAGACAAAATCAATACAAATGACAGTGTGACTAAGTGCATAATAAAGCAATAAGCCATGAGAGGCAGTACTTTATAGAGATTTCAGAACACTTCACAAGCGTTGTCAGCGGCAATGACAAGCAATATGAGAAAAGGCCAGCACTTAGCACCGCACTGAGTGGAGTCATGAAAAACATAACTTTATAATGTGTTATCTAAATGTGTGCTTATTCCTGTTAATCTACATGTTCACTCATAAAATACCTTATACAAGAAACAATTGTGTTAGTAACAAGTCGGTGTGGTCCTTCATTCGTCCAGGAGTTTGTATTAGTGATGAAAAAGTAAAAGAAAAAAACTAGGAAAATATAAGGGAACAGAGTGAGGCAAGATCCAATAGTCTACATGAGGTTTAGTATTTCTATGGAAACCACTGTTCAGCTTTGATTATACAAAGAAGTGTTTTAACAAAATTTCTGAATACAAAGGGAACAGAATGGTGACCAAGATAAAAGAGCGTAATTACATGAAACTTAAAGTTCTTGTAAAGCAGAGGATTAATGTTTGATGCTATCTTTTCATGAGAACTTGCTGGCTATTTTTAGGCTATTTTCATTTGCATATTTTATGTGTGTATTTATTTTGCGCGGTGTCTACTAGTCTGATGAAGACTTAACTTTAAGTATAATTCATGAAGTGGGTTTGAGAAGTTACAGCCAACAGTCATGATTTGTTAAAGAAGTGGCAATTGAAAATAAGTATCACTTCCTCCCCCAAAGAGTGCATTTATTTTTTGTCATCCATTGTATCTAGCCAAGAAATGGAGCCATGATGACTGTGTTTATGTCAATAATGCCATAGGTATTACAATTAAAATACCAACTCAAACTAGTGCAACACGTTTAAAAATTGGGACTTTGACATTTCCTAACTGGTAATGGGTACAAAAAAACTGCAATTTAAACCAAGGTTGTCTAATTAAATAAATAAGATTAGATAAGATCACCTTTATTTGTCCCACAATGGGGAAATGCCATTGTTGCAACAAAGGGTGCAGAAGCAGATAAGGCACAGTATAATAATAAAAACAGATAACTTAGAAAAAAGAAAAAAAAAAGAAAACTCTTATAAAAACAGATAACTTAGGAAAAAGAAAAAACAACATTTTACAATTTACATACACTTTGGTTCCGACCAAAGGTAAAGGACAAAGCTTGTTGCATGTAGCTGCCTTTTAAATATGCTGCAATCCCACTGTGATTCATTTGCACTGCCTCATCACAAGCCTTTCATTCTTATTTATATGCTGCACTGGTCGCCCCAGTGTTCAGAGCCTCAGTGTCTCACTCCTCCTATTTGGCACTGGTCAGAAGCTGGCACAGAGCAGGTAATGGACAGATGTAGCACAAACTACGCCAGCCAACTCCTGATGCAGAGAGCAGCAATAACAGGGCACGAGCTGCTTTCCAAAACACCACAAGTGCCACCTGTACAAGACCAGCACATGTCCTCGGAGGTGCAGGAGAGAGGCAAGCAGCCGTCCTCATTTAGAGTCAAACAATCAGCAATCAGTCAGGCATAACATTATAACCAGCAGCTGAATATTAGCTGCCATCATGGTACATGGCCATGACCTGAGTATTCTGACACAAATCAGAACTAGCTACAGCAGCGTGAACGGAGAATCAGACAGCACAAACCAGTTTCCATGCCAAACTTTGGTATCACTTTAGAATAAGGCATAGATACAAAACATTTATACATATTTATTAATCAATGACAAAAAAACTAAGCATTTTTAAAATAATTGTCTAGGGTTAGGATTAGGGTTAAGGTTAGGGTTAGAGTTAGTCAATGTTAATTGATTAGTTATTTATTACTAAACATTTATAAATGCTTTGTATCTATGCCTTATTCTAAAGTGTTACCCAAACTTTGATCCCCTTTCATACGATCACCGAGGGTCACCTTATTGGTCATTTGCTTATTGTCCTGCTTTGAAATATATGAACAAAAAGCTCACTTTAATTGATTAACAGAATCTTTCATTAATCTGTGGCCAAATCAATTCACATACTATACAAACATTTCCCAAACACTCAATAGATATTTAATGCAAGCAAAAATAGTGACTCACCACCCAGCGAAGCCACAGACTGGTTTCACTGGCTGTACGCAGGGTCACATTGGCCGGAGCGATGTCTGGTGGAGCCTGGAGCGTCTGAATCTTCCTGGATGGCTGACTGGGAGGACTTGTGCCCACTATGTTCACCTGACGCATTCTAAATCTGATGTGAACATTGTACATGGTGTCATCAGAAAGCGGTCGATAACACTTGCTTGTTAATGTAATGTTTACCTGTAGAAAGTATACGGATTCAGGTCTTGTACGCTGAGAGATCTGGCGTCAGGTTCATTAGTTAGTTCATGTACCACCAACCACTCCTCATTCTCGCCTATTATTCCAATCTGAAAAAGCAGTGTAAAGAGGCAATGTGAGCTGGTAAACGAAAGGATAAACAAAACAAAACAAAATAAAACAAAAAACCCCATGGCAAACACTGAAGAAAAGCCAGACTCATTACATTAAAAGATATGAAGCATTACCTGGGCTTCAACCTGCCAACGGGAGATGGATGTTTTTCCGTCGTAACCTGGTTTGAACTGCAGTGTGACAGAACGGGGGCCAATGTTGGATACGGCAAGGTTGGTGGGAGGACCAGGTAACTCTGGAAAGAAATGATGTGCAAAAACTCAAGTCTTAGTGAAATGAGAAAAATGAATTATTCTTTTTGTTATGAGATTTTCGGGAAAGATCGATAATGGGGCAGCAATAAACTGATTCATTTTGGTGTGTTTGGATTCAAGAGAGTTTGTACTAAATGAGAAGGGTACACACGACCAAATCAACTGTTTATTAGATTTTAACAGATCGCAATCTTGAGGTTCTTTTGAAAGGTTCAAAAAATACAACAACAGAAAAGCTTTGAATTATTTCTTCGCCAATGCGAGATAGGACCAGTGTATTGACGTCTATTTTCTCAACGTGTGGTAACTTTTGGTGCATTCATATTGACACATTTCTTTGGCTATTTATCGATA
The DNA here is from genome assembly GCA_015082035.1 of Chaenogobius annularis. Classification (NCBI taxonomy): domain Eukaryota; kingdom Metazoa; phylum Chordata; class Actinopteri; order Gobiiformes; family Gobiidae; genus Chaenogobius; species Chaenogobius annularis. The sequence goes on along the minus strand of BJKM01000013.1, from coordinate 2,299,192 downwards.
CAAATATTTGATAGCAAACAAAGAGCATTGTTGAATTTTCAAATACAACCTATGTGCACAAACCTTTATTTACTCCAACGACGTCTTATTCTTATATATTCACAAAGCTTGACAAATGTATTATTTTCTCTCTAATATAACTTAAAAGTGTCTTTAACCTTTGCTGTACTGTCAGTAGCGAAAAAATAGGTTCATAATTCATTGTACGATTGATGTATTCTTATTTATAAATCATTTAAAGCATCTGACCACTGACCTGGAGGCACACCGGAGGATATGGTGGAAGCAGAGATCTGGCCCTGTCCCTTGGAGGTCATGGCTGCGACTTGAATAGTATATGTGGTGAGGGCAGTTAGTCCCGTCACCTTGTACTCCTGCGTCAGATTCGGCAAATAATGGGTCACTCGGGTGTTGGTGCGGTTGAACTCCTCCCAAGAGATCCGGTAACCTGGGACAGAGAGTTTTAGTACAGTCTAGCATGGCATTGCTAAAATAAAAGCAAGCCGTTTTCAGCATTCAACATTTTTACCTGTAAGGACACCATTTTTCTCTTGTGGCTCTTTCCAGCTGACTTTTAGTGATGTGTCCAAGATGTCGGTAAAGCTTAGATGCCCCACAGCCCCAGGGGCTATAAAGATCAAATAAAACAGGCAGTAGCAAACAGAAACAATAATAAAATAGTGCAAATCTCTTTTTTCTTTCAGGTTTTTTATCACTTACTGTCCTCATGGGTGCGGACGCGCTGTGGTACACTACGTGGGCCATCCCCGGGTGTGGTGAAGCAAAGCACAGATGTGTAATAGTCGGTGAACTTTTTAAGACCAGAGATGTAGCCGACGTGAACGCTGTCCTGGAAGTTGGGGCGCACTATCACCCCAGAAACGTCGTTTGGGCGATTGGCCTCCCAGGCCAGTAGCTAATGGTAGACATATGAATAAAATAAAAAAAGAATACTCTCAAAGGCATTTTTTTGTGTGTGTGGTAAAGTTACATTATCAATTTAATTTGTTGAAGAGTATACAGTAAATTATGTACATCAAATTGTATACATCTTTATTTTAATTGAATATATATTGTGACAGTTAATCGTTACATAGTTCTAATAAATGATCAAACAGAAGTAGCCATACCATAAATGTTGAAATTGCGGTGGTTTGGCTCGACAGCATACAGTACATATACTATTATTTCTACCCTCTAAAACTTTTTCCATCAATCTGAACTAGTACTGGAACGGTGCGGTTTCCAGAGATCCACTCAACGGGTATCTTTCATGTCGCCGCATCAAACTGTGTGTGCTTAAATAAAAAAAAAACACACACATATCTGGCTATCTCCTCTACAGCCTGAAAGTGAGTCAATATAACGTTGTATATCCAAGACCCCCATAACTGAAACGGACAGCATATTTGTATGGATCGTGTCTTGAGAGCCAATACTCTGGCTCTTTTGAACACTTGGAGCTATGAAGAAAAACAGAGTTTTTTGTTGCGAAGGTGAAGGAGACTTTAAGTGATAATGCATTTCGATTTATATAATTTTTTCCCCCTGGGAACCCGTGTATTTATTGAAGAGGGCAATTACTGTTTCACTGTGGCAGGTGGGAGTGGTTCTGTCTCTGACCACTAGAGAGCAGGAGTGAACAAAGGGGCTTCTCACCTTGTATCCTTGGTTGATTCCATTGATAAACTGAGGGCTTGGGGCGCTCCAGGTAAAACGCACTGTTGTGGAGTTGACAGCCTCAGCTTGTACATTTCCTGGTGGTACAGTGGGCACTAAGAGAGAGAGAGAGTCAGAGAGACAGAGAGAGAGTCAGAGAGACAGAGAGCGAGAGAGATAGAGAGAGAGAGAGAGAGAGAGAGAGAGAGAGAGAGAGAGAAGAGAGAGAGAGAGAGCGAGAGAGAGAGAGCGAGAGAGCGAGAGAGATTAGATAAAGATATGTAGACGGAAATGATACGCACGGCCCTTTAGAGTGTGAGGAGGGGGCTGAATCATTTCTGTTTGGGCTCATTTGGGGAAACAAGAACATGCCAATCAAACGGGGTGTGTGAGCGGTTGCCTCAGGCGGCTTCCAGGTAAACCCTGCAGCAGTGTGTTTGAACTGAGCATGCTATTCTGATGTAAGAGCGGAAAACAGGCGGAGAGGCACGCGATAATGACGCTCATCGGCCACTTGAATCCTTCCACGCAAGCCTCCGTTCACTTTGAATATTTTTAAAAAGCACTGCTCGATCTGCTCAATTGTTTTTAATGAAGAGTCAGCCTTATCCAATTAACAAGAGGAGCCACTAAACAACTCACACGCCTAAGCCTTTTCAACTCGATGATATGAATGATGACATTTTATTATTTTGAAAAGAAAATTTAAACAATAAATACCTTCTCAATGTTTAAATGCCTCAGCAGTATAACCTGCCCACAGTACAACATACAAATATGATCAAGTTTCAACAGAGAACATAGAAACACCAATAACACTCTTGTCTGATCACGCCATAGTTAAAACCTCCACCCAATATTGTACCTTGATTCAAGGGTAAATGCTCTTTTTGTTCGAATGTCTCTGTTACTGAATGTAAAAGGCAATCTTTGTTAAAAAAGAGAATCCTTTCTTAAATCGTAAAGGAGGTTTAAGATTCAACCTTCCAGTTGTTTATAATGGTTTGCTGAAACCCTGGAGACGCCCGAGGCATTCGGATGCTAATCAGGTACTCATTGAGGAGGGAGTGAAAGTCAGCGTACAATAGGCCGATCTCAGTTGTTTCAATGGCCCATTATCAGGAGGTCCCGCCCCGTGGGCAGGGCTTTCCCAGAGTAGGATATAAATCTGAGTTCTCAGACTTGTTTCACTGATTGAGAATGACTCTTGGATGAGAGTCAAAATGTTTTGTTTTTTCTAAAACAGAGTCCAGATGACTTCAACTGAATCTTTTTCTACAATAGAACACTCCTGGACCAATGAGGGATTACACCGACATGTTTCTCAGATCACAGCAGTGTTTACTCTTAAACTAGATCTTCAAGCTTCAAGTCTTGCTCTGAAACTTTCCATTATGAGACAGAAGCAATATTTTTACAGAGGCCAATGTTTGTTTAAAATATTGATGCTCTGTCTTGTTGAAGGCATTTGCAGATAGCAGTATTAGAAAACAAGATCATTTTACTTATAAGAAGTAAAAAGTTTTGCGATAACATTTTGTGAGGACATTTTGGTAGAACAATACAAAAAAACAAACTAATTAAAAACAACTTAACTAGAAATTATGAACATACTTAAGTTCTGGAGAAATGTATTTATAAATAATTGTCACTTTCTGAAGCAAAGGTAACAGACACAGGTTGCATCGCCTGGAAATGTATGCACAAACTCATTCTAACATGCGTCACATTTCCATCTGATCAACACATTATTCTTTGGGTGAGGAGAAAAGAGGAAAAACGTTGTGCATACCTTCTACTAACACATTGAAGAGAAGAACTAACTCCAGTCAGGGCAATCACCTAACAGCACTGTATATTAATCTAACACAAACATATTAGGGCAACAACAGCTCAGGTGTTTGACTGGAGCTGATTTACATTGACCAGTTGCATTTCTATCTCACCAAATGACAACAATAAACCCAGATGGCAGACATATGGACACATGTGCGATCTCAAAGCCTCTTATATGCCACAAATATAAAGTAAAATAATTCCCCTTACCTCCCTGTAGAGTCCATTCAGTGACTTTGTGGCTGTACGTCCCAATGCCCGCTCCGTTATAAGCTGCCACCTCGATCTCATAGTTGGTCCAAATGATCAGGTCCTCCAGCAGCAGGCTGCTCTGATCTGGGTTAGTGATGTTTTTCATTTGGCAATCCACTGGAAGTCCAGACAGACAATACCTAGCACAAGACAAAAATAAATAAAGCAATTTAACACATTGATTAAATCATAGGAAAAAAATGTTAATGAAAATAATTAACTTGTAATAATTCATTCTATCAATAGATAATGAATAAAAGTCATTAAACCATTTAGAATACAAAATTTCTCTAAAAGCACAGTGACAAGGGATGAGCAGAGAGGAAGGTATTTAATTGTCACCAATTATTGCATTGAAAATGAAGTGAAAGGAGCACGAGGACTGGCCCTGGCATAACAGTTATTATCACATTTGAATAGGAGCTGACAGGCGGGCACAGACATGAGGTGAGCCGTGATGTCTACCTGATGATGTAGCCCTGCAGAGGCCCATTCTGGTGAGTCTCTGGGGGAGGCTGCCACTGGATCAGGATGGACTGATTGGTGCGGCCACTCGCCATGACAGTCTGCGGGGGTGCACTGGGAGGCTCCTCTGGCAAAGTTAGTCTGAAGAAGAAAAAGAGACAAAGGCTTAACTCATGCATTAATTATCATATATTTCTACATATTTCAGTCCAATTTCATCATATATGTCAAATCCTAATAAAGCCAGTCTTACTCCAAAACAATGTTTGGGAAAAAGCAGGGCCTTTTTGGTCCAAACCACATTTCCTATGAAAGCATCCACAGAGGGACATACAGGATCAAAGATGCCCTGGTGAAACGGAGCAGGCCAGTGGTGAGGCAGAAAGATATAAAGAACAAAAAAGAAAAATTCAGGCCGACTTTTCCCCTTAGTCAATTTAAGATGACATCTTGATTTCTTCCCAGTGCACCGGAGCACCGCTCTAGAGGAGATAAAGCAGAGTGTTTAGGATCAAAGAGAAGTACCAGAGAGATGCCGAAGAAAAGTCTTGCACTCTCAGCGATGCGCCGTCACCCTCCTGTGATGCACACTTGTCTGGGCACATTCACACAGGAGTTAAGCTCAGTGCAATATGTGAGCTGCAACGGGGACAGCTGGCCATTCAGATTTGTGTGGCAGGTGCCTGTGTTGATGCAGACGAGGTCAGACAACAGCGTTCACCGGAGAGACGAGCAGTATGCACATGAGCGCGTGTGGGCTGGATCCGAACGAGCGTCCGTCTTTGTTCCAGTGTCAGAGAATCCATCTGAGATTTGAGTCTGCGAGTAGCACAGTTTCTTTCAAGCCTTTTTGCTCAGGACACACAACGGACAGTTAATAGGGGTGCGAGAGCTAGTTCGTACAGCCGTCAAGTCTCCACAAAGTGCGATTCAAGCTCATTCAGTTTTATCTTGAACAGGCACATCCCGGAGTCTGCTCGCTCACTCTCTCACAGGGGTAACGACCAAAAAGTGGACTTACAGGAAATAAGCTTGAGGTTTTATATTGAACTGCCAGTAGAGAAGGGAAGAGTGGGTTGTTTCCAGAGCTGTAAAAGTCCTCAAAGTACATCAAAGTACACAACTGATCCCATGGCCTGGCTGTAAACTTCTATATTGGCCTAACCAACTTTTTTTTTTTTCATAATATACCCACCGGTCAGTTTCTTTGCTGAACTGCCCTCTGCCCACATCGTTGACAGCACAAAGGCGAAACTGGTAGGAGCGAGCCGGGATGAGGCCGCCCACTGTCACGCCGGTAGACTCAGGTTCAATGCTTGCCAACAGCACTGTCCACGGGGCATCTTAGACAGACAGAGAGGACGTACAACTGAGAGGGTTTGCAATGTATGCTGTGTGACCTTGACGAGGAAATTTGCATGCTCCTAGAAACACTTATAAGCAAACTTGAATCCAATGTTATTTCTAGCTATTACTGCCTACCATAGTTTTAGTTTGAATAATAAAATGGTGTCTGCTGATCAAAACAAGCAATTTATTTCTGTATACACTTCCCTTCCAATATCAGATTGAAATTCAATTATGCATTAAGCAGATCCTATCCGCGTCCAAAGATTCATTTTTCTCTTAATGATTTGTCCACTTCTCAGTAAGCCTGGGTATTACTGCTAACGGGAAACAACAATCTCTGCAAATATAGCAGCTCTTATCAATAAACAGAGATAAAGCTGAAGGTTGTCAACAAAACATAATAAAGAAAAACAGTAGCTCATTGGCAAGGTTACAAAGGTGTTAATAAAAATGACAAAAAGATGCCGATGAGAAAGCGCAAATGGTAAATTAAAGGAATAATTGAATTCAAACTAAAATCGGTGAGACCATTTAGCACAGAACAAAAAGCAAATGACAAAAATGAAACTTTCACTGAAGAATGCACAAACCCACTTGAGTAGTGTCACTTTAGCAGAGAAATGTGTGATGTGAAAACACACTCACTGTTTTCTGATACTTCCAGGACGTAGCGGATCAGGGGGCTGTTTCCATCAAAAGCCTGGGCCCAGGTGAGATTGATGGCCCTCTTCTCACTGCTGCTCAGTACAGCTATTGGATTTTCTGGAGCATGGGGCAATTGCCTGTACACAAATAAGCATTTGTGTGTGTGAGAAGGGGACACTGGGATAAGAGAAAATAAGTCAGATGAAGGAGGCACAACGACTTGTAGAGCTATTTTGAAAAGTCATTTTTCTTTAAATTGCAGTATTTTGCATGGCAATGAAAGTCTCATCAGGAAACAATATGCTCTAAAAAGATTCTCTCCAAACCTTTAATGAAAAGAAAACAGTGACCAGTTGGAGCCGAGCACATTCGACACCTTAAATCTATCAAGTGGTGGGAGAATACAAACACTCCTTTGACTATTGTTGTTATTCTTACAAGAAAACAGTTCCAGCTGAAACATTTAGTAATAGTGTATAATGTGTGGAAGTAAATGGAAAAAAACTGGCAATAAATCTACAAAACTATGAATTAGTATGTTATGAAATCTCAAATCTCAAATTAGATCAATTTAGAATTAGGATTTCCTTCATCATGTTATTTGTTTTTTTCCCTCAGAAATGTCATAAGAACAACCTTGTTCTAGCCTGTTTCTATGAAACAAATCCAAAAGATCCTGTGTAAAATACTTTTCGGATGGCATTGAGTAGGGCTCATGTGGTGCGGCGCATGTTAAGTCAGTGTGGGGGCAGACCTGACTCGAAGGTGAGCGCTGCGGGAGTCGTTGCCCCCCACTGATGTCACCCGACATGTGTAAGTCCCGATGTCCCCGGACCATGTCTGGGAGATATGCAGGGTCCCATCGGGGTCCAGCCTCAGGCGTGGGGACATGTTCACATCAATCAGCACACCGCTCTTCTCCCACACATGCCTACAGGTACAAACATGCAGCAGACATGTTAGAGCAGTTCACAGGGGGCTCACAGTCTTTTGACACTCAATGTGTTTGCTTTGCATCAGTTCATAGAGTGAAACACAGAAGGCGCTGACACAGATGAAAGCTTTGCAAGGCTGATGGCGAAGTGATTTGAATCTGAAAACCATCTCTCTCTGTCACAAATACCGTGCCGAGCCTTGTCGTCTATGCATTTTGTTTGCCTGTCACATAACCGGAAGGCACATATGGCCATGCAACACGTTCTAGCGAACACATATGCACACGCTAGGAACAGTGGTGATTAATTGCAAGTGTTCAGGCTCTCCAGCTAATCTCCTCTGTGTTGCGTTTAATTAAAGACTGAAGTTATTACTCTGTTTACATATTCATCTGTTTACCCCTCGATCTGATCAATGCAGTGGGCCCACAGGTGACAGACTTTCTAATCACAGGGGCTTCCATGTATACACTCTCTATCATGCTCCAGTCTGTCAGCGCACACAACAAAAGTGATCGACTAATTCCTCAATCTGACTTGAGAGTTTTTAAAACCGAATCCCACAGGTGCTCATCCAAGGGTGCATAAACATGACAAGATCACTCAAAGATTTCATAAACTAATTGAGTACAATGTTAATTCCCAGAGAAACTGCTTGCATAACAAAATATTCACTTTGATGTCTTCAATGTATAAATCTAGCCACATGAGGGGCACAAGAGTACATGTTGTGCCAATTACTCAACACAGAAGGCATGCGGTTTACAATGGTGATCATAAAGATTAATAAACAACAAAAAGGGGGGGCATCCGTAAAACAGATGCCCCCTAACAAAATTGCTATAAAAACAGAACATTTTACAAGAGGGGAAGAAAATAGTGTCATGACTGCATAAACCCTTTTTCAAATCAAATATTCAAAGAAAACTTCACCAGAGCCAATTTATTTAGGGAATTAAGTCTCAAACAGAAGAGTAGGAGAGCTTACCTGACCGTGACACTGGGGTCATGGGTCACACCACAAGTCATTACCGCCTTGGTCCCTTTGATGACACTTTGGTCCTGTGGGGGTTTGTTTATGCGGGTGCGTGCTGCAGACACATACAGAGCGTGTTTGAACAGAGGATTGAGATGATGCCAGTGGAAGTCTTGCCTCAGCCTTCGCTCAGTGCTGTCTCAAAATGACGGATGATTCACACAATATTCTGATGAGTGACATATTTTCCAACAGTTAATGTGCGATTATCCGTAGACAAGACGGAATACGAGTATGTATGAGTCAAGATATTTCTTACATTGACCTGGTATATCATTTATTTTTGCTTGCATTTCAGTAAACAAGTCAGGGGATGTGTCTTTTTCTATTTCGTGTACGTCACGCGTCAGGGCATGCTCATTTGAAAATGAACTCGATATAGTTCACCATAGATGTTTTTTTTGTCAAATACACCAACGCAATAAGATATGTTTAGCCTTTGTTTTGGTATTATCAGACTAGACTAAACATACATGTTTGTGAGAATGGAATTTAAAGGTACACTCTTCTGGTGCAGATTCCGACACCGGCTCGTCTCCATGGAGATGTTATTGCTTCGCCGGGAATGTTCCACACTATGGTATTAAACATATCTTTTTGCCTTTCAATTACAGTTTTTTTTGCAGCTTTCAATTACAGTTTTTTTTGCAGCTTAAAAATACCTTAAAAACATATATATACACTGTATTTTTTTTTTTCACAATGAACAGGACTGCCTCGACAAAGATCTGACCTGTAACTTGGCATGGTCGCACCACTTGTTTGTTTCCATAGACACAGATTGTGAATATGGATTGGTGGGGACATCCCAGGCAAAGCAATAACATCTCCATAGAAACAAGTAGTTGGCAGATTTAATTGCCAAAAATTGTTGTGGGAAATTGTCACACCAACATCTGGGCAAATTGAATGGAACATATTAGATATAGGTTTAAGATGGACAGACATGCAATAAAAAATAAAACTATAAATAACTATTAAGAATATACCTAAAGCTAACTTAAATCTAAAGCAATGTCAAAGTCTGCTGAAAAAAAAAAAATGGGAAGGGTGGACATTACAAAAAGGGGTGGTAACAATAAAAAGACTGGGAATAAAAAAGATAATATATTGCGGGGGAACACTCTTTATCTTAAAAGCTTTCACCGTAGACGAAAAAGCCCTTGAACTCTAACTATCAGTCTATTTTGCTTGAATACAATTTTATGATGATAAAGAAGACAGAATGTATTCACTATAACTTATATAATTATAATTGTGCAAGTTTGCCAAGTTTGTACCGGAAAAGCCAGTTTAGTCAAGGTTTCTTACCCCAGACCACGAGATCAGCTGAACGCGGGCCTCGTCGATGCCCCTGGAGTTGCTGCGGCCATGCAGGTGTAGGTTCCAGCATCGGACAGGTGGGAGGGACTAATTAGCAGGCTGCCTGACTCCAACAGCGTGAACCGGGGCAGCTGGACTGAACCACTGGCCAAGACACGTTCACCTGCCGGGAAGGGTACCAGTGATGGATGGTTCGGGTTGGAGGACAAGGTGAAAAAAATAAGAGAAATGGAAGAAGAGGAGATTAGGGCATTGGAGAAGTGTCAAGCATTACGAAAAGTGACATGGAACTGTGTTCGGTGTTGGTTGGACAATGTTGAATTAAAAGACACTCAGCTGATAAGTGATAAGGATGGGTGGAATCTAGCATTGAAGAGGAACGTGGTCGAAGCCGAATCCAAAAAAACAAAAAGACCCAGCCAGTAGAGCGGAAGACATCTTGCAAGAGGAGTAACCTACAAAGGTGCTTGAACGCCATATTCCTGTATATACCGCAAAACAAAATCTTTTCCCACCGACCCTTCAAAAATAATTGACACGTCAAAATGCGAGCCCACCTAATGAACATTGGCTAGGAGGTTTGTGGGGCTGCTTGCCTACGCACCTTTCTGCCGGTTGAGGTGGGGGATGGTAACCTGGGCCCCGCGCTCCCGGCGCTCCTGAGGTCTCGCTCTCAGCCCACTGCGAGCAGAATGATTGACATGCCGTCAATCACAGCGCTGTCAACAGGAATTCCGGGCGGTGATGTTTGGGGCAATACCTGCATTCACACACACACGCACAGAACCCATAAAAGCGGGGTGATAATGAGGTACATAAACAGCTTAGAGTCTAATAAAGCAAGCGGATTATTGAGTACAGGGCCTAATAGACTAGACAAAAGGGTTGCCTGTCAGGTCTCGTTGTGGGAGACAGCCAGTGACAGGACATCTCCATCTTCCTCTACCTGCACTTAGCCTGATTCATAAAAAAATAGCCAATAAATGCCTGAGATCCAAGTTACTGTCCAACCCGTTGGGTGACATATGTGACAGAGCAAAGCGATAGGGTATAGATGGATGTGGGAGGAAAGACATGGAAGAAAAGAGGACTTTAGGACCGGATTTAAGAAGTGTAGTTGCTTGAAGAAGAGAAGGACATACTTGTAACGGCAAGGTAGGTGTTTGTCTGGATCTCTCCTGCACGACTGCGGGCAAAGCACTGGAACTTATTTATACCCCGCCCTGTATCGTCTGGAAGGAGACCGTTGATTTGGAGACTGCCTCCTCCCAGCACCCTGTAGCGGGGGATTTTCACCGGGCTAATAGGCACGGCATCTTTATACCACACTATGTCAGGCTGAGGCATTCCTGACGGCCCAAAGTAGACAAAAGAAGAGTAATTTGTCATGCCATTTCTTCTTGCTTTTTGAGTTCATTTCAGAGCTAGTTTTTTATTATTTCTTGACGCACCTCGTGACACACCTGACAGGGGATGTCCACCACCTTTTCCATCTCAGCACTGATATGACTGGGTGGCTCCTTCACAAAGAGCGGGGGGTATTCTGTTGCCAAAAAGACCCATAAAAAGCTTTCACAAAAACTGACATATAAAATCGCAGCATTTATCATCTTGACCGCCGTGCCGTATATACTTGTCGAACTAGATAGAACGCAGCACTTTGGCTAAAAAACATCAACTCAATTACTGAAATATGAAATGGCTTTTTTGCCGATGTAGAAGCCAGATTGCTGAGGGGATGCCCTCAACATAATTTTGATCACTTTGTTTCATTGCTGTGTGGGAAAAGTCGAGCTTAAGCCCGAAAAGATCTCACACCCTGGGGATTACCGAAAACTTGGAACATGCATGTAGAAAAGCGGGCGACCCGGCAGTGACAGAGGGCACGCTGCCTCTGCTCTTGAGTGAGCCGCCCTCGCACTCGTAGTAGCCGCTATCACTAACTGCGGGGGCAAAACTGATGACCAGTCCTGCGTCCAAAATCCCGGATCCCTGTGTTGACGCCCACTACACCATCCAGTTCCTCCAAGTGAGACTCATTTTCCGGACAAAGAGGCCTGAAAATCAGACACAAAAGAGCAAAAGGATAATGCAAGAACGTGATTTTAATAGAAATTCACCCTATTTCCTCTCAAGGCTTCAAGGTTACACAGTGAACAAACCTAGCAAAGCATTGGGGGGATACATCTGCCATTCTGATGATTGGTCTGGGGGTTTGAATCTCGCAGATAATAGTTCAAAATTCAGTAAAGTGGGATTGCGTAGAAGAGAGATAGCGCTAACACGATGACCATCGCCGGTGGGCGAATCAAAGGGAAATAATAGTGGAAAGGTACAAATGAAAGATGTCCACAAAACATTTTTCTATCATGTTCAAACAAAAGATTTCAGGGGACTGATGGGGTTTAAACAACATCACAAAACAGCCTATGTGGAGGCCCCCTTTTGACAGGGAGACGTGGGCATCTCTGGGTAAAATACCTGCATGTCTTTGTTCCCGGTGTTTTTCCAAAGGAACTATTTGTACCTTGCATTGGCAACACACTCCATGACTGGCGTCATTCCTCCCCACTGTCACACTGGTGTTCTTGGGCGAGGGATGGAGATAGAGAGGGGCGGCCCAAAACCAACCCACCGCTACAGGGAAAAACTCGTAGGGTCTCCCTCTTTGGTTTTTACTGTAGGGGCTATAGGGTCTGCTGGTCCTCCCACATCTACAAATACACAAAGAAAATATATGACTTGCTTTGATACGTCCTATTGTACCAAAGATTAGCGGGGTTTGCTTTGTGGTATTGGCTGAAAATAGCAGAGAAACTAGAGTTGAAGAAACCGAGAATAAATTACTGTGTAATTTTAAGCTTTGAATAAAGAAAAGCATCTGGCACATACAAGTTGCCAAATTACAGCTTTACATAAACACAAATATGCATAATTCCCTTATTGTTAAATAAATAATGTATTCACATTTTCAATGCTTTACAACTGCAAAGTGCCAAATTTAGCCAAAGTGTTGCTGATTTGGGAAACAGAATGTGATTTTACACTGTTGAACAAATACCAAAACACATACATTATTCATTTTTGTCACACAGATGAACTTTCAGCAGATAAACAGGTTCCATTTTATGAGAAAAGGAAAGTTAATATACTGTAAAATTGACATCAGATTGATCTTTTACCTGATGTAACCCAAGAGAGTGACAAGCTGTCAGGTTCAGCACCAGGGAGCTATCGCCCAACTATTAACACCCCTGTCTTTACTTTACCTCCCTTCTGTGGCAGCACTGCATTTCCCACGCTGTGCTGTTAGCCCAGGTGTTAGAAGCCATTATGTAGCATAATTGAGACAAACACAAAAGGCGATTAAATGCAGCACCATCACTCACGGGTTTCACTGAGCCTCCAGCCAGCCATCGATTCACTGCCCTCAATCAGTGATCTCTCTCTGAATCTGATCTCATTCCCCCTCCTCTAAGGCCCCGCGTCTCACTGTGTTTGAGTGATTGCACGGCTAACAGTGTGCCGCTCGTGCCACTACCACCTATTTGTTTTAGGCTTACATACAAGTAGATTTGGCGTTTGGTGCTACCTATGCTAGGTTAATGGGATACCTAATCCATTTATTCCCATTGTTTTCATTGTCTGGTGGCGCCCTTATTGCACATCACAACCTTTCAAAGCCCATAGTGACAGTGTCGCAAAGGCCTGCTCTGAATATTAGAACCAGCCTCTTGATTGATTACGTGTTTCTTCCCTTTGATCAAATCAACAATAGCTATTAACCTCAAAGTAAAAGTTATTATCCAATGTTTTTTAACTTTACAACAATTCTATTAAAAAACAATTTGCTTCTCTGACTTTTAGAGTTTACTCTGACAGGATGTCCAATGCAAAGGTCCAACCACATTTAAACCATTTTCAAACAAACAGTGGGCAAGATATTTATACTTTTGTTATGCGCATATTGCCACATGAGTACAATTACTGAGGTAAAATCAAGATTAATTTTGATTAGTTTAAATATGCATCAATCAATTATCAGTTGAAGAAAATATTCATCACCAGTTGTCAATAGAACTCCCTTGTGATCAATTTCACTATGGCAACTGCACATAAGTGATTACTATAAATACAATAATGAGTTATTAATTTTGTATGTGAATCTATATCACTGTGTAACGTGCTTGTCTCAATCATTAAACTTATCCATCTTGTATTTAAAGAATTACGGTACAGTGTTTATGTGGCTTTTGGAATTTTTTCATTCACAGTCCTGGCAAAGCAATAACATCTCCATGGAGAGAAGCAAAAGACGAACCCTCCTACAGAAAAGTGACATGACGCATCTTTAAGCACTTTTAGATTTTCACAGACAGAAATCTAGGGGGCAACAGTCAGAGGTCGATAAAGATAGAAGACAGCAAAGTTCAGTAATGATCTCCTAACAAGAACCGAAAGATTAAAGACCTGTGAAAACCATTTGGCAGAATAAACTGCAGCATGAATATTTATAACAAGCAGCAGGTTTTGTGAATGATCAACACCACAATATCTGGCTGCCGACAATCTAGTCTCGTATGTTTATCTTGTTTACAAAAGTAGGATACTAGTTGGAGAACCCATTTGTTTTCCTATTGATATTATTGGCTCCACCGCAAACACTAATGAATGTATTGCAGCTCATAAAGTCTCAATGCAGAACGCCTCAACTGTGTAATCTCCTAATTAAACGGGTAAAGTAAACAACATGTTGACCTGAATGATAAGTTGTCTCTGTGAATGCCATCATATTGTCACAGTGTCTACAGTTTAAAGGATTCACCAAAACCACACAACCTTTTGGTCTAAAAAGTCAGTCTCTTAATACTATCCCCGGTCTGGACTCATTCGTATGCTCCCCGTGGATCGGGCTCTGCTGCATATTTTTCCCTTTTTTGTGTCCTTTTTGAACTGAATTGCTAAAATGAACAAATGTAACCGTGAAAAAAAAAAAAAAAAAAAAGACTTTCCGAGTGGAGGAAAAATGCCTGTGTGATATGCAAGGTTAGATCCAGTGATATTGGGTGATGTCTGAGGCTGCATCCTGTGTATTGGTCGCTGAATTACAAACAGTGTATTAACAATATAATGAGGCGAAGATGCCACTGCCGGTAAAAGATAGAAAAAATAGACCATAAAAATATGCAGCGGCACATGAGAGCAGGTTAAACTCTGTGTGAAAATTGGAAGAACCCTTTCATTAGCCGCATCAAACACACTTATGTGGACAGAATCCCGGCTTGGAATATTAAAGAGGGCAACACTTTGTTTCATTCGTTCACCTCTTTCATTACGTCATTATAACTTGTATACGTTCTAAATGGACAAAACTAGTCAACTCCGATGTAAACAATGGAGACAGTTTGCTGATCCGCTATGGGTAAAGGCCTTTTCGAAAACATTCATGACATGTACATAACTCATTACATTATAAATACAGATTTATTCACACATTTATTCGTACGCAGTCATGACGGGCCAAAAGTAGGTGTCCTTCTTGGGGTAAATATAAGGAGCAGGAATGATGTGATCCGGAAAGTTTGGGTGGGTTGCAATTAATTAAATGAAGAAGAAAAGGCTTTTGGTGACCTTATGGAAAGACACAAATCATACTGATGCAATTCTAAAATAACTTACACAAACTGTCATTATGTTTTGACAGATAAAGAGACAAGGACTCATTGGATGGTGTTGTTACCATGGTACCTGTCAGTGGTTTGGATAAATTAAGGAACATTTTGTCCTTGAGGGAATGTTTATAGAAGAAAGAAAAATGATTAATAAGTGACTTTGACAAGGACTAGGTTGTGATGCTAAATGATGAGGTCAGTACACTTTCAAAACTACATATTTTGTGTTCTTCAAACAGCGAACTTCGGTGCTCCTGGTCTTCTGGTCTTCTGGTGCAGCACCGAGGGACATTGTCCTTCTCTGTGACTTTGCCTTTTAGAGTAAAAGGCACAAACAAAAAGCTGTTCATGTCAAGCTGCAACCTAAGAGAAAAGCAGAGATTTTTGGGCAGGTTCTTGCCTCGCGATCAGAGGCTCATTTGTCGAACCACTATGAAGAAGGAACGATGGAATTAGACTCTGATATTAAGGAAAGGAACTATTCTAGCAACAATCATTCTGAGTAATCGGTCTTTCACATGCAAAACATTGATGAAGTTATCTAACCTTGCTTCTATTCAGGTGGAAACGCTGAAGAAAATAAGAGCAAAAAGTTGGGTTCGCATGGCAACACACTGAAGTGCTCATAAAACTGAGGTGGAGGACAGTTAAGGATTCTGCAGATACAAAATGCAGTTTCATTTAATGGTCATTATCTCTGGAATTACTCAACCTATGCACAGGGCAAAGCAAAGACTGGCATAAAGTTCAATGTTTCAGTAAAAACAAAAAACCAATTGGTACAAAAAGCAACATATCATTTTCACTATAGCTTCAAAGCTGTGACTGTATAGAGTAAAGTCCAACAGACCATTAGGCCACAGGATTGTTGTAGTGAGTCTGTGGAGCTACGATGTACAATAATAACCCATGATTTGTGGGTTTTCTTTTTTGTAGATTTCTTTTGAAAAATACTTCCTTAAACAAAGTAATAGAAAATCAATTATAACAAACGTTTGATTTAGTTTTTTGTTTATGGTCAGGGTAGAAGGCAAAATGCAACTGTAACTTTGGCGCTTGGTGGGTGTTTCACTGCCGGTTGCGTTTAATGCCAAACTCTGGGAACATTCAAGGCCAAAGCAATAACACCTCCTCCACCAGAATCCACCAGAAAAAAACGACATAGTGCACCTTTAAATAAGCACAGTCCAGTGTAGTTTCAGGATTGTCGATTGCCTTGTTACTCCAGCGTGATGCCGGTGAAAACGGTGTGTTGTTTCAAACCATGTGGGAGAGAAACGCTGCTTTTGTGTGCAGAGTTTGAAGAGCATCTTACTTTCCACCGTGAGCGTCACAGGCTGGCTGGTTTTGTTTTCCCCGTTCTTGTCGTTCACGGCCTGGGCGTAGTATCGTCCGGCATCTGGGGCCACAGTGGATAAGATCACCAGCGTGTTGTCCAGCGTGATCGCACTGAAGACACAACAAAGCCAAATGATTGAGGTGTTAAAATGGAATAGGGTTATAATTAAGGGTGGGCGATATTGACAACAAAAAAATAATATCTTGATTTTTGGAGTATCCTGATAATGATAGTCAAACGATATTATGTCAAGCCCACAGAAATGTGTTAAAACATGTTTTTAAATGGATTAGTTGAGGTTTACTTATCAGACAAATGTGAAATGTCTGTAAAATGAATCACAAAAGTGCAGAAATATCACTTTTTACCCTTTTATTTTCATTTTTAAACAACTGTTTTTGGAGCATTTTTTACTATAAACAATATACTCAACATTAAAACATTTGCATCACAAAGTAGCTAAACTTTAATATATTGCCCATGTCTAGTAAATTATTTGTAATATCATGTGTATTTACATTGTTAAAAAGCTGTAAAACATCTGGCATAAACAAATCAATATGAAAATCCCAGTAGGAAATGGACTAAATGAACAAAAAAAGTTAAATGATCAATAGTTTAAGTTTATATAATGAATCTATTGATAGAAAATGCACCATAGAAACACGTGTTAGCCGGGCAATGTTTTTTTCTTTTATCTTTTACAGCATTGCAAAGAAAAGCAGTGACTTTCACAGATATGATCAATCAAACAATGCATTTGGAAAGCCTTTCTGAGACGTGCACTCAGACGCGATCCCAGACAAAGCCAGAGATGAGCTGGTATTGTTCGAGTGGCTGTTGTCACACAGTCAATAAATCTTACACATACACACAAAAACGATGAGCACTTTCCTCTATTAGGTAGCAGAGGCTTTTTAGAGTAGATTTCCTCCAATTAGAGATTTTTTTCTGTCCTTGGTGCATACAACTAAAAGGACACATATAAATAAGCCAATATAAAAAATAAAAAGTTTTTCTTTGATTCAAAACGTGCTCCTTTAAACATCAAAATCAAAGACCTTTTTTTATTTACCGTTCTAAAGAAAAGGGACTGAAAATAATAACCATTTAAATATGAATTACAAGTCAGATAAAATAAAAAACAAATCGAATGGAATAAGCAAATTATTGTAATATTAAAGAAGAATAAAGATAGGAGGCATGGAGATTATATTTGAGAGAATGTATTGCTTGCAAAAAAACCTTAAGGTCCACTTAAGAAGCATTATGATTAAAAAAAAAGATGTGTGTACTGTACTTTTTGATTTGCAGTCATAATGGAAATGTGGGCATAAACATAAAAAAAAAATAAGAAATGAAAATGACTGAAAGTGTCTATTAGCAAATGGCTGTAAAATCGCAAAGTGCATCTATAAAAATCTTTTTGTGATAGTCGGGAGAGTGGCAGTGCGAGCGCATATAGGACCCATTAAACCTAAGATTAGACTCTGGTGGATGTAGCTCGCATCTGTCTGATCTGAGCAGGGGTAAACACACACGCACACTCCTGGACAATTAGGGGTGGTCTCTCTCACACTTAAGACACGCATGTGGTAGTGAATATCAATGTAGGCTGACACAAAGCGAGCACACAAGCAGTAAATGCAGAGTGTCCTGTCAGTGCCTCTTATTGTCATACGGTAAAGCTTCACTGCCCGCCTTCTGATAACACTCCACAGCAAAGGATCCAGCGCTGGAATTGGTCTAAGGAAAGAGCAATATTTTCACTCTTTTAACAGTCTGGAAGCGTTCTGCGCTCATATCTACAAGTAGCCGTTTTTATGGTAAAGATTTTGTAATAGCAAATTAACTAAATTCAGTCCAATAATTGGTCTGAAAAGGCTTTCATTTTTATTTCCATGAATGATTTTAGAAGCTGCGACTGAACAGCAGAAATAGCTAGAGTTAGTGGAAAGCAGTATCACCCGAAACAATTGATAACATTTTATAAGTAACAACCGTACATTTTGTCTTTAGCCTCAGAGAAAAGGGTCTAGGGCTAAGTCCTTTTTAGGGGATCTCAAAAATATACTGCTTGTCCCAAAAAAAAGTTACCACCTTAATTTAACTAAGCAAATAGGTACGAGCCTCCTATTGGATCGTTTCTGGATGGGTTATTGTCTTTCAGGTGCAACACGGTATTTAAACCCAACTGATGCCGTGAGTGGCTTCTCATTTCTGAAACAACCATGTGGAAAGGCAAATCCTGTGGTCAGTGTGTTGAGAAGAGTCAAATCATTGAAAACATATAACTACTACTGCAGATCTGGAGAAGCTTTGTGCAGCGGTCACTTTCTCCCATCATCAATACAAGATCTTGGTTAAAAAAAATGAATGCAATGCTGGATGGAAATTTTAAAAAAAATGTACATTGCAGACGCTTATAAAAACAACGCCACAGCGAATGTGCGCTGTAATTGAAGCTAAAGGCAGTCCAAGTGTTTGACTTTTTTGGGGGGGGGACAGGCAGTGTATGATGTTCTTACTGCCAGAATCACTATTTTGTTTTATACATTGCCTGCAAGAAGTAACTAAACCTATCTACTTCTGAAAGTTCACACTTCAATGGTTAAATCTGCGTGTCACTCACTCCGAGCATGACAGAGGCTGACCAATAGCAAGCGTGGATTTGGAAAAGTGCGTTTGAGCACAGAGCTCAGTGAGATATCACAAAAAAGCATATGGTCGCAGGCATCAGATCACAACAAAATTTGGTCAGCCGGGCAAGTCTGGTCATATTTAGTTTAGATTTCTGGATTCATTCCACATTCTTGTCAAGTTTGTCTTTGTCTGTTTTTTATCATGACAAATTAGGTCTACAGACACAGGACGTTACATGAAATTGTAATGTTTATAACAGTTATCATTTTCCATATTGTAATATTGTGCACTCTGTTATATGCTCCAATCAGACTGAAGTATCTCTCCGGGTTAAAGAGCCTTCATAAGGCTGAATAATAGATAAAGAGATGGTTTCGGTGCAGTTATGGTGTGCCTGCTCATATTTGTCAGCATGGCATGAGTTAATCTAAGTTGATTACCTTCACAGTGTTTCATTAAGAACGCATCAGAGTCTGTAGAGCACACTAGACTTTATCGTTGATGATTACCCGCAATGCACAGCTCTTCACATATGCACACACAAGGCAGCCCTCCCAGACACGCACATACAACCACCCAGGGGCAAGTACTGTCAGTCAAATACACCATCAATTGAGGCCTTTTGTCCAATTTTGTCTAATTGGTTCCCCTGCTGCCTGCTCTATCTCCACCCTTCAATCATTCTGCCTTCAAAGTCAATAGGGGCGATATAATAACCCGCTTTATCACCGAGAGGTGATTCAGTGATGAACGCATAGGCCCACATCAACACAGGCTCCTGAACCATTCTGGCCAACCTCATTTACGGCGTGGGAGAGAGAGAGGGAGAGAGAGAGGGAGAGAGAGAGAGAAGGGAGAGTCTGGGAGCGGTATTGAACATTTCGAAGCTGAAAGAAGTAAAAAAGTGGAATGCGTCTATGACTCTGCATCGACCAATAACTCACTTTGAGAGCACAAGCACAAATCAAGCTCTGTTTTTAAAGGGGAAAATCTGCAGTGTTTATTCTTGGAAATATCCAAAAAGGCTTTATATGCCATGGATGTATTGTAAAATAGGAAATGTTGGATTTAGTTCAATGTGATGGATGTGTTTGTTGGCCTTTTCAGTAAAGTTCTCTGACTGGGAGACCCCCGTCAGCTTAAAGCGTACAATTGTTGAACAGAAAGTCTGAACTACACAGGTACATCTGTATGAATTACAAAATGTAGGTCATTACTCATTACACTTACTAATTATGATTTACCGCTGAATTACCTTTCTGACACAACATAATGCCACATAATGACAAGATTGTTGTAATTGCCCCAATTGAAAATCTCAATTGAAAATATCTTCAGTATTTGGGTTTTTCTTCCTTTAGATTCCCTTTCGTTCATGTTTTCATCTGTGATTGCGTCTGCTCAAACATAATTGCTCCTCTAAAACAATCTGTAGGGAGAAGTGGACTTACATTCGACTGCTGGAGGGGATCTTGCGGCCGTCTCTGAACCATGTGATCTGGGGCCTGGGGAAGCTGTGGATCCGAGGTGCATGGATAAGTGCGCCCTCTCCCTGAGACACTGTCTGGGAGCGCTCGCCCTCCACAAACCCCCCCATATCTAACGCCAACACAGGAACAATCAGAAAGAGTATTAGTCGGAAGACAAAGAAAGAGTGGGTGATGATAAATACTATATAGACTTTATATAAATGATAAATGAAAGATGAACAATATATTTCTGGCCTCAGTATTTATCATGCAAACCTTTTCCTTGAACTAGTGATGATTTGTTCTTATCTTTTGTTACTTTTGCGCTGTTGAATATTTTTTAGGTTTGTCATGTTACTTCCTGGTTGGACATCACACTAGGGAATTGCCCAGCAACCACTAAGACAAAACTCATCTAATGTCACACATCTTTTTATATGCTCATACAAATATATGAGAGCCCCTTTATTATGTTGAATTCATGTTCAGAGGGTCGGAAAAGCTGTTTCTTTTGTGAAAATTATACATAAACACAGTGGAATGAGTGTCCCTATTGTGATGTCACTTCCTGTAATTTTCTACAGACTTTTCAACTTTTCTCCGCAAATAGCTACTTGATCGGTGTAAAACTATCATGTCTAAAGGTATAAATACACCAAATACAGTCAAAATGAGAAAATCATAAAAACCTTTTACAAGTACAATTACAGTAGCAAAACATTACTCAAGTAAACATTTTGCATTAGACAATCTACTTTAGTAAAAGTATTGAACTACCCCTTTAAAAATGTACTTTAAGAGTAAAAAAAAACAAAACAAAACAGTAATCCCTTCTCTAACAGTGATCTTTATTAGGAATTGCTCCGATGATTGGTCATTTCTTAGTTTGATTGTGATTATTATTTATTTATTATTAATAATTTATTTATTATCATTTTTATTTTTGTTTGTTCAAAGCCAGAACTTGAACTCAAAATGTTTAGGCCGCATTACACCATGAACGTGCTAACATTTCAGCAGGTCTCAAATCATCAAGAAAAATACTTTTTACCTTTCAGTCCAGCTCAAAAATGTGGTGGACTAGAAAGTACATGCACCTGCTCTCAAATGCAGTGAAGTATAAATAAAACATATCCACTGTAAAGAACACATAGCTAAAAAAGTACAGTATTTTTACTTTTGTACTTTCCACCGCTACTAAAGTGTTTCATTGTGCAGTTCATTTAGCGCAGCTCATGTTTTTGTGTCCAAAGCTAAGCCTCTTTATTCCAGGTGAGTCATCCCTATACAGTGCCTAGCAGCCACTTTGTAAAAACAACCATCCTCTTACTCAGTGCTCTTATTAAGCATGTATGGAGTCACACTCACAGGCTACTTGCACTTCGGTGCTGCACTGCATAATCGCACCCACTCGGTTCCTCACGATGCAGCGGTAGTGCCCGGCATTCTTTCGGTCCAGCGTTGGGATCAAGTACCTAACAGCAAACACAAAATGACATTAAAGACCGTTGACAGGTACCAACAGAACTCAAATCAAATTAAACAAAAAGTGTGAAGGGAATTTCAACACTATCTGAAAAATATGCTTTCCTCTTTCCCTCATAATCCTGTTATCTTTCTTTGAATTCACACCCCTGTTGGCAGAAAAGAAATGCACTTTAACGTTTTCTGAAACTACTGATACTGAGAACATCAATGTTATAAAAGAAACAAAGCGTGCATCTGCTGTCAGGCTCACTATTTATCAACCGTTTTATTTATTTTTTCATTAACAGTTTCAAAGCTTTACTTGTGTTGTGTTGTGTTGTGTTGTGCTGGACTATACACAAAGCAAGCACACACATCAATGCTATCCAGGTGTAGATACTGTAGATACTAGCCAACATCTGCTGTTCCAAGGAAGATTTTAGGTGGTTTTAACCATCAGAGCTAATTGACAGAATAACATATACTTATATAACGTAAAATACTGCATTATTTCTCGCTAATTTCCTGTGGGGCTGTGAAATCTCTTTATCTATTGATCATCTATCTATCTAAATAAATAAATAAATAAAGAAGATATTCATTTCAAAGTATGCATGTAAATAACACAAGCTAAACTATAACTTGTTCCTATTTGTTGCATCTGAATTGCAAAAAATATTTAAAAAAAAAACATCGTTAGAAGAAAAAAAAAAAGGGGGGTGGTGTTTTAAGTGGAGTAAAGTCCTTTCCCTATCCCCCCTCTGTTTTCGGATGTGTGGTGCAGGGGCTTTGATTAAATGGATTCCAGTTCTCGTCTCTGATCATTGCTGGTGGAGAATACCAAACAGAGGTCTGGACTGCAGAGCACGCCCGGAGACTAGCTCATGTGAGAGGAGGAGGAGATGAGACAAAGGAAAGGTGTTTGTGGGTTAAGGAAAAGTCTATGAGGGCTGTGGAACCAGTGATAGCAATCAGACAATGCCACCTGAGAGTGTGGGGACGGCTGTGGATGGCCAGGCAGGGAAAGAGCACTACAGAAAAAAGGCCTCAAATTAGTTGGAAACAGACTTTTCAGCAGTACTACAAATGACACACAGTCCGAGGCGCACACAGCAAGGTAACCACACGCACAAACACACACACACACACACACACACACACACAGATACAGGCCAATATTACAGCCATAAAAATACTCTCACTATTTCACTATAACAAGAGCATGTGCTGCAGGTCTGGCGTACACCCAGAAAAAGGCGTGAACCACACAGAGTCCGCCAGTGTCTCTTCTTGTTTAGAGCTGTCTCATCACACAAACTCATCCTGGCTGTTATACGTATGTGATTTAAACACGCAATGCATACACATAATTATGTGGGAGATGCAGACATGCACTGCACATAAGATTTCCCTTCTTTAACGTTGCCGAACAATTTAGATCAAATCTAATAATGTTTGAGAACAACCCATTGCAATTGTAATATCACATTACACCAATAAGAAATAAGCTTTGAAAACATGCCCAAACTCCATGTGTGTCCCCCAGGGACTGACAGTTCAGACAATATGAGATTTCAGCCTGGAAACGCTGGACATTGGCTTTTTCTGCTGACATTTAGGTCACAGAATTTGGTCCCTGACTATTGTGGAGTTGCAATAACATCTAAACATAGAACATGACTCCACAGTTAAGAAAGGTCTTTCAAATTCTCAATGCTAATTTAGTAGACGGTTGTCTCAAACTGCTGTGACGACACAGACAGATAATGCCGGCTGCCAAGAACAAACGTCGGGTGAAAACAATTTAGCAGTGGCTTCAGTCCGCTCATTAGAACATTATTTGTGGCGCAAAAACACAACCTTTGAATTTATTTTAACACTAATTGTTCATCATGATGACAAAAGGTGCGCTAAAAGAAAGCACAACGGGTTTTCAAAAAAGTGAATGGCAATTCTAACTTTTTCAGTTCAACTATTTATGCATTTATTATATATAACAGCGTGTTTGTTATTTATTGGCAGCAACTAGTCTGAAAGAAAGTTAGAGCAATTAAGTAAAATAATTTAACAATTCCGTCAGCAGTGTCTACGCAAACACACTTTTCTATAATGTTTGTATCATCTGTATCACAGTTGCATTGGAATTCTCCCACTCGCACTTAAACGCACCGTGGTCTGTGACATACCATTTTCCGCACTTTCCACCAAACAATACAAATCTGAGATGCAAATGTGAGTTAATTTGACAATCCCCATTGCACCTGATGCTACGTCTCCAGACGAACGCGCAGCCTTGAAAAAATCCATAGAAAAAATAGGCAGCTACGTGAATAACAATGAGCAATTTAGCTATTAGTTACAATTAAGGCTCTTTTAAATGGCCCGATGTAGTAACCTAATTAGCGTTGATGATGAAAAATAGAAAACAATAATAGCAGAGGTAGTAGTAGTAGTAGTAGTAGTAGCTGGCAGCACGCAGCTTTCTTTACCTGTATTCCAAGGAGAATTTAGTCAGTTCTGTGCCGTTGTAGATCCATTTGAATTCTAGCGGCCAACTGCCCTCTGCCATGCAAGTCAGTACGAGGCGATTCCCCTCCAAATGAACTTGGGTCTGTGGTGGGTCCATTTTGAAGTAAGGCGGAACATCGTCCACTGGAAGAGTAAAGAATAAATCATTTAGAGTTGGGAAAAGACACAACAGAATTTCAGCAATCCAACGAAAACGACGAATAAGGCAAGAAGCTATTTCCATTTTTCTCTCTCGCACTGATTGGGAACTTGAAGGTCAACAGAGAAGCCTGCCAAAAGAACCACATGGAATAAGTTGTTAGCGCAAAGCAGCTTACTCTTTTATTTCAAATTGGAAATGCACTGCCAGAAAAGAGGCAGAGGGGCAATTTGTGCAGTGGAAGAAGTGTAAATGAACACTTCCATACCTAAGAAGAGAGGAAAGCGAGAAGGCAGTTGAGATTGAAAATAGAGGACACATGGGGAAAACAGAGGCGGTTGGAATCAGTGTGTCTCATGCACAAATGTTTTCTTAGAAATGTTTGTAACTTCCAAGAGACTAAAAGACTTTTGTGCCACATTCACGCCATGTTGTTAGACCGGTAAATTCCTTCTCAAATGAGGGTTGCGCCTAATTTAGCGCCACGTCACTCATTCCCATGTTATTTGCATAAAAATGAATATGTATTTTCCTGAACAACACCCTCTAAACTTCACATATGGATTTGCCTCAGGATGGACATGTGAAAGCATAGATCAGCTTCCAAAAATAAAGACTTGCTGAACCATCTGCGTTCAGCCAGAATCCGTCAATATCAGATGGTGTTGTCACAAATCTCGACAGTCAAATTTCAAACTCTAGTTCAAAAGTAAAGAAAGTGCTCGAAAATACTAAAAACCAAGTGCATTACAATAATGATAATAAGCTATAAAATCAAATGTAATTTTCAACACATAATATCTTTTTTAAACATATTTTCCTGTTTTCTTACCTTAGTTCTGAAGATATATAGTCAAGATATAAACATCTTCGTCCCCTTTATATGGTTATTATTTATTTTTTTGGTATCGACACCTCCTCAAAACAGTTTCATTTCAGCATCAGGTTGCATCTGGCATCTTTGGTTTGACTAACTCTACAGCAGCATGCATGACACATTTCTAACGCAAACAAACACCTTCAGTTAAAATGTATGTTTCTGTGGAAAAACGGGACCCTCATGCTCTGTCAGACACAACAGTTTAACTATCACATTTCCAGTTGTCTGGCCTGCGTCGTTTGTGGCCAGTATGCTTCCTCACCCGATCAATCACAATAAAGACAAGAAAATCCACCTTCACGGGTTGTCAATAGATTTACACTTTATACCTGAAACGTAACTTCAAAGGTTGTTTTCTCACTCTGGTTTGGCTTTCACCCACTGTTTTCAGTTTTATCCCAAACTTTTGAAGTTTGAACAATAATGATGTGATTTACAACTTGAACTGGTTATTTTCTTAAATAAAGCTCAAACTAAATGAATCTATAAAATGTCCTGCTACTGTTGACCTTGTTGTTAACAGTGTTCCATCATAATTGTCTTATTCACAGTTGTCCCTTGATTGATTCATGCAAATCCTGTATTGTCCAGTAACTGATGTTTCAGAAAACTCCTGTTTTCACCTACCCCCTATCCCTACAGCAGCCCACATCACTGCGATTATTAGAAAAATGAAGACACTTTTCAAAAATTAAAACACATGAATGAAAATCTTCTGCTCGTACAGTAACAATATCACTTTAAAACAACGGCAAGCTTATCGATTCTGCAGTTTTGAACAAGAAATCAATGGCCCTGTTTCTATTATTAAGCCATTTTAGATCAATATTGTGATTTACAATGAACAAATTATGATCTACAGACTATCTACCTGAAAAAAAGTATAATATGTCTCCTTTAATCAATGATGATCCAATTACTCTTCACTGAAATATGTTGTCAACTGTTTAATGTTAAATACTTCACTTAATATTACCATGTGGTGTCTTATACATGTCATGATATAGACTTCTAAACTTATCAGGAAAGGTCCAATTCTGTCCTGTTTGTTATTATTATTATTACGTTGCTGTCAATATTTTTGACAACCCTTCTCCAGACAAAACGTGTATGATTATACTCCAATACTTTGAAGCATTCCACCACTGAAGAAAAATCCAGTGCAGATTTGGTAACAGTCGAGGCAGCAGGGAAAGTAGGAAGCTGTGGGGTGTTGAAGCCGGTTTTAGACAACACAAAGTTTCCCTGCCTTAAACCCTGCGCCTCTGACAGGATGAGTTATGCTTCGCGCCTCCCTCCATTTATCTTTATAGTTCCCTAATGCAGCCAGATTATACAGGCCCCATCCGCAACGCTGCACACCGCCAGCGCCGCCACCCCACAGCCTTTAAGGTGAATCTGCAAGGTCCGCGCACAGGGCTCGGAGACAAAGCACTTTCATTTGAGCTGATGAAAAAGCCATGATCGGGATGTATTGATCGGGTCAGCTACAAGCCAGGGGCGACACTAAGGCGATCCCGGCCTCTGTTTGTGGCGGGCTAATTAAAGTATGTATTAATAGTTGCAGTAAGCCGCCAACGGCCCCAAGCGCAACACACACAGTCAAGGTCTCTACTCTCATGGCTTATTACGGTGGAGCATCGGCGCTTTTCTCCACAAGATCAGGGGAAGGAGATTTATGGTGGAGAAAGTAGATGTGCGCGAATTCATGGGCAAGACAGAGCTGCGGTTGAATAAAGCGACTAAACATTGAAATAAGGTAATAGGCAATTGGAAAAATTTTACAAAATAATAAAACATTTGAATTTAATTGAAGCAATACATCTTGTTGGGTCAAAACAAAATATGTAATCATAATCCATCTGCACGTTTTGGGACAGGCTCGTGGAAGAAGCTGACTTTTGATTTAATAATAATAACTGCTCTTTGTAATCATACTGTGTTTTTCCGAAACACAGCACAAATGTACTCTGGGTATAGTCATGGCTGCAACGATTAATTTAATTTGAATCGAGATCGAGATTGAGTCATTTCTAATTGTCAATGATCAGCTTAGATGTTTTTAATTGATAAATTCACAGCAAATCCTCTGTCTGTAAAACATAGGGTTTGTGGGGAAAATGAAATTGAATTAGTTAAATGGCAATCATTAAAAGTCTGTATAGTTCATACTCACGAAATCAATACTAAAAGCTTTGTAGATATATTTTTTGCCAGACCTTGACTATTTTAATACTCATTAATTGTTAACTATAAAGACTCGAAAATACATGACAAAAGATGTTTAAGCAAAGGCAACAATATTAGATGATCAAAATGTAAAAGAAATCTCTATAAAACTTCAGTCAGTATATTTTTACCTATCAATATGATTTCTGACTAGTCGACTATGATGTTCACTCGCAAACATTGAGCAGTCGAAACTGTCACTGATGAACAAAATCTGGTCTTCTTCATAAAATGCATTATTCGTTTTCAATAATTGGTTATTCACGATTAATCCGAATCGCTGATGTCGCCCTACAGCGGTCAGAATATGTTTATACAGTATTTGATTGTTTGCATATCATTATTTTCTGCCAGACGGTAAAAGAATAACTGCAAAAGTAAGTCACGCATAACCAACCATGCATTCACAGAGATAGATTTGCATACACAGCCACAATCTCTTGCAAAAGTACATACTATTTCTCTATCGCTCACAAACCAGGCTTCCATTTATCAGAGTTTTGAAGCAGACTCCAATTTGTCCTTGTTTGCTGTACTCTGTTTTTCTCTTGCATGAACCTCTCCCAGGTCAAACCCATCGAGCACTTGTAACTGATCCGCGCCTGTACCAAATGGAAGGGCACTTTTCCCACAGCCTGGAGTGTTGGCTACTAGTGCTACACTGTAATTTCATCCACTGGTAAATGCATTCGACAAAAAACACACTTTTCTTTCCATAATTCAGTCCTGAATAAATCCAAATGACAACACCCAATGGCAGGTTCCAGTCGGTGTAAAGGTTCGTGGGACATGTAGGCGCTAATGTGATTTCATCTGCCCATTGGTTTTGGTAGTGGTGAAGTGGTTATTAGCATTAAATCTGAGCAACAAGAGTAATATATAGATTAATCCTTCAAAAAATAATCAGATTACTACTCGACTACTGCACGACTGGACTGAGTGTGATTATAGAGTCTGAGGTCCACATTACACGACTGGACTGAGTGTGATTATAGAGTCTGAGGTCCACATTACACGACTGGACTGAGTGTGATTATAGAGTGTCTGAGGTCCACATTACACGACTGGACTGAGTGTGATTATAGAGTGTCTGAGGTCCACATTACACGACTGGACTGAGTGTGATTATAGAGTCTGAGGTCCACACTGCATGACTGGACTGAGTGTGATTATAGAGAGTCTGAGGTCCACATTACACGACTGGACTGAGTGTGATTATAGAGAGTCTGAGGTCCACATTACACGACTGGACTGAGTGTGATTATAGAGTCTGAGGTCCACACTACACGACTGGACTGAGTGTGATTATAGAGTCTGAGGTCCACATTACACGACTGGACTGAGTGTGATTATAGAGTGTCTGAGGTCCACATTACACGACTGGACTGAGTGTGATTATAGAGTGTCTGAGGTCCACATTACACGACTGGACTGAGTGTGATTATAGAGTCTGAGGTCCACACTGCATGACTGGACTGAGTGTGATTATAGAGAGTCTGAGGTCCACATTACACGACTGGACTGAGTGTGATTATAGAGAGTCTGAGGTCCCACATTACACGACTGGACTGAGTGTGATTATAGAGTCTGAGGTCCACACTACACGTCTGGACTGAGTGTGATTATAGAGAGTCTGAGGTCCACATTACACGACTGGACTGAGTGTGATTATATAGAGTCTGAGGTCCACACTACACGACTGGACTGAGTGTGATTATAGAGAGTCTGAGGTCCACATTACACGACTGGACTGAGTGTGATTATAGAGTCTGAGGTCCACACTACACGACTGAGTGTGATTATAGAGTCTGAGGTCCACACTGCACGACTGGACTGAGTGTGATTATAGAGAGTCTGAGGTCCACATTGCACGACTGGACTGAGTGTGATTATAGAGTCTGAGGTCCACACTACACGAATGGACTGGGTGTGATTATAGAGTCTGAGGTCCACACTACACGACTGGACTGGGTGTGATTATAGAGTCTGAGGTCCACACTACACGACTGGACTGAGTGTGATTATAGAGTCTGAGGTCCACACTACACGACTGAGTGTGATTATAGAGTCTGAGGTCCACACTGCACGACTGGACTGAGTGTGATTATAGAGAGTCTGAGGTCCACATTGCACGACTGGACTGAGTGTGATTATAGAGTCTGAGGTCCACATTACATGAGTGGACTGAGTGTGATTATAGAGTGTCTGAGGTCCACATTACACGACTGGACTGAGTGTGATTATAGAGTGTCTGAGGTCCACATTACACGACTGGACTGAGTGTGATTATAGAGTGTCTGAGGTCCACACTGCATGACTGGACTGAGTGTGATTATAGAGAGTCTGAGGTCCACATTACACGACTGGACTGAGTGTGATTATATAGAGTCTGAGGTCCACACTACACGACTGGACTGAGTGTGATTATAGAGAGTCTGAGGTCCACATTACACGACTGGACTGAGTGTGATTATAGAGTCTGAGGTCCACACTACACGACTGAGTGTGATTATAGAGTCTGAGGTCCACACTGCACGACTGGACTGAGTGTGATTATAGAGAGTCTGAGGTCCACATTGCACGACTGGACTGAGTGTGATTATAGAGTCTGAGGTCCACACTACACGAATGGACTGGGTGTGATTATAGAGTCTGAGGTCCACACTACATGACTGGACTGGTGTGATTATAGAGTCTGAGGTCCACACTACACGACTGGACTGAGTGTGATTATAGAGTCTGAGGTCCACACTACACGACTGAGTGTGATTATAGAGTCTGAGGTCCACACTGCACGACTGGACTGAGTGTGATTATAGAGAGTCTGAGGTCCACATTGCACGACTGGACTGAGTGTGATTATAGAGTCTGAGGTCCACACTACACGAATGGACTGGGTGTGATTATAGAGTCTGAGGTCCACACTACACGACTGAACTGGGTGTGATTATAGAGTCTGAGGTCCACACTACACGTCTGGACTGAGTGTGATTATAGAGTCTGAGGTCCACACTACACGTCTGGACTGAGTGTGATTATAGAGTCTGAGGTCCACACTACACAACTGAGTGTGATTATAGAGTCTGAGGTCCACACTGCACGACTGGACTGAGTGTGATTATAGAGAGTCTGAGGTCCACATTGCACGACTGGACTGAGTGTGATTATAGAGTCTGAGGTCCACACTACACGAATGGACTGGGTGTGATTATAGAGTCTGAGGTCCACACTACACGACTGGACTGGGTGTGATTATAGAGTCTGAGGTCCACACTACACGTCTGGACTGAGTGTGATTATAGAGTCTGAGGTCCACACTACACGTCTGGACTGAGTGTGATTATAGAGTCTGAGGTCCACACTACACGACTGGACTGAGTGTGATTATAGAGAGTCTGAGGTCCACATTACACGGCTGGACTGAGTGTGATTATAGAGTCTGAGGTCCACACTACACGACTGAGTGTGATTATAGAGTCTGAGGTCCACACTGCACGACTGGACTGAGTGTGATTATAGAGAGTCTGAGGTCCACATTGCACGACTGGACTGAGTGTGATTATAGAGTCTGAGGTCCACACTACACGAATGGACTTGGTGTGATTATAGAGTCTGAGGTCCACACTACATGACTGGACTGGGTGTGATTATAGAGTCTGAGGTCCACACTACACGACTGGACTGAGTGTGATTATAGAGTCTGAGGTCCACACTACACGACTGAGTGTGATTATAGAGTCTGAGGTCCACACTGCACGACTGGACTGAGTGTGATTATAGAGAGTCTGAGGTCCACATTGCACGACTGGACTGAGTGTGATTATAGAGTCTGAGGTCCACACTACACGACTGGACTGGGTGTGATTATAGAGTCTGAGGTCCACACTACACGACTGGACTGGGTGTGATTATAGAGTCTGAGGTCCACACTACACGTCTGGACTGAGTGTGATTATAGAGTCTGAGGTCCACACTACACGTCTGGACTGAGTGTGATTATAGAGTCTGAGGTCCACACTACACGACTGGACTGAGTGTGATTATAGAGAGTCTGAGGTCCACACTACACGTCTGGACTGAGTGTGATTATAGAGAGTCTGAGGTCCACACTACAGGACTGGACTGAGTGTGATTATAGAGAGTCTGAGGTCCACACTACACGACTGGACTGAGTGTGATTATAGAGTTTGAGGTCCACATTACACGACTGGACTGAGTGTGATTGTAGGATCTGAGGTCCACATTTAATAATTGACTGTCATGAGAGAGTCCACACTACACCACACTGAATAACAACTGAATAAAATGTTGTCCTACAAAATACAATCAATAATCCACAAAAACAACTTTATAGTCTATAATAATTATAGAGAGGGTATTTTATTTTCATTAATACTTTGTTTAGGCCGTTGTGTTTCCTGACTTTTCATTTATTAAGCCGTGCCATGTGACCCCTGGTCAACCAAAACAGTTGTTGCGATGAAAAAAAAAACTTTTAGCACTGGCACCAGCAGTGATGCTAACTTTCTCTGGATGATCTGAAATGGACATCAAAAGTTTCCTGTGGATTTTATCAGAGAAAAACCTGTCATTTGGATCATATGAGACAGACGTGGGCTGCACGAGGGGAGACAGAGACGGAGGGGTGAACCACGTGTTTGCTTATAACAGTGTTTCTGCTCTGGTTGTAAGAGTAAAAGTAGTAGTGCTTGTGCTCTTTCTGTATTATTAATCTGATGTTTTGGCAGGAATAATAAGCATGCGCCTCACAGTTGTTATTGTTGGTGCAATGTTCTTTCTGTAAAGATGAAAATAGAACGTTTTAGCCCAGATGCGGCTGCTTCCTGTGTCTCCTCAGCTCCTTGTCATTGGCCCAGCGACCCTATTTTTTATATTTTTTGCTATTATTATTGTTGTTTCATGTTGCACCTTTTCGCTGAAGCAAGGTCATTGACAATGTCAATAAACATTTTTCTGATTCTTATTCTAATTCTAATTCTGCACTGGAGCACGGCCAAAATTGGATTTATAATCCCAACATGTTTGAATGACTACGACTGGAGACTTTCCCTGGTCCACACTTTTAACGTGATGGTGAGATTGACTGAAAGTATTCATACAGGTTATATTATATTTACCGTATTTTGCGGGCTATAAGCCGCTACTTTTGTCAGATGTTTTGAGCCATGCGGCTTATTTAGAGGCTGCGGCTTTTCTGTGGTTTTTTTCTTTCACCGCTAGGGGCGAACTAACCGGAATTAGAATCAAAACTACAGAAAAGTTAAGCAAAGAAGCAGATGTTGCTTTTTTTATTCAGCTAGCAAATAGAACACGGACGACAAATTACCAACTATAAATTATTTTCAAATTCTTGCCGCATCATTATGGAACCCAAACGAAGAAGTTCGTACGAAGCAAGTTTTAAGCTGAAGGCCATCGATCTTGCTAGGAAGCCGCGCGGCTGCACGCAAGCTTAACATCAATGAATGTACGGTGACGCTGGAGGGGAGAGCACGCTGGAGGGGGGACAGCGGGACGAGCTCATGCGATGCCAAAAGTCAAGGAAAGAGTTCTGCGGCCTATACAAAAGGTGCGGCCTATGTATTGTTTTATTATCGTTTTTTTAAAAATAGAGCAAATGCGGCTTATATAGGGGAGCGGCTAAAGGTCCGGAAAATACGGTACATGGATAAAAGACGTCTTTTTGGTCAGAAAAACTAACGTGTAGTTACTAGGGCTATAAACTATAATCTAATTACAACATTTTTAATTACAGCACATTAGATTATTTTGTTACTAGAATATTATTCTAAAAACAGATGCCCAACATTACTTTGCATTACTGCCCAAAACTTGTTACAAGGTAAGTGTATAAAGCATATGTGCCGTATATGAAATTGGAACAGAAGGAGCTGAATGCGCTGTAATCATCATTATGTGCTCTTTCTCTGTTCTTTGTGAGTAATTTACTAATCAATGCACTTCAGGGAACAGCAGATTATCAGGTGAGTTGCCTTTGTATCAAGATTGTGATAACTGAAGATATCCAGAAGGCTTTCTGAGCGCTGGGCTTTATAGAGAGACTTGAAGTTAAGGCAGAGCTTCTCAAAGTGTGGGGTGCACGCAGAGCCGTGCCAAGGGGGTACGAGACCTTTGGAGAAATATGCGCACATTTTGCGGGACAGACCTATTTTGAGCACCAGATAAATGCCCAGTGCCAACACAGGGTTAATCTCTAAATAAGAGAAAGCAGCGGAGGAGTGGGTCAGCCTGCGTCTGTGCCACTCACGTCTGTTTAGAACGAGACGCGTGCTTCTGTCCTGGTTCCTTTTGCACTCGTCTCCTCCCTCCACTTTTACTCTGCTTCTGACCGTTCATTTGGCGCTTTCGTATTAAATGTGTAACATAAATGCAGTGGTACGAGTCAGCTCCGCGCAGAAAGCAGTTTGCAAAAACGGATTGCAGCGGATTACATTTTTTATCTCCTAAGGGGGGGTGCTCAAAAAAGTTTGAGAGTAGCCCTGAGTAAAGAAGTATTAGGAAATGTCCAATCATCAATGCTGTTTGGGAAACCTGTCATGCCCATGGTAAGATGTTCAGTGGATCATTCATTTATTTTATTATTAATTACAGTTAATTTGGGATGGTGTGAAAAAATTTAATTCAACTGGTATGATTGGTTGTGTTCAAGTGACAAGACAACTGAATATCAAATCTGAATATAGTTTAAAGAAGAACTGAGTCACTTTAGCAATAGAGCTCCTCCTGCAGCTCGCCTGTAAAAATACACCGTCAGAGAACAGAGCCAAGAGATTTTTTTTTTAATTAAATGAGGCAGTATAATCACATACATTTAACATATTTCCCAGGATAGTCGTCTCTGGGACAGCAGAGGGAAACGACGGACACATCAAACTCCCCGAAAATACATATTTAACCATCAAAGGGACTTACAAAGATGTTTAATAAAGTAAAATGTTACTTAGTTCTCCATTAAAATAAAGCAGGCGGACAGGTCAGAATTGTGTGGTTTATGGTTTATTATGTAATAACTCGGGCCTATCCACATGAACTGGGCCAATCCACATTTTCTTCACAAGAGCACCAGAAAGTGTTGCCATTATTCAGCACAAAACACAAGATTATTGACAGATGAAAATAATTAAAGCCATAGGATTAGGTTTGTGACGCCAATCCTTCACAAATAATGACAAACTTGAACATTTGTGGATCATACATTTGGATATTTTATGCATCCTCTACTATTATACTATATTATTATTATTATGTTGTATGTTGCACCTTAATGCCAAAGCAAGTTCCCAGTTTGTAAATTCTGTTCACTGACAATGGCAATAAACCCCTTTCTGATTCTGATTCTATTTCTTGCAAAAACAGTGAATCTCTCATAGAGTTATGGTATGTTAAAGGGATTTAATTCGGCCCACGACCCAGCTTCCAAATGTGAAAACAAAACAAAAGATGTTGTTTACTGGTTTAATTCTGGGATAGCACTAGTTTAGATCTGGTTTGGTCTCCAGTTTAATTCTCTGCAGGAAAATTTTGCAAAGTATTGTTTGTTATTTCTCAAAAAAATCAAATCTATCAGTCATTATTTTATTGTATTAACTCCATTTATTGGAATGATATTGGGGATATTTGTCCGACATAAAATTACAGTAGTTACAGTGGCGTGTTGTGCACCTCCGGCCCAGAGGCTTTGGTCCTCCGAAAAATGAAGTTGAATAGCCCTGGTGTAGGCTGTGCAGAGGCCCCTGAGACAATTCCGCACATAACTGCAGGGCACAAGATGCTGGCAGGGAAAGCATACACGGAGCGCCACAACCAAGCGGCTGGCATAGTGTACAGGAACATCTGTGCGGAGTATGGACTGGAAACCCCAAGGGCAAAGTGGGAAACACCCCCAAAGGTGGTAGAGAATGACCGAACCAAGATCCTGTGGGACTTCCTGATACAGACTGACAGAATGGTAATGGCAAACCAACCAGACATTGTGGTGGTGGATAAACAGCAGAGGAAAGCCATTGTGGTTGACGTGGCGATACCAAGTGAAGCAGGAACACGAGAAACTGGAGAAATACCAAAGGCTAAGAGACGAGCTGGAGAAGGCGTGGAGGGTGAAGGCGAAAGTGTTGCCCGTGGTCATCGGAGCACTCGGGGCAGTGACCCCCAAACTGGAGGAGTGGCTACAACAGATCCCTGGAAAAACATCAAACATCTCAATCCATAAAAGTGCAGTGCAGGAACTGCAAAGACACTGAAGAACCCTCAAGCTCCCAGGCCTCTGGTAGAGGACCCGAGCTTAGAAAATGGGACGAGACCACCCGTGGAGGGTGAGAAGGGACTTTGAAATACACATATATATTTAAAACCAACTCTAGCTCTAGCTTTTCTTGACCTCCTCCGTGCTGAAGCAAAGAATACATTTGCATATGGGAACAATATAAGCTCTACTTTACCTTAAAATGTGACAGTGATGAGTGAGTTTATGAAATCTAATCAACAACAAACCTTATTACAGATTCGAGAGCAATACAAGGGGACAAAGCGTCTTGTAAATTAAATTAAAAAGTTAGAGCATTACTGACCCTATCTCACAATGGTGAAGATTATGTCCAAGTAAAGCTTGTTCTAATCCAGTGCAAATGCTCACAGCAAGATGCTTTGATAAAACGAAATATAACACAGAAATACGCAGAAAGTAAGAATGTGTAACGGCACATTGCACCATTGTAAGCCAGGCAAATAAAAAGCTCTCCCTGTCCTTGTGAAGAATCTGAAGTGAAGTTCTCTTCCAGACTTGAAGAAATCTTAATGGCTCTGGATTGAAAACACTCGTCCTATAAGGGGTTCAGGGGCCAATTCCTGTGCAGTGGACTGTGGGACCTAATGAGTTTCCAACAAAGATACTCTTGTCTGACCCTCATTCTCTTCCCCTCTCCAACACTGTGCTTTTGATCTTCTCTGGGAACAGCTGAAGTCAACTGCTGCTGATAAAACATGATGGTGGCTGTAGCTCACTATTTATTTATTTATTTTTCAGATAATGATGTCTGTATGTTCAAAACGTTATGTTCTTTGCAGGTAACATAATGTCCACATTTTAGAATATGCATAATTACCACGCATGCCCTCAGGTACTTTCCTTTCCATATGTATTAAAATAACCAAGTAAGTAGAAACAGTTTGCTGTTGAAAAGTTCACTTTATGCAGCAGGGTCAAATGAAACCATGTTATGAATGATACAGCAATAGATTGGCTGTGTTCTTAGCTACTAGCAAAAACCAAAAAGAAAGGTTTAATTCTTCTTAGTTAGTTCACTTCAACTGTCATTTAAATTAAATACATAGCCCCACACCAAAATAATATGTAAGGTGCTTTGGTGTTTGTTAATGCCAAATTAACAGAGGTGGTTAGAGTAGCCAACATATGTAGGGGAGACCGGGGAGGGTTGTAACAATGGAAGGTTGTAACAGTGCCACTTCAGCCAATCAGGGAGCAGAATGGATCCTAATGGTCATTTATGTGTTTAGCGAATTCCTCCTTGGTCTCACATGAAGATTTTCGGGGCTATAAACTGGAGTATGTCGATTTTATTGAAGAAAAAATGATTTAGATAAATATCAGCTGTTCTGTTTATAAAATGTGCCATATAAATAAAGTGGATATGGATTAGAAAAGGCATCTGTTAATGTCCCGAAGAAGGTCTATCAATCAATTGATCAATCAAAATAGCCAAAGATCTGCCATTTAACTCTGAGAAGACAGAAAAATACAAACAGAAAAATATATGCAAATATACAAATCACATTAATGCCACACGTGTTAAAGGTCTCTTAGACCTGCCCTTACTTAATGCGAGTACAGTGCAGTAAAATAAGATTAAGTTTGTTAATAAATGTTGGTAAGTGGAGCCATTAACACACATACACACACACACGCACAGACATTATAATCCTTCATTCCAAACTGCAGTTATAAATGATATTCTATAATATGGCCTCTAATTTCTCTGCAAATGCCTTTACTGTTACAATCCTCCCTAGCATGTGTTACGACCTACCCCACTAGTGGGGAATGCTGTAACAGAGGAAAACTATGCACTTAACATCAGCTCACGGAGTCCGATAGATTAATATTGTGATGGATTTTGTAGCCAAAAAATATAGGTATTTTGTGTCAAAGTTTGAGAGCTGTAGCTCCAAAACTGAGTGAGTTAAAGGTACTCAAGCAAAAAGTATTACAACCATCCTTGGCCTCTCCTACTTAAAGCTGGTGTACCTGGAAATTAGTACATTTAGTGTTTTCCCCAAAAGAGTATATTGTAAAAGCAGGACTTTGAGATAAAAATGAGTCAGAAAACCTCTGAAAAGTACAATTTCTTAAAATATTTACTCAAGTTAATGTAAATTTAACCGAGCACCAAAATTACATTACTTTATCATTTGGACAGTTTGATTTGTCACATACTAGAGGAATGTTCAATAGGCTATATGAATTAGGATTTCACTATTGTTTGCACATTTACGTAATCGTAAAATTAGGATGTTTTTACTTACACTCGCCACACTAAAATTTGTATCAGTTTATGTTTCTCTTGAGTACTGCTTAAGGCGCATAGTAGGCATTGGCTTCAGTCACCCAATATGTAAAAATACAAACTAAACCAAACCTGATGACAAAAAATTCAATGAATATACTTTGTAGACACATTTAGCTGGACATGTAATCACCACCAACAACGTTCAATACAAGAATCACTTTATAACCGGTGTTGAAAATTGAAATCGTCTTCCAATTCCCAATGTAAAGCTGTACAAAAGATCTTCAGTACAAGACAAATGAGCAGCATGGATCCAGGTAAGACCCAAAATGTTATGGGAGGAGGCAGCGCACTTTAACATTGCTTCCGTGAGCTCCCCACCTGGCACGCATTAGAACATCCCATTCAGGGCAGATATAAAAACACCTTATTCTAACCTGACAGGCGAGGTTGAATGGTGGCGCAGCTCCAGCAGGGATCCCCGCTGCCCACACTGAATGGTAATGTCCGTGAGACAAAGACCACAGGCGCCGGGATATAGCTTTACAAACCGGGGCCCATTGTTGCTCCTCACTGCTGCACGCTGGCATGCAATCACAGAGAGGGGTGTTCACATTCAGCTTTTGTCTGCCTTGGTCCTATTTGGAGTCTCACCTCTTTAGCATTGTGGCACTCACAGCAGCAGGGAGCGAGCGCTGCCCTGTGTTTTATCCTCAGGCGGCAGTGTAAGGAGCTTCGGTAACGGCATCCTAACTGCCACATTCGCACAAACATAGCACCA
Source organism: Chaenogobius annularis (assembly GCA_015082035.1). Lineage (NCBI taxonomy): Eukaryota > Metazoa > Chordata > Actinopteri > Gobiiformes > Gobiidae > Chaenogobius > Chaenogobius annularis. The sequence goes on along the minus strand of BJKM01000013.1, from coordinate 2,259,978 downwards.
CTGAAAAAGCCCTATTAAAAGTCAAGGTTTAACACCAGACTTTGCTGCCCAGAATAGGTTGGACTGGTAAGAATACGTTGTCTCAAAGGTGACAGAAAATGTATAAAAAGAAAAGCTGAAAATAACTGATGGTCCTTTAAAACTGGATTAGAAACTTTTCTCAGCTGCTGAATTTATTTTTCAGAGCATCAACACTGGCCTAAAATTAAAAATGACAAAATCAGGACATGCCAAAATAATTTTTTTACTCAATTTACTCAACATAAGCAAGGCTAAACCCAACTTAAACCAGGCCAGCCAGCCTCATGAGGTCTTGGGGTCGATATCAGGGCTAGTAATTTATGGTCGACGGTGTAGGGATAATAATATGGAAATAAAACTATAAATAAATTGCTATTACTACTTTGACAATAAAGTTGGTTTAGCTTTTTACATTACAATACAGCACAATTGCATTACATATTTAACAGTGCAAAGGTGGGTAGAGTGGCCAGAAATAGTAGTCAAGTAAGAGTACAGTTACAGTGGCTGGTTTTAGCTCACAATTGTTTTATTTATTTTAATAATGATGTATTTATGCATGTTGAAAACTTCATGTTCACTGCAGTAACAAGCTGTCCACAATGTAAAATATTTTTAATGACTACTTCTACAGTGGATGATGTGCTTAAATTGGCCCACCACCTGTTACTGCATACCTTCAGATACATTCCTATTCATACATCTTAGTAAGTACAAAAATAGTGCTCAAGTAAGAGTACAGTTACTTATATTACTCACATCATATTATTACTCAATATTACTCAAGTGCAATTACAAAGTAGCGGTTCAAGAAATGACTCAAAAAAGGTTAGTATTTGGGGAAACTACTCAAGTAAGAGTAAGGTGGAAGTGGAAAGGTTCTCACTGAAAGCGATCTGGAAAAGGCGAAACTGCATGACAAATCAGATTGGTCAAAGCATCACAACACAGGAACAACCCAAGAAATCTAAATTTTGTGGAATCCAGTTGAGGGAAAAGCACAGACATCTTTCCCCTCCACAAATGCACAAAGCACTTCTTTGTGCATGTTTTTCAGGAAACAAACTTGTCCATAATTCCGCTAAATTAAGTGGAAGTATGTACAGCCAGATGGATTCTCAAGAGTTTGTGAACCCACAAATATCGCAATCATTAATCTGGCTGGCAAGGTGTGGATAGACCCCAAAAATGAGAAACACTAAATCATACCTGAATGTGCAGTGAAAGAAAGCTAAATATTCAAATAATATAATAATATTGTCAACATAAAACGTTTGTCATTTGTAGGCTCACTCCAAAAACTTTCACTCAAGGAAGAATATTACTGAAGTAGGAGTAACCATATGCTGCGCGGAAGTGCAAGAACAAAAGTACAATTTAGTTACAAAAGTTACTAATGAGTACTACCCACTTCTGCTACCACTGCCACTAGCACTCTAGTTCAGCATCTCTGTACCTTATCACTTTCGATTCCTTGCCCCAGACATACACTCTTACATATGCACATAACTTGGCCACTTCAGCGGCCACCTCCTGTTAACCTCTCGCCGCGTCTTGTCGTCCAGGGAAATTTAGCGTTGTCATTTAGCCTCTCCAATTGGACTTTAACGCCTGAGATGAGACGCGCTTAGCCCCTCTGATGGGGGTGATGCAACAGTCATGGCACTCACCTTGGCCCTGTAATGGCTTGGTGAAAAGGTACAAGGAAGATGTTGGGGTTAAAAGCATCTAAAAACACGTCCCTCAAGAATCCACATGCACGACAAGTATTGGGGACATGCAGAGTGGCTTGTCCTCCTTGATGGAAGATAAGGTCCATGTTGTTGAGTCATAAAACACATAAAATATAGCATCCGTACACAAGCACAAGATGACACACGCCCATCTTGAAGGTCAGCCTGATCTGTCACTTTGTCGCGCTGGCTGCTGTCACCGTGACAACAGGCACCCCATCGATGTACACTTTATCACTTTGGGGAGTCAGAAAAAGGGATTAAGGTGGGACACTGCAGGAAGAAGGCTAGCAAAAAATAACCTGTGATATTTCTGTAATGCAAAAAAACTGATAAACACCTACATGTTGCAGCCAGTCACAAAATATTGCCAATGTGGGAGATTAGTCTTGCCAAAGGACAGAACTGTAATATTGAATCAGACGAGAACATTTGAGAACATTTTGAGAATCTAGAAATAATTTTTTTCTTTCTCAATAACAATTAGTTAATAACAGATTCTAATTATTAGAGTACAAATCTTGAGCTATTAATGGGCAACGTGGAAAGATTCCCTGTATCTTTAAGGAAGCAAAGTTTTTCCCAAGCAAATATAGCATTTAATCGATAGTCTATTACTATAAACTCAACCCAAACAAGGAGAAGCAGCAACAACAAATGATCAGCTTAATGACATAAACAAAGAGACATTGAAAAGTGATGCATAAGCCTGGTGAAGGATTGAGAGATGGGCGTGAGGGGCTGTAGTTTAATGAAAGAGGTGGGGTGTCCTCCAGCACCAGGCAGCAAGGTGAAGCCACCCATTACGGCAGAAGCCAAACAAGCACGCCAGGCCCACAGACAGGCTGAAGACGAAGAGCCCCATCTCCTCCAACACTCATTTGGAGAGATAGCCCACAGATCTGCATGCTGCAAGTATAACGGCCATAGTCCATCAAAGCCCTATGCTCCCCTCCCCCGTGTCAATGGCTTAAATTAAACTTTGCTACCATTTTGTGATGTTACAAGTGCTCAATATTGACTTCAAGGCTCATGTGCGTATGGGGCGATGTCTGGCTTCAAGGTAGACAGCGATATTAAAATGCCACAGCATCAATATAGTTAGTCAGAATTTGCAGCTGGAATGGCTGTTCCAGGATGTTCAATCTTCTCAAAAGGCAGAGTGGGACCTACACTGTGGCTGAGTGGCAAGCACGCCCCACAGCAAGAAGGCTCCAGGTTCGACTCTTCGTCATTCTATGCATGTGTTTGGGTGGGGTTTCCGCCATCAACACAAAACCTAATGCCCTGATCAAGCCTGGCTCAAAATCTCAAAATGAGTCCCCGAGCACACTCAGGAAAAAAGGAAAAAAGAAGACAAATGTCAGTTTTCTATTAAAATATTTGATGTTAATTTAACATAACAATATATGTTTGATAATAATATATGTTCTTAACTTCTTAATTATTTGCTTTGGTAAAAAAACAAAAATAATAATAAAAAAATATTTGTATAGATTTTTATAGAGGTCTGTATAGGTTTGAACCATAGGACTGATCCTGTATCTGTACAACACCAAGACTGAAATAGGTCTAAACAAGAACTAACCCAAATGACAACATGACCGTAAGCAACACCACCAAAAGCGACTGACCACGCTTCAATTGCAAGTAGGGGTGGGCTATGCTGACCTGTTTTTAATTTTTTGGAGTATCCCAAACATTATTGTCAATATATGTCAAATGTGATCGAAATGTGTTAAAACATGTCTTTAAACATGTTAGTTGAGGTTTAATTATCAGACACATGTGAAATGTCTTTAAATCCATCTCAAAAGGGCCTTTGTCCCTTATTTGAAACATTACAACATTACTTTTTCCTCATTTTTAGTTTCTAATCAGCCCTTTTGGCAGCTTTTCTTTACTATACGCCATATACTCAATATTCAAATTTTGCATATCTTCAAAACAACTTTCACAATATCATCTACAGTTCCATACATTGCCCACCTCTGCTCGCAAGGCAATACAATCTTCAGTCAAGATGATCAAACTGTCTAATATCATTTTTCTCATATAGTTTCCGCTGCTCCATCTAAGTGAATAACTCTGGGATGTTTTCCTGTATAAAATATTGTTAATCCTGGTGCGGTACTTTGAAGTCACAGGAAAAGTCCCGAGGTCAGCGTTGACAAAATTGCAACAGCATCACAACAGTGTTTAGCGTTTCGCCACGGGTTAATCCATGTGTAATTGAAGTGATTAATTGAGGTGTAATGTAGCGCGGTGACGTGTCGCGTTTGGCACACTGCTGGGGGGCCTCGGAAGTGTGTGCCTGTGCTTGTGTGCATTTAGGTGTCTCTATCTGATCCTACCACAGCACAATTAGGAGCAGTATTATCCGGCCAACAAATGAAGATTTAATTAGGAGTGAAGACCGAGCGGGAGGCCAGTCAATGGGCAGACGATTGAATTATCTGGACACACAGCGAAGGGGAATTATCGCTCTCTCACGCACAGTAGCACATGTGCACCTTCTGCTTGGAATGCATCCCTGTGCCTCGCTCCCCATTGCAGTGTGCCGTCTCCAAGCCTTCTTTTGATTCACTCTTTCTCTTCCTGTATAAAAGTTTTCTCTCTGCTTTAGCACATCAAATGATTCTTTTCAGTGTGTTTTCTGATCTTAGTCAATACTGTGCCTTTTTTATTCCCTCACATAACTCATAACTGAAAGTTCATGAACCACCTCTGTCATTTTGTCACAAATGTAGTTTTAAAATGTGGCATTTTTCTGCTGTCACCATAGTAGATGATGTACCTTTCAAAACATTGTTAACCAACTTACTTTTCTTTATTTAATACTGGTGCGCGTGGTGAAAATGTCAGTGTTCATATTGTGTGGGTTTTTGTTTTTATTTCAGAGTTCTGTAATTAGAAACTGGAATGAAAAAACGGTATTGAGTCTTTCCCTTTAGACATGTGAGTATGGTGCTTGTATTAGAGATGCATCCATAATTTTTTTTAATCAATTACCAAAATTTTAACTTGAATACAAAATTGGAACTGATAGCAGAGCAGAGACAGAAGGTACAATTGTCTTTCAGTACAACATCAGAATCAGAATCAGAATCAGAATCAGAAGGGGCTTATTGTCAATGAACAAAATTTACAAACATAGGAACTTGTTTCGGCATTAAGGTTCAACATAAAAACAACAATTTAAAATGTGCTATCGTATAAGATAAAAATAGACTTACTATGTACACAAGAATTTACAGTTAAATTCACAGATGTAGTGCAAGAAGTGACAGTGCAGTGAGTGATTGAATAGTTGCAGTTAAAGTGGCAGGTGTTTAAGATGTGTTCATGAGTCCAACGGCAGAGGGAAAGAAACTGTTCTTGTGGCGGGAGGTTCTGGTCCGGATGGACCGTAGCCTCCTGCCTGAGGGGAGTGGTTCAAATAGACCATGTTTAGGGTGAGAAGGGTCAGCTGTGATCCGACCTGCTCGTCCCAGAGCCCTGGAGACGTACAGGTCCTGCAGAGATAAAAGTCTGCAGCCGATCACCTTCTCAGCAGAACGCACAATGCGCTGTAGTCTCTGTTTGTCCCTGGCTGTGGCTCCAGCGTACCACACGGTGATGGAGGAGGTGAGGATGGACCCAATGATGGCCGTGTAAAACTGCACCATCATCTGCACTGGCAGCTTGGCTTTCCTCAGCTGCCGCAGAAAGTACATCCTCTGCTGGGCCTTCTTGATGAGGGAGCTGATGGAGGGCTCCCACTTGAGGTCCTGGGTGATGGTGGTGCCGAGGAAGCGGAAGGAGTCCACGGTGGTGATGGGGGAGTATGTCATGATGAGGGGGGGCTGGGGGCTCTGTGACTTTCCTGAAGTCCACGATCATCTCCACTGTCTTCTGGGCGTTGAGCTCCAGGTTGTTACCGCTGCACCAGGACACCAGCCGGTCCACCTCCCTCCTGTAGACAGACTCATCCCCGTCCGAGATGAGCCCGATGAGGGTGGTGTCGTCCGCAAACTTGATCAATTTTACGGAGTCGTGGCTGGAGGTGCAGCAGTTTGTGCACATACAGTAAATAAATAAATACATACGTTACGTATATAACAATAATAAATAACAATACGCTATTTACAACATAAATAACATATGACAAAACTAATTGGGTTATGTTTGCTTTTTTTGTTCTTCAGGTGACATTAGAAAAAACAAGTTTGCATAAATACAAATTAAAACTTTATGAGACGTTTAGGTCCACTCCAGTTGTCATTAAGTGGTAATCCAGGAAGTTCCAGAATAATGCATAAATCAGGATCAGAAAAATACTGTATAATCAATTTATATTTCAATCTGTTGAGCAGCAGCCATCATAAGGTACAATGCAAAATATTTTGTATGCTATAACTTAAACTCTAAATATTCTCGGTCATGTTCGCCTACCAAGATAATACCAAAAATAACATTGCAACAAAAATAGGCCAGAGAAAAAGCAGAAAGTCAAGCTGAGGTCAGATTTTAGACACTTATGATGATGTATTTAAAGGCTACTGAAAGGGTTTCATTTTTCAAGTTAGAAAATAGCATTGTTTTTGTTCATGTGATAGAAAAAAAAACTAAGAATAAACATTGGTCTTCTGGGATGCTCTGAATCATTAAACTCAAACAGGAAGAATTTCATATTTGTTCTCGTTGTAACCAAAGCCGAATGCCAATAATATGTCAACTGCTTTTAAAAGGAAAGCAGTGGACTTGCTTTGCAGCTTCCTAGACATTTGTAACTAGAAAAAATTGTGCAGTGTGTTCCTCTTTTGCAAATGGGCAGAATTTGGAAACCAAACCGTATATTATTTGATTGGTGAGCCCAGTGTAATGGTTTCTGTCAGCATTAATCAGAAAACCAAATGCAATCCATATAAATAACTATTGTTTCTCCAGCTTTCAGTACAAGTTAAAGGTCCTTTTGCTCAAACTCACACTTATGTAAATCGAAGGGCTGTGGACTTTAGTCGTTTTGTCGATTAATCAGTCACGGTCGACCAACATTTTTTATCAGTCAACTAACTATTTTGGGGGGATTTTACAGACTGTATATTCACAGCAGCAGAAAGGATAAGGCTTGTAGTGAGAGATCTTGACATTTTGAAGTAACTTGTGAGTTTAATCTGCCTTTTTACAGATGATACACTTAACTAGTAGTTGTAGGTCTTCTGTGATCTCTTGAAATCTCTTTGTCTTGTCAGTCCACTTCGGGTCAAATAGATGGCCAAATCAAAGAAATACTCGCCCACTTTTAGTCGACTAATCGAGGCATAGGACATGTCTTTTGTCAACCAATCATTTCTTTAGTCGACTACAACCCCAATACATTGATTTTCCAAGAAAATTAGTTGTAATTTGTGTTGTTTCACATTGTTCACTTCAGCAAAGCCCTCTCAACATCCCAATACAACCTAACACGTTTTGACCATGAATAAAAATGCCAACCCCTGAGGAAGCAAAGCATGCTGACCCATGCTTTAGCCTCTCATCATTTCCTTCCCCTGTTGAGACACCGCTCCATCACATTGTTGCTTTCTTTTCACCAACCTCACGCTCTCTTCATCTCCTTTTGCCTTGCCTGTTTAGCATTCTGCCTCTGAGTCACTAGCAGCAGTATATTGTATGGTGTACCATGGGACATGTCTGTGATATCCAGGAGCCTAATTAGCAAGTCCAGCTCCTGGCAAAGAACACGGCACGCAGAGGAGCGCAGCCCAGCACAAGCACTGCCGTCAATTAAATGAGACCTCGCACACCCACCGCCAACCGTTACACGCCCTTTGCAACACCAAAGGCTCTAGTCGCTTGCATACAGTATCTACGGACAACTTCAGCGGATGAATAAGCGATAGTAGTGCTTTGTAAGACATAGCCACAGACTAGTCAGAAGTTGTGTGGCAGTCAAATGGGATTTATTTCTCTTAGCTACAACTTGTGAGTGTGTTCCGGTGACGGGAAGATCAATGTAACAAGTTGGCAGTGTAAGTCAGGCATTGTAGCAAATCTGAATGTAAAATGTGTGAAGTTCTAAATGGAAAATGATCCAGGCTTCTGCAGTCATTACAGTCCTCCTCTATCTGACATCATAGTAGCATTTTCCAGGGTGCAACAAAGAAGGAGCGTCTACCATCTTGGAACGAGAAGAATAAGGGTGCGTGCCAGATCTTATACACGTCTCAATTTCTGCACTTCGAATTGTCGTCTGCGTACGGGCAGACAGAAGAAGGAGTGGGCGGGAGGGGAAACTAGGTACAAATGTTCACTTGATGCTTTTGTGTGCTAATGGACTTTGTTTGAAAGACAAAAATATCAGAAAAGTCGACACAAAACAGGTAAATGCCAGAGGAGAAACAAACGGTGAATACGAGAATAGCAGACGGGCAGCTTCTTCTCGGGGCGTTATAAGAAGGCTGGAAATAGGCCTAAGTGAATTTGGAAAGTAGGGCAAAGACTAATGGAGGAAAATAAACAAACGCACTGAAATGTGAATTCCACAGGGCCCCAGGTCATTAGAGTTAATACTGCACGCTATGCCATCTGCCGTGATTGTTTACACTAGCTGGGATAATTAGATCCTAATTAGTAGATGGTATGGTGGGGGAAACATTATTTTACATGCAGTGAGATGAAGAGGATGGAGCGCACCTGCAAAACTCTGCTGTCCGTCCTGCAGCATCAGAAAGGCTTTACATAGACATCCTAAATAGGTCTCCATTTACAAGCCCATAACACTAAACATAATCGTTCCCTCCCACCAATTATATACAGAAAGCAATGCATTTAACAGTGCGCTGTTATTATTTGATTTGACATTTTGGGGTTGCAGAGTATAATTTGACCATTTTAACATAGTTATATTTCATGGTTTCTGGTTTTGTTTCAGATAAATTTACTTCATCATAATGAAAAGTGCAATAGATTATATTATATCTATGAAAAAAACATTTTGTTATTGTTTTAAGAAGACAGCAAAGTTTGTGAACTTTACAACTCAACTACCACTTGTAGGCTTTGTCACAGTTTTATAGAATTGATATTGACATTAGCAAATATCAGATATATTGGCCACAACAGAAAGGAAAAAAAAAATTGCTGGAAAATCCATATTGGACCATCCCTGTTTCACAACTAGTGAAGTCAAGTAAGTTTGACTAGTACAATCGTACAATGTACAGTACAATGTATAGAATCCAGCAATTTGCATGTATATTATGCGTTACACACACACACGTGAAATTGTGGTGGCTGACAATTCTACATTTTCCGTATCATTGAAAAATCATGCAAAGTACACAAAGTATACACTGCATAGTCCTCCCATTTACTCTAGCAAAAATATCTCTTTTGATTCACAGCAAGTAATATTTCTCCCATATTTTTGGTTGATATTCCCAGTCCGTAAAACATATGTCTATTAACATAGGTTATATTCAACCACATGTGTCTTCAAAGATACAAAAATGGAATATTATCTTTTCAAAGGCATGGGCTTAAACTGCCGTGTCTCGTCCTTGCTTCTCTCGTCGATGGATCCCTTTGAATCTGCGGAAGGAGAGATACCAATAGCATGCTAATAGTGTTTTTGCTAGATGCGAGATATATCAGGACCGGACTGCCATCCTAATATATGCGCGTGGAAAAGGGTGGTGATTGTGATCAGTGTGGCAGAGTGCAGGGGCGCCGCAGCAGTGAGTGGCAGGGGCTGGCAGTAAATGCTAATGGCAGGGAGCAGCTGACAGAGAAAAGAATTATTATCTGCCTTCATTACATTTACACAGGGAGTCCGTCTATCTCTCACCATTCTTCTGAGGCCGACAGTCAATATGGCCGCTCCTATCTGTACCTGCTTCTACAGGACAAACACGCTTTGATTCGCTTTCAATGAGTATTAGAGTACAGTGTTGTAAGCAATAAGAACGGCACCACATCAATGAAAAAATATAAAAATACAAAAATAATAAAAGGCCTTTAAAAAAGCTCTGGTTTAAAAAAAAGAAAAAAAGAAAGAAAAAGAAAAAAAAAGGTAGGCTACGACTACCAAAACATTTCAACAAAACTGGCTTGGTCCACAGATGGTTATGAAATGTTACGGAAGCCAATCCTAAAACTACTTGATTTGCTCAATAGACCCTTCGCACGCAGCTTGGTACTTGTGTAATCATTCTATCCCGCTCGTTTTAATGTGGCAGCAAATAAACACTGTAATTGTGTTGTTTGTAGCCAGCGCAGGCACATGGCTGTTGTTTATACATCACATTTGCTAACAAGTAATAACTATCAATATCTAACTTCAACCTCTAGTTTCTAAAGTCGCCTTAAACTGTAAGATCTGTGGTGCGTGGTGCAACAAAACAAACTATTTCTTGTCAAACTGTGGCAGAACATGATTAGATTTAAGAAATATTTATAACCAGTTGTGCTCTACAGATAAATTAACTTGCCTTTATTAAGGAATGGTATCGTGTGTTAATTTCGGTGTTGTAACTAACAGCAACAATCATAACAGGCCATGTTTTTCATAATTTGTGAAGTATCGGCTAATGGAATGCAGCGTTTTGTTTAAAAATACTGGTATGGCCTATGAAACCGTTTTTAAGGAATTTATTCATATGTTATTTTGCTTTATTATTGTTATTGTTGTTGTTAATAAACATGAATCCAGCATAGGTACCAAAATAAGTATTGTTCATGTACCTGCATTGTACCAGGCCTTAACTGGTCATAGTTAAGTCATCTGTCAGTATCAGTATTTAAGTATTTCAGTCCTAAGCAAGATTAAATGTGTAGTTTTACTTTCAATTATTCTTCTCAATGCAAAAACGACATGGTGGTATTCGCACAGATTTGGTTTCTGACCAATGCAGACCTTTCTTACTGTGGCACTGAAAGAGAGTCTTATTCCTGGTGTGGGTGTGAAGTGATGTAGCAGGACCATCACCTTTTGTGAACCTCACAGCCCATGGCAGCTCTGAGTCCCGTTCCTAATTGAGACCTGTGGTGTGTGCAAGCGCATAGAATGGAGCTTGTCACTTCACTGCTTCTCCCAATCACATTACGGAGAGCACCCCGTGACCACTATTTTCCACCTTCATCCCAACTAGACCCAGGTGATGGTGTGATGGTGTGATAAGTGCCCTGTCCCCTCCTCCCCACTTCCTGCTCTTAAACCTGCAGGCCATCTCTCTTTGTACAGAACAGAACATAGGCAGAGCTTGACATAAACAATTGGTCAATCTGCAGAAATGGGGAAGACATTTTTTCTGTTTGGTTGTTTGTTTTTTGTTTGGACAGTTCGGCTGTATAAACTGAACACGTTTTCTGTTGACAATGTTTCTAATCTTATTTACCTATTGTAATTTTTTTTTTCTAAATTCAAGCAAGTAAAGATATTCTACTCTGTCTCATCCATCCCCATGGGAAGGACGTCAAGTTTATTCGGTTCATTGATAATCCTGATTGTCATGTCGCAACAAAATTGTAAGGACTAAAATAATAATAGTGACCATTTTTAAACTGGCTGTTTACACAAACAATTAAAATAATTAACAGAGGAATGGTGAATTATTAGACGCTGCGGATGATAGTGAATTAGGAATTCCACTATTGTTTGGTCTTGGTGTCAACAATTAACCTGGTTCAAGCCAGATTGATGTGAATCCATCTGAAATTAATTCTGCACATTTATCAATCTGGACAGGCTCTCACTGAAAGCAGTCGGGAAAAGGCGTAATGTCATGACGAATATTTGAATATATTCACAACTGCGGAATAAGCCGAGAACTCTAACTGTAGCTAAATCCAGTCAGAGAAAAGCACAGACATCTTCCCCATCCTCAAATACACAAAGCTTCTAGGTGCACATTTAAAAAAAACAAATAGTCCGTAAATCTACTAAAATAGGCCAAAGTACATCTATCAGTCTCACCGTGCTTGTTAAGATATGTATTTTTATTTTCTACCAAAACTACAGGTTAATTGTTGACACCAAGACAAAACAACAGTGGAATCATGAATTCATTTTCATCCACAGTGACTAATAATTCACCATTCCTCTGAAACAAGTCGGTGTAATCCCTCATTCGACCAGGAGTGTTCCATCGTAGAAAAAGATTCAGTTGTAGTGATCTGGACTCTGTTTTTGTTTAGTTTTTTTCAGAGTCCAGATCACTACAACTGAATCTTTTTTGGATCTTTTTTTTAATAGAGGATCACCACTCCTCTATTAACTATTTTAACAGTTTGAGTAAACAGAGCTGTGATTGGTCCACTACCCAGCTGCCGGCTCAAACCTAACTCAGAGAAATATCTTAGTCCACATATCTATAATATGGCCAGGTTAGTCAGCAGTTCATAATCATGATGATGATGATGTTTTTTTTAAACAATTGCAACAGTACAATTGATTATGTGACATTCCTATTCCATTTATTGAACTGTAACATTAGCAAAATATTTATCTTCCAAATATTACAAATAAACATGGCAACTCCTAATAATCTAAATGAACTTTAATGGTTAGAACACAGCAAAGTGGCCAGCAAGCATAGAAGCCAATGTGCTGCTGCCTACTTATAGGATATTTACAGGCATACAAAGAGGCATCATCTTTGGCAAGCTTTCTGATCTGACACCCGCAACCCCCCTCATTTCACCCAGAGCGTAGAAAAAATGGCTCAGCTCTTTGCCATTGTGCGAAGACAGCCAGCCAGTAACGTGCCAGCAGGCAGACAAAGATTTGAACGCCCTGACATTATGCAAATGGGGGCGTTTGGCTGGTACTTACATGACTTCACACCACATTGCTCATCTCAATTATCAGATACAGTAACGGGACGATGGTGGAAAGCATGAAACTAGAACAAAACAGGGAAAGACTCTCGGTCACACAGACTCATTTGTTGTCTTTCCCTTCATGACTCTTTAAGGCGGCTTAGCATAGAAAATTACAAGTTGTGGAAATGAGTGCATAAAGATATTCAATCAGAATTGTGAGAATTTAAGCATGGTGAAACTGAAACTAATGACTAAGATTCGGGAAGATTATAACAAGGCGTTATTACACGTAGGTTATAACTATGCACTTTTGATTTTAAAATATATACACGATTTTAGCAGCTTAGTAATGTGCAAATAGGCTTGAAATGAGGCAAGCTTTTCAGTAAGACTTTTGCTTGGAAAAAAGGTTTTTCAACCGAGGAAACCACACTGCATTTTTCAATAGATGTGCTGCTACAATGGCTGTGCACTGAATCAACTTTTAATCGAGGCAGAGATTTAGTCATTTTTCATTTGGAAGCAGTGTTCAGACTTTGGAGGACGAATTTGTGTTAAATGGCACTGATGTTACTCTGTATTGTTTACGTTCAAGAAAGTCATATTGAAAGCTATTTTATTTGTTTTTAACATACAAAATAAAACCACATTGAATCATAAATCAATCAATATGAGGAAGAATAAAAAGCTATATATCGCTCAGCCCTGGATTTTACCCAATAATGTAATTTACAGGTCAGAATCGGGCTGTGCAATTAATCAAATTTCAATTGCAGTTATTACGGTCTAATGGAATACTACCATTTTGTAATTGAGTATCAAGATTATTAACAGTTTGAAACTAAATCTTTTCTCCTTGCATTTAGCATGTGAGTGACAACCAGAACTTTGAGTAGATTTGAAACACTTTCATCATTCTGCACTGGCGCAATATGAAGTTTGCCATTTGAAGTGTTTCTCTTTCTCAAGGACACTTTGGCAAAGTCAGTGGGACGACTGGGAATTGAACTATGGACCTTACATCAGTCTTTGACCCCCTCGGCCTCCTGAGTTGTTACTGCCCCAATTGTTTTAATGATCCTGTACATCAAAAAGAAGAGAGTTTCGCAGAGCCATCACCAGCAGTCGTTTCTAATAAACCCAGACATTGATTCCATTGTAAATCCTGATTGTAAATCTCCATTCCTAATTGTGTTTTTTGAAAATGTTGCTCTTAACCAGAACAATTTGTAATATTTTAGGAGTGTCAGCGCGTCACACGAACTTAATACATCTTGATCAACAGTCATTACAACACAAGCTGCAGCATTTGGGTGTTTGCCAGCAACTTTCAATGCTTTTCTAAATATATTCTTAAGCATTCAGTGGTGTGAGAATGACTCCCAGAGTTTCTGTGATGTAAGGTTTAGTTTGAGTTGTAAAGATTCAGACGCTTGGCATCATGTGCGGATTCAAGTTTTCACTTTCATATACATTTTCTATGCAAGGGAACACAAAAAAGGAGTAAAGATTTTTTCAAACAAACAAAAAATTAATTTTTCTGTCTCTTATACATATTCAAGAGGGCTTTATGTGTTGGCATAAACTTGGAAATTACAACCACAGCAATTTTACACTTGTCAGGTATATCCTGGAGGTTATTGTTAGGAACAACATAAATTTAAATATGAACACCATCTCCTATCAGGTTAATGTATTCCAAGAGCATTTTTTATCGCGGTGTTATTGAAATGTTCCCTCTCGTACTCCTCTTAACATCGCAGTCTGTATAGAAAAAAGCATGTTGGTAATTCTATGAACTCTCCATGCCTCTGAGGACCAACAAATAGGACGCAGCGACTGTTGGAGGTTGGCTTGCAGTGGGAGGCTTAAAAAATGCGAATGATCAAGTGGATATGGCATAATGTTAGAAGCTTGCGAGCAACGGCATGAGTGATTTGAAAGCTTAATGCAGTCCCTTTCACGCCATGTAGAGTTATAGTCAGCGATTTACATCATAAGCAGCTGGTAAATTTGGGATACATATCAATAAAAGACAGTAGTCCAGACTTCCATTTTGTTCATGATGGGGACCTAATTCTATATCGCCACATGCATAATCCGTGCATAAATACACACACAGCATAATTTTTTCATCTCCATAATCCCTGGATAATCTTCATCTACATTATGAGCAGTGATAAATTGGAGGGAAGACTCTCAAATGAACATATTTACATCAGTAGTGTAGTCCCATTAGTGAGAGGCTGCCTGGGAGCATGCTTTTGAAACGCCCAGCGGCACTTAAGATTTTTTATTAGAAGCACTTTAACTCTCGCGCTGCCATGCTAACTAATGTGCTTTAATACACATATAATGTAGTGAATTACAGCATGTGGATATTAATAAATCATCAGCTTTATTTATTAGAGCGCCTTTTGCAGCGGCGGGTAAATGACATGTTTAATCAGTCAGGTTTTTTCATGAGCTGTTTTATGCTACTGCACCCAATTTGTACAGTGCATGTGCTATTTTTGTTTTGAGATAAGATTACAGCCTTAAATAAGGCAAGATGATGAAATTGTAATGTGATTGCACCCTATGACAATATGCCAATGTGGAGAACACATTATACTATTATGATTCTGTGTTTTTATAGTTAAAGCTGCATTACTGTTTCTCTCCCTATAAAGTGTAATGCAATGTTAAAATCAGACCACTGCTAATAGTAAAAAAAAATGTATCAATGCAAAAAGAAAGAAAGCCGTGTGAGTGACGATGCAACACTTTGGGATGAGAGCTGATGGCTGTGCAAGTGTGGTGTATCCTGCTTCACTTCTTTCTCTGAGAAAGGTGTTCTAAAACCGTGCCAGTTGCAAAAACAAGTATCTCAGCTTTGAAAATGTATCACAAAGTTGTATTTTTATTCAGGGGTCCGAAGTGACGTGACACACTCTTTGCTACTGCCATCTTGAAGACAAAAGCCGCATGTTGCACTGTGGGCCAGTGCAAACATAAAGTCTCCAAACAAAGGATTCTTCTTCTGTAACATCCCAAAGTCACCTGTTGTCAGGAGGGGCCAGTGGAGCTGTTTATTTCAGGTAGTTAGCAGCTGGCTAATGCTAGTTTACATACTATTGCGTGGCTAGGCTAATACACGTTAGCCTACTTGCAGACAGTTTTAACAAGTCTAATTTCCAAATGTCTGGGTGTTGAAAGCTTTGAAGACTTGTCCGGCTGCAGAGTGTTTGTGGACAAGGAAGCTTAGCGGTAAATGTCCGCAAAAGTTTGTTGCGTTTTTAAGTGTTGTTAGCAACTCGCCGCTGTACGTAAGGATCGAAGCCCATAACTGTAACTTCTGTCTTCTTGAAGTATCAGCCCTTTCATTTTCCGTTTTATGTGTTGTTTTTTTTATGATTATCTAACAGCGGAAACAGAAAAAAGCATGTGGCGACGCCTTCAAAATGGCAGTGACAACAAATAAGTCATGTGACTGAAACCCATGGATACCATCTTCTACACATATGTTAATGTGATTTGCTCAAGGAGAGATAGAATAATGAATTGGACTAAAACAGACTTGTTTTTTGAAAACACTGGCAGACATTTTTTTAAATGTAAGCCTTCCACATTTTCAAATGGCAATAATCTGCCTTCCCAAATGAACTCTTCTCATCTACTTCCTCACACTGTCTGTTGGTCAGTCTTCGTCATGAACCACCTGACTGACAGAGTTAGCCATTGTACAGATAGCTTTAGTTGCCTATTATGCCTGTGTAGTCTGTGTAAGCTCTCACTCGTCCAGGAGTGATCCATCATAGAAAAAGTTTAGTCATCTGGACAATGCTTTAATTCATTTTCAATCTGAGGAGCTGGTCTGAGAAACCCAACTTTATACTGCTCCTTGACTTAGGCTCCTCAGATTGAAAATGACTTTCAGATGGAAGTGGAAAGGTCTTGATTTGTACACAATACATACATTATAATTACATTATGCTACCTCAAATCATAAGAAATTGGAAATGTTTAAACATTATGAAAAATGAATAATGTTTTTATTACACTACCTACGCCATTGCCACAGTGAGGTTAAGATAGCTGCAACCTCTTTATACATACGGCTTGTCTCATCTCTTCTGTTTGAGAAGTCAATTCATGTCAATGCCCTCTATACTGTATATATCGTTCTACTACTCAAGTTCTTCTCTAGATTAAAGAGACGTGCCTGCACTATCTGGTCCCTTAATGACAGATAGATCAAAGTCTATGGTGTTGTTACTGCTGGGGTTGAGGGGAATCATTAATGATGGGTCAACGGGGCTTCATTACCAGCCTGGCAGCATGTTTACTAAGCATCTCATTGTACAGCGCTGTGTGGTTGAAAGCCAGAGATGTGGGTTCCTGTACGTGCTCATCAAATACTTCCATATTGCGCTCTGATCTTTGCACAGCATGTGGGAGGAACACAGGTCTCCCCCGAGGTCTGCTTTTCCCAACAGATGAAACAAGACCGGGCCTCGTGCATTGTACCTGCTGCCTCCATCAACTCACTTTCCATCTATTACAAGCGCAGGATGATCTTCATGGCTGCGGCTCATTGTAAAAACCCTAGCCTTGCTGATTCAATAGGCTCTGGAGGGCTCTGACAATGACCAATTCACTCATGACTATTATTCATCACAAACCTTTCCTGCTCTCCAATAAAATCCACCGCCCACCTTTCGCCGCTCTGTTTGGTATGCTGCAGCGATCCATCAATTCCAAATGCTCGGTTGGCCTAACGCAACACACCATGGCCACACACACACACACACACACACACATATAAAACAATAACACTTTTATTCTTACAACTTGCAATAAAAAAACCTCACAGCTGAAATTGCTATTTTTGTACAGGGCTATTCCTATCTCAGCAATTTCACATAAATTCTCTTTTACAAACATCTCCTCCCAGCTCTTCACTTCTAACAGCGTGCCCCTCTCAACAGCAAACTGTTCTTTTCTGCTGCCAACTCCGTTTCTCTCTCCTCCGCCTGCCTCACCCTCAGATGCCACCCGTCCTCTGCCTCCATGCCTGAGTGCGCTGACAGGCCCAGAGTCAGGCGGGGGGGATTTGATCTCTCCGTGGAGCCGAGCTGTGGCAGTGCAGGGTCCACTCTCCAACCGCCGGACGCAGTGCCCTGAGCCACCGATTAAAAAGTCATGAAGCTTTTAGGGGCAAGCCAGGCTACGTTTTTCCACTCCAGTGTGGATTGGCTGCCTGAAAATAGTCTTTGTGTTCCTAAAACAACAGTGGAATATTCAAAGAGTCGGAGCGGTGGGGGGTGAGGAAACGCGGGTTAACAGAGCAGCAGTGCGTGGGCCACCTGCTCTCCCCTGTGCTCTTAAGCAGCACTCTCCAGGCCTGGCACACATTATGAAACACCCACAGTCCAACATATACATCGCTGAACTGTTGGTCTATAAGTACTGCTTTCACATCCAACTACAGCTCTTTTAAAGTACCAAGCTCATTTTCTTTTCAGCCGAAGACACTGAGGGTCAGAAGTGAGGTCATCACCTCTGTCTTTCTCTGCTCAGAAACACTAACAACTGCACAGCCTAATGCTTTTCTGAAGGAGCTCGGACTATGGCACTTGATTATTCAAGCACCTTTGTGGTTAAATCTAATACATTATTTAATGCTGCATTTCTGAACTCTTCTGGTCTTTCATGTACTTATTTATATTTATGGAATCAAAATAAGTTGTTTACCTGGAAAAGCATGCTTTTGGGGACAAAGGTCGCAATACAAACAAAAAGGGAATGTGAACGATGAGTCACTGCACCAGATGCTACTCATGTAAGCAAACACCAATACTGACTCAAAGTGTGATTGTCTCTGGTAGAGGTGGGCGATATTGACAAAAATCTGTACCTCTGTATTATCAGATGATATTTTAACTGTGCATCAGGAATGTGCTAAAATGTTCCTGTAATTGACAGTGTCTTGGTTGAGGTTTAGGGTTAGTACAGAATGTGAATGGACCATAAAATTAAAAGTGCCTCAATATCCTTGTTAGGGAGATTACACAAGACATTTCTTTTTATTTTTAATCATCTTTTTTTGCTCTAACTTCTAATATTTTATTTAAAGAGACTAGGACTGAACAATGTTTTAATAATTGGATTCTGTTCAAAATGCACTTCTAAATATGTAGAGGAGCACTGATATTTGAGAGAAGAATATGAATTGATAATCCTGATAATATTTTTTACAATTTATACATAGTATTTTATTTTTGTTTAACTTTCAATAGTAAGACAGTAAGACATTTTTGTACTTAAATAATTATAGTCTTCCGATTTGCTAATTCCGCCCATTCAAATTGCAATTTTGATTAGATTGCAGCCCTAAAAAACAAAACATTTGGGGATTGGCGAGAGTGACAAGAATGAATATCTCTATTTGTTTGGAGTATCCCGATAACGATATTCAGACAATATTATGTCAATCCAACAGAAGTATGTTAAAAAATGTCTTTAAACATATTAGTAGAGCTTATTTATCAGGTTGAGGTTAATTATCAGAAAAATGTGAAACTTCTTTAAAATTATTCAAAAAAGTGCAGAAATATCACCATATACCCTTATGTGAAACTCCTTTTGTAATATTTTTCTATAAACGATATACTCGATATTAACATTTTGCACATATCCAGAAAAACAATTGTGAATTCATCCCTTTTTCGATAAACCTATCCTAAGACCATCACAGCAGAAAGAAAATTTCAACCTGTGACCTGTTCCTTTAAATCTTGCGTATTGGTTTTGTGCATTAAACACTTGGAAAGACCAGCAGTGAGGTGTCTCATAAATCAAACAGGTGACCGTTGACTTCCTCAAAAGCTGGCCGTATACAACAATAACAATGTGAAACAAGACCTTAATGTGATGTGCAAATACACCAGCCTCCCAGCGTCGAGTCGGACTGACCAGCGGCACCCATCCATACACCATTGTCACAAGTAGCAGCCAAGCCACTAATGGAATCAATAGGGCCTTGCAAATATTTACAGGACAAGAGAGCCTCCAGGCAATCAATTCCAATCTATACGACGATGGAAGGTTCTACTGTGGCTGTGTTTCAGGTTGGGAAAATCAATAAGTCAGCTCTGGAAAGTGATGGGGGAAAAAAAAAAAATAACCCTTTAGTCTTGCTCTCACACGCCTTTTACTTTAACTTCCATCATTCTGACCCTATTTTTTCAGATGTCCAAGTTTGACATCTTCCCAGCAGGTATCTCGAGCTGCAGGGAGTACATCCAGGCGAGGTAGTGCTATGGAAAGCTTTAGAAGAAAGAACGCGCCAGTGGATGTGACAGGCCGCTGAAAATCTCGGAGATAACCGCATCAAGTCGGAAAAAAGGGGAGAATGGTAAACCGTCGGGGAAAAAATAGAGAAAAACAGCTTATGAAAACAACAACATATATTCAGCTCAACTAGGAAAAGCATGCAGGCTAAGTGACGTAAAGACGCTGCGAATGAGAAGTAGGGTATATTAAAAAGAGATTGCTTCTATTCCTCTCCTGGGGCAGATTTTTTATGCACAAGGTTGTAATCCCTAGTTTATGTTCTGTAGTAACTAGCTCAATAAAACACATCAGCCCCGTTCATAAAAAGTGAATAAAACAGAGTGTAAAAGTGTGTCAGGGCGGGAGGAAGCTATAGAAGTCAAGATCGCCCTGAGTAATTGCTGATTTATTGATATGGTGACACTCCGAGGAGTTCAACTTCAGATAAAATAGGTGATAACGTCAGTTTTTGTTTCAGCCAGTCGCAGGAGTTAGCTGTCTGTGAGATATGTTCAGGCTACAACTAACGAGAATATTCCCACAGAGAATAATCAGAGAGCCTGACCTTCTGCTTTGGCTATCAGAACAGTTCTTGTGCACTATTTCTATGCAGATATAGTCTTGAGCTCACTGAGTTTTGGCATTATGGAAACTTGAATTCATTGTTTAACTTACATTGATGCCTTTTAAGCCTGCAATATAATATGATGATATCCCAAAACACTTTACAGATGCACAAGGAAAATTGCTTACACTGAGCATTTTGAGAAGTGTTAAAAAACAGCATGATCATTTTGACAAAGCTGTCAAACTTTAGCCCTTCTAATTACCACTATAATAACAATGTTAAATGACCATGACAGTATTGTCCAATGACACAACCTATTCATCCTAATAACTGCGTAAACCTATCAATATCTTGTCAGGGACATGAATTTTAACAGTCAATAGAAGGGCCCACAATTGCCAGAATGAATGTTACCAAAACAAACCTTGGCTCTGTATAGCTCAAAAGCCAGTGATGAGTTGTATTAACTTCACAAGTTTGCAAACATTGTTGAAACTAACTTACAAACAAGGACACATTTTTATGTTCACTATAATCACAGTTTCTTGGTATTGGTTTTTCCTCTCTGTAAGATATAGCCAGTGTATATGAGTCAAACAAACTTGTGTGTGTTTGAGCTCACAGCGGTCATTGTGGACCCCTGAAGGCTATCCAAACAGAGGCTTCACAAGGGCAAACAACAAGTGTAAAGTTAATAGTGGGGACATGTGTCAGCGAACATATTAGTGCAATCTTCTGCCCCCAGGTTTGAAAACCTAAGTACCTGGCCAACAGCTTCATCACTTTAAGTGCCTGCCTTAATGTGTGTGTGCAGCACAGGAGATAAATCAGGGAGATATGTCCATAAATCACCAGTTGTAGCGTGGTTTATGTTTTGCACTCCATGCATCATGCAGATATAAATACTGCACAGGCCACACTCTGAAAAATGACTGTATCTTCATCTGATAGATATTTCACTACGTGGCTCAATTAATTGAATGCTTCATCAGAACTGCGAAAGATCTATAAAAACGATCAAACGGAAACTGCACTGGTCAGAGATGTGTGTTCAAAGAAAGAAGTGAAAAAAGAGGCACTGACCACACAAACTTTAGGGCACACTTAGCACAGCATAACTGTTTCTGACTGCCAACTCGTAAAAAATGTCAATTACTTTCTCTACATCTTAAAGTTTCATGAAGGCTTTGGGGCTCTATCAAAGCCTTCCACCCCTGCAACTCTCCCCAAATGTTTTTTCACAAAAATCAGTTTTAATTATTGAAAACATGGCTTGAAGTTTATTAGTTTTTCCAGCACTTTCTTTGAATTGCAGGCAGAGGAGCTGCTGTGCATATAGAAACTACAGACACTAGTTTGTTTTATGTGCTGAACAAACAAGAAGCCTGATTGAATGGTTCTAGAATAAGAGAACACAATACACACAAGCATATCTTTACTTTAGGCTTGTGAGGTCTTATGGATTTCATAGCATTACTACTGCAACATGTGTGTCCTGCTTTCAGAGCAAAACTGTACATCATGTGCTGCAGGTGTTCATGGGAAACTGTACTTGCAAAGAAAGTTAGAACTCTGTGTGAAACTGTTAAGGTTAAGGTGGTAATATGTTTCTATTTATATCTAATTAACAAAATTAACATACAGGCTTAAAAATAAATGCGTTTTCCGTATTTCCAAAACAGGATTTGACTGCATCAAATGACACCTAGTTAGGGAAAGGGGAAAATTGAGGAAGCACAATTAATTCCAAATGCAGAGGTGCTAAAGCTAAATAAACATGAGCGCTAATTAGACCTGGGATCAAAGCGCCGTGGAGGCTGGTGGCCGGTGGCGTGGCGGCATCGCTGTAACTTTTGGCCCTTGTGTGAACTGACCCTGGTGTTCAGCAGAGGCTCACTGTCCCAGCAGCACACCTCACACACACACACACACACACACACACAGCAGCGCGCACACTCAGTCCTGATCTCTTTACCTCCATAAGCAACACTGTTTTAATCCCTTCTGGATCAAAGCCTCGACTGCTTTCATTAAAGAGGAACTGAGGGCCAGCACTGGGAACTCTCTCTCCTCTGCCTCTGAATGGCCAGCTTGATCAATCAACACAGTCCACTGGCTCTGGCCTAAGTGCCCCTGCTCTAATCACTCTCAAAGATGGAGGCTGAAGTATTAAAAGCAGGAAAAAAGACACACCAAAAACTTGAATCCAACAATTTTCACGTTCTGGGAATGAGGCAAATGATCCCACGCTTTGTTAGCAGAAAATCTACATGACAAGCTTTATGTCAATAGTCATCTCCCGTCTTTCAAAAGTCTGAGAGTGTCAGAGTACTGGGTCATTGTTGATGGCGGGCTGAAAGTAATCTTCTTAATCACAAAGCTAAACCTGCAGAACAATTGACCCATTTTTATATGCGCTGCCTTCACTTGGACTATAGGCTCGGCATATCTCATTTAGAAGTGTCGGAAATCCTGTTTTCAATCTAGGTGATCTCTTCTCACCAAGCCGTCTCTACATTTATCTAATCCCTTTTGGTATAATCCAATGCATCTCCGAACACAATTCATGTATTGAGTTCTTGGGCGGCCCATTGAGGGTCGACAATAACCTTATTTATTGTACTCTACTTTTGGATTTAGTTTAATCTACTCAAATAATCTGTTATTTCAGATTTAGTGGTGTTTTTTCAATATAGAAGTAGTTTTCTGTGCCTGCCTAAACATGCAAGGCAAAAAAACAAAACAAAAAACCCTTTAAGATTATTATTTTTTCCATAGTTATTGAAAAATACATGACTGTGTGACTTGTATTACATTTAATATAGTTGTGTATATGTAATAGATTTTCAACAAAATAATCGAACAGAAGGCTGTTCCACCAAAGTAGCTGACTCTATAAGCCAGACTTATATGGATAAGTTTGTCTTATTTGTTGTTCCAAAGTACGCTCCCTGAATCAATTCCAAATCTTTTCAAAGTGACTGGGCCACGTGGGGGGGAAAAAGACCTATTTTTTCACATATAGTACCTGGCTTATAGAGTTACCCACTTTGGTGGAACGCCATGTGTAACTTGTAACTATGTCAAATCAATATAAAATTATAACAAGCATGTATAAATATACAGAACTAATATCAGAAAATGTGTGCTAAATATGTAAATGAACATATGCAGACATTGTGTGTCATCAAAAATATTGAATATTTGAGTTAAGAAATTCTACTGTGATTCAGAAAGTGTTAAACGCAAACTTGATTCTGTGTCAATTTTCAATATGGTATGTGCAAGTTGTTTATTCCATCTAAGCCAGAGTGTATGTGTATAGAAAATCTACCTCTACTGACAAATTTAGATCTGACGGATTACCATCACTGTGTGCTGCTCAAAATAAATAAATAAATAAATAAATGAATAAATTCTGTCTCCCTCTTTTGACAAGATGCCAGTCATCGTCCTGTCCTCTCGTCTCCCTGCTCTGCTCTGCATACTTCCTGGATGAAACCAAAAAGGACGCTTGCCTGTCACTATTAAGAGCCCTCGTGTCATTACTGCCAGCGGGTGCCCGTCTGTTGTGACTGCGTCTCGGACCGGACCCCCTCCCCGCGGCCTGTCATCACGGCCGTTCAAGCGGATTTGTTGGAAATAAAGCATCAAGCTCAAATCATCTGACGGCCTTATCTTGGCGGTATCGGCATACTCGTGCACTGACAAGTCAACCAGCTGTGTCAAATATAAATAAGCCACAACAACATTAAGTTTATCATGAAATTAATATGACATAAGCAGTGGATCCCAGGATCGGGGCGCAGTGCTGCTGCCATTTTGATGGCAAAGACCCAAATGAGATAGATTCACAAAAATGGACACTATCAGATTGTTTCATCTCCTCGCCTTCACTTTCACTGTCAGTGTCTGAAATATGAAGTTGTTCCTTGACATAAATAAAGTTATCCTGTCATGCGGATACACCTCCCGCTATATTTTTTATATTTTCATTTTTGCTCTTTCTAGACTCGAAAGCATCATTTTGACAACCATATCAACAAAAAAAGTGAAGGTGCTATAAGTTAGAGTTTGTTTTTATTAAATCATATTTATTATTCCCAGCTCGTATATAATTATGCTAAAGAATAGGAGTTGCCAATGGTGTATAGGCTAATTTCTATAATGGATTAAATTGCTCTTTTATGTGCAGTTGCATTGTACATCAGTGTAATGCATAAGGCTGGACATTTCCTGAGCTGTTTTATTGTCTATCAATCAAGTCAATCAATCAACTTTATTAGCAAAGTAAGATTCACCTCAATCAACAACAGTCCGCTGAACAATGGGGTATACAATTCAGTCCAATAAAGCAAGTGGTACAAATGATCTCACAATAAAGAGAGTGCTATGGGTATTAATATATTATTTGTAGCCAGTCACTGTACACACTAACAGCAAATGTTGCATAGTTAAGATTATTGAACCACAGGAATGAAAGGGAATCAGTTAAAGAATAGGTATCTATATTATTATTGAAATTTTATTTTGGGGCTTCAAATCAGCACGTCCTAATCTATGAAATCTATGAAACCCCGCCAAGAAAACGTATGCCGATAATTTCAGTGCAACTTCCTGTTTAAAAAAAAGACGACAAAAAAAAAAAATATATATATCATTATTTCATTTATTTTTTCCCTCAGGCCTGGCTTTATTAGTCAAGAGAGTTGAAGCGTGCAATGGGAAAAGAGAGGGTAAACATTCATCAAGGCTGGGAAGTGAACCCATGACGCTGAGGTGATAACAATATGTGCATGACACAAACCACTACACCACCAACAAGCAAGACTAAGGCATTTTTATAGCGTATACCACAAGTTATACTACCGTAAATACTATGTCACAATAACCAAAACGTGATATTGTCACGATCAAGGGTTAGGTTTGGGTCAAATTACAAGCTCCTTTGTTTTGTTGCAGCAGCAGCCAAAACGTTGCTCCATTTTAGAATATGAATACATAACCTAACATAATAATAATACTTATTTTTTCTAGGTGCCTTTCAAAACCCTCAAGGTCACTAATACAGAACAGATTAAAAACAGTCTATTAAAACATTAAAACAAAACGTAATTGATTATTGTTAATCGTTGACATTGACGCCTCAACCTCCTACTCCTACAGCAACCACACCTCCACTCTCTAACCACACCTCTAATTACCCAGAAGCCCTGTTTATACAGGCCTATCCCATCTCTTGTTGTCTCTGCACTCAGGACCCCACCCTCACACCCCATGTCTCTATCATCTTCACCTAAACACATCACCATCTAAGGAGGGAGGGTTCTGAATCGGCTGGGCTGATTACCTGAGACCGAGACTCCATCCTGAGTCTCTACCCAGCCAAATCTAATCGATCAATTATCGATCCATCATCGATCCATCATCGATCCATCATCGACCCATCATCGACCCATCATCGACCCATCATCGATCCATCCATATTCCATTGTTGTGGTGTGGTCCTTGCTAGTGAAACAGTGGTTTTCAGATGGAATTTAAACAAGGGAAGTCTGGTGGAAGATTGTTCCAGAGATGAGGCGCAGAGCAACGAGAGGCCCTGGCGCCCATGGAAGACAGACAAAATGGCGGTGTGCAGAGGAGGTAGGCCGAGTATATGGGTGGAGCAAATCTGAGAGATAGGGCATTGCGAGAATATGGAGGCCTTTTAATGTGAGCATGAGTTTTTTGAAGTTGATGCAAAGATGGACGGGGAGCCAGTGGAGGTCTCTGAGAATTCTGAACTATTTGAAGTTTGTGAAGAGCTTTTTGGGGTAGAAAATTGCTAAAGTCAATGGGGGATGTGACAAGAGCATGGATGAGGATGGCAGTACTGTGGTGGGTGAGAGAATATTGCAATACATATGATACCGTGAGGTGCATTTGTATTGCAAATACCGAGGCTAAAGTGTACAATGAATAAAAATGCATATAATATAGAACCATTAAAAAGTCTAAATATTTAAAGGAATTTTCTTACATGGATTTTTTTGTGACAATACTGATATCTAGTATTTGTCTTGCTGCTGTGGCCGATAACCAATATTAAATTCATAGCAAAGCCCACAAATGTTGTTAAAAAAACAAAGCAAAGTTAAATGAAAATACTTTTCACATTTTAAAAAAATGATGTATTTGTATAATTTACTGGGGATATACAACCATATTTTAGCCTAATTGCTCTTCTCAATTATTCCACTAACCCTAACCCAAATCTGATGCACAAGCTGTGAATGACACATGGCACACAGAGACCAGAACAGCTTAGAAAACTACATATATGTCCCAAATATTGGCTAAATATCAATATCTGGAACCCCTCTGCTATCACCCATGCCAATTTCCCCTAAAAAACTTATTCAAATATTATCAAATCCAAGCAATACACAATGTTGCTTTCAGGTGCACTGTTTTTTGGCATCCCTGGAGGAAACAAATATATTTTCTAAAACAACTCAGCTGGTCTGTATTTCCCCCGGTCTCCCATGGCGTTTGCCTGGGATTAAAGCACAGTGAATGCTGCATTGTAGCCACCGGCGGCTGACCTTTAGCAGAATCATACAGCAGCAGGAGCTTCCTGGACTCACATCTGACTACAGCTAATCACAAGCTGGAAACCACCTATGAAGAATGTATAGTAGGTCAAAAAGTTACATACCAATATCATTATACCTCCAATGGAAAATTATGACTTTGTTTGCAAGTCATTTCTACTATGTGCGCAGGTGAGTGATTTGAATTTAAGAATTCATGTCTTTAAATTGTAGTAACCTCACATATGCATTGAAAAAAAAGTCACGTCTTCACAGCTCTGCCACCACAGACATTCATTCTGACAGGTTTACAGTAAAAACATGAACAAATACATTCAGAAGTAAAACGTTGATAGGGATGTAATAATAACAAAAATATTGTGATAAAGTATTGTCAAAAGTCATAATGGTCAAAATATCAAATACTAAGTCCATTGCTTGGATCAATTGTTCTGTTGCAGAAAAAAAAACAGACAACATGAAAACTCAACTGTTTATAGGTATAAAACAGTGTATATATTCAGATAAAGTTATTTTATTTGTAAATTCTAAATTGTATGCATGCCCTTTTTGATATATTTTGCTACTATTCTTCTTCATTGTTGAATGTTGCACCTTAATGCCAAAGCCAGATCCTAGTATGACAGTATGGAAAAGGAGGAAATTAGCAATTGAGCTACAACTGGGTACATACATCTTTCCTGTTAATGTTAATACCTATTGTACACTGTCTCTCTCGCTTTACATAAATAAACTAAACTATTCGTCAAGGCATTTTAAAAGGAAACAGTCGTATATCTACAATTCTGTTAGCCTCTTCAAAAAATCACAATAAATTAGAGCTGAAGTCAACAAAAGACATTTTTAGTCAGCTAAAGACATGCCTGATTGGATAAAAGGGGTGTTTGGAAAAAGCTATCAAAACTATGATGTATCTCCATGTCTCTAACCCAAACAGTACACTTTATTGTCCTCGAGATTTAGATATTGTTGGGACCAATAGAGCATCTATCATCTATCAGTTATTTGGTGTGTTGGCGTAAAATTACTAACTATAGACAGGAGGATCAAAAAACCAGACTGTTACGGCTTTTTGATTAGATACTTTAAAAATTCTTACTCTCAAGTCAATTATTAGTTACGGTATGTTGTTTGCATTTATACCTGGCTTTGGTGTTTTCATGAAAAAATAAAACACAACTTTGTGACTCACAAAGCGCATGGAATACAATTAATTCCCCCCTACATTATTTTAATTATTGTCTATGAATTGTCCTTTATATAAATCCCAACAAAGTTATACTGTTACAAATTAAATTCATATTAAATGTGGTACAAGTCTGGCTGGAGACTATTCTATTCTGAATTTTCTCTACATGGAGTGAATAGTCTTTTGTTGCTGTCTCTGATCCCTCCCGTAGTTAAAATGTCTGATCTCGGACTCAAAATGAAGTTATAGTGATATTTTATCCATTTATAAAAGTAAAAAAAATACACTGAAGAAACTTAGTTGGAATGTTGAGCCCACAGTTCTGCAAAAGGCTCAATTACCTCATGTAAAATCCTTTTTCCCACAACCTTGCTGCTTCTGCGAACTCCACTGCCCTTTCTCTCATCCCGCTAAAGGCTTCCAACCAAGCATGTGACTCTTCAGGCGATCCTCCTTAAAATCCCTCATAATCAGCACTTCTGCCTGCTCCACGGACTCTGCTAAGGTGTGCCTCTGGTCAATACAGCGAGGTAGCACTCTAAAAGTAGCCTGCTTATCGATCGGATCAATAGTAAGCAACGTCTTCCAGCGTGAAAGGAAATGAAGCAAATCCAAGTCCCATCCAAAAAAAAAAGGGGGTTGTGCAGATGTGTGAATGGACGTGAGTGGGGAGGGTGCTGAGGGGCGCAGAGGTAATGGCTGGCGCTGGTGGTGTAGGAGTAGTTTGACGGCTATTATGGCGCTCGCTGGAAGTAAGGAACTCAATCAGCGGCTGGGCGAGAGGGCCATTGTGCAGCGGCGTAATGGGAACGCTGAGATTTTATTAAGAGAGAGCAATTGCGTGCGCTCCTCATCAGGGCTTCCATTGTGGCACCGGTGGTCACAATGACAACTGGGGGGGGGGTAGAAACAAGGTATTTACTGCCATGCGCAATAGAGAATAGACAGCTCCAAGAGAAAAAAAAGGTCCTATACTTTGACGTTCTGGGGCTTGGTTGCGTCTAATTGTCATGGCATCCTCTTGGTGGATTCTTCTCCCTTATTTCGCTCATTCTATTATTTGCCTCAGTATCCAACTCGCTATTTTATATTTGCTCCCTACTTCCATTTATCCATCTACAGCCCCAATTCCCTCCGCCGTCTGCTTTTGTGGGAGAAGAACCATGCAGTGTGAAAAGGCAGGGCGAGTCTTCACAGCAATTGCACACGGAGCAAGTTAATGTGGTGCTTATTTGCTGGGGAAAGTGGAAGGTATAGAGAGAGGCTAATGTTGTGAGAGTGTGTTAGCCTGACGAGTGAGCCTTGTCTGTTTTATGTCATCAGGAAAGCCAAGGCAGTAAATATGTCAAGGTACGGCACATGCATTTAGCCCACTGCCAATGCGGATTACTATAGGCAAAGGGCATGTTTTCACCGAAGGCATGGGAAGCAAAGATTTTCTGTCGACATCGGTTAAATTATAACTTCCTAAGAGGTGATATAAGAGTGCTATTAATTATCTTGCCTGCTTCATTGCAAGCAAACAAAGGCAACCAATCAAGGAGGCATGTACCTGTAAAGTTAAAGTACACTGATTCTGAGCTGACAGACCACATAAGAGTCTAAGGCAATGGAGAAGCATAAAAGCTTTTGCTGCCTTTATCTACGTAGAATTAGTAGTAAATAATATACAGATAACAATTTTATTGTTATATCAACCTTGACACGATCTGTTCATTTGGAGAAATCATGATTCAGTTCTTTGTTTGATTTAACCAGACTAGAACTAGATTTAACTAATCACAGGAAAGTGAATGTCTTGGGAGAAGCAGTTAGCTCTTAAAGGCAAGATATATATATATATAGAGAGAGAGAGAGCGATACTAAGTACATGAATTGTGACCAACTAGAAATCAGCTAGGTAGTTTTCAAAATACTAACATTTCCATTTTAATACCAAGGAAAGCGCTAAACGCACACTCTTTATACAGTCTTTATGTCATTTTCAACACAAAATAATAGTAGGTTCTCTAATACCATACTATAATTCAACTATAGTTCAAGGCCATTCTAAAACTATTCAGCTGTGTCCTTTATGTGATTGTTTTCAGTAAGAACACTTTTTCAACTATGTATATTGATGTACCTGGGACTCAATTTTTTGATGACCCTAGTAAGTAGAAGTTGGATCAAATAAATTGGACATTTTACATTACATTTTATGAAATACACTTACAGGTTGAGTGGATTTTTTTAAAATTCATGTGTAAAAAGCAATAGGGCATCGAAAGAGAGTTAACAATAATAGAACTAAAACTGTGACCCTGAATGATTATTTTTCCAAACTTTCTAAAGCTTAACTGCCACATTTGTGAAATCTCATGTTTAACCCTGATCCACAATGATAGACCACTTTACTTTCAAAAGTACTTACTTTTAAGGAACACTTTCTCCGCAGCAATTTTCTCTGTAATAGATGGATAATAAATCAAGTAAATTTTGTGCAAATAAATCAGATGATCCCAGAGTAGCCTACACTCAGGACAATGGCGAGCTATAGTTACAAAGCTGTTTATATTTTGTCATCTTAAAATCTCAATTATTTGTTTTAGATCAACATGAAATTATAAAATGGAAAAAGGCGACATAATGTATATAAAATGGGTCAACATTTATTTTTGTATGTGTAGTCTGCATATATTTAAAATGTTTACATTGATCAAGTTAAAAAACAAAAGTGGCTGCTAAAATAATCAGTGTTGACACCTGGATATGCTTGAACAATAGGTTAATAAAAGTGCAAAAATGTGATAAAGATGATAATAAGAACATATAATTGCTGCCGTCCATCTCATCTGACTGTGAGATGACTTCCACTCAGTCCCTAGCATCACTCCTCCCGACCTGACTCCTCGGTACTAATGAATTCTAGCCGGTTCCTCATGGTCTTCGCCATCACGGCTTCTCCGCCACGGCCAATCTGATAAACGGATGAGAGAGGATATCATGGGTTCTTCACACAAATCCGGTCTGTAATCCTGACATTGTTGTTGTTCTACTTCCATCGCACTAATCCATGTGAAAGTCCATTCTGTACCCCCCACCAAATGTACCACTCTCAGATTTTGTTGATAAATGGGAAGAATAATTTGTTTTCTTCCAGTTCAGATTTTCGGAGATGGTGGATTGATTGATTGATTGATTGGTTTATTTCTATTTTATAGCATAGTGTAGGTTTACAATAATTACATTGCATAGTATTCCACACTAGAGTCAAAGGATCCCAACAGATATGGGACCAGCCAAGAACATATGCACCCACTATCTCTTAATCGCATTTAACAATAGCCAGATTAAAAGATATCTACCATGGAGAGGTTAACCATAAACTGATGATAACATTGCATTTGGTACACTATGTGATTATCTGAATGTTCCACTGTATGGCATATTAAACACATCTTACATTTATTCAATTACACAGGTTTTATTGATAAAAAAAATACCTTGCATTCTGAGGTGGGTCAAATAGAGGTTGGCAATATTGTCAAAAATGAATATCATTTTTTTTTTTTTCGTATCCTGATATCAATACTATGTAAATCGAACAAAAATGTGTCAAAACATCACCTTTGCAATGTAATGTTGTAGTTTTTTTTAACAAATTTTGCATATCTTCAAAACAAGAATCATAATATTATCTACATTTGCCCACCTCTAGTCACCTCTACACAGCCCTGCATTTCTCACATACTGAGGAACATTTCAGGCAAAGCAATACCATCTCCATGGAGACAAGCAGATGGCCGACCCTGTACAAGAAAAGTAAGTGCATTTTTAATTATCATAATATTGTTTTTTTCTAATCAAGCTTCTTTTTGGCATTGCAAGTACAGTGAGAGGATAAAACATTTTTTTCTTAAAGTTACCATGGATATTGAGCTGTCCTTCACCATCTATTAATTTCTGCCCATAAAAGTGATAGCTGTCATCCATAATGTCCATGATGCTGCTGGATATCTGAACGCTACATGCCTCATTGAATAAAAGCATCCGAGCATACAGCAGGCCCTTGCAAACACTGTTTGGCTGTAAAACACACACTCAAGTCTTCTGCTCGATCTTATTTTTAACACAGATGCTGACAGTGCCAATCATGTAAGGTATCTGAGCCGATTAGCGTCAATAATACACATTGACAAAGGGAACAATAGCCGGTAAATGAAGCTAGACAGGCTCAGGTGCACCGTAAATTGGGTGAACCCTGAAAAAGTTGAAAAAATAAAATAAATAATAATAATTAGAACAATTTATACTCCATGAATGTGCCATGTGTTTTCTGGTAAAGCTTTAGCACACTTTCTTTTTCAACTACTGCAATTTAAAAACATTCCTGTTCTCCATTTCTAATAAACCTAATCATGAAAAAGTTTGTTGATCAGTCCTTTCAAATTCAAAATTTCAGATTATTTTATCAAGTTGAAAAACAGCGCCAATAATGAGCAGCTTATGATTACTCTATTCTAAGTAAAATGTTTTTTTGTGTGTGAGAAAGCGGTGATCATTTTAGCGAGCGCCAAACACCCTTGTATTACAATCACGGTTCACTGCTGGTGGCAAACGCAAAGGATAGACTTGTTTACATTGAACCGTTTCCTGTGATTGAGAACCAAAGAGGCAGATGCTGCGGCGCTCGTGTGTCAGTGTGTGTCTGCTACGCTGGACGATAGTAACAAGCGCCACCAAACCTTGTAAACTTGACTGTATGCCACCAGATTCAATTTACAAGCTGTCAATTTGTGTTTCCTTGTTGCCCACACCAGTACACACGGTTTGGTTTTCTGTCTGGTGGTTAACGAGCGCCCTAGTGGTAGAAACGTTGATTTACAGCTCTGATAACAGGGCATTCTGTTGTGGAAAACCTGTACTTGTCCTGAAGGAAAACAAATAGTAATTCCCTCAATGTCTGTTGCTGTGCTTTTATTTGACATGAGGTGGGCCCCTACATACCAACAAACATCTGTCTTGCTCATCTCTTTGTCTGCTACCGCACGTCTAAAGGTATTCTTTGATGTACACCAGAACATTATTTAGTATGCCGGTTGCCTTCTGAGATTTGAGGGCTATTCTCATGCACAAACAATGCTGCAGGCAATCAGTTTTCAAGAACGATCGATTGAACAACTTAAAATCAGTGTCTAATTTTTATGCACAGGCTGGTATCAACACTTTCCTGGTTAAATAAAGGTCAACACAAAAGCTAAACATATGGTACATAACGGATTGTAGGAGAATAGAAAGAACTCAAGTCATTAGGGATCTCAGGATACATCAGTTGTTGTTATATTGCACATTTCTTTATATACTGTTCATGTTATGGCCTAAGGCTTCAGATGTGCTGCAGTGAGAAGTTCTCATTTAATTTGTTCATAATAGTAAACAGAAACTTTGCTTCTACCTACTCAAAAACGCAAATGAGCAAGGAAAAATAAAAACGACAATAAAACTTTAGCGTCAACCTACAACGCAAAAAGAAGAAAAAACAAAACAAAAGCTGTCCTTGTGGTTGAAGTTAGCAGCAGCGGCACTATCTCGCAATTTTAAAGAATGACAATCTCCACAGCAAATACATTTTAAACAGTGTACAAAGCCCTTTTCAAGCCACACAGAGAAATGGTGCAGTGTTGACTAGAGGTGGGCGAGTATGCAGATATGAAAAAAAATCAAGATGTTTTAGCAACACGTGAGAAATGGGCTAAAAGGTGTCTCTAAACGTTTTAGTTTAGGTAAACATGTAAGGACTATAAAATTACTCACAAAGTGCAGAAATACCACTTTATACCATTTGAAATATGACAGCTCAAGTTTATTCCATTTTTAATCAGCCACATTTGCATCATTTTGAGATCATTTTCAGAATAAATTATACACTCGATATAAAAATTTTACATACTGTTAAAGCAACATTCAAAATATTATCAATTATTCAATACATTGGCCATCTCTAGTGCTGACTTGTTGGTGCAAATGAACATTTTACACAAATCAACCAACTTTGTGTTTTACTGGTGAGACTTTTCTCGAGTTCTCCATTTCAGAATCCCAGATTAACCGGAAATGCCAAATCAACAGCGGGGTGAATAACGGCACCGATCTGACCATATACAACTGTACAATCTTCTCTAAACATAAAACAAAAGTCTTTAATATGCCAAAAGGTCACTAGTCTTAAATCATATACGTAGTTTGTTGTTCAATTTCACTGGGCACTAAACACACTGACTGTCTCGCTCAGGCCCTTGTGCCCGAGCTCATGTTGGGGTGATGAGTTCGTGCTGAGTGACCGCACAGTGTCTTCAGCTGATTCGCCCGAGAGAGTTCTACAAAGCCGCCACAACTCTGGACCGCCATTTGTCAGGCATCCGGTAATTAATCCATCGCCAAACGAGCCTGTTGGGAGTCTGCGGGGATCACAGAGGAGGTCCTTGAACGAGAATCATTTGACAAAAAACTACATGGCGTGACAAAAAGGGGGCAAAACACGGAAGTCTGCGTTCGATAAAATTGACACCGTTCAACAACAGGTAAAAGGGTTGATTGGAAACAGGTTATAGATCAGACAGTGACAGCGCCAATGCTGTAGCAACGACAGGTGAATTAAAGAAGACAAAAACGACTGGGCTCTCTAAGTGGCCTCATTTATCTAGAAACTATAAGGTCAAGACTTTTCGTTTTGCAGTGACAGGCAATATTCGAGCATTAGCGGCTGACATTTCCAGGAGGATGTCTTTAGACGGCCTTGTGTGAACCGCAATGATGAGAAAGGTAATTCAGACCTGATACAGTATTTACCAGAATATTGAGAAATATTGGTCTTGATCTTTTTTTGCCCCAAGATATTTGCTTTCCGAATTAGGCTATGTGATATTAAAAATCTAAATAAATACGCAAGCTGAATAATTCAAAGATATGACTGTGCCTGGATATGCTATTTGGTTTGTTCAGTGATATTTGGGGGAAAAGTTTACAGGTCATTACCATCTGCCTAGGGTCAAACTGAAAGAAATTTGCCAATCTGTCCCTAGAATTAGTAACAAAGCTCATAAAACAAAGACTGAACCAAGCCTATATTTGAGAGTGAATCCACCCTACACCGGCCTTTTTTGAGGATTGTCCGTAGGCAAGACGCATTTGCCTGGTATGAATCTGGTGTGCGTGAATGATTGGCGGTGGTCAATGAAGCTGATGGCACATATTGGCAGCCTCTCTTCCAGTAGTCTATCCCAGGGCAGCTGTGGCTATAGTAGCTTACTATCACCAGTTGTAGAGTTAATGAATAGTGTTTTTGAGCGCTATATAAAATGACTGCATTTAAAAAAAAAAAAAAAATTCATTAGTACAGTATATTTATTCCTCTAAAAAGTCAACTTCATATCTGTATCCGATTTAGTTTTTTTTTTTACAGTAAGAGCCCTTAGAGCAGTAAGAGCATGTATCCTGAGTCTGATCAGGCACTCTTCCAACTGGTAAAAGCACGAAGCTCTCGCCAAGTGATTCCTAATTTCCTCCCTTTACTTATGTATAACATTTATGGCAAATCATTAATGTTGTTGCCTAAACAGATATTGATAACTTATGAAAATGTTCAACAGCGAATAATAATTTGAGTATTTTGCAGTCACATAATATCAAATATTATTGTGCGGATAGACGCTTTACAAATTAGAGAAATAGTATGCACAAAATCGCATCTTCAAATTCCTATATTGCTACTAGACGGAACAGACTAGATGGTCAAATTAGTCCAACTTTTGTATTTTCACCCATGCAAGAAGAAGAGGAGGGTGGAAAATAACATGGTTTATGCTAAATAGCAACCTTCGCCCCACTGCTTTCATCATCGCGGTTCGAAAATCAACAAAGTTTGATTTCACTAGCTCAAGTTTAAAGGAAATGTTTGTGCACCAGGGTCTACAGGGCTGATTACAGGGATCTGGTGGTTTGACACTAGCGGGGCTCAGTGCGCAAGGCTGGATCTGTCCAACACGTCAACGCAGACAAAACACGCATGTCCAACGCCTTTTTTTCCCCCTATACTACTCGTTCCTATTTCACGGTAGGTCGGTCCCAGCGGGCATCTATACAAAGTCAACACCAGGTCACCCACGCACAAGACAAGGACAAGCTGAGTGGCAAAGTATGGGGACAAGTCTCTAAACAAATTCTAATAGAGTAATGTGATCAGTAATTGATCAAGACCTATTCAAGGGCATCAATGTTTGGGGTTTTTGGGGAAATGGGAGAAGGAGATATGGTTGATTGACAGCGCTCTTGATCGGATCGGAATTAGAGTCGTAATCAGCCAAATTACGTCCTATTAAAGCATTGGGAAATTAATATTCAGATTATAATTTGGACTTTATACAAAGGCTGGGACGGTCGCATCTTAGATACCAGTTATGTAGCAGGGGCCTGTTATCCACCATGAGTTGGAATTCTATTATGCACTTCCTCAAATGTCTTCGACGGAGGGTGTCAATGTGTATTTTTGTTCTGCATGTACAAGCTTCATTTAATATGCGGGAGAATATATTGTAAAATTAGGGATCACGTTAAGAAAACATTTGGAAGAAGGAAGAATATAAAATGAGCAAATGTCAGTGTAGAAGTAGAAAGGAAGAGCAATCTGGGTGCCTTGTGTCCCTTCAAGTTGTGTTGGTTCAGATAAGA
The DNA here is from genome assembly GCA_015082035.1 of Chaenogobius annularis. Taxonomy (NCBI): domain Eukaryota; kingdom Metazoa; phylum Chordata; class Actinopteri; order Gobiiformes; family Gobiidae; genus Chaenogobius; species Chaenogobius annularis. The sequence goes on along the minus strand of BJKM01000013.1, from coordinate 2,223,039 downwards.
ATCCTGAGTGACAGCATTGAAATGAACTGACCTAAGGGTGAGAAAAGGGAGAGGAAAGCACGAGGAGGAATGGTGTGTTTTCAACCACTGGCTTCTACCTAACATATAAAATAGTAAATCATGCCTATGGAAAAAGAGCACAGGATAAGTGGATGTGTTCGGTTTAAGGCGATATATCACCAAAAATCTACGCCTAGGCTACAATGTAATGAAACGTTGTGACATACAGAGTGGCTGCGTAATGTCGGTGTATATTCCAGTGTAGAAAAAATTTCATTGTATCATATGCCACTTACTGTTTTTCTAATACAGAGTCCGAGTTGACCGAATCCGCCAACGGGTGCAACGATCTACAAATATAACTGCACGATTATAGACAACTGAGAAACTTATTTATTGATATAAAAATACAACATTCTCTTCTTCTAATAAATAATCTTACCTGATAATTAAAACACTGATTGAAGTATTCACTATGCGTGTTTTTCTCTTACATATTGGTGAATTAATGGCTTTCATCTGGGTATGTCAACAACACAGACTGTATATACACGATGCAGTTCAAGGAATCAATGGGTGATCTTATATCTTTTTCGGCAAGGGTGGCTAGTGGGCGAGGGGGGGGGAGAAGCTGGCACTTTACAGGTCTGATTTAAATGAATAGTTTACACTTAAAGATGGAGAACACTTGCAATCCCTTGGTGCTGTATCAAAAGAGGTGAATAGCTAACTGTTACAAAAAAAAAAGACGTTTTCCAAAACTTGTACCAACACATTTAAAATTGTCTTTTCAATAGTTCAATATGTTTTGCCGTCCAGGTGAATCTTGTGAAAAGTGACTTTATGACAATTTATTGACTGATTTTTAGTATTCTTGTTTTGTTAACGGTCTCTAAGCATGCATAATCTAGTTGTTTTGGCAGGTCATTAACAAAAACCTTGATAATTATAATAATTTATTGGATAATATGTATATTTAACTTCTTACTCTTGTAACTTGAGTATTTCAAGAAGTTGTTATTTGTCAAGGAGCTGGATCACTATATAATTGGGAAATCAGCGACTGCGTTAGAACATTTCAACATGCAAGAAAGAAAATAATATATCTGCTTCATGGCTCACAGTAATTTCGTTGGAATACCGTAATTCACTCCAAATAAAATCAAAAAGAAGAGTAGATGGGTTTTTAACATAGAACCTACTTAAATGCCGCAGAACCACTAAAAACTACATTAATTTCAGATAAATATGTAGATGAAATCCTATGAACTATATAATATAGTTTCTAAGAGGTTGTGTTACGAACCTTGATCGACGTGAAATGTGTCGCAACCTATTAAGAAATTGGACTGGGGTTTAATCGTGCTTTCTCACAGAGCTGCAGCCCCGTCCGAGCCCTGGTCCGTCTGAACCTGAGCATGCCCCTCACAGGAGACACTCCTCTTTCCTGTAACATGTGTAAATACAGATGGGGGGCGGCGAGAGACGTGTTCAACTTTTGATAATACCGACAAGGACCCCAACGGGTGCCTATTGCATGCCTGAACAAAAAGCATTACTCTTCCTTTGTCTATGTATCTCAGCATAAACGCCACCCTCGCTTGTCAGGCAAACAATGAAGAGAAAAAAAAAAACAATTGACTTTTCTTAACACATTTGTTTTTTATTTGTTTGTTTGTTTGTTTGTTTTGCAGTTTTTTCTTTCAGGAGGTAGGGGGAGCTATGTAGCAGCAATACAGAGGAGAAACCTTTTCACCACAGCACGTACTTTTTGTACTGATGAACTTTGCACCCAGAGCCAACACTCCTCCCCGCTCCTCCTGCCGTTCTGTAAAATTATGGGTTCTTCATCGCATCCGGTGTTAAATTAGGGACCTCACTGTTATTCTAAAGCCTGAACTGACAGGACTGTGCTGAGATTGTATAACTCTGTAAGACGAGAAAGGTAGCTAACACGCCACAAGCACTACTAGTTTGGTGCATAAAACTCAAACTGTGAACTGTGAAGGATTGAATGCAATGACTACTGTTCACTTTGCATTTTCTGTCTTCTCCTTTCTCCTATATTTTCCTACACTTTTAAGCTTAGATCCGGACCTCTTCTCTCTATGTATATGTGTATACTGATGTACAAATGTTTGCGTTTTTTTTCCACTACCACTGTGATCTGCTTCTAGAGGTAGCGGAGGAAGAGCCAGAGTGTGTTGTTGACGTGTGCGTGCGAATCATTTTCATTTTTATTTTATTGTGTTGTTTTTTTTAAACCAAAGGGATAGTTTTAAGTTTTATAAGTGGATTCAAAAGGGCTCAGTGATTATATTTGGATAGAGGATAGCTGTCAGTGCACCCAAAGTTGTCGCCGTAGCAAAACATGGGGTTCAGACTCTAGAAATGTTGCAGTATCGATTCACAATTAGAGCAAAATGTGATATCTATGAATGGCAAGAAAGTCCTCCAAATGTTGCATATAACAGGAAGCTAAAAACCAGTGGATAATATGATATTTTTTTCCCCCACTGATGTGTCATAGCAACATCTAACTAACATGTTTAGTGGAGGTAAGAGCTACAAAAATGTGCCAAAAACATATGCCATCACCATATATTTAGTTATCATAGTTTGTTTTACTGAGCTGTTGATAAACGGTTGACATGTTAAAAAAAATAAAATGATAATAATTACAATTATTTACAAAAGCATTAATATATTGCCTGTGAAAAAAAAAAAAAAAATTACCTTTGCATTGAATTATATAACAGTATCTACAGTAAAATTTGTTCTTTCTTTCCCTTTATTTTATCTCGAAAGACAACACAGAATGACCCTTATTGTCAAAGATGTCGAGAGTTCAGAGATCACAACATAAAACGGTAAAAACATGTAATTGATATCAAGACAGTTCATTAAAAACAGTTCAAATGAAAAATACTTTGCCATTTTTAATTACTAAACATGGAAATTGTGTGTCTTCTTCCTGGTTGTGCACGGGAGATGTCAGGATCATTGAAAAAAATAGACCTAAATTTAAATTACTTTTAATCTGGCTGTTTTTGTCACATTTATCTTTAATTTGCCTTTCAGAAGGTTCAGTTTCGTCAAGCGGAACACAAACTTGAAGCCTACTAACATGATTTCACCTTTGTTTGGTCACGGTCTCAATAATCGTCAGTAATCGTCAGTAGTCGTAACACTAACGTTTGATATCGCGACGTCCCTTTTGTGCACTGACAACTATCCGCTGTAAAATCCACATATTACCAGTTGAAAAACCTCGTCGTCCCGTTGATAAAACAGAACTGCCCCTTTAGCCTGTGAATGCAAGAGCTGGAGAGTGTTTTGTTATCGATCCAAAAGGAGTCACTCACAATGAATGCACTTTCTATATGTCTTTGTCTCATCCGCTGCATCACAGGGTCCGTCATCTATCCAAATGTCTCAACGTTTTACCATTTCAGAAATATCAGGTAAACGCATTTGCCATCTCATTTTCTAAAGATTTGTGTACAGTCTACAAATATATTTAAACATAGAAGAATATATCAAATCTATTTACGTTTTGTGTGATTAGATATAATGTAAAGTATGTAATCTATGCCAAGATTTTTTGCAGTGTCCCCCTTATCACTCCAATGCAGGGTGTTATAGCAGTTTAAATCAACCTAGGAGATGCCAAACCACCAAACATTTTACACTTTCTATAGGTTTACATCAAGAAAAGACTTTGAAAAATATGTATAAGAAAACTCCTGGTAATGTGTTGCATGAGAAATGGCGGAATTTGACCGGACAGGGTAAAAAATATTGTGAATCATCTTTTTCTTTTTTGCTTTCCCCCCTTTAATCTCCCTGTCACATTTGCAAGGAAAATTGTGTAGCGCATGAAAAATGCAAAAGTTAGGAATGACGTTTTTGTTTTAATGTTAATTTTTTTTTTTATAGGGTGTTTATAGACACACACTGTACATGCAAAAAGGGAGGCTCGCGGCTGCCCAGTATCTTTGCGGAATTGAGAGGGGAAGAATTTGTTACGTCAAAACTCATTATCAACAAGCTGTAATTCTTGTAATAGTAAAACTTGTCAAAAAAAACTCACATATTTACATTGGACTGGTTTGGTTTCCCTCATAGTTTCACCCACAAAATGAAAACAATAAGACAAGACAAGTCCTCAAGTCTTGACCCAGGTGCAAACTAAAGCATAAAACTAGTATTAACAGAGAGAAAAATGCAAACTAGGTGCACAGTGTATTTTTTCTGGTGTGCGGTTCGCTTATTGAAATGTTCCACAGCATTTACATTTTTCAAAAATGATCATTACAAAGTCCTACAATTTGCAATTACAGTGGAGATAATGAATTAATATAGACATTTAAAGAAAGCCAAATAGTAATAAATGGCAACTAACTAACTATAACAATTACTGAATTAACCCATCAAAGATATTTATTATAGAAGTATGTTTTCAAGAGAGATCCAATATTGTTTAAAGAACTTGCAGCTGGGTCACCTCTCCACAGATTTGACCTGTAATTTGTTTAGTGGTGTCACCTGCTTGTACTCGTAGAGATTTATTGCTATACTGTGGAACATTGCCGGAAAAGTTACATAGTGCACCTTTAAAGTTACATATTTGATCAGACTGATCAGGGAAATAACAATAACATTAGGTTTTTAAATGACCTGACCAGGATCATAAGATATCTAACATTTTGATACTGGGAAGCAATGACCCCTTTCTCTCAGTGGTCTGCAATCTGATACTCAGATGACCAGCTTCATCTGCGCTGCCAGGCCAAGGACTCAATGGTGCCCCCTAGTGTCTAAAACCAGAGACGTGTAGCACTCGCTGCATCCAGCACTGTCTGTTTCTTCACATTTAAGTGTCTTTTATAAAAGTGGTTTCTAGTTTTTCATCATATCACTGTTGAAGTCAAGCGCACCCCAGATGTTGTTTTGAAAAGAAAACTAAATGATGCAAGCACTTTCCCTGTGCCTCCCAAACTCCTGATAGACTTCTACACTCTCGGCTGTAGAAGCGTTTGACCTCTCTGTCTCATGTGTCCCGTGGGTCTTCTGTTTTAGATTCAGTGTGTGTGTTTTGTTTTGGCACAGACTGTGTAAACCCTCCCGGACGATGGCGTCAGTCTGACCCAGGCCCAAAGGCTCTACTGTGTGTTATTTCAGGGGTGAACACCTCATGGTACATTGCACAGGTGTGAAGATGTAAGTTGCACTGCGACATTAAAAAAGGAACATATTGCTCTTTTTCAAGGATGATATTAGCTTACTGTTATTCTGTACATTAAACTGACTAAAGATGATATTGAAAAAAGAAAGAAAATTACATTTATTCTTCCTAAAGTAGCCTTTTTTGGTTTCATATATATGAATATATATATATTACAAAAAATACAGATTGTAAACCTAAGTTGTTAAACTTTGACTTCAATAAACTGAATCCTCTGCACTACGAGACGTGGTTAATTTACTTCTTCTCTGTTTTTAACTCACAACCATTAAAAGCTAATGTTGTAACTAACCACTGTTAACTGAAGAGGATGTTTCACATTCATTTTCACATTTTCTGAAATGTCAAAACTATGACGAGGACACAGTACTTATAGTGCCCCATGTAAATCTTTTATCAGCTAAAATTAAAGTTTGGTTTTGGGTTTAGTTATACTTAAAAGGCATCATGCTTTGTGGCCCATTCAACTGAGTCTCACCTACTTATTTTAAATACAACCATATATATCTATAGAACCTTTGGAAATGGTCTGGACCTTATCCAGAAAACGTTTGTAATTTTGTCAGTACATCAAAAAGCAAGAGATGCCCTCCTAATGTACAGTGCAGATTGCCCACTGGAATAGATTAGAAGAAATATAATGTTATAAGGATTTGCAACATCTTTCAAGTTTTAGGTCCAAAAAGTCTCTGTAAAACAAATAATGCTGAAAGGTTAGATTCTTTAAAGCTTGGCGCATTACCTCACTCATGCACAATGACATCACCTGCCCACAGCTACTGGTGCAGGTCCCTCTTTCCTCCGGCGGGGGGCAGTGCAGGACCGCCAGGCGCAGTGACGCAGTGACGCAGCAGGAAGAAGAGGAGCGCTGTCATGGCGGCCAAGGTGAATGCGTGACTTTTCCATTTCTGTTCGTTTCACCCTAAATTTTACAACATATTCTCAATGAAAGTGCGGGTGCAAATTTAGCGCCACTTGCCCCATTGTCCCTGACGCAAACAGGATGTGATTGTGGTTGTAAAAGGCTTTAAATGTGCAGCTGAGTGTCCCTGCGGTCGGGTCCATGTGTGCAACAGTACAAACTGTACTCTGCAGACACTTCACCACTCTCACTTATTTACTTTGTGCAAGGCATTCTGCACTATTTCCCAGTTTTTGAAGCATTATAGTCATTCTTTACACAGTAAGGAGTGATATTCATGTTCTTAAACCAGTGTAAAGGTAAACAAACTAATAGCCTGTTAAGTCACAATGCACAGAGTAGGCTCTTTCTTTCTTTCTTGGTACATTGTCATTAATATAGTAATATCATCCCTTTCTGCAGTTTCAGATTGTGTATGTTGATTATACACTTCACAGCAGAGGAAATGGCTGCTATTTTAGGCTACTGTATGACTATTGAATCAGTTTTAGTGGTTCAAACTTTGATTAAGCTTTAGTATTTTGACTCAGTATTTTTCTATTTGTTGTTGTTCAAGACTTGACTGATTTAAAACAGATTTCAATCCAGATTTAATCCACTTTTTAGTTTGGGTTTGTGTGTTTTGAATTAATTTAAATCACATTGGGCTGAAACAAATTACTTGATAAATTGCAAAATAATCAATTATAGAAATTATTGCCATCTAATTTCGTGCTTGAATAATTTGTATCGTATCTCTACACAGAGACTTCACACCCATGTGCTGAGAGAAGAGGTTTTATGGATCAGACTGCATCAAAATGATGCAGGAAACAGGGTTTTTGATGAACAATCTATTTTGTAAATAGCCTAGATTCCGTCCTCCAAAAACAACATCTTTATCTTCACCGTCGGGTCATAGTTTTGAGGTGGTATCCTGTTGGACTGGCTGCTTTTAGTTCTTTAGTCGATTAGTCGGTCAATTGTGTTTTAGTCGAACCAAAGTTGTATTAGTCGACTCATTATTTTATTTTGATTAATAGGATTAGGGCATGGAGGCATCTATCTGAAGATTAGGTTGTGAATCATGAATAAAATACAGTTTCCTTGCACTATTCTGTGCAACTAGTTGTTTTTTGTTGTTGTTTTACATTTATTTCTGATCAATTGAGGTATTGTGAGTCAGTTTGGGTCAAATACATGGATCATTGAGATAGTGAAATGTTTTGAGAGCTTTCACATCACTGTGTGCTTAAGTCAGCTAATAGATCTGCAGGGCATCTCTTAAGTCGATTTAGAATTGTTTTAATCAACTATAGCCCTAGTAACCGGCTGTGCAATTTGAATGCAATTTATTTATTATAGAGCAAGTTAATTGCTCTAATACAAAGTTATTTGATTATTGAAAAAATCTAAAACTAATTTAGTTATTGAATAATCTGAATTATACACAGACTTCAAAACATGCCATCTGCTGAGAGGTTTTATGGATCAGAACGAGAAAGAAATGGAAAAACAATTTTTTTTTGTCTGTAAATATACTTCAGCCGGTTTGTCTCCAAAATAGCATCTCTTTAACGTCCTCTCAGTCAAATTTAGTAATAATCACATTCATTCATGAGCCTTTTGCAACTAATCAATGAATGGATTAGCAAAGTATTAAGTATATAGTTTCAGAGACTTTATGAATTTGTTTCAAGGCTACTGATGTTAAAGTCACAATTGTGTCCAGAAAACTACAAAAAAAGTCAGTTGTTCCAGGTCTAATGCTTGTTTGGCCTCAGGTGGTGATGGTGGCCGTCCCGGCAGTGCTGGGAGTCGCCTCCATCAGAGTATACCGAGTCTCTGATACTACTGCAGAGGGGCTGGTCTCTAAAGAAGGAGTAAGATACAACTATTTAATACAACCTAAATACTTTAACTTGTACAATACTAATATAAATTTCTGAACCCTGCAGTTGAACATTTACAACCCTCTGCACCCGTCGCCTCAGACGCAGGACGTCCCAGAGGCGCCGAGCGTCATTGAGAGCGGGTTTTCAGCTGCCAGACACACTATAGTTCCAGTGGTCCAGTCTATAAAGGTATTAATTATCACCACCAACATAAGCCAATTATTTTGTGTGGTTTTTTTTCTTTAACATATAACACATTTGTAAATGAAAAGGAACATATCAATTGAATTGATAAATCTTTATATAGTTTTATATAGTTTATATTTATGTAGAGCAGTGGGGGTTTTTTCACAAGAAGTACCACACTTTCATCTTCAAGTACCACCATGTAAACCTGGTTGAAAACAGGAAAAGCCAAGGCTAAAACTAAGGCTAAACCAAGTCTTAAATAGTACTAAACAAGGACTAACCTGAAGGAGGACAAACATGTGGATTAGAATGACTCTAAATTCAGTAAACATTTGAACTGCAGTGGAACATGTGTACTGTCTGAAGGAGCTTACATGCACACTGGTACGTGTACTGCATTTTGAGAACCTCTGGTGTGGAGCATTATTGGCAATAATGTTGAATCTTAACGTGACAGTGACATCCTTTTCTTCAAAAATTACTTTTTATTTATTCAATTTGGCGCACAGTTCACTTCAAATAACACAGATGCACATATGTGTTGACAAGGAGACGACTGGAACATTATTTGCATTTCTCACATCGTTTACAAGAAATTATTTGAACATCTCTAAATTTCCAATGTTCCATTTGCATTTAAGATCTGATAAAAATCTGTGTTCTTTTGTTTGTGGTTGCGGAACACAATCCGACATCCTGCACTGTTCTGGTTTGCAAAAGTTCAGGAGGAAAACAGGAAACGGTAGCTGCATCAGAATGAGAGCAGGTGTTAAAATGTGGCCAAAAGATGATGACACATCTGAAGCTGTGAATGATACTCGGTAGTTAAAATAAAGGTGTTTTTGTTTGAGTCACTCTTGTTGTAAATGTAATGCTTTTACTCTTTCTACTGTTCTCCTGCAGGGGGCCTATGTGTCTGTAAAAAGGGGAACAATACAATTTTACCATGTAGGACAAGGTGAGTCAGCAGGCCCATAAGACAATTCAAATCATCAATCAATCAATCAATCAATCAATCAAGAATAACATGAACTAAAGCTATAAGTAGTGTATTTTCTTTCAAACATATACAGTATTGCACATTTAATACTTTCATTGTCCTGTTTCATAGATGTGTATTATTACTTAAAAGACCCCCCTCCAGAGTTTCTGCCTAGATTTGGCACCATCACCATGGCAGGTCTGCTCGGCATGTTTCTGGCCCGAAAAGGTAATCTGAATTATTTCAATTATTAATAATCAATGAATCATTTAATAAACAATTTGGGAAGTTTTGACTCTAATGCACAATATGTATCCTTGTTGTTTTGTCCTTGTTATATTTATCCTCTTAATTCACATTGCATAATTCAGATGAGCAATGCATTAATATACAGTCATAACGAACGTAATGGTTGCATATGCATCAATAAGAAAAGGACAATAACAATGAAAATTTGCCTTACTTGGAAACATATTCATCTGCAGTAATTGTAATGTTAATGTTCTCTTGTTTATATTTAACTTCAAATGTACATGCAGAAATGGGCAGCTGATTCCATTGAAATATAGCTGCAAAAAATGCTGCTGACATTAAAGAATTTGTCTCAGAGCGAGGAACTGGGCCTGAATTCTGTTACCTCGTGTCAGCACTGAGAGGTGTGAGCGCATTAGTGCCACACTGTCTTACATGAGAAGTACATGCCCTGTTCTGAGCCACCTGTAGTTTGTGCAACTCTCTGCAATACAGACCATATGACTGACTCTAGATCAGTGTTTCTCAAACTATGGTACAGGGACACGTCTTCAGTTCTAGTATTTACTTTATTTAGTGTACATTCTATTCACATTTCGGCTCTTCCTTTAGTAATTTCTTTGTTAAAAGAACTGTGACAATGTTGCTTATGATTTAGACCTGAAATAGTTCCAACTGAGATGTACTCGGAAAGCCCAATCTTTTCTTTGGTGGTATTTGATGTCAAAAGTTTGAGACCTTCTGCTCTAGATGACACAGGACAAGAGATCCTTGTCATTAGGATAAGCTGGAGTACCTTTTCTATTTATTCCCAAAATGAGTGTATTGTAAAAGCAGAACTTTGCGGAAAAAAAATTAGACCTCCACAAGCTGTCTTCTTCTAATTATTAAAGATGCTATATTTTCACCTCGTAAGACAGAGCTATTTGAGAGACTATATGACACTTTGGGATGAGAGCTGATTGGCTGTTTAGTGACATCACCTTGCTTCACTTGAGTGGCTGAAAAATTGATCTAAAGCTGTTTTAGTGGCCAAAAATCAATGCATGTGAATACTAGTGATGTGGCAAAAGATTTGTGAGAGCGAGGAATGAGTTAGAAAGGTTTAAATACATATTTCCTTTTTCGCTGTTTGGAAATTGGGTACCCCAGCTTTGAAATCTTCATAACAATAAACTAGTAGAATCTATGCATACTTCTAAACAACACAGGTGACTGGAGCCTATTGGGCGCAGGGTCGCAATACATGTGTCCCATATTTATTTAATTTTTTGACCGCATAAGTCCATGCATTTCCAGCCTGGGCTTTTGATAATCTTACACTTTAGTACAGTTATTGCACTTCTTATAATAAACCACTCTGCTCTCCCAGGATCACACCTCAAAAGGGTTGCTCTTCCCATGGGCTTAATGACTGCAGGAGCATCAGTGTGTTATCCTGCCCAAGCTGTAGCTCTATTAAAGGTAGGTTTTACTCTATTAAAGGCCTGTACCTGATTTTGAACCGTGAGTGTGGAAAAGCTCTTAGTCCTGTCTGTCTCTCTAAATCGCACCATGACAGAGAAATAGTATATAGTCCCAGGCACTTGCATCTTTCTTTTTCTCATCCAACATTGTGCCAAATTGGACAAAACGGTTATTAGTTGGTTCCTTGCAATAAAACGCCTAATGAAATGCAAAGGCGATTTTAAACGGCCTCATTCATTTATTTTACAATATGCAGCTTTTACTACACTGCATGGTGTAAAGGGCTTTTCCTGAACTAGAAGAAATAAAAGTTAGGAATTTGAAGTCTGTTGCTTGTTTTTGAATTCTGCTCACCTTGTCTGGTGTCTTTATTTTCTCTCTGACAGATTTTTGTGTCTCTTGAAAGGTCACAGGGAAAAAGGTTTATGCTGCTGGGCAATGGAGCAGTGCCACTGCATCGTCACTATTGTCATCGCCACCTAAACCACCTCCTGCTCCTGAAGCGGCTGCTCCGTCTCCGGTGAGGAGTCACATTGAGTCATTGAAAACATCTCATAATTTCTGACTAATATTGATACCGACGTTTAACACAACCCTCCCACCTTATCATTTCCATTCTTTAGCTTTCGCTGGTTTCTATAAACCGCCCTTCTTGTACTCTTCTACAGTTGCTTGGCAGTTTTGGTGACTGGAAAATGCTATCTTTGTTCCCATGACTCTTGTTTTCAGTAACTTGATTAACCACAACAAACCTTCAGAAACGTCAAAGACAGGATATTAATTTGCAAGATCCCTTTTTTAATGTCAGCGTTTTTATTTTATTTTATTTTTTTTCATAAATGTTTTCATATTTCAACCAGATGAAGTATAGTTGTAAAAAGCAACAAAAAGGCAAAACAATCAAATCATGGAGACAAGCAGCACAAGAAAAGATGCATAGTGCACCTTTAACGTTCCGATACAATTTTGGCCTTAACATTATCATATCAAGAGTCATTACCCTTACCCTCGATTCCTTAAGAAACACATTATTTTGTCTTATATTTGCAGTGTTTTCTGTTGTTTCTCTTTTAGGATGAAAAAGTGCTAACCCCAGAACCTGCTGCTGCTGTTGAAAAGTCCGTCCCGTCCACTGAAACCCCGGTCCAGAGCTCCATTGTCCCTGAAACAGTCCAACAAATATCTGAATCTGCCCCTGTAGAACCAGCTCCCACTGCGGAGTCCTCATCTGCTCCGCTTAAAGAGATGACAGCAGATCAGGCGTCCTCAGAGCCAGCCACAGGTATAAAAACTGGGCAGTAAATTGTAAAAAATAGGTGGTAATTTGCAGAAAATATCACACACAAATAATTTCAGTTATTGCCAAAAAGCTGTAAACCAAAATTCATAGTCAATATTTGTGCTAAATAAAACATCTATCAGAACTAAACCAGGTCAAAGATATAACTAAACGTATAATATAGCAATTGCTCTTTCAGACTTGTGCAAAATTAGAATGTCAATTATGTTGTCTATAATTACATCAATTAAAAATTACCTGATTTTTCTGCCCTTTAGTGGTTTATTCATGTTTTGTGCGATACTTGAACCTTGACAAGACATTTGCAGACACATTACAGCACGATGCATTTCTAAAACGCCGTCTGAATTTAGTTATTGAGACAATGCAGAAAATATATATGTTTTGTGTATGTGATATTTAGATTAATGAGAGCAGATTAAAACAGCATTAAGCATTAATGGTGAGCTATATAACTTTTCTGGTCGAGGATCCCTGATGGACTATTCCACGAAATTACCCAATGCATGTGAGCTCACCTCTCCACAGATCTGCCCAGTAACCTGCTTGTCTAAATGGAGAAAAACGCGCTGTATGGTGTAACTAATACGTCTAATTAGTCTCAACATGGAATTGCTGTTTTGTCGTAGATGATGTTGTGAATTCCGTGGCAGCAGAGGCGGAGCCACTACTAGCCGCTGTCGAGAGCGAAAAGCCCCCAGAGTCCACCCCTGAATCAGGACCGGCCCTGTCCGAATCCCCCTCAGACCCACCCCCGTCCGAACCCCCCACATCGAGTGTAGAGTCAGACATGGTTGAGGACGCTGCAGCCATGTTGGAATCACCTTCTACATCTTCGGAGCAGCCCACAGGTAACATGAGCCTGATGTTGAGACGATGTTGCTTTGTGCTAGAGCTGAGCGATATGCCAGAACATTTATTAAAATATTACGATACATGTAGAAGTGGGAGATGTATCAAAAAATTTATAATATTGCCATTGTTGTTTTGGAAATATGCAAATATGTAGTGTATCTGCTATAATAAAACAGAGCTGAAAAAGAGATAGAAAGCAGAAGGGTAAAGCCAATATTTCTGCATTTTTGGGGTTAATTTTTTTGTCTATTTACATTGCACTTGAACCTCAGCCAAGGCATTTTAATAACACATTTTGCACATTTAAAACAAAATGACAGATTGTCACAGGAATGAGATCACAATTCAAATTTTTATCACCATATTGCCCCTCGGCAGCTCTGGATCTGATTTATAAATCAGACCGCCGTGTGCTCTCTGGTTCTAACAGTGAAGACTGTAACAATCATGAAGCAGATGTAACGCCGTGAAGTGCGCTTTTAGCAGGCTAGACGTCGTTGTTAGCATTGGTGTGATGCTCAACCGTTTTGCAGCCTGAAAGTTGTTAAAAGCACTCCGAGACTCATTATGGTGAATGATTAAGACCCATTGGCAACATGACGAATGAGATTGGTCTGTTGCAAACAGTTGTAAATGAACTAATTTGTTTTTTATCCTCGTACTCCCTTTTAAGCAATATTGCGATTGTCATTTTGAATCGCTGTGTCGATATGTTATTGTGACGCTCTTCTCTGCTTTGTGGAACATTTACAGAGCCTGTTGTGGTTGAGCCGGTCGTCGGCTCAGAGTCTCCTCCAAAAGAACCACAAACTGCTTCAACGGAGGAGACCACACCCCAAACACCTCCCGCTGCAAAGGAGCAAAGTGTAGAGCCTGATGTGGAGGCGGATAAAGGTACAACTGACTTACACCAACAAGGATTAGTTATGATAACACAGATCTATTCATGCGACTTACATTTGTAAATGTCAAACCTAATACCTAGTAGAATAATCAGAAGAGTATATTTCTAGATTATAATGATGGTTTTATAAATACAGATTTGCGGGGAAATGTTTTTGCAAATAAATTCATTTGCTTTTTTTGCAAGTAAATAATAATTCATCATACATCTGTCGAGTACTTTTGACACTGCTTGAGTTACTATGAGTACTTCTACCTTCTTCTTACACAGTAGAAAAGAGCAGTGTACAAAGCGAGTGACGTTGTGAGCTCTGTCCTCTAGATGGCACTGTTTTCTCATGTGGTATTTATTGCATAACCACGGACAAAATGTGCTGTTGATAACTGGCACACATACTTTACACATTTGTATCTTTGTGTCTCTAAAATGAGTTGGGCCAGATGTAAAAGTGGAGCCAGAGGAGGCCTCGGTCCCTTTCACAGACACAGTCCAGGAAACATGACATTAGTGATTACACACAATAATACTGATATGTTTTTGTGTTCATCACATCCATCAATATTGAATTCAGTTTGGAAATCACTACATGAGGAAACGCTGTATAGAAAAACACTGTGAATCTTGTATCCACATCTTTTCAGAGCCTCGAGTAAACATGCTTTTAGTCAGTTTTATAGATGGATGGATGGAGGAATTCCATATTTACAGACATACTTTTAGCCCAGTTGCTCGTCTATTTTACTTATTTGTCTGTTCTAAAAGACAGATCCGATGCGCTGAGGACACATGAGTGCACACAGACTGAGGTTCTAGTCTTAATATGTGTAAATAAGTGTAAATCAAACTTAAGATTCACTCCCAATAAAATAAAGAAATAAATTGGTCGACTGAAACAAATGTCGGTCAACTCAGATTACGTCGACTAAACTACTAAATGCTAACCGCCCTAAAAAATACTGTCCATAAATTTGTTATGGATTTTCTTGATTTTTTTGAATGAGACTTTACCAAAGACAATGACAATATTTAGTCTTTTACATGAGCGAACCCGTTTACATGCGTGTTCATTCTTTGTATTCTCTTTTAGAAGTAGAATCAGCCGAACCAGAGCCAGAGGTAGAAGAAACACCAAAAGGTACAACGTGTAGTGAGGAAATTCAACCAAATATTTACCTCTGCCTGTTCATATTTTAGACTTACTTCTATATCATACTCTGTTATGTTTGTGGAAAGCAAATCCCCAAGTTCTCTTTAGAACGTTAACCCATCTTTATCACATTTTGATCACGCCTATAATAATGCGACCGTGGCATTGTTAATGAAAGCAGTGCAATATTCACTGTGTTAAAATGGTCGTTAAGTATTATTGAAAGGTTGCAAAAACAAGAGAACACATTGAACGTTTTTCCGAAGAGTTTTGAAGCATCTCTTGACAATTTAAACTTACCTGTAGATAAAACTACAATTAAGATACAAACAGTTTCTCAGTTTTTAATTATATATATATTTTTTCAAACAGCGGTAGAATCGGCCCCTCCACCTCCTCAGGAACCTGCCGCCGAAACCCCCACAGGTACGACACACTCGGACATTATAAACACGTCATCTTGTGCCAGTATGTGTTCATTGTCCGTGTGGGTCATAGTCTTGCCTGTACCTGACTTTACTATATTCCATCAATTTGTTAAAATAAAAAAAGATATTTTGTTGTCAAGGTTATCACTTGAGAACCATGTGGATACAGCTTCCAAACCCAGAAAATATATAATGATGAACGCACAAATGTTGTTGTGACGACAAATTTGAATGTAACTTCATGAACTAAATGTGTGGTTTGCTTCTTATTTATTTATTTTTTCTTTTATATTGTCAGAAACTGTTGTTGAATCGACTCCTGAACCTCCCGCTGCCGAAGCCCCGCCCTCGTCTGAAGTACCTCCCGCTGCCGAAGCCCCGCCCTCGTCTGAAGTACCTCCCGCTGCAGAAGCCCCGCCCTCATCTGAAGAGCCTCCCGCTGCAGAAATCCCGCCCTCGTCTGAAGAGCCTTCCGCTGCCGAAGCCCCGCCCTCGTCTGAAGAACTTCCCGCTGCAGAAGCCCCGCCCTCATCTGAAGAACTTCCCGCTGCAGAAGTCCCGCCCTCATCTGAAGAGCCTTCCGCTGCAGAAGCCCCGCCCTCATCTGAAGAACTTCCCGCTGCAGAAGTCCCGCCCTCATCTGAAGAATCTCCCGCTGTAGAGGCCCCGCCCTCGACTGTAGAACCTCCTGCTGAAAGTGCCAAAGGTACAAAGGACGGACGAGACGTAGATAATAGATGTCTCAAAGTGGAGAATGTCATCGTCATTAAATATCCAAACACAACTTAAAGTCCCTCACAGGTTGGACCACCCATTGAACTAAAATGCAGTTGGCAAAATTCAAAATGTATTTATCTTAAAAATTGTAAAAATGTTAACATAGAATAGCAAATTTTCTAGGTTTATACTTTCACTTCCTGTGTGTAATTGATGACATCACAATTACCCAGCAAACACTTGGTAAAAACTCATCTAATGCCACAATTTTTTTAATTTGAGAGCCGCTTTAATTTGTTGAATGAATTAATGAGGGTCAAAAAAGCAGTTTCTTTTGTGTCAATTCTGCATAAGCTTTGACTGGAATGAGTCTCTGTAGTGTGATGTCACTTGTGATGTCATTTTCTACAGATTTTCTACAAGTTTTCTCCACAAATACCTACTTGAATGGTGTAAAACGATGATTTATTTGTACAACGGGTATAACTGCACCAAATAAAGTCGAAATTAGAAAATCGTAAAAACCTGTCATAGGCACTTTAACTTGAACCAAACTAAAAAACACAGCACGCCTCGTAGTGATAAAACAAATGAACACAGCTTTGGGTTGAATTTGAACGTTGTGTTTGATACATTAGAAAATTACATTTGTTGCTTTTAAATATGAAATACTGAACTCAAGAATATGTTTTGTTTTAATGGACTCTCTAAGATCAACTTCTAAGTAAGAAAATTTAAACAATGTTATGTTTCTTATGCCGTAAACGTGATTGTTACGCAAACCCACATTTATTTTTAATCCACCTGAATCTACATCAGCCATCACTATAGCGACATCTTTGTATCCACAGAAACCGTAGTTGAACCTGCAGAGCCTCCTCCATCTGAAGAAACGCCAACATCAGACGAGACCACAGCCGCGGCGCCTTCAGCTGCAGACGAGCCTGCAGCAGAAGCTCACAAAGGTACCAGAACCTGTCACGTCTAATTACTCATCTTACTGGTTAATGTGAAGACGTTCTACTATTACAACAGACATTTACCTGCCTCCATCTCAGTTCAATAGTTTTTTGTGAGATACTGCACATACTGAAACCAGTAGTGAGAAAAAGGGTGAAAAAAAAGACAAAAGGAAAAGTACTTTAAATAGTTTCATTTGGATGTATTCTTTGTAGTTTTCCTTTATTTGCAATGTTCTCTTTGGCCTTGTTCAGTTTCATGTGTTTTTTTGTCTTCAGTGCTAAAAAAGAAAAACAAAGAAACCATTAAGAAATTGATATGAATTGACCTTTTTTGACCAGTTCTTTATAAAAAAAAAAAATCACTGCATTTGACGCTTTAACATTTCTAAATCGGTGTGAAATACTATTTCTTTTTACTCTTAAAGTACATTTTTTAAGCAGGCACTTCAAAACGCTTACTGAAGTAAAAGTATCACATAAAAAAGATCTACTTGAGTATTTTTAATGTATTTCTTGCGCGCATGCATATCTGTACTTTTACTTAATGAACAAAATGTAATACGTCTTCCACCACTGACTGAAACGAGGATCTAAACTGACGAAAATGACAGAAATCTGACACATTTCTGAATAATGTGTATCAGAACTACATGAGGTATTAGAGATATAAGTATTCAACGTTCAGTCTGAGAAAGAGATGTAGAATTCTACAGGTATAAAATAAAGAACTACATGGACTGACTGCGCAGAGCTGTACAGTATTCATGTAATAAATGTTCCATATGTATTTTATTCATGTATTTATTCATTGTGACAAAAGGAGTGCAGTGCCTTTTGAATGTGACGCAAACGATATCAGCACATTTATTATTAACCAGAGATGTGGTTGCGTTTGCGTTTCGTCTCTCCAGGGGGCGCTGGCTTCAAAGCGGACCCTTCTCTTATGGACTTCGGACAGTCGGACCCCGAAGACGCAGATCTGTACAGCACCAGGAGCTGAGCGGGGAGCGGGACAAAACGGCACTGCCACGTTCAAACTCAGATACTGCGCGACACGAACAATATTTCAATGAGTCAATAATTATGCAGATTATGAAGATTTTGTTACTCAAAAACACTATTTCATTTTATTTTTTTATCTGGCTTTCAGTTAATGGCAAAATGTAACTGCAAAATGTTTTATCTGGTTACTTTCCAATCGTCGCCTTGAATTTTCTCATGTCTTTCTTCCAGTTCAAATCAAGTCATCAAATTTCCACTTTAGAAAATGTCCGGCTTTAGATTTACATTCAAAATGAGCCAAGTGAACACTACTTTGGCACTAATCCGGACTAAATTCAGACTAAACTGGCGTAGAAAAAGACTGAACCAGGCTTTACCCTAGATTATGATAGAAATACAATAAATAAACTAGATAATGGAGCTAAAACTCGAACCTAGACTCTAAATAAAGACTTACTTAAACTAAATTTGATTAATTTCATGACAAAATGACCTGTGTCACTGAACCACAATAACATTTGACTATTCTGAATGTTAACATATGCTGGTCCCTCACTTTTGAGACTAAATCATTTCCAAATCTTCCGCCTACTTTTCTCTGCTTTCGTATTTGTACAGTAACATCCGTGGACATATGTTTGTATAAATTCACGTTTGCTAATCAGCATAATTCACTCGGGAACGTGGAAAAGTAAGTTGTTACTCCCACCAGTGATTTACAGATGGGGGGGAGTGAAATTCTCGTGGCGCTCGTATTTATTGTAATTTAGCCCGATGTTCCTGTGAAGCTGTTAATTACTACACGGCGGAATAGTTTCAGTGTGTTGATTGGAAAAAGTAAATTGTGGATTTATTTGAAAATAAATCTTTATTTTCACAAGTTTGTTTTGTGTCCTTGCATACAAATATGAATCATTACACCACCACCAATAGAGACCTTTAATACAGGCATTTTTATATTACAGTAGATGAAATTTCACTAATATTTTACTGAAAACTTCCATTTAAACTTTTCAGCGCTGACATAATGACTTCACTTTAGATTTTTGACTAAACTGGAACTAAATCCAGACTTGACCGGGACTCGACCAGGACTAAATGTGAACACACCCTTAAAATAACAACTGGTGCCACTGAGATTTCTAGACTTCCAAGTCATAACATTTAAACCACTGTATTAAACTGTATAAAATTGTGGTTTTGCGTTTTAAATATCACTGATTAGAGGAGGGAAAATCGCCACAAGAGCCGTGTTTTCTTTGTTTATTTACCTCACTAAAACCGTGCAGTTTGAAGCCTACATTGCGTGATCAAATCCTGTAATGTATTAGTTTGTTTTTAGGAAAGAAACTATATGAAGAACACCAAATGAAAGAGTAACTCTGCCAGAATAGAGTTAATCAAAATTATTCTGAATACGTGTTCACTGGCAGCAAAGAAGTAATAATAGTTATTTCCAGAGTTGCCAAGTCTGCTTCTTTATAGTAACTAAGGGCTGTTCTTTGGATAGTTACGTGCACATTTTAACAGTCGTGGGTTGTAGTTTCCTGGTTTGCATCCGAGTGTCACTTTTACATCATTAAAAAGGTGACATTTTTAGTCTTTTTTTTTTTTTTTTTTTTTTTTTTTTTTTTTTCACGGCATGTTTCATGATAACAGCCTGTATTTCAGCATGGATGGGGTCTATCGTCATTTTAAAGGCGTTATTAATGTTAAATACACTGTTAATTATGCACATTTCTTGTTGCACTTGTTACAGACGACGCAAACGTTGGACTAGTTGCTTATTTGATTTAGTTTTCAAATGTTTGTTGGCTTGTTTTGGGCTGTTTCTCAAAGGCTTGTTGCTCTCTGAAAAGTTGGCAACACTGGTTTTGACATACAGTACAGTTAGTACAATCTGTGTATTTTCTTTTCTTTTTTTTTCTAGCCATCCTCTTTTTGGGCCATAACTCTTGAGTTTTTGTACCGTGGACTGCAGCCAAAAGAAATATATTCAAAATACACAGTTGCCTCCAGGCCAAATTCCAATACCACAGGTCATATTACTGATACTAACAGATCAAGTCAGTCAAGATGAACGCATCAGTCGAAATGGACAGTGTAAAAATATAAAATGTATGTCTCGTCTTGCACCTGCATGTCGTGAAGGGCGAGTGATGTTAACATAAAGGAATACATTGATACTTTTTTGGGAGTATCCTTTATTTTATGTTTTATGTTTATCCTTGTTTTATCTAGTTTCCTGTTTAGTCTTTTTTTATGCCTAGTTAGTCCTTGTTTTGTTTTTACCTGGTTTAGTCTTGTTTTGTTTGTGATTGGGCTTTAGTCTTGCTTTAGTCCTGGTTTCAGCCAGTTTTAGTCCTGTTTTAATCTTGCTTTGGTCCTGGTGTCCCTGTTTTAGTCCTGTTTTATGCCTGGTTTAGGCCTGTTTTAGTCTTGGTTTAGTCTTGGTTTAGTCTTGGTTTAGCCCTGGTTTAGTCCTGGTTTAGTCCTGGTGTTCTCCCAGTTTTAGTCCTGTTTTAGTCTTGCTCTAGTCCTAGTGTTGTCCCTGTTTTAGTCCCGTTTTAGTCCTGTTTTAGTCATGCCGGTCAAATCAACAGAAATGTGTTCAAATGTGTCTTCAAATGTATCTGTTGAGGTTTGAGTATCCAACAAATGCAAAAGTGCAGTAATATCACTTTGTACTCTTTTACTATAAACAATATACTTTATTCAAAATGTCGCGTATCTTCAAAAACGACATTGACATTGATGTGATCAGGTTTTGGATACTTCTCTCGCTTCTCTCGCCCTGTACCGTGTTCAGTCGCCACATGTTCCTGCTTATCTCCAGCCTGAGGGACTGTTCCGTCCTTTGCATCTTCTCAAACTGCTCCTTTGGGACCCTGGGGACAACTGGAGCTCATCAACTCAGCAAGACCAGGACCAGGATCACGGCCCTGGAGACCCAAGCATGTACCACTCCATTCATGTTTGTAACGGAGAATGTGGAGGGAGCGATGTCAGTTAGTTCATCCACATCCTGTTACACGGAGATAAAGATATTTAAGAACAGTTTGTGCCCGGTTTGGTCTGGGACTTGGACTCTGTTTGGTAAAGTAAAGACTCAAATGTACTCGAATATCTTTTCAAATGAGTTGCACTTGAGTAAAATACGTTTGAAGTTGTAATATTGAACTTTTCTGTTGTTTTACCAAAATCTCTAGTAGTGTAAATGTTTTTATGTTGTGAAATTTGTATTGTTTATTTTTTGGAAAGGTAAGGCAAGACTTGATTTGAAAACAATTTTGTACAAAATAATTTACTTAACAGGAAAATGTACATTAAAAACACAATTAAAACCCATAAAAAACATAAATAATCGTTATACATTGACTAACACAGCTGTTTTGAGCAGAGAGACTGCTCCAACACAAAAGTATTACAATATTTATACAAGTATTACAATATTTACTAAGTACATGAGACATTTTGCAAAGTTTCCGTTTTATTTTGAGCAGCTCGTTTTATTTAAAAGAAGCTCTTTGTAACTTTTTTGGTTAAATGTCCACCCACTGCTGGTCTCCATGGAGACCGTGTCGTTACGTTGTCTGGAATGTCCCACTGTGCGGCATTGAACGCACGCACAAAAGAGCGTTCGTGTGCGACAAAAAGTCTCTGAGGCACAATTTTAGCTTAAACTATACATTTGCAGCCGAGTCACGGGTCGGATCTGTGGAGAGGCGAGCCCGCTCACAGTACGAACATAACTTTTCCGAGGTATTTTTTGCAACTAAAATGAATAAATGCGAAATGGGCGAGTTCAAAGCGGCAGTGTGGAACATTTCAGGCCAAACGATAACATCTCCATGGAGACACGCGAGTGATGGACGTTCCGAAAAGCTACATAGTGCACCTTTAACAGCTGCTGTATCGTTATCTCTGTATTCCTTTCCAAAACATCTACATTCTGATGATGATTTGGACTTGTTTTGGTTTTGGAGATGAAAGTTTGCACATTACGATTCGGGGTACGTGAGGACATCCCGGTTTCCCCCCGTTTCTTTCCCCACTGTGCCACATGTCCGCGATGGGAAAACCGTTGCAACCGTTGTCCTACTACCACCCTTCAATATTCGTCTACGGGGATCTTTTATTTATTTATGTTTTTTTGTGGAAACCCGGTGATTGAACGGCGAGTGGGAAAGCGCGGCCTCTGGGGATTCTGCCAAAAGGTCCTTTTACACAACACGTTTGGGGAATGAAATATTGTGGTTTTATATTCTGAGCCAATGTGTAACTGCAAGCTGTGGCGATAACTGGAGTCAGGCCGGGTTCTCACGCAGCCGTAGTATCAGGACTGAGGTTAAACACTGTACGGGGTCGTGTGTTTGATTTCTGACCTTCTGAGGCGGTAACGATTTGGAGGATTCTGGCTTTATCATGGTTGAAATACGTTATTGGACGTTGCTGTTGCGTTTGTGGAGGATAACATTTTGCATTGTTATTGGTGTAAATTCGGGACAACATATAATACATCTATACTGTTTCCGGACAAACATATTTCACAACAATGTCACGGTAAATATCTAGTTTCTTTACTGAATTTAAGGGGGAAACACACAAAAAAACAAGAAATTGCATTAAATGGTCTCAATTAGGGGTTTTTGTTTGATTTTAAAAGACAAAAAAAATGTATAGTAGAAACACTTTCTGTGCTTTTAAATGTCGATTTCGCACCTCCTTGAACATTAGTCCGACCAAGCTTTAAGCTGATCACGGTCTTTGTGAGGCGCAGCTGCAAACTTTTCCAAAAATATTTACATTTTCAGTACACAATAATGTAAAGCAAAGGGGAGAAGGCAATAGCGCCACGGATTCGGCAGTAGGTGTAATTAAAAGAGGAAGATTGGGGTGCGTTTGCGCCCCCTCTTCTTGCGTTTTGGGGGGCCGGCGGCATGGTGGCGAGGGCTGATCATTGCCGCTTGCGGCTATATTTATTATTAGGACTGTTATGATTGTTTTGCTCTTTGGTCTTGTTCCTTGTTTTATGTTTCTATTTATCCAAATAAAAAAAGATATTCATCCATTCATTCATTCATTCATTTTCTACCGTTTGTTCCCGTTAGGGGTCGCTGGTGACTGGAGATGGTAGAGAAGGCACCTATCCCAGTGGGTTAACAAAAAAAAGGTATATATATATATATATAGTGGGTTAACAAAAAAAAGTATATATATATATTATATATATATATATATATATATATATATATATATATATATATATATATATATATATATATATATAATATATATATATATATATATATTATATATATATATATATATATATAAAAAAATGAAAGAATGATTAGAATTGATCCCTTTTTAAAATCAGAATCACATTTATTCGTCCCCAAGATGGAAGTATTTGGCTGCAGACATGAAGAGAGAACATGGTTTTTACCAAGTATAAAATCCTGTGAACTAAACCCTCAGAAATGTAAAAATAGCCATGCAATGAACCCTGATCGATAAAAGAAATGGGGGAGTTCCCCCAGTGGGAACCCTCCATCAGGCCTAACACTGCGATTGTGTTATGAGAACTACAGCGGCTCTCGTCGCGTCTGTTCGGTCGCGGCTGCTTTTTCCTGCTCAGAGGAAGTGTGGGTTCAAATCCTCAACTTTGACCTTCACCCTCCCTCGACCAGATTTTCCACACGAGACTCTGAAATGGCGAGGGTTTTGCGGTGGACTTCTTCTCAGGGTCAAGCAAATGAGAAGCCCCTTCACCCAGCCCCATTTATCAGAGGACAGACTGTAAACACCCTTATATAAGTAAACACATGGCTGCGTTTGTGTACATGTGCACGTCTTAATGTGCCTCCGAACACAATATCTAATCTTCACATACAAACACAAGGGGGAAATGCATAGTTCAACGGAAACTGCTTTCATCCGTTCACTGCAGGCGTTACATGGCTCTGAAAATAGCAATAGTGTTCTCACGATTATTGTGTGAAAAAACATGCCGATTTATTCACGATTATTCACGATTATTACTGACGACGAAAACAACAGTGAAATTTTGAATTTTCGTTCATTCTCGTGGTTTAACTCGTCACTGTTCCTCAAGTTTGTGAGCGGCTTTACGAGAGGGAACTTTCTGAAAGACAAAGTAAAGTCAAATGTGACAAAAAAACAGCAAGATATAAAAAAGTTCTGGGCTATACATTTTGGAGAAAATACTTAATTTTGCTTGTGAAATGGTCACGATCATTATTTTTTGGTTCTTTTGACCTGATCTTTTTATTTAATACTATAGTAATTTTAAATTGTTTCCTAATGCATGCCCTTTTGATTTCATAGATGTTGTTTTTATTATTGATCAGTGTTTTATGTCGCACCTTAACACCGAAACAAGTTCCTATGTTTGTGAATTTTGTTCATTGACAATAGCAATAAACCTTTTCTGATTCTGATTCTGAATATTTACGATTATCGATCAACCAAATACTCTTGACGTCCGTAGAGTTGATATTTTTGACTATTTGAACAGAATGAATGCTGTTTTTTGGGTGCTATAGATTTTGTCTACTTTTTATTAAATGTTGATGTTTATATGGCTGCGACGAGTTGGCCACTGTCCAGGGTGTACCCCGCCTAAGGCCCAAAGGCACTGGGATAGGCTCCAGTCACCCGCGACCCCTAACGGGAACAAGCGGTAGAAAATGGATGGATGGATGGCTGTTTATATGGCTCAAAAATCATTTTTTAAAAATCCTGTATTCTTTGTGTGAGCGGCTTCGTCTCTCCATAGATCTGACTTGTGACTTGACCTTCTTCTTGTTTCCATGGAGAGAATAAAAGTTTGAGGACATATTGTAGACCTTTCCAACAAACGTTCTCATCCCCACCAGAAATGTATCAACCAGACCATTCCGTGTTTTGATACCTGGTGCGGAAGTTTAATGAAATGTACAGTAGTTCATTACGGCCTCAGTTTTGTTTGGTGTGCCGTAACCGTGGGCCACAGCGGCACGTTTCAAACTGCCACTTTGCCCGGGAAAGACTTTCATTTGAGTTCAAGTTTGCCGTCCCCCCGCTCCAGAGCTCTCCTTATCACGTCTGTGGTTATTTTGTGTTCAAATCAGAACTCACAGATTCACTCTCCCCCCTCTCCGATCTTCTCACTCCCCTCCTCCTCTTGTGTCTCATCGCCCCTCCTCTCTCTCTCCTCTCCCTCTCTCTTCTTCCTCTCCCCCTCTAGCCCCCCTCTCAATCTTCCTCACTCTCCCTCCTCCTCCTCTCTTGTGTCTCCATCGTTCCCCTCCTCTCTTCCTCTCTCCCTCCCTCTCTACCCCTCTCTCCCTCCCTCTTCATCTCTTTCTCTCCTTCTCTGTCTCCCTCTATCCCCTGTCTGTCTGTCTGTCTCTCTCTCTCTCTCTTGCACTCAGCCCCTTATCTCCCCCTTCCTCTCTCCCTCTCCTCTCGCTCTCTCCTCTCTCCCTCTCTCGTTTCTGTCGCTCTCTCTCTTCTCCCCTATCTCACCTCTCCTCTCTCTCCCCCTCATCTCTCCCCCCATCCCTCCCTCTCTCGCTCTCCCCCCCTCACTCTCGCTCCCTCTCTCTCCCCCTCTCGATCTCGCTCTCTCTCTTGCTTCTCCTCTCTTCTCTTCTCTCTCCCTCTCTCTACTCTCTCTCTCTTCTCCTCTGCCCTCTCTCTTCTCTCTCTCCCCTCTCTCCTCCTCTCTCCCTCTCTCTCCCTCTCTCTTCTCTCCCTCTTCTCCTCTCTCCCCCTTCCTCTCCTCCTCTCTTCTCTCTTCTCTCTCTCTCTCTCTTTTCTCCCTCCCCTCTCTTCCTCTCCTCTCTCCCCCTCTCTCCTTCTCTCTTCCCTCTCCTCTCTCTTCTCTCTCTCTCTCTTCTCTCCCTCCTCTTCTCTCTCTCTCTCTCTCTCTCTCCCTTCTCCCCTCTCTCCCTCCCTCTTCTCTCTCTTCTCTCTCGTGCTCTCTCCCCTCTCTCTCCTCTCTCTCTCTCTCCTCTCTCTCCTCTCTCCTCTTCCTCCTCCTCTCTCCCCTCTTTCTCTCTCTCTCTCTTCGCTCTCTCCCCTTCTCTCTCTCTCTCTCAATCTCTGCCTTCTCCCTCCTCCTCCCTCTCTCTCTCCTCTCTCTCTCTGTCTCTTCTCTCTTGCTCTCTCTCTCTCTTCTCTTCTCTTCTCTCTCTTGCCTCTCCCTGTCTCTCTCTCCTCTCTGCTCTCTCTTGCTCTTCAACTTTCTCCTCTTCTCTCCCTCTCATACTCGCTTCTCCCTCTCTCTCTCTTAAGCTTGCTCCTCCCCTCTCTCCCGCTTCTTCCCTCTCTCCTCTCCTCTCCTCTCTCTCTCTCTTCTTCTGCTCTTCTCTCCTCCTCTCTCTCTCCTCTTCTCCTCTCTCCTCTTTCTCTCTCTCTCGCTCTCTCCCTCTCTTCTCCTCTCTCGCTCTCTCCCTCTCTTTCTCTCTCTCGTCTCCCCCCTCTCCTCTCTCTCTCTCTCTCTTTTGCTCTCCTCCCCTCTCTCTCTCCTCTTTCTCTCTCCCCTCTTCTTTTCTCCCTCTTCTCTCTCTCGTCTCTCTCTCTTCCCTCTCTCTCTCCTTCTCTCTCTCTCCCTCTCTCTCTTTCTCTCTCTCCCCTCTCTCCCTCTCCTCTTTCTCTCTCTCCCCCTCTCCTCTCTCCTCTCTCGCTCTCCTCTCTCTCTGCCCTCTTCTCTTCTCTCTCTCTCTCTTCTTCTCTCTCCCGCCTTTTGCTCTTCTCCTCTCTCTCTCTCCCTCTCTCCTCCTTCTCGTCTCGATCTCTCGTCTCTCTCTTCTCTTCTCTCTCCTCTCTCTGCCATCCTCTCTAACTCTGACATTCTCGATCCTCCAACACTATGAACTAGAATTAATATAAAAATGAAATAATTCACATTTTTGCTTTCAGTGATACTCAGATTATGGAGATTAGATAAGGAAAAAAATTATTCAATTCTAGCCAGTCCATCAAATGTCTCTTTTTTTCCTTTTATTTTTTTTTTCAAACAATAGTGAATGCAATTGTGTCCAGTTCCCCAAACACGGTTTTAAGATATTTTACTTAAAAATGTGAATAGGAAATTACTATAAATTGAGAATTGTAATGAACAACATAAAAAAAACAAAACAAAATTAAAGTGAAGTTTACACAGTTAGTAGGTGACTGTTTACATAGGATAAAACCAAATGGATAAATAGGATAAAGGCACAAATGTTCAAATAGTTTAATATTGTCAACAAAACGCTTTTGGAACCTGTAGATTTACTCAGTAAAAAGAGGAACAACCCTCACCATCCCGAGTACCATCAGTTGAATGTTTCCAATAACAATAGTTGTAATAGATGCCCATTGTTGATGGTTTTTTGCACCGTTGATTTTTGTTTTTTCAACATTTTCCAATTTTTGAACACCCAGACCTTACTTAACATTTTGTCCTTCCAATCAGATGTTATTTCTGGGAGGTTCTTTTTACACTTCATCTTAATTGAGTTGTCATTTCCTAAAATACACTACTTGAGTAATAGTTTGAAGTAATGGTTCTCTCGAATTCACTTTTCGGCTTCTCTATCCTTCTCTGAAAACATATATTTGTGTAATTCATCTGTTACGTCTTCCGCCATCTGAAAACCACTTGCTGATTTTGGAAAAGTCGTACATCGTTGCATAAATAGAAGTAGTTTATTATTTCCAGTCCATTACAAACTAAAGAACGTGGGTTAAAATGACCATCAAATGTCTTGGCAGGGCAAAAGAGAAATAACTTAAGTTTGCATAAATCAAATTCATTGTGCAATACTTTAATCCTGCCAGCTCACAATTCAGTGGAAATGATGAGTACGTTTTCTCACCATGTGGCCAGAGTCGACGTTGTTGCGAAGGTTTCGGTGATACTGTGGGAAGCCAGAAATGTTGTATTTTTATTTAATATTTATTGTATTTGTCTAGGCGATTCTGACTCCATATATATCCGATTTGAGCCGTCATGATAATAACCCGTGGATTCAGTGTTCGGCGCTCGTGTGTGGGAGAGAAACAACTGCGCATACCCCACATGCCACCGAGGGGAACGCTGCATTATCCAGTTTCCGTTTAGGGCTTTTTTTTTTTTTTTTTTTTTTTTCTTCTTCCAATTTTAGTGACATTTCCTTGTTTTTTCATATCCTGCTGGGAGACAGTAATTCACCTTCTCGTTTGCGGCCTTCGGAGCAGACGTGGAGTTCGAGTTTGTCATTCACACGGAGATTCCACGGCTTTTAGAGAAACGCCACATGATGACGACGCCTGCACCAACATGTAAACAAAGTGAGCAGCGGCTTGTGTGTGCTCTTTGAATAAGATTAAAGAGGCTGCATATGGATTTGACAGTAACAAATGTACACACAATAAATCAAAAAGTGAATTCAAGTAAGACTAAAAAATTAAGTACAAATGATTTTCCTTCCATTTAATTTGTGAGAAACAGCATTTGTGTGATGTGATCCGTCTAATGTTTTTTTGCCACTTTCTGCCACAGCACCGGAATCAGTGGCAGTTTGATGCATGATGAGAAGCAGGGGCCAGCAGCCTTCAGGGGGCCTAAGCGAAATTTTCCCAGGGGGCTATCAGAATCAGTTTTTTTATTGCCATTGTCAGTATAACATTCCACAAAAATAGGAACTTGCTCGCTCCATCAATGCAACTTGGTATCATGTATCCGCTGACATCATCCTTACTACTCCCTGTATAAAATAACACGCCTCCCAGAGATGCTGTTACAAATGTATTTGTTGGGATGTTAAGGATCTACAGCCACATTCAACAGGGGGGTCTGGGGGCACTCCCCGAAATGTTCAGTTCAACACCTTTTTTCATGTATTCTGGTGCATTTTAATGTGGTCCAGCTGGCTAAAGCAAGATTAAACTGTTGAGGTTGTAATGCTATAAAAAATGATGATGTGATGAATCTCTGCCTGGAGAAAGTGACGAAAGCCTGTTATTAATACATTAGTATACTTAATTACTCAATACAATATTGGTTGTGAAAACTAGTGAACTATGCTCCACTTGAGGGTCACAATGCGTTTGTTAATACTAATAACTATGTATTGTTATTAGACAATTAAAGCAATGCAATCACCACTTAACATGGATGGATGGACTCATCATAACATAACACAAGGAAAGTCAAGTACAAACTGACCAAAGGTCAGCAGAACTACAAATATAATTGTAAACAAACAAGTTAAGATGCACATTCTCTATTTAACTGAAAATGTAAAAGTAATAATTATCCTTACTAATTTATCTTTTATCTTTCTGCTCTCGACCGTTCCTTCTTACTGCCAAAGTGACAAAACAAGTGACATTAAATGAAACAAATGGCATAAGCATTGATTGATTAACAATTAACAATGATAAAACTACATAAAATGTTAATTCCCACAGAGAATGAACAGAACGAGAAGTGAAGATCCACACCGTCATGAAAAGACTGCCTTTCTGCCACTTTGACACTTTTATATTGTAATATATATTTGTATTTATAACGTACGTAATTATAATGGGTCTAGTTATTTTTCACATTTTGACCAATTTATTATAATTTATTACAAATAGTCTAATAGTGCTATTTAAATAAATTGAAATATTTCATTGCTCTATTAAATGGTGATTAGAATATAAAACTGACATTAGATGTTTGTTAACATCACACACTGAACTCTGACTTTCCTCTGCGTGAAATAATGCTGCGACGTGATTGGCTGATGGGCGTTACATGCAGAAACCTTTACGTTCCTCCTGTCAGTTATGCTGCGATTATTTCTTATGTAGTCAAATCAAAAAGGACATCACGAGTCACGACTGAGCTGCTGTTAAGGCTTTTGGGAGCGAGAGAGCAAAGGAAAGAAGCAAACTCTCAGTTCATTTGAAACAATTGCTTAAAACCCGCTGCACTGCTTCGTTCTGCGTGAAAGAGGGGCGTACACGGTTTCATGTCAGAGGTTCTGGTCCGGACGAGACAGCACTTGGGTCCGGATCTGGACCAAAGTCCACTATTAGTGACCTGTGGCATAGACGCCGCCTCACTCCCTCACCTGCAGCTAACCCCACCAGGCTGGTGTAAACTGTGTGCTCACCAGCCTTCATTTAAACGTATTATTAGTGATGTGGTGCTCGCTAACACAGGTATGTGCTGGGCCCCATGGAGGGCCCGGCCCGGAGCGCTGTCGTCTCGCCGCCAGCCTCAGAGCGCTATTGGAGCACTAACATGACACTCATGTACTTTCACAGCAGCATTAACAGTCTCTTTGTAAAATAAATTCAATACCTGAGAGTGTTGTTGAGATTGCAGTTTCTTTTCATCGTCAAGTCTTTTCTTCTTTCGTTTTTTGGCACCGGAGGGTTGTATTCTTTTGGACATGATGACCACGTTCTGTTGTGTTTATGGCCTGCTTTCATTCCGCTCGCGCACTATGAAGTTGACCAATCAGCGCTGGTCAGGTGCCTTGGTTGCCAGTTTGTCATTACAAATAAATGCTGTTTGTGCGTTACATGTTACCGCTGTGTGCGCTGCCAGTGCCAGAAGCACCACTACGCTGTTTGCGCAGCAACAGCGCTACTACGCGAGTGGCACATGCTGCGCTTGTGCTTCGCATAAATCAGGTTGCCAGATTGGGGGCTCTTTTAACGCCTCAGAGCCCTAAACGGCTGCTTAGTTCGCACATGCCACTTTGGAAAAAATATGTTTGCAATATTTTCAGTGACTTTGCGAATCAAAGTGAACGTTTCGAACACGTCCAGGAGCATTAACGCCAAATACTGAAGTACAAACCGCTGAGCGAATTCATGAAACATTTCAGAACATATTTGCAGAGGTCTAGGGTTCTCGCCGGTGGTGCAGGGGTTAAGGGCGTTGCACTTGTGTGGGTTGCTACCGCCGCTGTAGGTTTGTTTTCGGGCCATTTGCTGAATGTCTGTACCCTCTCTCTCCCTCCCCATTTTACGATACAACTGTCCTGTCAAATAAAGCCTTCAGGACATAAAATACATACAAATAACTAAATAAAAAGATAAATAAATAAATGGTTCAAAGGCTGTTTTTTTGTTTGTTTGTTTGTTTACATAAGATGGGTGATTTTGTTGCTGAGGAAATTTTGTGAACAATAATAATAAGTAACAATCTAATCTGGCTAATCTGAACTACTTCAATGAGATTACAAGTTAATCTTGCCGCCATAGCCCTTGCACTATATATTTTCTAATTGTATTCTTGAATTCTGATAACAATGAATCGCAGTTTTATGGTTCCAGATTCTAAAGCATAAATCACGGCTCAAAAAACATTCCAATTAATATATTTTCTTTACAAACTTGTGGCGTCATAATCAACAACCTCTCTCTCTATATATGTAGTAAAAATGAACCATTTAACCCAGTGTAATTCTCTCCTTTAGGTTTGGTCTGTGCAGCCTCATTGTGACATTGCTGGCATTGTATCAAGGCTGAAACCTCCACATCACATTTCTGCATTTATATATTCGCACAAAACCCCTACAGCAGAACTATTTTTTTATTTTTTATTTTTTTGCTGAGTTGAAGCTCAGACACGCATTCAGTTTGAGCCAACTGCATTGATCAAAGCCGCTGTGATGTAATGGCGCTCACACAGCCCTCATTAACTCAAGACCAGAGGCGCTTAATGAAAAACCACTCAAGGGAATCTCAGCCTTTCTCTCCTTTTTCCCTCATCTTCCTCGTTCACTCCCTGCTGCCTCCTACAATCCTAAACTCCTCTTGATTCTTCTCATGTTTGGCCGTGCCTCCCCTGGCCTCCGGAGCGCCGGTGGTGGTGGTGGTGGTGTTTGGGACTTCCGTTGAGACAGTATTGTAAATATTTCCCATGGCTTATCTTGACCACGAAGAGGGGGGGAAAAATAGCCTGACACTGGCCATGATGCGCTGCTAATTAACGGAGAAGCTTTGGAGGGGTCAGTGGCCTCAGACAGGACAGAGAAGGGCCTGTGTGGTACAATGTGTCGCATCATTAGGAGCAGGTAGTGGGAAGAGAGTTACTGGAGATTCAGCTGATGCTCGTTTATAGAAGAAGGAAAAAGTAGAATTTAAGATTTCTGTGTCCCCGATGCGCCCACCGTAAAAGAGGTTTCATTCAGCTGGGTACATTTTCAGTCTTGCATTAAAGATGTGAAAAGTTAAACTAGCTGCCTGTGTTGTGTGTTGTGTGTTGTGTGTGTGTGTTGTGTATGTGTGTGTGTAAAAGAGTATTTGTGCGTATATTTTAAGCAATGCATGTTGTTGATATTGATTGTTTTATTTCTATGCTTGAATTAAAACCCAAAACATGCGACTACACTCAATGTCACGGACAAATCAAAATATGACAATGTTTTGCACACGTGTAAATACGTTTGACTTGATTTTCTTCACTTACACAACTGCTTTGGGGTCGACTGAGTGTGCCTGGCGCAATAACAGTACTGGTCAGAGTGGGGTTTGAACCATCAACCTTCGAGCCACATGGCCCCATCTCGACACACCAAACACTTCCACGTTAGCAAGAGGGTCTGGCTGTAGCTCCATGCTTGAACCGTTATTGGCTTCTTCCGGGGCCAAATACATGGTTAAATTGGTAAAAATGGGTTAAGATTAAGTTAATTGATTTATTGCTGCTCATCAACATTTGAAATAAATCAATAAGTAATTTAGTAACAGAACAATAATTTTCTCCAAAACTCCAAAACATTTGCTGAGATAAGAAGTTTTATGACTCAGACAGAGCAATTATTACATAAAAATGACTCTGTACATATGTACATTTGGTGTTTTTTGTAAACTGTCCAACAGGATAACCTTAAAGGGCATTACTTTAGCTTCACCCAGGACAAATTAGTACCTTAGTTATATTCAGGGGCCATTCACAAAGTACAAAATAAGAATAATAAAAGAAAAATGTGTTTGTTTGTTGCAGGCTTAGTTTGGATTGGAGTTTGGGTTATACAATTGAGTATTAACCATCTCCAGAAGTGATCAGAAGTTCGTCTTTCCCTGTCGCGTTATTCCCGTTTCATTCCAAACACCAATAAACACGGCAACTGACGCTGACACTTCCTGACACAACCTCTTACTTTTACCCAGGCTTTGGACCAACGCAAACACTGGACTAAGACTCCTTGGAGTACACACTTCTTGACCAAATTCTGTTCAGTGACTCAGTAATTCTAAAAATACAGATTTTTTTTACAACGGTCTAATGTTAGGCTTGTGTGAAATGTAAAACCAAAATGTAGTAAAAGGGTTTGTTTCTGCTCCCCTCAGGCTGCCCCATGTCCACTCACGCACTCACGCACTCACACTCTCACACACACACACACACACACACACACACACACTTACACGCTCACACACACTGTCCAGTCCAGCCTTCTGTCATAATGAAGGTGTGACGTGCGCATTGCTTCCCTGTTGTGCAATCGCAGATACACTCTGGGGAGCTATAAGACCCCAAAACTCATCTGGTTTCTCATAGTCTCCAGGATTTTACGCACACACTTTGCCCTCCCCACTCGCGCAAAAGGGAGAGGGAGGCATTGCTCGTTATGGTCTGGGACACTGAACAACTTACAGCCTGAGAGAAGAACCATTGTTAAGATATGGACTACAGCCAAAAGAACTGAGCAAATTGTCAAGCAACTGCAGGTAAAACTTTTAATCAAATTCACAGGTTGTTTGCTGATAGTTTTTATTGGACTAGATGGAGCGTGTCTTGACTAATTTAACTTTTTTAGTTAAAATTCCTTGAGGACGATGCTTTGAAATCAGATTTATGATATTAAAATTCATTAGGTATAAGTGCTGCCTCTCAAAGTATCTGTAAAACATGAGGTATTTTAAACAACTTTCAGCACCCAAATGCAGTTTACTTTTTGGGTTTGCTTTACCAATTACAAAGATAATCAAAGGTCTACACTGTATTTATGTTTTTATGCAGCCTGGAGACTCTTTTGTAATGTGTGAAGTGGAAGTCATGAGTCCTAAAACATGTAGATACTCCTCCAGCTTGTCAAATGCAGAGGACATGCTTTATACCCTTAAGTTCAAAAATGATAAAATACGAAGGCGCAGAAATGATAACAGTTGAAAAATGATACACAAATCTATGATGAAACCACTCAAGAAGTTAAGAAAGCACTAGTTTGCTGTCAGAAGGCTTTTGAACTGTGTAATGAGCTGAGATTTGATCTAGATGAGACCTTTATAGCCTGAGGTAAGACTGGGTTTATCTGCCC
Source organism: Chaenogobius annularis (assembly GCA_015082035.1). Taxonomy (NCBI): domain Eukaryota; kingdom Metazoa; phylum Chordata; class Actinopteri; order Gobiiformes; family Gobiidae; genus Chaenogobius; species Chaenogobius annularis. Next base: position 2,188,483 of record BJKM01000013.1, on the reverse strand, counting down.
CCGTTCATACCAGGTTTACTCTAGTGGTCGTACTTTATTTGTCCCGAATTACCAGATGCAAATAACCACAACTTTAATCCACTGTAATTGCTAACTGCATTTCTATGGTACAAGTACTGCATCACAGACTGTACTTGACTTATAGTCCTTATCCTGCCTACGTGTTGGAGAATGTTTTTGAACTTTTGTTATTTGATATGTCGCATTTTACGTTTCTTTCTAGACATTGTGGTCCTTGGTTTCTGACTCAGTTCAATTCTATAGCTCTAAATCACAACTGCAGTCACCCCACAGGGCGATTTAACTTGAACAAAAAAACGACATTAAAGACATTGGTTGATCATTCACTGGAAATAAGCAAATGGCTGACCCAGAGCGCTCCCTGTTCTTAGACCATGCTTCTTGACGAAAAAGTAAAAAAATGATATAATATGATAGCAGTAGGGAGAAAGACCCACCAGATGATTTCAAGATATTTCAAAAATGTGATACTATGTTTAATCTATTTTAAAAAGAGAAAACAGGTTATTATAGTGCAGGGGAGTCCAACTATGGCCCAGGGGCCAAATGCAGCCCTCAAACCTCCTGCTACATTGGTCCAAATTATATAGGTTGTATTTTCTACCACTATAACATCAATAACACCACATCACATTGGAATTCAGATCTAAAAAGTCTTTGCACACATTAACTTAATTAACTCTCACCTCTTATACAAGAAGCTTTATTAAAACACAGTAAGGCTATGCATTATTTTCTTCTTGAGTAAATGAGAAGATATACATGCCTAAAAACACACAGAAACTAGTGAGCTGCATTGTTTACTTTGAATTGCTTCAGAGAACAATTATTAACAGGATGAACTCAAATGAATCTTGACACTTTACACATTGTATGCCTAATGTAAAGAGACACATTGAGAATATGGAGAAAGATCGACGCATGCTCTAAATCTGGGAGTGTGTGTGCCTGTCAACATCTGTTATAGTTAGCACAACTTAACGCTGAACGCTGTCACATGTTTTTTCTGAGGTTTGTTATCATTTGTGGCAGCTGACAAATCCATGAGGCAAAACACTTAAAATGGCTAAAGTCAGTCTCCTTAAAAGGTAAACTAATTGCAAATGTTCTTTTTTTTTTACTTCCTAGGCCTGAACCCGGATCTTGTGACGCAAGTTTACATCATTTGAAAACATTATGGAAAACCTCTTCAACTCTACAGCATTGCCAAACATGACAGTGGTCCCTCCTTCCCCCCATTGTGAAAACTGGACAGATATTGACATGGCCACACTGATCCCTACAATATACAGCATCATCAGCATATTTGGCACTGTCGGCAATGTTTTAGCCATCAGCGTTTTGGCTCATTCCAATACGACAAGAAGCGTCGCCAATACTTTCATGGTAAACTTATGCGTAGCTGATCTGCTCTTCCTGCTAACGCTACCACTTTGGGCCGTGTACTATTCTCAAAGCTATAACTGGACATTCGGACGCGTGACTTGCAAAATATGTGGCGCGCTCCTCCACTTCAACCTCTACGCGTCCATCTTCTTCATAATGTGCATGAGTATGGACAGGTACCTCGCCATCGTGCACCCTTTGAGATCCCTGAGCGCGCGCGACCCCAAAATTGCGACTTTCACCTGCGTTTTAGTATGGGTCCTGGCTTGTCTTTGCTCCGCTCCGACGCTAGCTCTACGGGACCTCCACGCCATCTCGGATTCAGACAGCAAAATATGCGGCGTCAAGTACCCAAGCGAGACGTGGTTCTTCGCTCTCGCCTGGATGAAGGTAATCATAGGTTTCGTCCTCCCTTTGATCGTTATCTGCTGCTGCTACGGCGTCATTGGGAGACACTTACTCGCTGACACAGGCCTGGTAAGAATGAGGAGTACGTCGCATTCGGTGAAAAAATGCGTGGAATCCAAAGAGCAAAATGGCAAATTTGAACGGCCGCCGACCCCTTGCCCCCATCCAAGGTCTGGCAATAGCAAACCGCTCGAGGGAAGAGGATTACAAAGGGTCTTATGGACAGTAGCGGCGGTTGTGATAGCGTTTTTCCTGTGTTGGTTTCCATTTCATTGCGTTACGATGCTAGACGTCGGCAATGCGTACGGATGGTTCGATGGGTGTTGGGTGGCCTGGACAATTAAAAACATGACCCCGATTACGCTCTGTTTGGGGTTCTCGAATTCGGCGATTAACCCGCTCCTCTACTGCTTCATCGGACATCATTTCAGAGGGAAGCTGGGCGGGCTGTGCAAGGGGCTTTGTGCGTGTGTGAAAGCCCGAGAAGAGGAGCACAGCAGACAGAAAAGAGGCTCGTTCAGCACCAGGTTGAGTTCATTTTCGAGGAAACTCAGCGATTTCAAAGACCTGGCCATTGTCGAGAACTCTTATCCAGGTTGAAGAAAAAGAAATAAAACACATTTACTTCCTTGCCGTTTAGTCTAAATAAACATCATGGTATTATGCTACAATGAAAACGTACAAATAATTAGTCTTACGAGTAGAAGTTTGATTAAAGGCTCTGCACCTGATTTTTACAGTCTTTGCAGCTGTCCTCGTCCTAATTGATGAATTTATTCACAACTTTCTGAGGCCAGAGGGAGTTTTGCCATCATGGGACAGCTAACAACAACTAGCATGCTAATACTTCCTAAAACATACTTTATTTTCAGATGCAAACAGAGCACAGTGGTCTCATTTTCACCCAAATAGATGCTTTTATCATCTGAACTGGGGCAAAATAGGGTTATATTGTACTTTATTACATGAACAAAATACAGCCCCTTTAAGCTTGAACACACCAAACTTTACTACATTATTCGAGACAGACTTAAGCAATCATAATACCAAAGAGAATCTATTGAAGAATATGTCAAGTTGTTGTTAATGGTGTTTTCTAAGGACAGAAATGTATTTTGTTGGGATCGATGATTGAAATGTCATGTTTGAAATGTTAAACTGCAATAATGTAAATATGTACAGTATGGTTCCATTTGCCAGACTCCAATCGATCCTTTAATATAACATTATGTATGGGAAAAATTGTGTGATATTTTTGAGTAAAGAATAAGGATCAATAGTCACGAGCAACTTAACAGCTCAAATGTTTGTACAAATTTGTTTTGTTGTTTCAAACTTGTGTGAAAACGGGGATTTCTGTTGAAAAGGGACTCAAAACATATGCACGGGCTATACTCAGGAGGTGTGAGGATATAAATTAATAAAGAGACAAATTTCTTGCCTTTTTATCATTATCAGTTTTTAATGCTTAAATGCTACTTTTATTACTGTGAAATATGTTAATAAACTTTATAAAAAAGAACATTTGTCTTGTTTGTCTCATTATGTGGCTTGGGTTTAACCATTTGTCTGTTGTATCAAACACCTGTGGGGGGCTGTACCTATGCATCCAGGTTTAGATTAGGACTGAAGTTTTAAGTCCACCAGCAGAGGAGAGGAAAAAGAGCTTAACATCAGTATAAAACATAAGGAGAGAGGCCATTCTATGCTAATACAATGGATGTTAGTTTAAACTGTAGAATTGAAAAAAACATACAAGCAACTCAACATTAATGAATTATTCTATAATTTAAAACAATATCTTGGCTTCTGGTAATTATCAGTCGTCATTGGGCCTATCAACAAACAGCACAGAAAGAACAAAGGTGGCCATACTATTAATATGACATAATATCTGACCAAAATAAATGGCTCCAACAGTTTGTGAATTTTATTTCTGGAGATTTTGTTCAAAAATAGTGAATCACCCGATGAAAAGAGTATTCTGATATTTATATCAGAATCGAAGCGATTCTACACATATGTTCACAACAGAGTTCAGCGTATTCGCCAGTCCTCGAGGCCAGATCAGTGGCACTATGTGCGCACCGAGGAAAACCCAGCAGATCGCGCACATGCATCGCGCTCGTTGACACTATCTCAACTAATCAAAACAAACTTGGTTCACTGGACCTTCCTTCATTCATTGTCCACCTACAGATACAAAACAAGAAAGCGAAAAGTTTGAGTTAGTTGAGCCGGACAAAGACAGTGAAATCAGGCCACAAGTAAATGCCTGTGCCACTCACCTCCAAGAGCTCATCTGCAAACGCTTTGAACGCTTCTCCACCTTCAAGTCCTTAGTCAGAGCAGTAGCGTTCCTCATCCACATTGCAAAATCTTTCAAGGGCAATTCAAACAGCAAATGCAAAGGGTGGCACGGATGTCACTTGCCTCGCATACCAGATGAAATGATTCAAGCAAAACGTCATTCTCCAAAGGACTCAAGAGGCCAGCTTTAAAAAGAACTGTTTGCCCTCAAATTGGACTCAGAATCTTGCCAACCAGTTTTGGACACGCTGGAGGCGAGAGAATCTACCTTCGCTTCAACAAAGGCAAAAATGGACTGTAGCTCGAAGGAACTTACAAGTCGGTGACTTAGTCACCGACTTTATATTTATAAAATAAAAATAAAAAAGTTCGCAGTGGCTAAAATGTAAAAGTAAAGTATAGAAAAAATGTACAGAATAAAATAATAAATAAAAAAAAAAAAAAAAAAAAAACAGTCACTGGTTACATTTTGTCTGAATTGTAGTCGCATTGCAGTCGCATTTTGGATTAGTCATTTTATACAAATGAATTAAGTTGTTTGAAACCCCAATTTGCATATTCTCCGCCTCTGCGTGGCCAATCAGAAGTCGGTGCTGTTCTGTGGGTTTGCCAGTTAAGAAAGGAGCAGAGACAGCAGTGAGACAGCTGTGGGGCTTTTAATGAACTCAGTAAAGTAATAAAGAACAATAGCATGACTGGTATAATGTTAAGATGCACACACACACTTTATTGTCTCCGTAGGGAAATGTATCCTCTGCATTTGAGCCTTCAATGCCACTCAGGAGCAGATGTTGTTCTGGGCTTGGTCTGGAGGATTTTTTGTGTCGTATTGTGCAGGTTTTGGGTAGAGAAACACGCAAACTCCACACAGAAAGGCTCAGTCCTGCCCGAGAGTCGAACCCATCATATTATACTCTATTATACTTTAGAAAACAGTTCAAAAAAGTACAATGACCCCCATACAACTACTCATCTACAGCAATGTGAGTATTTGTAAGTAGTGGAAAATTGTGAAAAGGTGAATGCCCCCATCTGAAACAATGACATAAGCAAATGCTAAGAAAATTAGATTATAATTTAGATAAAGTAAAGTGTTATTAAAGTTAACAGCCAGGCATTTCACCAGTGATTATAACATAATCCTTCAAGTCCTTGCAATGTTAATGAGACAAGTGCATTTTAATGACAGAAAATAGCCTGTTATTACTGGAGGTTATCTGTGCGTCTGCCCCGGTGACCTGACTTCACCCTGTTACGCTTAATGTGCCGCTGTCATTCTGAGCCTGGTCGAATTGTTCACATTTTTAGCGAAAGTGAATCCATCCATCCATCGTCTGTGCATTCCTCTGCCCAGCTGTACCTCCACAGCTGGGACACGACGCCGCTCTCACCGAGGGAAACAGCGCCGAGACTTCACACTTTCACCCCCAAAAAAAACGTTCCAAAAACCAAACTGAATCTTCTCTCTCTGAGTTCTGAGATTGAGGCGAGATTGACAGTCGTATCAGGCAATTAAATACATTCTCCATCCTTTTCATATCACCATATCACTTAAAAGTAAAAAAAAAAAAAGACTTTTCAATCAGTCAAGCTTTATTTACAACACTCGAGGTAACTTGAAGTGATTTCCAATAAAATTTGATGGAATACAAAAGAATAAAACCATAATACAATATGTGTGTATAATGAAACAAACTGTATTAATTAAAGTGTCACTACATTACTGACTGTCTGAGTAATTTAGTTTTGAGATTTAAATCTGGCAAATCTGCTGACTCTGTGATCATTTAGTCATTTTGTCGTTTCCTTTTATTGGTCGACTAATTATTTTATTGTGATTTAAGGATTTATGTAAACCTCAACAGAGAGCATGGCGTGAGTTATCTTGAGTTTGAGGAGTGACGAGACGAGAGTTTAGTCTGCCTTTTTCACTCGAACATGAAAATGCTGTCTGCAGGTATGTTTCGTTGTTTTTTTTCCATAAATAGTTTTTAGCACTCCCTTTTAGTAGATTAAGCGACGCGCAGAGTATTTATTCTGTAGTCGACCAAGAATTTCATCAAGGTGTGACTGTTGAAAAGAGACGTTACATATTCTGTTATTCGATGGGCAAAAAAAAAAAAATAAGGGAAAATGATTCTAGACGCTTAGAACACAACAGAACGTATGAGGGGCTGAGCGAACGTACTGTATTATGTCATATATGGCCAGGAGAGGGGGAGAAATGCGTTTTATCTCGACTAATTTTTCACACAGAAGTTTTCTTGCAACTTTGGTTCAACTTGATTTATTTTAGATGCCGATTAGAGGGGGGAAAAGCCAAATTTAACTGTACCCCTTAGAGTCATTTGGTTGTTTTGTGAGAGATTTTAAATGCTATAGTTGTTTCTCAGTTTGTTAAATTACATATCAAGTCTGTCTGTGTCAACTAATCAATATTCCACATAGATTTGTGTTCAGTGTTGACCCTATGACAGTTTTTATTTTTGCCCCTGGAGACCACTTAGTTGCTATATTCTGGGATGGTTGAAAACATAATGTAAAAATGTCCCAGAGTGTCTCGATTTGGTGGTGTTTTTTCGTGTAGCCAAGACAGACTGGGATTTTTAATGGGGCAGAGGAAAAGTGCAGAACTGTGGAGCAAGTGTGAGGCCGGAATTTGTATTTTTTAGTTTTTAGTTTTTTAGTTTTAAATGCAAAAGAGTAAAGCATACGGAAGCATCTCTTATTATAATGTAGAAATAAAAAAGCACTATGTAACAAATGGCACGCACGCGACGTCAAAACAACATTTGAGCATGGACATTGCATGACGTGATTGTCATTCTGTTAGTTTCATTTTTTACCACAGATCAAAATGGCAGATGACTCAGACTGTCTGCCTCTCTGTGATTCATTTGGCCTTCAGTGGAGTTAGGTTTCTTATGAAAGGTTTTACTGTCTTTTGGGGACTTTTCATATGTTATATAAGAAAATTATTTTGTGTTATTTTCAGTTTCATGAGGTGAGTTGAGCATTTACTGTTATGATTCACGATTACATGCACTTACTGTAAATAAAGTGGTAATGGGGAAGAAAGACACTAAAATAAATGAATGCCTAATCCTACTACTGATAATACTGCCCATGATTACATAATAATCATAGTAATAACTAACTGAAGAAGAAGAAGAAGAAGAAGAAGAAGAAGAAGAAGAAGAAGAAGAAGAAGAAGAAGAAGAAGAAGAAGAAGAAGAAGAAGAAGAAGAAGAAGAAGAAGAAGAAGAGAAGAAGAAGAAGAAGAAGAAGAAGAAGAAGAAGAAGAAGAAGAAGAAGAAGAAGAAGAGAAGAAGAAGAAGAAGAAGAAGAAGAAGAAGAAGAAGAAGAAGACCTAATTGTGCTGTAATGTTATTTATTTGTTCATTTAACTATTTTATATTTCATGAAATATACCATACACCTGGCTTCCAGTTCATATCATAAGACTAGATTATTTGTCAGTTTTTGTGTATCAGTCTTTAAAAATAATAATGGCTTTTATTTAAACTATGAGGCACTTTGGAATTAGAAAAAATTGGAATTAGTTTTTCTCATTCCTGATCAAAAGGACAAATGACTAAGACCATCCTTGGTTGTGATTCACTTGCCAATTTCCAAAAATAAAAAAAAATAGGTCCTTAGATAATATTTTGCGTAACGGTCAGGGGTTCAGCAATGCCCTCGCCTTCCACCAGATGGGGCTGTGGTTCTGCGGATGAACAGTCAGACGGATCCAGTGGCTTTAGTGAGGGACAGACCCAGAGGCCCCGGGCTCATGATCTTTGTGAGCCCGGGGAGAGCGCAGGCAGAGCGGGGAGAGGCTGCAGAGAGAGGCGCCGACACAGACGAAGATCCAGGATTTCTGAATGGAGAAGTCCTCACACAAACTGCAGGCTACATCCTGTTCAGAGAGGTCACGTGTGCAAATCATTGGGCTTTCATCGTGGTTTGACTGCAGCAGGTTTGATTCAAACGTGCAAACACAACTGCTGCAACGAACGATTCTTTTGGGTAATAGAACCGATTAGTTATTTAGATCGCAAAATGGTCACAAATAAAATATTCTTAATACGTCTGACCAAAATTAGAGATGTCATAAATGTTTTAACTTTTTTCCTGTGTCATAACCTCTTCTCTCAGCACATGTCATGTTTTAGAGTATTGTTCAGAAAACCAGAATCAATTACTATATTAGCCTTTTATCGAAAAATAGATTAAAACAAAAACATGTCATTGTTTTTCTTTTTGGATAGTTTTATTGCACTCATTTATTTAGTGCAATAAGAGTAATTTATTTCTTGTTTGACAATTATGGCAAATGAAAGATTTTCAATGAATTCGACCAAGTTGTACGAGAACGATCTTTTATCGATCTACAACATTTTACACTTTTTTGTTTACACACTTTTTGGGGTATTTACTGCTCCTCCATAAAAACACGGCACCTGCCATGTTTTGGAGTACGAAGTTCAGAAAACGATTAATCAATTACTAATTAGATGTCAACTATATTTCAATCATTTTATAGTCCATTTAATCCCCAATGTATTACTTTTCTTTGGACACAGCTGATAGACAGTTATGTTCTTCCTGTTTTCAATGGTGGAAAGTAATGTACTTAAGTTACATTTTTAGGTATGTGTACTTCAGTATATTTTACAGTGGATACATTTTACTACGTTTGAGAGCAGTATCTGTACTATATACGTTTTTGAACTGGTATATTTGTATATTTTTCTTATGGTTTTAGACCTTCTGAAATGGCTGAGGGGTTTATTTTTTCCAGCACGTTTGGAGACATTTTGCCAACATTTTTTCCTGACTTTGAGCAAACAAAATGAGGCTTTATAAATGAGCAGGAAATGTTGCTTCTGAAAACCAATAATCGAGACAAAACTTTATCAAGATCACAGTTTGACGCTTTAATAGTTCTCGGCATCTGTGTGTATTACATTTTTAAAGGTTTACTTTGAATGCTTTTCGATTTTTTAAGTGTTACCGGTACTTATACTTGATTTATTTTGTGTGTGTGTATGTGTTTGTGTCTGTACTTTTACTTAAGCAACACATTGGAGTACTTCTTCCAGCACTGAGCTTACTACACGTCGGCCTGGAGCTGACATAAAACCCTAAAAATCCCTCTAGTGTTTACCTTAGTTTGTTAAAAATAATATTCAGCCAAAATGTGAGCAAGGCATGATAAACCCACAGGGAAGTCCATGTGGTGTGAAATCAATTGGCTGTGGCCGCTCTGCAGAGTCAAGATAAAGAGAAGCACACATTTGTACATTAAAGGAGACGTATTATGCTTTTTTCCTCTGCATTTTGTTTAGAACTAAAACACAAGTAGATCATAGTTTTACATTGTGCTCATTGTAAAGCACAATAATGATCTAAAACCGTTTAATAATAGAACGGTCCATTGACTTCCTGTTCAAACCTGCAGATCTGATAAACTCCGCCTCTTTCACAGTGACATTTCACCGTAACCGGATAATCAGTTACGTGTTTTTATTTTTGAAAAGAAAAGTGACTACATGACATTATAGAACCCTGCATGTATAACTCTTCATTTGTCAAGTAATCACAACCAAGTACAGGGCTGTGGGCGGGGATAGGGGGTAGGTGAAAGCAGGAATTTTCTCAGCACTCGAGCCTCAGTTGCAGGACAATGCAGGATTACTCAAACATGCATACATCAATCAAAATACAGCGTTGGGTAAACTAACAGAGAAGAAACACTGCTGTAAAAAGGTTAAAAGCTCATTACAATTGCATTTGTGTAATATGTCCACTTCACCATAATGTAAAGCGTAAATGTTTCTTTATAGTAATCTGGATATCCTTAACATTTATCCAGGCTTGGGACTGACTCAAATTGTTCTCTGGCTTCTCAAGTATCTGCATTGTTGAAGAATAACATTAAATTGTGCATCTGCGCGTCGAGACGATGATAAAAGTACATTTACCGGTAATTCAATTGTCTGCAGCTCGCACCACTGTATTGAGACTTTTGTTCCGTTTTATCCACAAACTTTTGATATATTTTTTCACGTTTTTGACAGCAGCATTTTGGAGCGCAGTGTGACGCCGGCATTGAAACGCTGACTCTCGCTCGACTGATGAGCGGCCCGCACCAGACGTTTGCACCATCCGCTCTCGAACAACTGCTCGCCATCGGAATCGGCACATCTCTAATTTGACACCAGCGCGACTGGGCGACTGACGGCACAGACTGTGGAGGAGTTTGTTGTGGCGCGGCCGTGTGGCTTCATTAGCCGGATCCCACGACGCAGGTGTGAAGACTTTGGAGATGGTTTTTTTAATCACAGTTTTGTTTTGACAGAAGCAGAAGGACACGACGATCAGATCTGTTCAGCTGTGACTCTCATGACTCAAGAACTGTTCACGTTGTTATTCATTTAAAGGGGGCATATTATTCAAAATGGACTTTTATAAGCTTTTAACCAACAGCGTTTCCTCATCGTTAGCTCGCTCAACGTTGACTATTGCTGTATTTGCATTTGAGGTTTGAGTGCACAGAAAAATACTTCATTATTCAAAACAATTCAGACTCCCTGACTTGCACACATCGAAGATTTGCGGGACTCCAGAGCGATCCCCCCTAAAGGCATTGGCATTAGGCTGGTACAAACCCATCGAGCAGGTTTAGGTGAGGGTAAAGTCATTATTGAGTGTTTTAGAATGAATGTGTTAAACTGTCTTCCAAGCTAAAGACTGACTTTCAGTTCTGAACTTGTGTGCTTCTGGTAAGGATCTAGTGACACTAAATACTTTCTTTGACCTGTTACTGGTGAACTGAGAAAGTTAAATGACACAAATACAAAATAAACACTTCATGTACTTTAATATCTGCAACAGTAAAATTCCTCTTCTCAATTCTGCAAATTTGAACAGGAAGTCAATGAACCTGCTTCTGTTATTATGCTGTTTTACGTCTTGTCTTGAGTTTTACTGTGAATGAATGATTGTGTGTTATAATTTTATAGTAAATGCCTGGAAGAAGCATAATACATCTTCTTTAAGGATCCCCTTTTATAGGAGCATAAACTACTCTTGAAGTAAAGCATTACATGTAATCCAGATTTGGCAGTTTATAAAAGCGCATTGCCACATTAAATGTTCTGTTATTGTTTGAGGTAAATGCAGTGTTTCATGTGCAGGTAAAATGATTCACATCAACATCCGTCTCCTGAAAAACTACTCTCTGGTAACAAAAACAAATATATTTTTTATCATTCAGAAAGTTGTTGGAACAGTAATTATAAAATGTTATAAAGAAGCAATTTATCAAGCAATCTCTTCATTATGACTCAAACATTCAAGTCTGGACCTCTTCTTCAGGGCTTGCGTTTCTGTAACTTTATCTACATTATTTGCATCAAATATGTTTTTCTTATCTTAAATAATAATCGCCAATCCATTCATTTTTAAACCTTTTGAAAAGTTTAAACATAAACAAGATCAATGTAAACATGCTTTTGGCCTTGTTCAGTATTTTAGAAAGGCATTTCCTCTTTCCCTTTGGGTTTGCAGGAATTTCCAGTAATATCTGTCTTTTAACATAATTGTACATTGGTCACATCTTAAAAAAATCACAGTCAAATCCTAATAATTTCACAATTTCAATGCATTTATTTTTGAAACATTTTCGATTGTGTAAAGTTTATGCATAAACATGATCAGTGCAGATAACTTTGCCATGTGCTCATTAGAATGTTTCAGCTCAGGTGACTTCAACCCTGCGCTGGGCAAAAAGTTCAAATTCTTTTTTGTTTCCACCAGCGCTTTAGGAAAACCATTAGTGGAGGCCTACATTTTCTCATAATGAAACACAAATAGCACTGTTGGTAATTGGCACGACTTCAGGGCTGTACGCGTAACAAAAGCGTAGTGAGTGAATACGCAGATAGAAATGTTTTGCAAAAGCGCTCTCCTCAACTTTTTATTGTTGTGGAAAGATTCAGCACGCTCTTTTGAAGCTGCATCCTGTCAAAAAAAAAAAAAAAAAAGTACAAATCAAGTTGCACAGCCCACATTTTGTGTGCGAAAGCCTGTATATGTATGTGCAAAAGAGTGAGAAAGCAGGAAGCGTCAGGGTGATAGGTCAGACAGCCCGAGCCTTCTGAGGGGAGCGCACACGACGCAGCGCGCGCTCTTGAATCTGTGAAACTATTTCTAACTTTCACAAGCTCCCAACAAAAACGGACGAAAAGACTTGCAGACTGAGGAGGAAGAGGCTGACGTCTGGGGGATTCGGGACCTCTGGGCGAAATGGAGAACCTGGCTGTTTTCCACGGGCCGATCGGGATGGAGGAGGGCGAGAGGAGGCTGGCCCAGGACGGACGGGACGGGTGCTACTTGGTGCGGACCAGTAACACGGTGCCTGGCTCCTACTGCCTCTGTGTGCTGTGAGTATTGGGGCCCTCACGGCTCAAAGGTTCAACGGTTTTAAAACGACTTAATAATGGTTATTTTGAGCCCGTTTTTAATCCCGGTTATGGTCCTGAGTAAGTATTTGGGCTTTGTTTGTGTCCTGATTTCTCAATGTGTGTGCTGTATTTGGCCGGAGCAGCTAATTTACCCAAATTATTCAAGCTTCTGCCAGGGCTTTTTTTAATCTGTATTACTTTGTCATAAAACACTGAAGCATTCAACTGTACAATGCAGCACACTCATTTCTGTGACAGTCAGTGACTCGCTCAAACTAAAGTGACACTGTGGGAATTCGCCGCATTGTTCCACGGCCCTCTTCAGTTTTATGTTCTTATTTGCATCTTGTCCTTTTGCTGTCGGAAACATGCTAAAAAGCAGTGGTAGAAGAAGTACTCAGTTTTGTAAAAGTATAGATCCAGGAGCAAAAAAACAAACAAACAAAAAAACCTCAAGTAAACGTAAAAGCAACACATACATTTTTTTTGAACTTTTAGAGTAAAAAGTAATAATATTTCATGCAGATTTTGATAACTATTAAAGTTGGAAATGTGATGCTCTTGATCAAGAAATATACATTTTGTTCGATGTTTCCAGACTTTTTAATGTATATTTTTGTTGGCTCAAAGCCGAGATTTGAACTCAAAACCCCTGGTCACGACAGCTCCAAGGATGTGCTATTAATAATCCTTCAAACCAAACATGGTGATGCAGTGAGGTAAAAGTAAAACATATCCTCTGTAAAATATACTTCAGTCAACACAGTACTTTTACTTTTGACCTCTTCTCTCAGCACATGGCATGTTCTGGAGCCTTTCAATGCCAGAGAACATCTCACTGGAGACAAGTTGGAGGCTGTCAAATAAAATTGTGTCACCTTTAAGTTCACATTAAAAACAAACTGTTAAACATATTAGATTTACCATTGTTGGTGTTAACGTCACAAAACAACCAAGTCTATTTGTCTTGTGAGTAATAACGGTGGTCTGTGAATAGACTTAAAAAGCATGTTTGAAGGTCAAAGATCATGATGAACTGACAGGACTTCCATGTTAGTTCATTACAGTAGTTAATGGTTTAATTCATGATTAACCGCACGAAATCATGGTATTTCCTGAAAACATCGTGAATTCATGCAAGAATACATCAGTGGTTCATGCATGACAACGTCCCCTTGAAATGCATAGTGATTTCATTTCAGTAGAAGAAAAAAAAAAAAAATCAGCAGAGAGCTTTCATGAACATAGAACAGTGCTTTTTTGGTAATTGTTGGTAAAAGACTGACACTTGCTTTCGTCCATAAACCTTCTAAAAAACAGAGCTGGGCATTTGAAGCTCCAGGGGCCAGATGTGATTTAATTTTTTTAAGGATTTTTTTTGGGCCCGTATCCTTTATTGGACAGGACAGCGTGAAATAGGGACGAGAGAGAAGAAAGCAAATTGTCAAGAGCCGATCGTTAATCTCACAAAAGAAAGGACATTCTGCATCAAAACATGGCTACGGCTACTTTCCATCTGCAGTAGTAAAATACGCACAGTACCTTACAGTTGCAATCATACACGAGAATAATACACACGAATATGTCACCATTTCATATATCGTGTATTAGATTTTCTTGAGAATACGTTTATACTTTTTTACCGTGAGTTAAGCAGTTCCAAGTGAAGTTCACAGAAAATGTTGAACTGTCTGCTATCTCCACGGAGATGTTACTATTTTGACAGGAATGTCCCACAGTATGGCATTAGACATATCTATCCTGCATGTATTCAATTATTGGTGTTTTAAATGCCAAAAAACCCTACAATTTAACACATTCTTACCGTCTCTCTACAAATCTGACCTGTAACTTGACCTCGCGTGTGTCGTCACCCTGTCGGTTTCCGCGGCGTTAGGGACGTTTAATGCCGTGGCGTGGCACATTGAAGCGACAGCATCTGCGTGGAGAGAAGCAGGCGACTGTCAACCACCAGAACAATTTAAATAATGCTTTCAATGTTTATCTGCTTATGGTTAGGTTTGTTTGATGCCAAAGAAAGTTAGAGAACCACTACTAATATGATGTACAAAAGTGGAACAAGTTCACAGAAAGTTTGTGTCCTCGTTTTATTGTGTTCATTGTATTCATTCATTCCTCATTTTAAAACCATCTCTTCACATAATTAAGTGGAGATCTTCTGATAATGTCACGCCCTTGGTTCACTGTGTGGCATTGTCCCTTGAACGAGGCTCACGATTGTGCGTGTGTGTGCGTGTGTGTGTGTGTGTGTGTGTCTTTTGCAGATGCGGAGGATACGTCTACACCTACAGACTTCACCGAGACAGCCAGGGCTCGTGGGCAGCAGAAGTGAGACGCTTTATCTATTAACCGTTGCACCCTTTTCACTTCCTCAAACACTTTCAGAACACAACTTTGTTTACGGTTTTTATTTGATCGGGGTCGGTTTGTGCGCTGAACTGAAGCAGTAGTCAAGTTATAGTTTAACAAAGATTTTTTGGGAAGTTGCAATGGTTCCTTCCATCCGTTTTGTATTTATCTGACCAAAACAAACTCAAGGCGGCCTAAAATTGAACTTCAGAAAAGCAAAAGAGATGAAATGAGTTGTGCCTTTAAACCAGTACAAAAGAAGTGTCTGTTACAGCTATTACTATCAACAAGAGCCTTTCTGCTTTGAATATATAGATCAAGGACTAATGTCAGACCAATGGAGAATTGAAGATGCTAAATACCAAACTTTGCCTTCAGTGTAAATACTCTGACACTATAGTGTGATAAATGTATTTGTTCTGACCCGGCAGCTATTTCTGTTGCTCCATGGCACTTTTATTTACTTTTTGACGTTGTTTTTGCTAATGCATCAATACAGACGTTGCCAATAAGGTAAATAAGTTCCTGAGGTCTATTGACAAAAGCTTTAACTACTCTCAGAAGTGTACCATTTACTGGAAAAGTTGGCAAAAAGGTACCATTGTATGAACGAAAATGGGCCTTTATTTTGGATTGTGATATCAAGAGACAGGGCACCAGGTTTCCTCGGGCAACAAAACAACAAACTGTGTAACGCTGAACATAACACTTGGCTCTGGTCGCCTTGTTTGCAGCATTGCAACTTCGTAAACGATGAGGAGCCACACGCTCACAGTAACATCATGTCTTTGTTACTTTGCCTCGTCTCTACTTCTTCTCTACTTCTTCTCTTCTAGTGCAAACTAACATAACATTCAATTATATTCTCCGTGCATGTTCATTTCAATTTTACAGTCAAATCAAAGCAATATTATTAAATCATCTTGAATTTAAAAAGTACTGTTCGCCTTGAAATATTGTGTTGAATTCAATAAACATAGTTAACTTTATTGTGTTTAAAGGCACAGTAAGTCACTTTTAAGCCAAAAAATAGACAATATTACACAAAAAATGTCTTTAATATTCCTCAGTGTGGCATAAAACTTATCTCCATGGAGAATGTTCCGAAGTATGGGATACATACGGCCACGCCTTAACTGTTCCTTGATCTTGTTTTTTTCACAATATTTTGGATGGAATTTTGTTAACTATACTAAAACTACAATAAATATTGACCACATGTACAACATCTCCAAACAAATGAATAAAAAACATGAAAACCTGTCATATGCACTTTCCAGGCGAGCTTCATATCGAAATTTAGATAATATCGTAAAAGTTGTTCTGATGAAAAATTGTAATATTGAGCGCAAAAAGAACTGATTTAAATGCAAATGAAAAAAAGTTATGTTCTAAACTTTCAACTAAGGGTATAAGGTGATATTTCTGACATTTCACATTTATCTGATAATTCAATCTCAACAAATACACATTTTAACACATTTCTGCCAGATTTTTGTCAACATCGTCCAAAATGAACTGTCTTTAACTCTTTTAGTTCCCAAAACCGAGCGCCAGTACTCAACAAATGTCCTCAGGAATACTTGTTATCACTTTTATTTTCTCAAGTTTTACTTTCATAAACCAACCGGACCAATCACAAGATGAGAATAAAAAACAATAAGCAAATAAGGAAACGCGCACCCTCTTGACAACCTAAAAACCACAAAAATCTCACCGTTTCGCTTTAACCCGTGATCTCGACAGGAAGCGTGTGCAGCTACAACATGTACCACGCGAAAACCTGCTGCTTCCCCTCTGATATGACAAGAGAATCACATTTGACAGTGTTTCTTATGGGAGATGTAGCCCGGGCTTTGGCAACCAGCCCCAGATCTGAACATACAGAGACGTTCACAAGCTATACGTCTCCCTTGACAACCAGCCACATGTTGTTTCTGCATTTCGCCGCCACTCATCTCAGCTGACGGCTTCGAGGGGACAGACAGGCAGAAGAGATTTCAAACCGGCATTTGACTAAAGCAGCTCAATAACACTTTGCATTATTCATGAACAACTTGAGTCACTGTAATGAAATGTTTGCGAGCAGAGGTTGTAACGCTGTTAAGGAAAGGCTGACGAAACGGTCCTGAAACATGCTCAAACTACATTTACTTTGACTGACAGACATGTGGAAGTGATACATTTGTTTTGTGTATAAAGAAGTTTGACACAGCAGTTGTAAATGTCTCGAGAGGTTGAAGATGGACTCAAAACCGGATTCACAGTTTAAGGGAGTGCGGCGTTGACGTCATCTTTCTGGTGGAAAGTATAAATTACAAATACTCACGTCGCTGTAATTGAGCAATTGAATGGTATTTGTAATATTTACTTGTCTTTGGTTATAATTCTAGCCATGTAATTGGAATTAGTCACATATAAATGAACAGTTACCCGAGTACAGACATTAGGTCCTTATCCACAGTTATTATTTCAACAGCTCGGCATCGTCTGCTCTGCCTGTCCAGAGTTTATTCAGCTTCAGATTGTTCAGTAGAAAAGACTAATCTAAAAAACTACTTCACGCTTTAAGTACTGACACTTTATAATAAGGGTATGAGTTCATGCATTCATTCATCAGGCATTAAGATGGATTTATGATGACACCTTTAGTTAACACTAGTGAGTCAATTACAATTAGCGCATGAATTAATTAACTAATTATGATCATCATGAGTTCCACAGTTAACGGTAACTCATTACTCCATCATTAACTAATGATGATCATGATGAATCACAGGGTTAACAACTAATTAACTAATCATTTACCCAACACTGTAACACTGTATAATACTGGAATATGACTTCATGTATAAGTTCATCATGACAACAACCATTGACTCATCAAGTGTTCACCATTAACTAATCAGATACTTATCATGGTTACATTACTGAATAAAAGCATTCACTCATGTGCCATTATTATAAAGTGTATTGTTCATGCGTACGTTATACTTTTACTTGAGTACACATTTGGCAGCAGTCCTTTTACTCTTTCCAAATATCTTCTAAGTGGGACTTCTAGGTGCATTGGTTTGTCCCATTAACCTGAACAATAGACTAATCCTGACCTCATGTGGCTGAACATGGGTTACTTACCGACAGGTTGCCCCAATATCCTAAAACACTCAATACATTTCACTCAAATCTCCTTGTCAGTCAAGAGGCAGTTTGCAAAGAAAAGTTAAGGAATAAACATGAAAAATGCAGGGACAATTCACCAATGTATTTCTAGCCGTTAAACATTAATAAAAAAAAGACATTGTCATGTATTTTTATTTGTCAAATAACAACTGCTGCCCATGTCCAGCCAGCAAGAAAAAAACAAGCATAATCAACCTGTCATATGCACTTTTCAATGTGAATCTAAAAAGCAATTTCATTCAAATCAAACATGGGACTCACTTGAAGGCCGGATCCATTAGTGAAAAAGACTGTGTGTTCTGGAAGTCCTTAACTTGGCAAACCCTTAACTTGGCAGCGAAGCTTGAAATGCTTTTTAGTTGACTTTCGTTGGACTTTTTTGATGGCAAAAGTGCAGTTACATATTTTTCCCACTTGTCTGGTATAATGAGGAGAGATGGCCTTGGAGAAGATGCATTGGACTTAAAAACTTCATTTATTTTTCATCTGTCACTTCTGAAGCCTTGGCTATTCAATTTCACACGCCACACGTAAATCTGAAAACACAAGCTTTCGTGTGGAGACTAACAATTATTTTCTAAAATCCCAGAGAGACAGACAGACAGATAGACAGACAGAGAAAGAAAGAAAGAAAGAAAGAGAGATTTTGGCTGCATTTTCTTCAGCTTTCCTAATTTAGATCTCCCAAACCCTTGAGGACGTTTCCCATCTAAAACCATTCTGTTTAAATAAAAGCACGCTTCCTTCGCGCATTACGCCGTCTTGCCGCCGTCTGGCCTCCTCGACCAGATGCCATATAAAAATATAATTGACACCATTCCACGCTTTGCTCAATGCACTATTCATGGCATGTGTTCTTCTTCATTCTGGCGTGTCTCGGATCTTTTTATGAGGTGAACCAGCTCGTTTCGGCTCCTCTTCTCTCCTGTCTCCTCCATTCATTTCCCCGGGGACTTTGATGTGGAGATGGAGACAGAGACACGTTTCATCCAAGTCTTTTGTGTGTGTGTGTGTGTGTGTGTGTGTGTGTGTGTTTTGCCAGACCACTCCCAGCAGATAAGCTTCTAACCTTTTCTTTTCCCACCTATTCATGGACACAATAATGGCACATTATATTTTGGGTTTGTTATAAACTTATCAACGACAGCAGAAGTTTACTTGTACGACGACGGAATATGTATTTAATGCTTCGTGGTTAGTCCAACTGGCCAAACCAATACAAGTAAAAAGGTTCACTATGTCCTGTTCCTGTTGGGGATCTTCCACTTGCTGGTATCCATGGAGATTGAGAAGTTTAAGGCAAAACTGCGTGACATTTTAGACAAAGCAATAACGTGGCAGACCTACCAGAAAAACGACATATTGTACCTTTAACTTGCAGATGCTTTGACCTGGCTCATGGTTCATGTACTATTAGGTAACACTTTATAATAACAACACCTTAAATAACCTAAATAAAGCATGAAAAAACACTTTACTCTATGAATAAATAGTTTATTAAGAGCGATTCAGGCTTACTTAATTAAATTGTTACTCCTGATTCATTCTTTATTTATAATTTTAAGTCTTTGTTCATGTTTTATTCAAGATAATTAAGGTGTAGTTATTATAAAGGTGTAAACAAAAATGTCATACTTAAAAATAAAATGTACCATCTTCAATTATACACACGACCATATTTTTTGACTACCACTTTATAATATGTTGGAGTATTCAAACACAAAGCAATTCAAAATATACAAAGGTCTACATTTGTGGATTTCCAGTTAGGAGTTTGGAGATGTGTTTCTGAAATAGTCAATAAGCGTTATTTACTTTACTGTTTTTCATCTGATGAATCAAATTATAGATTGTGAAAATGTTGTGTAATTTGGCTTGATAAATGTAAAATTTAATGGTTCCACTGTATGATAACTACACCTTAATTAGCCTTAATGACGCATGAACAAGAAAGCCTTGATTCATAATGAACAAATTATTTATCATGATTTAGATTTACCGGTAATAGCTACTGTATAAACTATTTATGCATAGTGAATTAAGTCTTTGTTCATGCCACATTAAGTCTAATAAAAAATGTATTGCTATAAAGTGTTACCAATTAAAATATATATATTTTAATTCCCCTCTTTTATAAGAGAGGTTTTTTTGCCTTTTTAAAAGCATGAGCTGTCATGTAACTTGTCTGGATGAGTGAGTGACAGTTCTGCTGCGCATCCCCAGACCACTCCCGGCGGGCAGAGGAGCTATTTCCTTAATCCTTCTTAATAAACTATTTGTTCATTTAGAATGAAGTCTTTGTTCATACTTTATTAAGGCAAATACACATGTTACCAATGTAATTAGATTAAAAGAGAGGGGGCTTGTTTTATTCCAGTCCCTTTTTTTTATAAGAACACAAATCTATACAAGTCTTTTCAAAACCTTGAGTTGTCACGTAACTTGTCTGTGACTGACATTTCTCTTGTGGGTTCTCAGACCACTCCCGGCGTGCAGAAGAGATATTTCCGACACATCAAGAGCCTGATCAGTGCCTTCCAGAAGCCGGGGCAAGGTCTGGCCATGCCCCTGCTGTTCCCGGTGACTGCGGAGCTGCGGGCCTCGTCTCACAGAGGAGCAGACAGGGGAGCAGACGGAGGCGCAGACAGAGGAGCAGGCAGAGGAGCAGACAGAGGAGCAGGCAGAGGAGCAGACACACCTGCCAACAGGGCGGTCACGTTCAAATTCGCACCTCCACGCTTCAAACCCGCTCCTCCGACACCCGCCACGCTATGAAGAGACGCGAGAGATTTAGGGACAGACCCCCAACCACCAACGACCTCGATATGAACATTATGAGTCAGGATTGTCCCCATCTGCCTCTAATGACTATTCGTCACATTTCCTGTAAACAATGGAGCTTTCAGTGAGAAGACTCCGAGCTTTAGAGATCCGTTACCTTTGTTTTCTTATTTTGTCGACAATATTTGTTTAATTTCAAGCAAATTTCAAGCAAATTTCTCCCTCATTTGTCCAGAAATACTTGAGCTTAAAACCGCGTCCACCTTTGAAACCTTTGTTGCTGTAACTTGTTTTATATTTGCTTTGTAAAATGCAAATTGATTTTCTGTTACTTATATATGACATTTGTCTTTCTTCCATTTTGTTTTGCAAATAAAGCTCAAATAATAATGTGGTAACTCTGGGTAAAGCATTCTTGCGTTTTTTTTCAGTTAATTTATATATTGCAAAACAATATCAATAAAAACATATTCTTTATCTTCTTGACTTGTAATGTTTGTGAATAAGAGAAATCTATATTATCACGACCGCCTACTTCTCCTGCTGGTAGATTTTATGCTTTCCAATGTGTGGCGAAAGCTTCACCTAAAGCATCGTTCTCATACCATGAAGAGGAAAGGTACAACACAGATGTGGGCAGTGAATATGCAAATACATACCTCCACAGTCTAAATCTGTTCCCGGCCGCGTGGGTTAAATCTCTATAACAACTACAGCCCGCTAGAGCTCAGATCTGCGCTTCCCGCCGCAAAGTTTTGTGGTGCATTGGTTTCTTTATCATATATTTTCTCATAACGTAATGTAAAATATTAAAATGCAGCAACATTAATATCCAATACCGCATGGAGACGTTGACAACAAACATTGTGCTCTGTTTTCTTAACGCAATTTTGTTCTGTGAGCGGCAAAGAAAATAAATCTAATTGGTTTCAATAAACGTCCCATTTTCAAACCAGGTCATTCTTATACATTGTGCCTATATGACATAATGTGAGGCGAAAATTCAATTTGACATATTGAAGCCAGTGTGATTTCCATAGAGAAAACGCCGACCGCTCGAGATTGCGTTTAAAAAAAAAAAATCTGCCCATCATTTGATTGACATTAACTTTGGGATGGGGAAAAAAATAAAGGAGAAAAAAAGAAGAATAGAGCGAGAAAGAGCTATTCTGAACACGCCGGTCTCCTAGCAACCGGACATTCCTTTTCCGTCCGTTCCTGCTCTGTGGCTTCGTCTGGCCGCGTCGGAGGAGCAGCATATGGAAAAGGCTGCAATGATTCGCGGGGTAGATCATATGGAGGAAGTAACGCAAAAATAAATAAATGCAGGAAAAGGAGACGCGCGTTTCACCTGCCAGCGCGTCAGAACATATGCAACGCGCGGCTTTGTCATGCAGGAGCCCGGCAGACGAGCGCGAACAATTAATGGCGGGCAGATGGCTTCAGCGCGAGAGGAGGGGGAGGAACCAGACAGACGGACATGGAGGTGGATTAGGCTTAGCAAGAGTGAAGATCAACAAAAAGTAAACAAAATAAAAACTTTCACGCTTTCTTGTTCAACTTTTTTAGGGAGGGAATGTTTCTGCTTTGGAAGTGGTTCACACGCGGCCCGATTTGATTGGCGTTTACTAATGAGTGGGGACAAGCTGGAGCACGCGGCACAGCCAACTCCCGGCCCTGCCCCCTCTGCACCCGGACGCCCACTCGCCGAGCCTCAGCTGTCAAGCCACTCGCTCTGCCTTTTTCCAAACCCTTCTTCTGCAAAAAAAAACCCCCACACACACACACACACAGGTTTCCCCATGCACAAGTCGGTTTTAACGATGGCGGGTAATGACGGTACACATTTTTGTTGAAAACACGCAAGAACAAAGAAACAAATGGTGTCTTGAGACTTGCAGAAGAGAAAATAATAAGCGCGCAACAACAATGACGCTGCTGTGGAAATCCAATGAATGCAATCTGGTAATTCACACATAATAACTTTAATCATCATTGTAGTTCAATAAAGTCAGATTTTCAGCGAGAATATTTACTATAGAGCCATGTATAATTCTTTGCAAAAAATGTAACTTGTTTTTCTATTGATTAACAATACTGACACTTACTTATGAACAACAGAAGTCCCAGTTTTGAGCACTTTTTTCATTGTGAGAAAGCACAGGCTATGTACATTCTTGATTTGATTTGAACACACTCGTACAAACTACTGTAGGAGTACCCCAAAGAGCGCCGCGTAGGTCTTTTTCGTTGTTTCTTCTCTAAAGGGGGCGAGATAAAGTCAGACAAGGCCGCTTCTCTTACACAATATGTAAACGACAGAATATCGTCCGGAGGTAAACCATGTAGGAACTCAAATGGCAACCGGAGAAGTCTTGGGTATAGGATTTTCCGCACTGGTAATCCCACAAAAAGTTCATCTCTACAGTTTGCTGATAAGAGTGTTGAAACAGCGAAAAAACATAAAAGTCAGCAAGTCAATTCATGTTGGGTCTAGGATGCTGGGAAATACAAAAAAGCAAAGCAACAGCCAAACCACACAGCTTGTGCCACTGTTAGAAATCGGAGAAACTAGACGATAATAATAAAATACCATCATTTTGTCACAATTAAAGGCATTTGGAAATCATTTTTTCCTTAGATCTCTCTCTCTCTCTCTCCGCTACTTCTTCCGTCTCTCGCCGTCTTTTTCGATACAGTATAGAAACAGTAGAACAAATCAGAGTAGAGTATAAACAGGCAGTCTTTGGTGGGGCGGGGGTGCGGTGTCTCTGTTACCTGCCCCCCACCTCGCTTAGAGTCATGAAGTGGACGTTGGCGGCGCAGTCGGAGAGCTCGGGCTGCTGCTCTACGGGGAGCGAGTAGTAACCGTCGTATCCCGGGACGCGGCCGGTGGAGAGGAGCTGCTGTTTCTCCGCGTCGCTCCAGGCTCGAGTGCCCGTGTCGCCCTGCTCCAGCCGCCGCCTCTCCCTGTCCCACGCCCCGTCCACCGCCCTCCTGCGCGCCTCCTCACGTACCCGCGCCCACTCCTCCTCCTCCGAGCCCCCGTAACGCACGCACAGGCACAGCGCCCCCTGCTGCAGAGTGATGTCGGCAAAGCGTCGAGTCCTGCCATTCACATTGGCGCTCATTTGGGAGACGCTCACGTTGACGCCTCCCTCCAGGACACGCCCGCCGACTCCCAAACCGAGCGCCAAGTCGTCCTCGATGGGGCGCGATTGGAGGAAGTGGTGCGTGTCGCAGCCCTGCACCGTGAAACTCAAACCACTCAGGTGGATGGCGCCGTTTAGGATGGCCGCCACTCGTCTGCTGTCCTCGCTGGCCACGCCAATGACCTCCGCGCTGACTCTGCCGTGCGACACTGCGAAACGGATGGAGGGGCCGAGGAGGGAGGGTCTGGAGGCGAAGGGGGGCGGGCGTGGCGGTCTGTGGCAGGTGGATCCCACAGGCTCAGAGACCAGAGGCAGACGCTGCAGAGAGATGAAGCTCCTCAGCTGACGACGCAGCTCACACTGGATCCCCAACACCACCTGCAGCAGAGGGGCCATTATTTATTTATTATTTAGTCATTTAAGATACCTGGAGGCACTTCTCTGTCTGAAGCTCCGTGATTCAAATTAGACTTTAATCTGATTTTACACACAATCTGACCAAAATTGGAATTGGAACTACAACAGCTGAGCTGATATTTAACATACCCGTCTAAAATAACGTTACAGTCACAAGCTAGCATTAGCCAACTGTTTTTCAGATAGTCACAATATTTGATGAAATCCCTCATTTGTCCAGGAGTGGTCTATGTTAGAAAAGGTTTCAAAGGTATTCATCTGAACACTGTTTGATAACTCAAACAGCAGTGTCTAGATGACTACAACGGAAACATTTTACAGACGTAAGTCCTGTGCGCAAAACGTCTATTCATTGTCCCCTTTAGATGGGACAATGAATAGTCGTTTTGCTCACAGGCTCTGGAAAATGTGTTGTTTAAATCCATTTAGTATTTTTTCTTGAGTTTCCAGACCGTCTAAAAATGTGTCAGGCTGTGTTTGCTAATGTGTGCAGTGTGGACACTATTGTTGTGCCCTTAGGCTAGATTCTGGGGAAGGTTAAAGACAAAAGTGGTGTGAATAAATAGTTATATGACGGTTGTATTATTCTGTGTCCGTCTCGTGATAAGTGGTCTATATGACAGTGTTATTATTGTTAAGATTATAAGCGTTTTTATTATTATACTTCTGCCTAATCTGTTTCTGGACCTAATCTTTGTTGCAACACTGGAATTTCCCCAGTTGTGGGACAAATAAAGGTGATCTTAAAGGCCACAAGTGGTAATACGCAAGAGATAAACTAATATTATGCTGTTCTGGGAGTGTGCTGGGTTAGTATTTACTGCTTGTTGGTGTACACATCTTGTCACCAAAAATCTAATGTGGCTATTTTTATATGTGCAATTATATTCTTGTTTCAAATCTAAGTACCAATAATGAGATTTTTGTTGCTGCAGAGATGATAAAACCAAGCAGAACTATTTCTTCACTTATATTGTTTACAGGGCTCGGGCGGTGACATTTTATAAACTTAAGACAATATATTTTAGTTAATTACTGTTTCACAAAGCCACAACATAAAATCTGTTGGTGCTGAGGTTCACAGTTCAGGTTTTGGTAACAGGTTTAACAGGAGACGGTAAAAACGTATGATAAGAAAAAACAATTATAAGGTAAAGAGGCTGAAATAATTGAAAAAGCGACACTATTTTTGTTTATATTTCTTTAGTTATATTACATCCGGGCGATAAAAAGGTAATTTTTAAATGCCTGATTTTTAACTGTCTAATGGCATCTTATCTTATTCTAATTATTCTAAAAAACTTGATTCAATAAAAAAAAAAAAAGACATGCACGGGTGCACCTTAAAATTTGGGTATTTGAGCGTTCAATTTGTGATAAATGATTTGCAAACATTTGTATCACTTTCAGTCAATTCAAAATGGTGTTGGTTAGAAACATGACTTAGCCAAACAGTCAAAAAGTAAATAGGAAGGAAATATACAAGTGTGTGGAAAGCTGCGTTCCATTTGTCGTTGGAACGTTGACGTTTTCTCAGTGTTGCTGTTGTCAAGTTACAGTTCATGTGCAGTAAGGGCTAATAATAATAATACAAACCGGGAAAGTGCTCAAATCAACCAAAAAGTGGATGCAAATAAGTTAGAATCATGTTTTTTGCCTTTATTATGAATTTGTATTTTGTTGTCGCTAACGGTCAGATGTCAAACTTTATCCAAACGCAGCGTGCAGTCAGATTGGATTGGATTCATCTGATAAACTTTGAGTTCTGAAATGTTGCCGAGCTTCCAAGTAGGAATTCCGATACGTGAGAGTGTTCCGGTTGAATTTACATGTTGGAACTCAGAAAATCCGAGCTCCGAGGACAACTGGAATGCAGCATAAGTCCCAGGAAATATTAAGGATCGCTTCGGCAGCTGTTTTTAAAAAGCTATGGCAGATAAATATAGAAATCATTGACCACAAGGGTGAAAGAGAGACGAACAAACAAAAGAATCCGATCTGTAAAGTATCACTGGCTATTTGCTGTTCGGTTTATGTCTCACCTTTGTTGTGTCCCAGTCCTGAGTCTTGGTCTGAGTCTTCATGAGTTCATATGTTTGCTCCATACTGGCCACCTCGGGCCTGGGGAAACCTGGGACGACGTTATGAAGCTGAAATCCAAACAGCTGGAGCCAACTCCCAATGTCTGGACACACAAGAGAGGGAAAAAGAAGAGAGAGGGATACCGTTAGAGCGTAGCGGTGTGTACTCTGTGAAGTAAACAGGAGTCATAAGGCCGTCCAAACAACACCTTGTGCAGGAAATCACACAATATATGAGCTTAATACGTCGCGGTGGCAGCTCGCTCGGTTGTTTCTGTGACAAACATATTTTCTCTCCTTGCAATAAACCATTCCGCTGCAGGGGGAAGTGGCAGGCCAAATGAAAGTTGCATAAAACCGAATGACATATGTAGCATGCTCTATTCTTTCAACGGTTCTTTATTCCCATACAGCAATCCCAGACTGTCTCTCTCACTCGCTTTCTCCGAGATAGGATATGTTCGTGACAGGCCCGGGGACAAAACGCAGCCATCTTTGTGTAAAATAATGATCAGAGGTGTAGCTGTCCTGTGTGCGTTTGGTGCAGTTTGCCTCTCATCTCACCTGAGTTGGCCTGTTCTCTCGAGTTTGGCAGATGTTTCCGTGTGTGGCAGCGCATGTGACAGTCTTTGCAAAGGTGTGAAACTATGCTCCGTCGTAACAGTAGTGACAGAGGCAATGCATGTGATATATTATTTCTGTTACCTGAGAAAAGTCTTACCTCAGCGTATTGTCATGTCGACATTAAAAATGTGATCTATCTAAAAGTCATTCAACTGTGAGAGATCATATGAATGTGTTCGGACTCTGTAACAAATGCTATATTTGCTATATTTGCTATTATTTAACAAAAGGAATATTCACTTTCTATTAGGCCAATTTAATTTTCCCATATAAGTATAAGTATAAATGTTGGTCGGCAGTAGGATTGTCAAAATGCTCAAAATAATATCGAAATTAGATGCTAGTTTGAGCAGAATAATCTTTAACTTTACCAGAACTAGTATAAAGACCATGTAGTAATAGTAATGTATAAGTATTATTTTGCGCTAAAAATGTTAATTTTTCATATCGGTTTTATATCATTTTTTACATTATAAATTAACACTACTCTACAGGAGATAGTTGGTGGTAATGAAACTTTTTAGTAACTCTTCCAAAAAAGATTCCTTCCTAAGATAAAAACGTTTGCAAAGCGCTTTGTAGATAAATTACTATTGCTTATGATGCATTATAAATAAGAACCTTTCTTAAAATGCAGTTTCATATTAAATGTGATGAATAAGTTGAAAAACATGTAACTTTTAAAGCTTTGGACAATATTAAAGATACAAATGCGAGAAGAAGAATCACCTGTCGTAAACTGCGTCACTTCCTCTACTCTCCCCACGGGGCAGTTGTTCTTAAATGCGTACAGGTTAAACGGCTTGGGTTCTTTGCTGAGCTCCGCCCACAGCTCGTGATTGGGCGAGGTCCACCGCCCCGCCAGCGTGTCGTAGTCCCGCCTCCCCAGATGTACCAGTCGCGTTGAGGGATCGTACAGCCCTCCGTGGAAACCGATGAGGAGCTGGAAGTCTGGATTGGTGTCTTGGTAGACTTCTCCATAAGGTGTGTACAGGATTTCTTTGACCAGTCGACCTTTGCTCGAAAACACTGCTCTCGGGCTGCCGGTGCTGTCGCAGGCGACGTAGTACTCCTCTCCGCTGCTCAGCTCCATGGCGATAAGCTGCCCTTGAAGGTCGTAATACAGCGACGTGATCAGGTTACTGCTGTGGTTGAACAAATGCGTCACTCTGGTGGGTTGTGACAGGTCGGCGTAAAAGAACTGCAGCTTTTGTCCCTCGCTGGACTTGGTGGCCACACGGCGCCCCAGGCCATCGTAGCGGTACCAGACGGTGCGTTCGCTGACCCGGTTGTAGACGCGGGTCAGGAGGCCGTTGGAGTTGTAGTCGAAGAGGTCGTTGGCTCGTTGGCGCAGGAAGCCGTCCTCGTCCACGCTGTACTGGAGCTCGCCCAGGTGTGTGATGCGGTCGCGCTGGTCGTAACGGAGCGGAGTCAGTCTGGAACAAGAAGAAAATACAGTTATAAAAACAATTACAAATGACAAAATGTTAATTTCACACTCATGTCTTGTTTGAAGAGGAGATAGTCTTCTAATGACCCATTTAATAGCAGGCATTAGTGTAGCAAAAGGTCAAGGTAGAATTTATAGCACATTTATAAACAGATACACTGCTTCATATGTAAATCAGAAACAGAATCAGAAAAGGTTTATTACCATTGTCAATGAACAGAATCCGCAAACATAGGAACTTGTTTTGACATTAAGGTGCAACATAAAACACTGATCAATAATAAAAACAGCATATATGAAATCAAAAGGGCAAGCATTAGGAAACAATTTTAAATTACTATAGTATAAAATAGAAATAGGCTTACTATGTACACAAGAATTTACAGTTACATTTACAGTTGTAGTGCAGAAAGTGACAGTGCAGTGAGTGGTTGATTGAATTGTAGTTAAAGTGACAAGTGTTTAAGAAGTGTTCATGAGTCCAACGGCAGAGGGAAAGAAACTGTTCGGATGGTCCGTAGCCTCCTGCCTGAGGGGAGTGGCTCAGATAGTCCATGTCCAGTGTGAGAAGGGTCAGCTGTGATCCGACCTGCTCGTCCCAGAGCCCTGGAGACGTACAGGTCCTGCAACGATGGAAGTCTGCAGTCGATCACCTTCTCAGCAGAGCGCACAATGCGCTGTAGTCTCTGTTTGTCCCTGGCTGTGGCTCCTGCGTACCACACAGTGATGGAGGAGGTGAGGATGGATTCAATGATGGCCGTGTAAAACTGCACCATCATCTGCGCTGGCAGCTTGGCTTTCCTCAGCTGCTGCAGGAAGTACATCCTCTGCTGAGGCTTCTTGATAAGGGAGCTGATGGAGGGGCTCCCACTTCATGGGTGATGGTGGTGCCAAGGAAGTGGAAGGAGTCTACGGTGGTGATGGGGGAGTCGGTCAAGATGAGGGGGGGCTTGGGGGCTGTGACTTTCCTGAAGTCCACGATCATCTCCACTGAAGTCCTTCTGGGCGTTGAACTCCAGGTTGTTACTGCTGCACCAGGACACCAGCCGGTCCACATCCCTCCAGTAGACACACTCATCCCAGTCCGAGATGAGCCTGATGAGGGTGGTGTCGTCCGCAAACTTGATCAGTTTTACAGAGTTGTGGCTGGAGGTGCAGCAGTTTGTGTACAGGGAGAAGAGCAGAGGAGAAAGTACACAGGCCTGTGGACATCCTGTGCTGATAGTCCGAGTTCTTCTCCAGCCGCACGCACTACCTCCGATCCGTCAGGAAGTCAGTGATCCACCTGGATCACTGACTGATCGCAGGTGGAGTCAGGCACGTTGAGCTGGGAGAGCTTGTCCTGGAGCAGAGCAGGGAGGATGGTGTTGAATGCAGAGCTGAAGTCCACAAACAGGATCCTGGCACAGGTTACCGGGGAGTTCATATGCTGCAGGATGAAGTGGAGTGCCAGGTTGATGGCGTCGTCTACAGACTTGTTGGCTCTGTAGGCGAACTGCACTAAATATGCAGGCGAACTAAATTATATGATACAAGAAAAAGGAATAGAATACTGAACAAATTAAGATACAAATGTAATTTAAATTTAAAAACATTTATCTCAATTTGACTTGAAAGCTAAAATGAGTCTTTAGCAGCACTTTGAAACTCTTGACAAACAGGGGAAAAGAGTTTTGCTGCTGCTGGATGCTGCTCAACTGCCTGGAGGAACAATGAACTACTCCTCATCTGCCTGGATGAACTCTCTCTACACTAGATGGACCATTCTCTCTCCTCCTGAGTAATTCTGGCTGTATCGTTTATCTGCAAATGGAAGCACGTCAGTCCTGGACCTTCTGCAGCCTATGCGTCCTTGGGAGCAGGTTCTCTCCTTCACTGTGGTTCTCCTCAAGGTTTCTACTTTTTCCAACAGAGTTTTTTGTAGGACGCTCTGGGATTATGATGGGTTATCCATTTGCCCTAATTCCTGTGAACATTGTTTAATCATCTTTTGATTGTTTCATTGTTTGATTCTCTAACCTTGGTTGAATAAACAATTCTGGAAAATGACAGAAATAAATTTAATTGAATTAAAGGCAATGTGTTGAGGTTACTGGTTCCAAATTAAACTTGTGTACTGGTATTTATTTTAAAAAGAAACTACAAGGAACATTCTATTCAAATTGTTCCCCTTTTAAATCTAATCTATAATATAAAATCACCACACTTCTTTATTTTAACAATGATTATTTTTCTGGTGAAGTCAAATTTGATCAAAACTCATTGAACTGGACAAACCATGTCATGTAACAAGACCGTGTTTATGCATTGATTTGTTTCTATTAGTCACAATCAAAAAATCACCTCTAACACCAATAAGTCTTAAAATAGGTAAAGCTATCACAACAAAAAGCTTTGGCTGGGGGAAGTAATTAATATTTTAACATCTGTACCACTCCATTGCTGTGAGTGAAATGCAGAAAATGCTAAACTCTATGTTAATGAGTGGAAATGGCAAAATTACGGAGTCCTTAAAACTTGGTAGAGGACAAACAAAAGGCTGAGGACTTTATCTTGGCTTCGGAACATCCAAAGAGAGCTGAGCTGATCCACGTCCAGTCTGTTTTTAGGCCAAGAGTGTTTAAATGTGGCATTTAAAAATAAGATTAGTTCAATGTGTTGTACCTAACATACAATCAAGTGGCTGTGCCTGATTTCCGTCCATGAAGAGACCAACGTGTGCTGTGTGCATCCAAATATGAAATGTTTTATTGTCCTCGGACCAGGAAATGCATTGTTAACATGCTTGTTGTTGTTAGCTTTATTAAGACGGCATTACTCCGCTCTGGAAGTTGTAAAAAAAAACAACAACAAAAAAACCTCATAAACTCATTGCGGTGAATAATTTGGGGTTTGGGCCGCTGCAAACATGTTCAAAACAAAGTTGTTCACAGTAAAAAAATCTGTTACTTTTCTGCCTGACCACCATTAAATTAAACCTCACACAACCTTAACACACTCTAAACATAGTAAATGTAGTAGACAAACCTATTTCTAATATCATTAGTGCACAAACAATATGATGTATGTCCATTCTATTGCTATTTCATCCACCTCTGCCCATCGACCTAACCATTGTAAAGTGTACCTGAAAACAGCCGCTATGTGAAAAGAAAAGAGAAGAAAGTATTATATTGCCTAAGCATTTGAAAAGGCATTTGATTAGATGAGAATATAATTTTTTTTCAAGGTAACAGTTCATTCTGACACATGTTCGTCTCTCGTGGTTCAAAGCGGGACACATTCCAGTGGCTTTACCTGGCGCTGGTGCCGTGGCTGAGCAGGTTGATGTTCCCGTTGAGGTCGTAGCTGTACCTCCACTGCGGCCGCTCGTTCACGGACGCGCTCTGGAGCTGGCTGTCGGCGTCGTATTCGTACGTGTAGCGCGTCACGTTGCTGTCCACGCCCACCCTGATGTCACAGGTGGTGGTGCGTCCCGCCGAGTCGTACTGAATGGTCATCCAGTAGGCGATGGACTTCAGGATCTCGTATTGCACCTCCACCACCTGACCGTACGAGTTGAAGACTTTGGTGTGCTTCATGAGGTGTGTGGTGATGACCTGGAAACAATTTGAAAAATTAAATTATTATTTAGTTGTGCTAAAACAAATGGAAACGTATAAATTATTGAGTGAAGATACAAATTGGACAACTTTAAGTATAACTAAAATCATTGTACATAAAAAAAGAAAGAAAGTGCAGTCAAATGCAGGGAATCTGTAGTTTTATGGTGATTTTTGCTGAATATAAACAAGCATTAAAGTCAATTTAATACATTCAAGTACATATAATTACATTACGCCATTTGCGACACAAACAATATACTTTTGAGTTAAGTTTGAATCTATAAACAGCCCACAGCTTTATTAACATTAGGGATAGAAACACAAAATACATTTTAAACAAAAAACATTCAGTGTTTCAGGGATATATTTGTTCACGCTTGGAAAAATGAGATTTTTCTGGTCCTAATTAAGCAGAAACACCACCACTTCCAAAACAGTTGCTGAGGCAAAAGGCTAAATTGGACTCACACATTTGTTATTCTTTTATTTGTAAACGCATGCAAGTCCCATCCTGGGACTTTGGTTCTTATGTGGTTGTTTAACATGTGTTATGCTGAATTTGGTCAACTCAAAATTAAAAATGTCATTAAAAAAACAACATAAATCTGACCAATTTTTTACTGCTTGCCGTTTCAATGGCTGATTCCATTTAACTTTGGTCTTACCGTCTCCTGTCTAACACTCTGACTTCCAACATCCATCTAGTATTATTATTATTATTATTATTATTATTATTATTATTATTATTATTATTATATAGTGTTGTTTTTCAGTGAGCTGACGAGTTCATCTCATCCAAAGATATTTCATTGCATTGTTGAGACAGTGTTAACATGTATATAACAAACAAACAAACAAGGTTGTAACATTCTTATCAGGTTCAGATCATATAAAATAGCAGAAAATGGCAAACGCCTCAGCTTTGTCAACCATTTGCCTAAACTACTAACTGACTGAACTAGGTAGTAAAGTAGCATATCAAAAATGTCAAACCTCAGAACTTCATCAACAGCTTCATAACACCTGAACATGCAGCTTTTCTCGTACCTGGTTGAGATCATAGAAGATGACGCTGAACTTCCCAAACTGCTCGACTCTCCCGGACACGTCCACGTATCGGTACAAGTCGATGGGCAGCGGCGTCTCGTTGATCACGGCCTGCATGCTGGTCACTCGGAAGTTGTTGTAGCTGTAGTCGAATCGCGCATTGACCAGACCCTCCTCACTGAAACGGAAAATCTGGCGACTCGTCAAGGGACCTGTGAAGAGAGGATAGTGATGTATTAGTGAACGTGCACAACGTGACCCAAACCTGAGCAAAGTAAATCAAATATAGAATTTTCTTTGCAAGAGTTTTTGAATGAGTATCAATACACCAAAAATAAATAGGACAAAATTTGACCTTTCCTCAACAGTTTTAGAATAATCTTGAGTTTTATCAGAACAGGTGTAAGACCACATGGTAACATAAAGGAAGTACAATTGTTTTGTGTTTAAATTTACAATCTAAAAAAGTGAAATCTGTGTATTTGACTTGGTGTGTAACTTTTCTGGAAGAGGTTGGCCACCTACTTGTTTCCATGGAGATGCTCTTGGCTTGAATGTTCCATAATATTCATTCAATATATTTATCTCCATGTACACAAGCGGACCAAAGATACATGTTAGATTTTTTTACTACAATTTACAAATACGTCCAATAGTAAGTAATGCATTTAGTACTTGCTGATACTATTACCGCATTGACCACAACTAATACTTCAATCCTCACCACTTTTTCACATAAAAAAATCAACATCAACAATTACTCCTTTAAAACTAGACCTTATTTTGTTGTTTTCCTACATGTTTTCCTCAACAAATTACGAGCACTTTTATGTATGGGTAAAATAAAAACACAGCCATTGTTCCAAAATGCATAAACTCAATTAAAGTTTGCAGAGGAAACTTTTATGGCATCTGCATTTCGCACGCAGCCTCACAGTTGGTTATCGCGTCTCCTATATGAGCCTCTCTAATTAATTTAAATCAGGGTCTAATTCGACATCATTAACAAAGACACACGCGGCGCAATCCATTCTGCCTTAACTAAGCCACACCTCTATGGCATTTCACCGGTGACCTTTCACACCGAGAGATAATTTGATCAAAAGACAATATCCATGATGGGCCCGAGTGCCGCTTAATGTCAGAACATCAAGTTTAACAACGCCATTCATCACATCTGCTGCTGGAGACGCCACTGAATACTGTCATATATGGGGAAATTCAGCTTTTAACAAACAGTCGTTTACAGAGAGCTCGAAGGAGAGAAATTAGATCAATATTGGTGATTCTGAAACTTCACAAAGTACACGTAAAGTATTTGGGGTTTAACAGATTAAAGCAAGACTAAACTAGACCAAAAACTAGGGCTAAAGGTCCTGATACTCGTCTAGCGTTGGTCTGAATCGAGAGGTTTTATCGTCTGACTCAGAACCAAGAAAGTAAACCAGGATTTAAGTGGGAATAAAGTGGACTGGAGTAGATCAAAACCAAAACCAAACAGTAAGTAAACTTTACTACTAGGCTAATAAGACTTTAATCTACATAATTGAATCTAAAGACAATATCCACAATGGGCTGGTGAGCGCCTTAAAATCAGGACATCACCATCCATCACCTTTGCCGTTACCTAAACCTCGCACAGCCTCTGTTTGCAGAAGGGGCTCTCTACTTAATGAAACGGCATAATGGAGCTATTGGAGATGACTCCGATTGCAGTTGAAATGACTAAACGTGGAGCTCTGGAGACGTCGAGAGCACGGGATCGGCATTGGATCTTCTATTCCTATTTTCAGGGGAATGTTGGTTATAAACTAATGGGAAAAACGGCACAGACTTGAGGAGAGGTGCAGCTTTTTTTTCCTTTTTTTTTTTTTTTTTGCAATATATATTTTTTCCATTTTTTTTTTTTTTTTTTCGCTCGCCCCCAGGGAACACGCAGTCTGTTCGTCTCGCTCCCCCAACTGTCACTTCCTCAAGCTGTCATTGTTACTTTTCCCTCCTCTAACTCCACACTGTAAAACCCCCAAAGTGCAGCTTACTACTGAAATAAAAAAGTTTGTTTCTATTTTTGCTAAATCCTTCATTTCATTTATTTAACCGGCACTTTGCTTTTCCCACTAACTTCTTTCCTTACTTTTGGTTTTGTGTCTCATTTTTATTTTCCGTTTATTTTCATTTTTTATTTCGTGAAACGTAAGGAAATATTTGGCCTTACAAGTACCAAGAAAACAGTAAACCAGGTCTAAAAATGTTTTGAAATTTAGGCTCAATCTGGTCTAAAATGGGACTACACTATTGCTACTAGTTCTAAACAAAGATTAAATAAAAAGGAAGACAGACACATGGATTAAATTGACTCTAAATTCAGCAAATATTTGAACTGCAGGGGAACCCACTTAGCACCTGAAGGAGCTCGACACAGAGACACTCCACTCGGCCCGGTAATTAAACCTGGAGCCTTGGTGTGAGGTAAAAGCTCTAACGTCTGCGCCTCTATGAACTAGTTACTAGTCTATGTACATGTTGTTTTGAGTGATCGTTACGTCAGATAGGGCTGTGCCTAGAATTTCAATCAAATCAAGATCCAATTGTTTCAAATCTTCAACGATCAGCTTGGGTTTTTTTAATCGAGTGGGCTGCAGGTAATTCTGTGAGTAATAGATGTATTTTTATGTTTAGCGGCACTGATTAGCGAGTATGTTTGTATTATGTTTATGAAATTAAGATTGGAAGACATATCTCATAGTTTTTTATAAACACTGGACCAAGATAATGACGCTACTACACTTGCAATAAGAACACAAATTCGAAATATAAAAAGTCGAAATATACTCAAGATAAAAAAAACAAAAAGTATGTATTATGATTGATCAAGATAACGAAAAAAAAGGTGATTCATTTTTTTGTGCCATTTCGCTCGAGCCTTCGATGAGCCACACCCTGGACAGAGGTTAGTCAATTACAAGGCTAACTTTTACAGTGTAGCCTGAATCGTTCTTTATACAACTCACGGTGCCTCACTCTTCGCCTTACTCCCCCGTCTTCGTCTCGGGGGACAATTACCACTATCTCTAACCCACTCCATGGCTGCGTTTGTTCGGCTGAAATGAGATCAGTTAAAAGGGAAGGTGAGACTCTATTCATGGCGAGGGCAAAGCGATAAACGCATACACGCGCTCCTCCTGCGTCACATGATCAAAACCAAACAATCGCGAGTCGACTAGAAAAGCGAAGCGATCTATGGGCGACCCAGAACGACCTAAGAATTACTGGAAGACCGGGCCAAGTGTGTTAACTATGTTGGTACACCGCTACAGCTAAAGGACCGTCCAAATCAACATAATATGGCTAATAGCGCCATTTGTGAAGTCCACTGCGTCGCCAGCTAATTTTCCATACGCGATGTGGAATAATAGTCACATTATTGCGGCCATAATTGACATCCTCAGGTCAAAGTCATCAACACCGAGTCGGCCTATTATATGTTAGCACACAAGCACATAATATGAGTAGCACAGCAATTAAATTTTCCATTTTCTGCTGCTTTGCCAAGGCCTTTAATAAGCTATTCAGAAGATCATTTGTTCATTAAAGAGACTGTAGCTCACACAGAATACAGTGGATTTTGCACACATATTATGTATTGTATAAACGCAAAATGGTTTATCTTTGTTTGTTTGTAGACTTATATAATACTTTAAATATAGATGTGCAAAAATATAGGTTTTTTCCCCCATCAAATTGAGAAACTATATGGACATTTCAGTGCATACATAATAGAACAATAGAACTGACGGTGACATCTTTAAATTTGCAAACGAAAGGATATTTAAGCGCTGCTTCCACTTCTTTTTCCATCATTACTAGTGTTTTCAAATACAACATGAACTTCAATAGTAATTTACTTGCTGTTGAATATTGTATGGCAGTAGCCCATCTAGCTCTAACGACTAATAAAGGCAAGTCTAAAGGCACATTAATGCATCTTTTGAAACGGCACAGTAAGCTGTTTTAACCTTGTATTACACCGTTGAGGAAGTAAAGGTTTCAGCGGAGCCCCCTGAGCTACGAGAACAATATGGGCCAGTGACGGAACTATATTGAGCTTTGGGAATAAGAAACTCTTATGTAAATACACACAAAGCACGGTGTAAAATATGCACGCCTCCGCCACCGCAGTCGCATTCGTATATATGTGGTTGTTTACTTTGATCCGAGTCTGGTGGCAGAGGAGGAGATGAGCCGAGCATAGGAGGTGGTCTGGAGTTTACTGCTGCGGTAGACCACACGCACTGTGAGCGCTCAGCCTCTTCACACACTCCTAACTGACACGAGAAGGTTACACATCAAGTAACGTCTTCATTTTGGTTGTGTTTTCTTTCATGCCTGAAATGTTGCCCCCAGTATGGCGTAATCTATATGAATGTTTGGATTATTTTAAAAGGGGGCCCGAAATACAGTTTTAAGAAGGCATTTTTGATCTTTTTGAATTAGGCTACAGAGAAGATATGTGCGTCTGCAGGATTTCGAAATTAGTGAATGGCATAACTTCTCCTAATGGAGCTTTTGTTAGAGTTAAAAGTCAAAATACAACTCTGGTTGAAGTGCGTGTGACAGGTTGGACGACTCATAGAACTAAAATGCAGTTAAGATGTTTATATTTTTAATTTTGCAAAAAATGTGGTTTATAGTTTCACTTCCTGTTTGTAATTGATGATGTCACACTAGGAGATTACCCAGCAAACACTGGGCAAAAACTCATCTCATGTCACCATTTTTTTAATTTGATAAATGAAAATATATGAGAGCGACTTTATTTTGTTGAATAATGTTTAGAGAGTCAAAAAAGTTGTTTCTCTGTGTAAATTACGCATAAAATTTAAAATGTTCTCCACAAATACCTACTCCACTGGTGTGAAACTATAATTTATATGTACAACATGTATTAATACACCGTAAAAAAAAAACTGTCATGATTGTCATTGAGCATTCATGTTTGTTTGGTCCAGTGGTGGATGAAGTACTCAATTTTGTTTCTCAAGTAAAAGTACAGATACAGGAGCAAAAAAATACTGACGTAAAAGTATCACATTATAAATCTACTCATGTAAACATATTGAACTACTTCATGTATTATTTTTTATTTCGAGAACTACAGTATTAAAGCATTCTGTTGATTTTGGTCTTTATAGTCAACTTTCTGAGTTATTTTTCTCTCTTGTTTGCTCAAAGGGAACTATAACAAATGCTGTCAAAATGTCTGCATAAACGTGCAAATAGACAAACCCCTCAGCCATTTCAGCAGGTCTAAAACCTTAGGAAAATACACTTTTACTTTTCAGTCCAGATCCAAAATGTAGTGGAGCAGAAAGTACAGATGCCTGCTCTGAAATGTAGTGAAGTAAAATTAAAAAGTATCCATTGTAAAATGTACTAAGTAAAGTACAGAGACCTAAAATGTTGACTTAGTTGCACAGTACTTTTACTTTTGTGCTTCGTTACCTTCCACCACTGGTTCTCTCGGATACCATGCGCCGATCTTGAGCTAAAGCAGCTGAAGTCACCGTAAACTGAAGCGTGCAGTGTCTTTCCCGTCTCTTCCCCTTAAATGGAGACGTACCTGTCTGCCTGTAGCGGATGGAGCTGATGAAGCCGTTGTGAGTCAGATGAATCGTCTTAATCGTCCCCGAAGCTTCGTCATAAGTGAAGGTCGCCAAAGAGGAGTCATAAACCACCTCTGATAACCGCGCCGCTGCCGTGTACCTTCAAAAGACAGGCAAAAATGTAAAACTAATAGAAAGTGAAAAGAACAGCTAAAAAAATTTGTTAAAATCCTGTCATACCGTGCACTTGTGTTTTAGCATGAGATCAAATTGTGGAAGCAAAATATTCTTGCGTTAATTTAGCAAAAAACAATATTAATTTAGTTTTAGTTCAGTTCAGCCAATGAAATGTTCTTAAAACAGAAATGTGTTCATCCATGTCTTTAAACGTATTAGTTGAGGCTTAATTCTGAGGCAAATGTTAAAAGTCTGTAAAATGTATCAGAAAAGTGCAGAGATATCACCTTTTGCCTTTGCTGAAAGTTTACAGCATAACGTTTTGCAATTTTTTATTTAAAATAAGTTATTTTGTAGCCCATATACAACATATTCACATTTTGCACGTCTTTTAATCTAAACTGTCACTACATTAAAGTTCTATATACCGGTACTGCCCACCTCTGGATCTTAGCTGTCTTCTTTTCATTTTTGTTCAGTTTTATTAATCCACAAAAATATAATAAATTAGGTCATAATTTAAGTCATCAAAAATTATACATGGCTGGCCAAATTAACAGTGCTTGCTTGGAGCCATTTAGTTTCACACAGTTCCATATTTCATCCACATTAGCTCGGCTCGCGCTGCTGCGGTTACGGCTTTTCATATGGTGAAAATGAACACATTCATTATACTGTCCCCGCTGGAGGCAATGGGTATTAAAGCGGCTTAAATGCTGAAATCTCTTTGCCTATATCTGTCCTCCAGCTCTCGTCACAATCAAATCGCGGCGGTGTGTGATTACTAAAACGTTGACCTTTTAATCAGCCTCCTCGTTAGGCCAATCACAGTCATTTGTACGGACAGCTGGGTGTGTGCGCCGCTTTTTGTCAGTTACACAGATGTAAAAGGCATCTGAATATTCACCGATTATGCGTTTTAATTACGGCACCTTCATCAAGCCAATCAGGGCAGT
Source organism: Chaenogobius annularis (assembly GCA_015082035.1). Lineage (NCBI taxonomy): Eukaryota > Metazoa > Chordata > Actinopteri > Gobiiformes > Gobiidae > Chaenogobius > Chaenogobius annularis. The sequence continues at coordinate 2,148,441 of BJKM01000013.1, read as the reverse complement.
GTTTTACTACGCTCAAGCTGCGCGGCCAAGATACCTGTGATCAAATGGACAAAAGTGGGTGCATTTACAGTTACTTGAGCAAATCTGTAATAAAATTGTACTTGGAGTTGAAATTACACTTTTAATCCGACGTGAGGAATATATTTTAGAGTGTAAAAGAGCGTAAAAACGTTGTGTTGACAATATTAAAGGGGACATATTAACAGAAATAAGTTTTAATCCTTTTACAATGTTTTTGATGCATGTTGGGTTTGAAAATGTCAAGTAGCCACCTTTCAAAAGTAAAAACATGTAAATGACAATCTGCAGCTTGTTACAGAGAAATGTCACTGTGAAAAGGAGGGGCTTATCAGTTCTGCAGGTTTGAACAGGACGTCGATGGACCTGTTCTTATCATGAAGCAGTTTTAGTTCAATAATGCGGTTTACAATAAACAAAATGTAAAATTATAATCTATTTATGTTACAATTCAATGCAAAGTACCTGCAAAAAAGCATAATAAATATATCTCCTTTAAAAAACGAGAACATGTGTGTCTGTTGCACTGCTACTACAGATTTGGTGATTTTGGATATTGTTTAATGTTTTGTCTGATTTGAAATTATGAATTATGACCAGACTATTAAATTACACCCACTTTTTTATGTATGGCTGATCTTCCGTACACTACCCACATACAAATGGAACTTCAGAAACCTCTCCACGATTATCTGCTCATAGTCGAGTAGTGGGACAAAGTTTAGTGTGGTTCACAGTTAAACCAATGGAAACATATTGGTCTGTGCTTCCTTTCCATTGTGACAGAGGCACAATAGCGCCTCTTTGTTGGTAACAGCAGGAACAAATTGAGCAATAGAAAATATTTTGCGTGGTTTGCGTACGTGGTCACACATTTGACCACGTACACAAAGGTCATCCGCTCCCTGCACCGACCAGCACATGTTGTGTCAATGGGCAAGACATTTTACCCACTGCTGGCGTGCGTATGGATGTGTCGTGTGACTAAGTGATTGGTGGTGGTTAAAGGGCCAGATGGCACAGACGGTTACTACCTCAGGGCAGCTGTGGAGGGTTAATTAATAATGCCCAAAGTTGTAAAGTGACTTTGGGACACTGGGAAAAGCGCTATAAGACTAACGTCTTTATTATACTCATTTCCAATGTAATGACAGCTCATTAACTTGGGAAGTTGTTGGGAAGAATACTAGGAACATGTGTGTAGTTACAGAATACAGAATAGTCTCATTGAAATGTATTTTGTAACATAAGTCTAATCAGAGTGTTGTATTCCGAATACTTAGAAGACATTCAGATGCTTTATATTACAGTGTAAAAACAGAGGACTAAAACAGCTGTATATTTGCTCAAATTTGTAATGCATTCATTTTTCTCTTATTGAAAATTTTATTATTATTCTCACTAATACCAGTTTGAAGCTTAATTTGTGTAATCAAAACTATAGTATAAAAAAATTTAAAAAATTAGTATTCATTTTCTGAATATGTACAAGTATTTAGTTACTTCCCAACACTGTTAATAATGCTGTCTAAATTCCCCACTTAAAAGTCTGGATTATAAATCCATGATCAAACAATAAAACAGTCCCCCTCCAGACCTGTAGATGACGCTGCGGCCCGTTCCCAGGTACTGCGTCCGGAGCAGGCGTCCGTCCAGCGTGTAGTCCTGGAGGAAGGAGGCCTGGCTGTCCGGAGGGGTGTAGATGTTTCGGTAGTAGCCCACGGAGAGCAGCGACTGCAGGCTGTGCCTCACCATACTGGGCATGGTCACCGCCACCAGCCGATCCGTCTGGTCGTACTCAAACACGTATCTGCGCTGACTGTGGAGCAGCAGCATGATGGACTGAGACGAAAAGGAGACAAGATTTAGGAACAGACCTTTAGGTTATTTTCACACAAATTGTACAACGTAAAATTTAATCAACTCCACTCCATGAAGTGAATCAGGCTTTGCGGATTCAAAATGTGTCTTTACAGTGGATAAACGGCGTCTGAGTTCAGGTAAAAGTAATCCACACAATTGTGCAGAGAAAGTTAAAGGCTACTGGAATAGTGTTTTCAGATATTTTGTACCCTGGTGCTCTTCAGATTTGGGATCAAAGTCATTGTAAAGCAAAAAAATGAAGACTCAGCAAGGCCGAAATACATTGGCATTTTTTAAACTTCTGCCATAATTCAATAAAGGCTTTCAATATTTTTCTAAATCCCTTGAGTGCCTCATCTATTTTTTGGCTTTACAATGAATCTGACTTTAATCAACACAATGTTCTGGTTTCACTTAAGCTCCCTCCATTTTATAGCCCGACTATTGTTTGCAAAATAATAATAATGTATAAAACAAAATGTAATGCAAATGGTAATACAAGTTGCATCACATAGGGTCAACACATTTTTTATTTTATTTATTCTATTTTATCTTCGACCGAGTCCATGTACCCCATGTGAGAAATGTGTGTTGTACTAGGTTGTACTTTTACAAACATCGCGCCCCTGCCTTGCTATATTACTCATGTTACCCACACCAGAGTAACCACAGATGTTTTACGATGTAGTTTACACAGTTCTCCCCACCAGCAGTGCCATAAAATGTTACGCGACGTTACATGAAGTTGTGTTAATAGCAGAATAGATATAAAAGTATATTCATTGCCCCTGTGACTGGTGTTTTCGTTGTCGTTTAAATGAAACATGCAGCCTTGTTCCGATAACGTGGAGGAAATCTCCATGTCAGTCTTGTCACTGACTAATCGTTGAAAAACTATAAACTTGAACGTAGATTCAGCACTTATGAAAATGTTCCATTAGACTTTGAACACAGGTAATACATTGTGTCTCAGCTCTCCATATGCTCTGATATGACTGCATTAATAATACATGTACAATTTGAATATATCCCTGGAATGCAATCCAATAGACTTCATTAATACAAATTCTGTCTGTATTTTAATTAAAAGAGGAAATTGTAAGGGGCATTCTCATTAGCATGCCACATCCATATTTTAAGACTGAACGTACAGTATAATTTCTCTTTCTGTTTTTGTGCTTCAACCAACTTTCAGGAAGCCAGTGGTTTTCCTGAAAACGAAATCAAAATCGAGTTAAAACTTGAAACCTGCTACAGTTATAACATCGATGAAAGTTCCATTTTAGGCACGGTTCAGTTGACAGATACAGTAAATGTAAGATCATATTTCAGTGGAATAAGAGAACATAACGGGGTTTTTTTGTGCGAAAGTAATTGAGCTTATGTAAGTATTTAAATGTTAATGTTAAACTCATTTGCAACACTTTTACTTAAACTTTTTGCATTACTACTTTTTCCTTACAGCATTTACATAAAAGTTTTAGTTGACAGTAGGATTCTTCTTTTAGTATCCAGACGTGCAGCCTTCAAACCACACAATATTCAACTCTTGCACTTATATCAATGAATTAAATGAATAAGTTGTGCTTTGATGTGCTAATTAGCCCACCGAGAATGTGCTCCCTTTGACAGTTAATATAAAGCCTGTTCATCTCTGTTCACAGATAAAAACTTACATATCTAAAGCTTCAGTGTTCTTTTTAATTGCCATTGATTAATCATTATGCGATCTCAAAAGGACTGCACTTTGAACATGTTTAGATCCAAATCGTGCGGTTCTTTTCACAAGGTTTAACAGATTATATAAGTCTTTTAATCGAAGCACTTCATTTCGTGTCGCAGAGTCAATAGCAGTGCAGCGCTGCAGTGTTACTTTTGGTTTCATTCAAAGTGACTTTACTTTGAGGTGTGAATGAACATGAGATTTGACCATGTTCAAGACTCAGGGTCTGTACAAAGGTCAATCAGCATCTTATATTTCAATATAAGATTCTGTCCAAATATAAAATTTTAAATGTGTCCAGGAGAACTGACAAAAAGTATTTCAAAACATGATGGAACTACACTGTTTGCACATTTTCATGCAGAATAAGACAGTTGAAACCCCTGTGATTTGCAAATTGCGTCCATTTAAATTGCGATCTTGACTCGATTGCGATTCATCTTACGAGCTCTAAAAAAACCCTCAATTTTTAGAGGGTCTTGGAGCAGTTTTACGCTTCAACAGAGCCACAGCTTCCGAAGTCAAATGAAAAGCAGTATGTGCATTTTCCGACTCTAACCACATCTGCTGCTTATTACAGTATTGAGTTGTGGCTTTAGAATCAGAATCAGAAGCAATCAGAATTAGTTAGCAATAAGTAAAAATAAACATAAAACAGTTAATTAAATCCCTTGTGGTTTATAGAAAGACAGGAGATGTATAAAATATAAGTGCTCACTTAGCAACGTGTCTAATTATTGACTCCTGTTGAGCAGTTCATACATTTTACATCTCGGCTTGGATCGTCTCGTTTCTCTTTGTTGCTTAGAAACAATACCCAGTGAAATGAAGGTGAAAGGAATAGCGGGTAATAACCTTAAGCAATGTAATTTGGAATTTCTCTAAAAGTCAATGCACATTTTCAAAAGAAATGCTGTCATATAGAAATTGCGTGTGTTTCCAGAATCACAGCAGTATTAATCTCAGCAATGCTCTAAATAGAATAACTATACAGATGGGTAGATTCTGTAACCAGGGGTGCCACCTAACTACCACATAACCACAGACCACATAACTAAACAACTCCTTAACTCACTTCCATTCACAATGGCAAATAGATTCATTAATTAAAGTGCTTAATGCCTAAAAAAATGAGCAGATAAAAATGTAATAAACAAAAGCATTTGCTATTTCTCTGTTTATGGGAAATTCTTTGTAGTTGAAAATTCTTTATGCATAAAGAACATAAAGTCTTGCCAAATTTATGTTCCTTTAATACATTTAAGGATTCCAAAAAGTATTGACATTGGCATTTTCACAAACTTTCAAACGACAACCCCTCTGAGGTTTTGCACAGCCTCACCTTGTCTGCATAGGTGTAGGTCCAGATCTTGCCATTGACCCAGGCCCTGGAGACCACCCTGTCGCTCTCGTAGTCCAGCCGCTCGGACCACTCCCCTCGGTGGATGGAGGACAGCAGCCCGCCCCCGGTATAGGTGATGTTCACTTCTGTGTACTTGCTGCTGGGCGACCACACCACGGGACGTCCCAACACATCATACTGAATGTGGAGCGTGAACTTTCTGTGGTCGTCGTAGATTTTCCCAACTCGAGTGCTCTGGTCGAAATCTATGGACAGTAGATTTCGGTTGTGTGCCTGCAACGATTGGGAAAATATTAAGTTAATGGGGCTGTCCACGGGTTTTGCCCACCTAGTTGAACAAAATGAAAACCATGTTAGTTTTACAGTGATGGCAACACTCCGCTCAGGCATCGGAAAGTTTTAAAACTCATCACAGTGAATAATTAGGATGCCAGGAATAAGTTCAGAACTTGAACAATAACTTTGGACCACTGCAAACCTTTTAAAAATGAACTAGTTCTATTTTTCACATTTTAAGACAGGTACAGCACTTTTAAAGGTAAACTATGTACATTTTTGAACAGTATTTCCTTGGAAATGTTATTGCTTTGTCCTTGAGTGTTTCACAGTAGCAATAGACTCATCAATCTTGCCTTTGTTCAGTTACGTGTGATTTTACTGCACAGCCAATACCTTAAAAACATGAAACCTTACAGTGAGCGGGTCACCTCTACACAGATCTGACATGTAACTTGACCTGGTGGCATGTAGGAATGTAACGATAGGCAAAACTCACAGTATATTATCACAATATTCATATCACGGTACAAAATTGATTCCAGTATGGTAGAAAAGCAGAACAGGGTCTCATTTATCATTGCGTGGAATTCTACAAAAAAATTTGCGTACTGACAAAACCGAAACTGCCTCAAACTCACTAAATTGTTATCTTTTGAGCACAGATTCTCCTTTTCTGCCTCATGTGTGAAAGCTCACGATGCACAAAGTTCAGCATATTTGAACATAATCACTCATTTTAGGTCAAGTTGCCTTTTTATAAATCCCAAACTTTAACATGGAAAGTGACTTACGTAGCATTTTTGTACATGCTTTATGAATGAGACCCCTGAATTCCTTTTAAAATGCCTTGACAAGCTTTTGGTGCGAATCAGTTTAAAGAATTCCGAAATAACAGTTAGGTCTCCATGTAGTCTGCACTGAAATGGAGCAAAGGATCATGGTCTATGTTGTTCCTTCAGGCTCTTTCACTGTTTCTGCAACTAAACAATGCATTTATGCAAAGGAGCATATCATTGGATATACTGTGACAGCCCACTTTACACGATACTATTGTGGGACTACAGTTATTTTTTACATCCCTAGATTCGTGACCTGTTCGTTTCCAGGAGTATAGAAAGGGGCCATAGTGTATGAACATGCCAGGCAAAACAATAAGATCTCCATGGAGACAAGGAGGAGGCCTTGTTACAGAGTGCACCTTTTAAACAAAACAAGAAAACGCGTAGTCTAACAAAACTTTTTAATTTTCTGCTTTATAATCATGACAAATTCAAAATAGGGACAGCTATATGCTAATATGAATTAAGTGCCATGTCAGACAGAAGCACGGATTTCATTAGCTGGGATAAATTAATTGTGGCATTTAGAGCAAACCCAAGCTTGCATAATAACAATGAATTGAACAGAGAAGCAGTGCATTGTGGGCATTGCTAATTAATTAGAGTACATCAGATAAAATGTCCTCATCCATATGTTCAGTCTGCATCGAGACAAAGCGGCGGAAAATAGACAATGTGTTACTGGTGGAAAGTACAGAAACACACTTGAGTCATTTAATCATCAACTCTCTGCCAGTAACAGTAAAATCTCTCATCTACACGCATCTAGACTCATCTAGACTCATCTAGACTCATCTAGAGTCATCTGCACTCATCTACACTCATCGAGACTCATCTGCACTCATCTGCACTCATCTACAAACATCTACATTCATCTAGACTCAACTTGACTCATCTGCACTCATCTGCACTCATCTAGACTAATCTAGACTCATCTACACTCATCTAGACTCATCTAGACTAATCTAGACTCATCTGCACTCATCTAGACTCATCTAGACTAATCTAGACTCATCTGCACTCACGAGACTCATCTAGACTCATCTGCACTCATCCAGACTCATCTAGACTCATCTGCACTCATCCAGACTCATCTAGACTCATCTGCACTCATCCAGACTCATCTAGACTCCAAATTATTACACAAGATGGTGAAGATTCATATTTTCTAACCTTATTCCAATCCTATGTTATATATTTTTTATTTATTTAATATTGTGTCATTGAGCTACTCGACTTTAAACAGTCAAAATGTAGATGTTTTCACCTGGTTTATGGTTCATACTTTTGTAATTAGTGGGTCTATCCATGAAACTAAATTGTTTATTCAGCCACAAAGATGTGAATCGATGTCAGCTGGAAGTCTGTGGAACCAGTCTCTAACAAATAATTATAAGGATTTGTGGATCCAGGGGCGTGTCCAGACCTCTCCTCACTGGGGTGGCCAAAGGGATGGCACTAGTCTTTTAGGTGATCATTTTGAGACGACTTTTTTTGGACGTAGGTGCAGTTACAGTGCAGTGAAATGGGGGTGAGAGAGGGAAGGACAAACAGCAAATTGTTGCAGTCTGAATCAAACTCACAGCGCTGTGGCCGCCTGCACATGGAGCCAGACATATGGTGTGGTTTATTTACTCTTTTTGTCATGAGCAAAATGAATTGAACATTTTATGTTTTATGTTTATATTAATTTTATATTTATTTATCCCAAAAAACAGTTAACCTCACATTTAATTTCTTCGGACATTCTGACATCAGATTGAACAAAGTCGGTAACACAGCATGTAGGCTTGTCTATGCCTGTGTCTATGACCTACTCAGATTCACTATCTTCATTTGAAAGGCTTTGAAAAGGTTATATAAGTATTGGCTTTGATTACATGACTGGTCTGAATAGAGAATCTGCCACTGCTTTGGTGCAATATCCCCACAGACAGAAAATGTATCTTGAAACATTTACATTTTCATCAGAACCTCCGATAAAAAACATGAATTTGAGAATTTGAATCACAGTTTACCCAGTTGTGCAAGCGCTACACGTGATTGTAGTACAGCGTTAGTCAAAGGGAAGGGCAAAGTCTTTGATGAAGCAGAAAACAAAAGCTGAACTGACTTTTCTTTTATGTTATGGCATGTGCAAAGGTCAAGTTACACAGTTTAGGCCTGAATGGGCTGTTCCCGAGCGCGGCTGGGCGATATGACCCCAAATCAATACAGGGATTAATTGGGCATATTCCTTCAGCTGCAATAAGGGTTTTTGACTGGTTGTTTATGAATATGCAGATGTATTGTGCGGTAGAAATACTAACTGTATACAAAAAAAACAAAGGGACAAAGGGATTGTTAACAAAAAAACAAGAGAGAGGGTAGGCCGACTGAGAACTGAGAACTTTTAAAATACATTTGGCACAAAGCTGTCTCTAAACAAATTCTGAAAACAACGAATAATGAAAGAGAAATGTAATATACTGTAACAACATTATTTATTCAAATGTTGCTGTTTTGCCCAAAATGTACCACAAATGACATAAAACGAACTAACCTAAACTCTATGAAGAAAATCAATAAACTTTTGTCAATAAATCAAAAATGCCTGCAATGAAGCTCAACAGGCCCACTTCGAAGCAGACTGCGCTTCTGGAAGGAAAATGCACATATATTTTCTTCCCATAGACTTTTGTAAAATCCAAATATATAGTTTAAAACAGTAGCGTGCTGTTTCTTTTATGGATCGCCAAGCAGACTTGGGGGGTTCATCAATATTTGTGGGTAACATTTGCACACAAAAGTGAAAAAAAACAACTTACAATGCAAACGCCAGTATTGAACCCTGGTCTCCCCGTGTGAAGGGCAGCCACCTATCTTACTGAGCTAAACTATTTTACCTATTTTGACCGCTGGATGGACTGAATAGTCTCACTTCACTGATCAATTAATTACGCAAGCTAGCACCATCTTATTAAAATATTGCCTGTATGTCTACCTAACATCTAATCATTATGAACATGAACACAGCCTTAGCTACAAACAAAGATTTGTTTCATATAGTTTTTAAGTCCGTTTGTTGAAACTTGGCGCTGCTGTTTCTTCACGTCCACTCTGAACATGCATAGTTAGGGGACATCCTGCAGCGTGGTTAGAGGCTGTGTTGTCCTCAGAGCGCATGTGCAGACCTCTAAAACAAGCTGCTGTCTGTTGTGGTTCTAAAAGCTCATTTTAGAGAGCAGAGCATGAATGGGCCTCTGAACACGGTCACAGACTGAGCAGCGACCTGTAGAAGCCACTAAAAGACACTGTGACTTCAGAAGCAGAAGTGTGGGGAAAACAAGCTTATTGAATATATTTCAGAACAAGTTACATATAGTCGTGACACACGCCAGTGGTTTAAAGGCATGGCAGAGGCTAATCAATGGCAACTAATGTCCAAAAACCACAAGTGTGTCTTAGATTGTAAAGTTTACAAAGCATCCCTTTGATGTTTGCCCTTGTGTTGAGAGAATGTTATTGTTTTACCCTGAGCCTGCGTTCGTAGGCGGTGTAGTTGGACTTGCTCTGCTCCTTCCTCTGCCTCCACTCGATCAGGCTGGGGGCGTGGTCTCCAGGCAGGCTGATGTTGCAGCGGCTAGCGATGGGACTGACTCCGCCCCCAGAGGGCCCCGGGAGGAGGGGCTCCGTGCTCAGGGTCAGCTCCATCCCATTGGCCAGAGACACCAGGAAGGACCCGTCTGCGCTCACACGGTACGAGCTCTGGGCGTGGTCTGCCAATACAGAGGGAGTATTCAAAATATGTTCACATAGTTCGAAAAAGGTACATAATCAAGCAGTATTCTGACATTTTAGACAATACTTGGACGTTAATAAGGTTATTATTCTTATAGTCAGACATGTATTTTAGTGGTTCTTACCTTGACATGTTTCTAAAATACAGGTCTGGCAATAAGAATCTTAAACTTGTGAACACCTAGTGAACTTAATCGGACTAATATTTGATCATTTTAGCTTTGGTAGTTCACATTTATGTATCCCTGACACAGCCCAGTTCTTTTTTTTTTTATACTATTGGTATTAGATGACATGACTTTAAAATAAGTTGAAAGCTACTGTACTTCACTTTCTTCTTAAATTTATTCTACTGTTAACTATAGTTATCAATTCTAAATTACAATGATTACTGATAAAACAAGTGATTCTGCTACTATTGCTAAGTTCTACCACTTACACAACCTCTGCTGCTCAACCTTCAACTGCAAAAGAGAGTATAACTACAGAATTACTTCTACAAAAATCCATGTTTTCTGTTCAAATACTTCAATATACAAGTGGTAAATGTGTCCCAAATTTACTGCATGCAAATTGAGTATGTAGTTACTTTCACACCGAAGCAAACGTTGCAGACCACAAATGTACTCTGGGGGGATGCAGATGAAAATGTGTGAAAAAAAATCAGTCACTGTCTGAGAGCAAACAACCTTGAGAAAAATCAATGTGAAACAGCAGCCTGGCTCAATTCAACCAACGAGTCCACGGTTTCTTTTGTATGAGTCAAATCGTTTGAGCTATGTGTGCGGCTAATTGCATTTTTTTCATTATTATCATCGCTGTGTGTCTAATGGACAGGCAGCCACAAAGGGTAAACAGGAAGACAGTGGTGGGTTGGTCGTGACAGCCGTTATTGAACACTTTGAAGCTTCCAGTCAACTTTACAGACATAATACGCAGTACATTTGTCTCATAATGACGGTAAATGAATCCTATTTTCATTCAGTAGTACTTTTGATGGCTCAAGACAGAGGAGATTGACGAGTTAATGGAGAAATAATGACAACATAATAAGCTACTTATCCGTGATCACAATATTGAGTGTTGTGTTTTATGTGTGTAATTTGCAGCCTCATTCTGTACAACCGCGATGCACTGTAGAACCAACTTCTTTAACCTTTTCCATATCCTTCCCTCCACACATGCTTCACCGTGCTGCAGATTCTCCACCGCTGTTTTCTTACGATTGACCTCAGCAGCGTGTGAAAACCCCACAAAAGTCGCAGTTTGTAATAGAATCTCCTCTAAATCCACAACTATTAACCAGTAATATTTCCAGTAAGCATTTTATAAACTGGCAAACCCCAGTCTTGGTCTGAGCTTGTACAACCCACCAAGAACTCATTACAGAACTTCAAATCATTGCTCATAACTCACCTCACCGCGTTTTCTTTTCTCATTTCTACACCACTGTCGTCCTTTGTTTCTTGCATGTTAAAAAAAAAAGCTATATATGTTTGATGTATTATTATGATTATTTATTTGCTGGTCTATTACAGTCTAGCTCCTGGTTCAGTTCATGTTTTGTCCAAAATTTGATGTTGTACTGTTTGTGTGCCGAGTGTGAATACAGACATACAGTGTTTACCACATTCAAACTCAAACATCTATCTTCACTCTATCCCCTCCTTCTTGGTTTTAGGTAACATAATACCTTGACTTGTGTAATAAAATGTTTAGATAACTGAGATCCACTTGGCCACTCCGTCCACCTTGAGCAATCTAAAATAGGGGTCATTCTGTGCGATCACGCGGGCCTTATTGCATCAGTGTGTGCGCAGACTGCTTTCCTCCCTGCAGTGTTGTCATTGTCTCAACTGCCTGAAAGCAATTAAATGGACGACATGAAGAAAGGTTTCCCACGAGGGGCATCCACACGTCCCCACCATCATTCTCACTCCTCTCATCTTCTGCCCTCGTCTCTGCTCTCTCTTTTTTTTTTTTTATCGCGCTTTGTTAAGACGTTTGGCAAGTCGGCGGGATGCGTTTGTTTATTTCGGTAAATAAAAAATAAACACGTATTTTTCCCCGCAAACTGGCCATTAGTGGCAGGCTTGTGTGATAATGAGGTCACGTCAGATCAAGGTGCGAAAATATGTGGAAAATGGTGCACGTCCTTCAGAAATTTAACACGTTTAAAAATAGGATGGCACTTTGTAATAACTTGCGGTCTGAAAATGTCGACGCAGCTCCATTAGACCCGTGTTTTTCAACCTTTCTTTAGTCACGCCACGCTTTTTGTGGTTGAAAATATACACTTCCTACTGAAATATTACCATGTAACAACTTTTAGAAAAATATAACGCATGGTATATTGCGCCTGCCATTGTCTGGTTCTTTCAAATCCGGCAATGGTGATTGTTTTGCTTTCTTTAAGTTTGCTCAAGACACTCCAAAATGGCATCTTGTTCAATTAAACCCATGTGTGAATCTGTTGTACTCAAATTTGACAGCGCATTGGTTAAAAATCAAGGCATTAGGCGGTAGCAAGCCCGATATTTAGCCCAATATTTAGCCCTGTTTGTCACTGTCTACACGAATTCGAGAAGGCGTGGGATGAGTAGAGCTTCTCGTGAACTGTTATTTGTCCTGACACTCCTCATGTCTGTGGGGTCAGTGCAGTTCTGTTCCCACTATTTGTCAGGTCGCAGCTCCAAATCCTCACATCGTACAGTTTCAACATCTTGCAATCAAGCTTATTTTTATTTAATCTTAACATTTCTTCTTTTTTGTTTCCTTTTTTTGCTGTAAAGGAAGCTCACACCGCTTGCCTTATATCCTTAGAAGCTTTAACAATTCTGTGGTAACACTTTTTGATTCAAGAACATAAACCATAAACATAATTCCATAACCATTGACTGATAGCAAAATTTTGGTCTACCCTTTTCCTTCAGCTGAGTAAATATTTGTTTGTAAAATGTGGTATTTCAGAATGGTGATATGGTTTATTAATCAAACTATTTTGGAAAACAATGTTTTCTTTTTTTCGTTTATGCGTTCTCCTTTCTTCCTCCTTTGATTTGAAACAGCAGGAACAATATTTTCAGGTATATAAGTTCGCCTCCATAACCTTCTACATTTCACAGTTTTTTTACAGACACAAAAGTAAAAAAGTAAAGTAACAGGTTATCAGGTAATGTCTAATCTTCAAGGTAAAGGTGTATAGTTGTAGTAGCAGTAATATAGAAACTGTAAAAATAGAAATAGTCAGAAAAGTAGAGTAGTAGTAACATAACAAGGCTAGATATTGCTCTACTGATACATGCATGTGACCAACCAGAGCTGGATCTGGCTGAGGTGCTGCATAAATCTCACAGTCTGAGGAGAAACACTAGTGAGAGACGCCCGTGTGTGCATAACCTGACCACAATGTTACTGCAGTTTGCCTGTCATAAATGTTTAAACATTGTTATAACCTTACAGTCTGCCCTCTTTATACATCTACGGCCATTATCTGTGTCGGCCCTTTCCCTGATGCATCATAAACGGTCTTGTCACACAGCTGGGGCACAGGAGAAGACAGATATATGTGTTGTATACAGTACTATACAGTACTCAAGGTGCATCTGTGGCCCATTAAATGTGGAGTAAACAAGTCTAATAACAAACTTTACCCATTTTTAGACCTTTAGCTACATGTGAAAACCTCGGGGGAAGGTTACAGTGGACACAGTCATACCTATTTTCTGCAAGGTTTTACACTTATATATATTCTCAAGGAAATGCGCCGCTTTATTCTAAAATAACCTATGAAAAGAACCGACGTCTAATGTTTAGTGCACAGATGGATGTATGAAGGTTACAGCTGATAATACAACACTTTCATTGCATTCCACTCTCAAAATAAAGCGAGCGCATGAATATTTTTTCCTCTTTGACCTGCTTATCTCCATTGAGATGTTATTGCTTTGCAGAGAATGTTCCACAGCGTGGCCTTAAACGTATCTATCTCCACGGTGGCAAGCAGCCTCATTGGATTTTTAAGTCACCAATTATAAATCAATGAGTCCACTCTTGAACAACGTTTATGGAGCTCAGCCTAACTAGAAAAATGTTATGTTGTTAAACTTCTCAAAAACGCAACTTTATTTGCGGTGGAAAACATCCTTCTATATTTTACTTCAGCTAGCTAACGTTACATTGGTAATTAATTGAACAATAGTCTTGGGACTTTCTTGTACAAATCTGTTGATTATCATATGGACAATAGACAGTAAACTAGCATTTAGTCAAAGAGCTCAGATTGTTCTTTTATCGACTTGTGCAAGTGTCCACGAGGATAATCTTATCAAGGTTCACATGAACGCCACACAAGTTACAGGTCTGATCTGTGACATACTGCATCCTTGCTTGTAAACATGCATATTTTTCAAGGTATTTTTGAACAATAAAAACAGAAGAAATACAAGTTTAGTGTCTTACTGTGGAACATTCGGGGCAAAACAACATGTGTGCACCTTAAAAAAAAGAAAAAAAGAAAAGCAAAAAAAAAGTAACAAATCAAAATGTATAATTAAGTACAAGCCTGCCGTGAAAGATAAGGGAAAAATAAGTAATGCTAGAGTTCAGTATCTGTATTTTGTACTGAACTTGAACTTTCTGTGTCGGAAAATGTTAGACTCTTTCCATATTCCACAATCTAAACCGTGCTTTATTGCCTTTCATATTTCTTCTATATTTTGTAATTCATTTGAACTTTCTGTGTCGGAACATTACGTCGGACTCTGCATATTTCACAATTCAAACCATGCTTTTTTCCCTTTCATATTTCTTCAATATTTTGTAATGAACTTGAACTTTCTGTGTCGGAACATGATAGACTCTTTCCTTATTCTACAATCAAAACCGTGCTTTATCCGCTTTCATATTTTTCTACTTGAACTTTCTTTACTGGAACAATAAGTCTGATTCTTTGCATATTCCACAATCTAAAGCATGCTTTTTTCTCCTTATATACTGTAGTTCTTCTATATTTTGTAAAGAACTTGAACTCTCTGTGTCGGAACATGATAGACTCTTTCCTTATTCTACAATCTAAACCATGCTTTATTCCCTTTCATATTTCTTCTATATTTTGTAATGAACTTAAACTTTCTGTGTTGAAACAGTACGTCAGATTCTTTGCAAATTCCACAATCCAAGCCGTGCTTTTTCCCCCATATAGCTCTTTGTATTTTGTAATGAACTTGAACTTTCTGTGTCGGAACAGTACGTCAGATTCCACACTCCATCCCGTGCTTCTCTCCGCCTCTCCCACAGCCGTCCCGACACACTCTCTGAACACACTGAGCCCTGTACCTTGTCTGAAGGTGTAGATGGTGTCACTGGCCGACAGGTTGGTGCTGGTGACAAAGTTCTCCCGGTTGGACGCCTCGACCTCGACCCGGGACCAGCGCTCCAGGTTCCCGTGGAAACCGCTGACCTCCCCCGTCGGCATGGTGATGTTGGTCACGCGGCCCTCTGAGTTGTATCTGAATGAACAAAACGGTATTACTTTTACTGTAGGTATTTATTGCATGGTTCAGGTGAAGAAACAAAGGTTTAACTCTCCAGAGCTTCATATTGGTGTGACAAAATGCATTTATTGTTTTCTTTTGTGATTTGTGTGTTAAATATGTTTAAAGAGGAGGACATTTATTTTCCCACATTTGACTAAAAGGGCCTGTACCGGATTATTTTCATTTTATGAAGTAAAATCTGTTCTGCCAGAGTTTGCTGGTGTCCTGGTGCAGCGGTAACAACCTGGAGTTCAACGCCCAGAAGACAGTAGAGATGATCGTGGCCCCCCAGCCCCCCTCATCATGACAGACTCCCCCATCACCACCGTGGACTCCTTCCGCTTCCTCGGCACCACCATCGCCCAGGACCTCAAGTGGGAGCCCCCCATCAGCTCCCTCATCAAGAAGGCCCAGCAGAGGATGTACTTCCTGCGGCAGCTGAGGAAAGCCAAGCTGCCAGTGCAGATGATGGTGCAGTTTTACACGGCCATCATTGAGTCCATCCTCACCTCCTCCATCACCGTGTGGTACGCTGGAGCCACAGCCAGGGACAAACAGAGTCTACAGCGCATTGTGCGTTCTGCTGAGAAGGTGAGGTGATCGGACTTCCATCTTCAGGACCTGTACGTCTCCAGGGCTCTGGGACGAGCAGGTCGGATCACAGCCGACCCTTCTAACCCTGGACATGGTCTATTTGAACCACTCCCCTCAGGCAGGAGACTACGGTCCATCCGGACCAGAACCTCCCGCCACAAGAATAGTTTCTTTCCCTCTGCCGTTGGACTCATGAACACTTCTTAGCACCTGCCACTTTAACTGCAACTATTCATCACTCACTCACTGTCACTTTCTGCACTACAACTAAATTTAACTGTAATTCTTGTGTACATAGTAATGCCTATTTTTATTTTTATTTTATACTATATAGTAATTTTAAATTGTTCTTAATGCATGCCCTTTTTGATTTCATATATGTTGTTTTTATTATTGATCAGTGTTTTATGTTGCACCTTGATGCCGAGACAAGTTCCTATTTTTGTGAATTTTGTTCATTGACAAAGGCAATAAACCTTTTCTGATTCTGATTCTGATTCTGATTCTGGTACAGATACAGTATATTGCAAAGGCCTCCATAGCTTTTAAACTGCATTAGGTAAGTGAGTGATACATAGCAAAAGAGTTTAGAAAGAAACTAGTTGTGTTTTTCATGTTTTAAGTAATTAACAATCAGGTGTCAATTACAGTGCCTTTCAGACAACAAAAATGTGTCCTTGTTTTAAAAAACTTGTATTATAGCTTTTTTTACCCAATAATCCTACTTTTTAGCTCTGAAGTTTATAGTAGCGTCATCTTTTTTTAAAACAACATTTAAAAAAATAAATAATAATAATTCAATGAGAGAACTGTGGCTCTTATTTTAACCCAGCACTATTTCTGATATTTTTAATATTCTGGCAAAAGGGATCACATCCAAAAGTACAGTATTTCAAAGTAAATCTGAAATACAAGTTATGGGAAGTTTTACACAATTATAAACTTGGAATTTTGGAGCACAACTGAACATCTCCATGATGTTAAAAGATTAACAACCAAAACTCCACAACACTGGACATTGCAACATAAAGTACACTCCCGTTCTCTGACAAACGTTTGCTTAGTTACCACGTTTAGCCTGAGTATTTTTGCCTAAAGCTTGTATGATAGAGATGATTCAACTGTACATAGTGCGCGTGTCGTGAGGTACAAGCAGAAACACACTGTGATAAGCCTTGCACTCAGGCGACTGGACACAATAGTACAATGTCCCATACACACTATATGTTTTTCCTCTCCTTTTCATCGCCCAGAGCAGCCTCGAGTAAGTGTCAGACATGATTTATAAGCGTAATTATCCAGCGGTGGCGTAGGAGACAGCGGCTTGGGCTGGCACTGGTGAATAATGCATTCACATGTGTTTAAGCGGACTCTGCGTGCCAGGCTAAACATGCAACTGGTAAAGAGGCCGTATATGTCCTTTATCTAATCACGCATTTAGGCTGTGCCAGTCTCTTCTGCTCCATTTGTGAATAACAGAGTAGCTCCAGCAACTACCAGCAGATGGCACTCACACTTCATATCATCATCACTGGCATCAAAGCTCATTACAATACACAGGACATGACAGCGAATCAAGAAACTGTCTTTAAAACATTTTAAGATAACAAATTTGCCCTCGGAACACAAATAGAAATAACTACTTCATTCAAGACTTTACAACTGCGGTGCTCTGTCTGTGTCTTGTTCCTTTAACAATGATTTATTAAACGCTGGAGGTTAATGCGATTCAGCCAATGTCCATCCATTTGGTGGAGAAATTGCTTGCAAGAGTTTTGGACATTTTGGATTTAAGCTAAACCATCACGTTGTCATGCGATCATTATTGAAGATCTTGTCAAAATAATGTTAGTGCGGATAATTTCTTACACACAGAGAATGGGCAATGTCATGTTCAAGATATATATTTGAAGTTGTTTATCCAGTCATAATTGCCTTTTCGCACTAGGCCTATAAATCTGACAAAGTTTTGCACACGACCGTGGTCTGCATATTTATTGTCATGTTTTTTGTGCTGTGAGTTATACTTACTGCTCTATGAAAGTTAAAATGGAACAAAAAAAACAACAACCCAGAACAGGTAAGCCTACAGGTAAAAAACAAGCAAACACTGGATTTACTTCAACCGTAGTTCTAACTCAGGAACTCAAAACTGTGCAGCCTACAGTAATTTACCACATGGTAGAGGGATGTTGCTTTTGAAGCGATACAAAATTTGCATATTCTGTATAATTTTTTAATAAAAACCTCACGATGCTGCAAAAAGGACTGATCAAAAACAAACCTGCATTGTAAACTTTCATACGAGGGTAAAGTGATATATCAACACATTTGTGGATCTGTTATTCACATTTGTTTGAAACTTAAACTACATAACATATTTTAGCACATTACCGAGGGATTGCCAAGATATCTTCTGATTATCAAGAAAAACTCCAAAACATGTCAATACTGTCCAGCTCTGCTACATGGTCAGAAAACTGTAAGTTAAGTTCAAGAAAGTGAAACGTGGATTATCAAGTAATAGTTTGTTTTTAACTCAGTGAACTCTTATTTCAAATGCACATTCTGTCTTTCTAGCTCCTACAAACTCAACAGACATAGCGTCGTAACAGTGTAGGAGGACCTTTAATCAAACACTCACTCATAAACCGTGGTCCAACTGTTTTCGTCACTCTTGGTTGCCAGGAGACCAGTGTTTCCATGGTAGGAGATGTGGGCGATGTCGTGGCCTTGGGCGGACACTTTCCTCAGAGTGCCGCTGTTACTGAGCGAGAGCCAGAACACCTGTCCTCCAGGTAGAGCCAGCCACAGGGGCACGCCGTGGGCATCGCGCCGCACCTGCAGCCCCTGCCCGTCCCGGGACACGCCGCCTGACAGCTGCCCGTCTGTCCCGTACGTGAAGTTGTACAGGAAGTGGCCCGTGATCAGGTGCTTGGTGTACAAATGAGAGCCGTTCTGTCAATGAGAAATAAAGTCATGTCAGTAAGAATTGTGTGTCTCTTCTGATTGATTGACTTACTACATACTATTTCTTTAAATTAATCATTTGCAGTATTCCTGAAGAGAATACTAATGCCTTGAAGAATACACATTATTACTCGTGGATCATTATTTCATAGTTTGGATGTTTTAAATCAGAATATTGAACTAAATTGAGTTAATAAAAGAAACAAGTCGGCTGACTTCCGGGTGAAAACTGATTTTCGACCCCAAGGGGATTTAATAGCATGGCATCAAGGAACCTTTTCACACATAAATTCATACCCCAATGTATAAAGCATCGATGGTGTTGTATCTAAATGCCAGTAGTAATGATTGAAGCACAGACCTTCTGGTGTGTGGGCACTTGTCTCTATACCTGAGCTAAAACAGAGCAGATACTAAACCAACATGTTACTTGTTTCGAGTTCTCTAAATATGCTCTTCATTTTGGTAAAACTCTCCACCCACCTTGTCTCCTGTGTCTGTACCACATCAGGGATTTTTGTGTCAATGTGTGGAAGCTACATTCATCATCCAATCATGCTAAATTTAGAAGGATGACATAATGACTTTACACTTTAATCTAACAATCATGCCTTGCTTTGTTTACAAATAACAATACAAAGATACATGAAAGTTATGAATCATTTTTGTGCCCTCTTTTAAGTGAGCGTCAAAAATCTAAATTCCTCTTAATGCCCCTTGACCAAACCATTTAAACATCTCAAATCTAAATCCCTCTTGATGCTCCTGCCAGCTTTTTCATGCTTTCTACTCGTTCCTCACCATTTCCCTCACTACTCAACATAATCCAATGCTCCACACGGGCACAGGGGAGGCAGCTCGCCCAGTGGCCCGTGTCGCTGCAGAGGTACCTGGCTGAACAGATAGAGCTCCTGGTCCAGAGGGGAGCTGATCTCCACCAGGCCGGCTGTGCTGGGCTGGGGCTGGTTCAGGCTCACTGCGCGGATCCGGATGTTCCCCAGATCAGCAATGTACAGGGTCCCGTTGGGTGCCACGGCCAAAGACGAGGGGGCTTTGAGGCGAGCATCCCGGGCATAGCCTCCGTCTCCTATGGGATGAAAGAGATGGAGGGTCAGGTGGGAAAGATTTCAGATTTCAACATGTGAAAAGACACTTGACAGGTGAGTATAGTCACTGCAAAAGCACCACAGTGGCAATATAAGGTTAGGGTAAATATATTATAATAATTTAAAGTAACACCGTACAACTTTCCCGAGGTGACACGTCATCTGAATGATTCCAGGGAAACAGACAGTTAAAACCATACTTTAGAACATTCTCCAAAGACATAGATACGTTTTATGCGTGATACATAAAAGCCAAAAGGACATCATTTCCTCCAGGCCAAGAAAGAGTCAGGTTTGTGGAGGTGCAAGTCCGCTCACAGTACTGACACATGGTTTTTAATGTAACATAAAAATAAATACAAAATCTAGTAGTATAATTATAAACAAATTAAATCAAGTAAAGTATAATGGATCCTGAAAAATACCATTGAACAAAAACTGAAACAAAACAATTGGCCACCACATTGTCTTTTTACATTTGCTCTTATGTTCCCGGTGCAGTTATCTAAGACTATTATAGCTAGCTACGCCTACGTTTGTGATTCTGAATAAAATTATACAAGTACAAATGAAATGTTTTTCAAATGTAAAAAATTGTGAAATTAGGAAAGTCCAAGAATTAAGACACTGAGGGAAACCAAAGGCACTGTAACATGCGACTTGTGAACATGTCTTGTGGTAAGGATTTAAAAGTTATCAGTGAACACGGGGGATCTCATCGTGTCCCATTGCAGTGGCCGTGCCCACCTTGATGGAGCCTGGCCCTTATCAGACAGCGGTCGCAGGTGAGTGAATTCATTTGGGGGAATGTGGTTCCTCTTTGGGATTACAGTGCACGGGGGCCTTTAGATTCTGTCCGCGGCGGGCCGGTCCTGTGATGCTCCGGACTGACAGCGGGGCGGCAGTTTATCTCCTCCCAGCATGCGACATTATAGTGTGTCCTTCAGCGTGAGCCTATGTTTATGTGGACGGCGCCCTCTAGCTGCGCAAATGTTCAAAGGCTCAGTGTGTGTGTGTTTATGGGGGAAAGCTTCTGAAGAGCAATCATCTGTTAACAGCAAGACATGATTGAAAATATGCAAAGTGCAGCCAAGAAAAAGGGATGGTTACAGCCCATTGGTTTGTGGCATGGCACAGACACCTCCCCCCCCCCCCCCCAAAAAAGACTTGATTTTATGAGCAGAATTAAATGATAAAAATCACATCCTCTGACACTTACAATGAAAGCATGGCCTAAACTGTCAAAGGAACAGCTGTGTATTTTGTTAGGCCCTTTTCCTCCTCTCTTATTACATTTCAGGTGCTCTCCGATGACATAGAAAGCGCTGCAAACTGGCGCCGGCTCTTTCTTCCGCCAGCTGTAATTTGAATGGATTTGGAAGGTTTTTCATTTTTTATTTCAGTTTTCTTTTTTTTTCTTTTTTTTTCTTTTTTTTTTTTTTAGCTGAAATATAGCTGGAGGTTTTTCCAAGTAAGACGGATCACAGTGAATACAAATATCAATATTCGCCCTCTGTGTACAAATGTGTGACACAACGCGATGTATTTTTTTCACCTTACAGGGCATAATATATGGTTCATGCAATTATTTACCAGGAATATAGTTTTTCAAAGGGATACAATAGCCTTAGTACATGTGAAATGATATTGGAAATGGTTTACCCTTATAGCTATGGACATACAAACTAATAATGTCAGCGGCAATCTCGGGAATAGTATCTAATTCATGTGAGATCTGCTGTAAGGCTACAAAATGAATCAATCACGCATCATTTTTAATTACCAAATGGCAGAGGCTGCAATGATTTAGGCAATGTATTTTTCAATTAACTTAAAATCCCATCTACAGTGCGGTCTTTTGTGCATAAAACATGTTCTGAAAAGCAAGTGATTTTATTGGTTTAGCAGTTCATATTTCACTCCTAATAAATAAATGCTCATGAGAATCAGAAAAAAAATTTCAAAATGGTGTTTATTTTAAAATTATCCAGCTCTAATTCAGATCTAAATCCACAAGAATCTATTGTTGTTGACTAAAACCCCATTCCTTTTGATGATGCATAGGATTCTAATTTGTGGATTTGTAACACGTTGCTACGATAAACAAATACAATGTCACTAGATGGCGCTTTAAGCAATATTCCTCCAAAAGTCTTTTCCCCAAAATTGACAATGTAGATCCAATTATCCACGTTAAATCCAAAGGAAGTTAACATTAAGATTATGTCACAGGCTTTTTGGGTTCTATTGAGGAGCGCTCTTTTAAAACCAGGCCAAGTACGCTGATACAATCTGCTCTCTAATATGAGTGCGTTTACATGTTGCTCCCAGTGTAATCCTATTAGTCATGATCTACTACACTCGCGTTGCATAATCCCACTCTCCCATAACAATAAAAACAAGGGGTGAGCAAGAGTGGCTAAAAATGTAAATCAAGTCACTGATGCTTCAAAATATTCATCCAATGTAATTACTCATCTCAAAAGAAGTGCAGCTATTGCGTGAGTTATGCCTCATTTGGAAAAACTTTAGACAAACCCCCTTGGCTATTTTACACGTGCCAACTTACACTGAGTACGCGCGTCAGGGATGCGTTTGGTAGGCTATGATAAGCAATAAGTAAATATGTAATAAATAACACCTCATTGAATCGTGGTTGTGTTCAGAGCTTGCGTTTTAGCACCTGTACTGCAGAAGACTTCGGATGGATCGAAGATGAGGCGGTGTTGTAAACATGCCTTTTTACTTCTAACACGGTCTAATATTACATCTGACACACGGCTATCGCACCAGAGACACGATGGTGCTACTGTGAAAGATTACGATAATGAGTGTTATAATATGTTATGATAATAATCTGTGTTTGTACTGAGGATTTCACTACGCGTTGCAATAAAAAAGACGGATTGAAATGGATAGAAAAGGCTATACAAGTAGGGCATAGAGTAAACGTACCTTAACTTGTTGCTACCCAAACATTGTAAGCAGTGTGTGAGTTTGAGCGTGTTGCGTTCAATGACTCACCAGAGAAACAGTCGCAGTTGGGATCTATCTTGCAGTCACAGTCAGTGGGGGCTCCGGAGATGACCGATATCTCTCCGTTTGTGGACACCTGCGGAGATTTCACACAAAAAAACAAACGTGTCAAGTGGCTGCAGGACGCGGCGGGGCATCGGGCTGAAAAGGACAATGCTGATATTCACAGCTAGCAGCGGTCGCTCTAATCTCTCCCACACAAAGATAATCACGGGTATTCATACATCCTAAAGAGGGGGAGGATTCGGACCCCACTCAACGTGAAGAGCCGTGGAGAGCGAGAAAGTCATTTACATCAAGTTACAATTAAAAACTCATTCATATGGAAATGTATAGCTCTTTAGTTTCACATTGTCTAATTTAACTCTATGACATTCTCCATCATTTGATACTACAGCTTTGGTCTCTTTAAGCAGAACCAATCCAATTTCTTTTTAACTCCTAATAAGGACACATTAGTGCCCAAAACGAGCAAGTTTTTCTAATTAAAATTAAAATAAATCTAAGGGTGTAAGAAAGTTTAAATAAAGTTTGTCATGTCAACTATCCCATAAAGTCAAATTTGGTCTTCCTGAGTACTACTAAATCTAAATCTGGACTGTATCAGGCCTAAAATAGGGCTAAACCAGGACTAAAAGACGACTGAACTATGGTTTAGATAGTTGTAAACAAGGACAAAAAAGAAACAAGTTTTGTCTCTAAGGCTGTGTTTACGCTGTGCTGTCCTTGTTAAGTCCTGCTTTGAGCCCGTTTAGTACAGAAGTAGATTTGGTTTGGTCCTGTTCTAGTCCAGGATTATTTCAATATTTTGTTTAATCCCAATTTTGATGTGTCAATTTGACAACGTGAACACACATAAAAAAAAAAAAAAAAAATGCATACTGGCCTGTGTAGACTGTAAAAAGAACAATTGGATTTACTGACTTGAATTCACAATGTGTCGCCATCATTTCATGCTGGTTTTGGTCCGGTTGAGTCATGGTTTTATCAAATACATTCAATGATTTTTCTTGCAACATTTCTTATCACTTTTAATATACAGTTGTAACATCAAACTAATCATATATTTTTTTAATCTACAATCTTTCTGAGACATATGTTTAATATGCAGATGATTTGAAACTATATTTGCTTTATTGCATTAGAGATTGTGTGAATGCATATGAAAAGCTAACTCTGTTTTCCATTAACCTTCTGTCATCCCAACACATTTGAACCCCGAGTTCTGTTCTATACGGGTGGATCGCGTAATTGCTTGGCGATATGCAGAAACTTCCTGTTTGGTCTTGCTTTAATTTAGTTTGGAGGCATCATTTTAACAGTTATGACCTCGGAAAATATGTGTCCTCCTATTTTTGGAAAGCGAGTAATCTTAAAAGTTTTAAACCCACTGGATAATTGATCTTGTGCAAACATTAAAAATAAACAAGCCAAGCCAAGCATCTCAGTTAGATGTTAAAATGTACTGAGAAACTTTTTTTTTAAGAGAGATATCAAATGTGTTTTCCTGCCGCTCAGAGGGACTCCATGTGTAATTGGGGAGACATTTTCAGAAAGCCACATGCTCTTTCTCAGTTCTGCCCTCACTTAACGCTGACACGTGCATATATTATTCCTAATGCAACAATGAAAATAAATGGCCTCTTTATACGACGTGCCGGTGTGGTTTTGCATTACATGTCGTAGCTACAATAACATACACATGAAAGCTAACCCTGATTAACGGCAGGGGTTCTCAGACTGAGGTTGTTGTGCATGAGTCGGTTCTTCAAGTCCTGGCAAAATGATGGGAGTGACTCTATGTTTAACTAGCCAGATCTTTCACTCTTGAGTTAAGCATAAGTTTGGACATACTTCAGTCTTGAATTAGTCCTTGTTTCAGACCTGGATTGTCTGATTAGTTTAGTCCTGGGTTAAGACGTGCTTGTTTTGTTCTCAATTGCATGAGTGAGTCAAATGATTCTAATAGGTTTGGTTCAGATTACAGCGACACAATTTATTTTTATATTTATAATTCCCTCTCATACAATTTGTGAAGTGTAAATGTCAATCATTGCCTACATTTCAAATTAGGATAGTCTTCTTTCAAGAGCAAAGATATTTTATTTTATTATTATTTGCCTTTCTTTAACCAGGTAAGAACCCATTGCGATCGAGATGAATCAGTTACATTAAAGTCTTACAAATAGCTACAGATTCAGCCCAGGATTTCGCGAACAAAAACTATACACTGCACTGCTCTTGAAATAAAACAGAGTCACCTCTATTAATGGGAAACACTGAGAGTTCAAAAGTCAAATGTCTTGCCCAAGGACGCGACTGTACGGACTGGTCACTGCTAACCTTTGTGTTGGTGGGCCACTGCTGCCGCCCCCTTTACTGATATTGTGGCCGCAGGATTTCTAGGATTATTTGTTATTTATGCTTCATTTAACGCCGCCGTGCAATAAACACTGCCACTTATATTATTCCGTCTGCAGACATGAAAAATGGGCTCGATGCGTGTAAAACAAAGCATGTTGAATCTCGGCACTCCATTACAAATGAATTAAACGCCTAACAATGATTTACTGTCGTGGTTACTGTTAATACTGTGGCCAAATGTTGTGGGTTACGACATGGGAACGTGCCGGAATATCAAGCGCCGAACAACAGCTTTGGCTAAACCCATAAGAGGGGCCAAGGCACGTCTCGGCTTAATAGGGCTCGACTGAGAAAATCTGTCATCCATCTGCAATTTAGAGGCAAAAGGAGCAGGCAATTTGTACGTGAGTTAAAACAAGTGACATTTACAGTGGCGTGAGATCCGCCGTCTAACATCAGGGTTTCTACTGAAATGCAGAAAAACAACACTGTCAAGTTTATTTAATGGTTACAACTTTTAAATCCAGTTAAAAGTTGCTGATGGGAGTCTTGGTCAACTCTTAAATAACTTTTAATTACTTGTCTGCAGCAGGGAAGACTTGTAGCCCTAGTTTTTCTGTCGACTGGGACTTACCAAAATAAACGGAACACAAATGAAGGCTTAGGTGGGTTTTCTCCGGCTTTGTCTAAAAAGGTTGGAAGTTAAAGCAATGAAAGTATTTACCCTTGAAAAGGTTACATTCATACATTTTAGTGTGTTTGTTTTTGCGGCGAGATTGAGGGCAGGGGCCGAGTAAACGCTACGGGAGAGTCACTGTTTTTGAAAGAAATATCGAAACTGAAATTCTATCTAAATGTAAGGATTCATTTCACAGACAACAGCATTTGTGTTATTTAATAATAACTAGAGCTGTGTCTGTCACCATAAGAGCCAGCAACACCCGCAAGCAGCCTACAGAACTTTTAAATGAGCTCATGTATTTAGATTTGTGAAATAATTGAAATATATATATACTGTATATATATTTGGATATTAACCATAAACCAGCTCTACAGTTAAAAAATGTTATGGCATCTCGTGAACTTATTCTATTAGCAGATATATGACATGTACATCTATTGGTGTTTTTTACTATTGTTAGACGTAAGTGATTTGGGCCAATTGCCAGTTAATAGAAAGAGCTTGCCCAGGATTAGGTAAGATTATCTTTTGTGGATATTATAGGATATCTCATTTTCCCGGGATGGAGGTCAGACATGGAACAAATGATTAACGTAATCTACTGATACATTCTGGTTTATTCTTCCAGGAAAAGGGGCCAATACAAGAATTTCTCTCATTTAGTGTGGGATTTCATGGCCAAAAGCAGAGAACAAGTTTTAAACCCTGAACTAAAAGTGTGTCGGAGTGGAAAAAAAATCTGCAAAACTCAAATACAAATTGATTTCTGTATTAAATATTGGTCAAATCCGTCTGACACGCACAAATGTATGGACTAATAATCACCATACAAGTCATGGATCACACATTAAACAACAAATTGGATTATTCAACTGTCACGGTCACTGTGCATTGTGGGAAAGTTTGAGCGCACTAGGGAACATTGTGGACATTCAGACACAGACAAAGACATAAGAAATACATGTGAATTGCTGGCTTTCAGATGACAACATATCACATTCTATAGACAAATCATATTTAAGACAGATGAAGGGAAGCAAAAATGTATATTGTTAATGTATTGTAGTCTAGTCACTAATGTACCAGAGCATTTTGTACATTTACTTTTTTAGATATTGCGTTTGAGAATACCATGTAATAAGTAAATTTGGCTTATCCCCTGCTCTGGGCGTATGACATGATAGAATCTGAAACCCACCACACTCTCATTTGGATCTGGTTTGTGCCCAGTTTAGCCCTGATGTTTGATTCTGTTCTTTGGGCTTATAAATAAAATAAATATGTCAATAATTTTCCTTGCTTTTACAGTATCTTAAATTGTGCCCCCGCCTCCTCAGAGTAGCAGAGGGTTCCTGTCTGTCTCCACATGGACTCGACATGCTGCTGCTGCTGACCACAAAAAGGCTATTGATTTGTCCGCCGGCATCGTCGATGTGGCGCTGCAGCCCCAGTGCTCTCAGCCCTGATAGCCTGCTGACAGCTAATGGCACTAATGCACTTTTTGGTGCAAAAAGAAATAGACTTTTGGAAATACTGCACGAGGAGTTCTGATTTTCTTAGAGTACGAACCATGAACGCGAAACACAAGCCTCATCATGCTCACACAATGAGCTGCACATCGTGTGATCAGGAGTCTGTCTCTTGCTTGGACCAGGGACAGGTTTAAAATGCACTTGTAAAACATTAAACTGACATTACTCCAATGATCTGTTCGAACAAAATATGTTACACTGCATAAAATCACTACGATACATTATTTCAACTGACCAAACGCTCAAGGAAAACAAACCCAGGCTCACTTCTTCTGTCTTGGTTGTCTTGATGTGGCCTTGGTTTGGTCCTTTTTTAGTTCTAGTTTAGTCATGGTCAAGTCCAGGTTAAGTTCTGCATTTTGTTTATGTGTAGTCTAAATTTTGGGTAAATGCATTGCATGTAGGATATGCATCAAAATGTTTAAAAAATTTGCTCTAGATACTGATAAAGTGAGGTTTGTGAGATAATATATTTTTATATTCTACATTGTCAGCCAGGTTAATACACAAACTCTCTACAATTTGTTATTGCTGCAACTAAAGAGCTCAGGATTTAACGCCAACAACTTTCCATTTGTAGATATGCCAAAAAGGTGCATTAGACAAAAACTTCAATAAATAAACAAAAGGGTCATGGAACAAAGTGGAAGCAAGATCACTGCTGGTAAATACACCTCACTATAGAGTCAGAATACTTTTGAATAAACAAGTTTAGTATTTAGCATCTTGACATCTCCATTGGTTTAACATTGGGCGTATTCAAAATGCTCTTAGATGTGACGAAACAATCCCGAGCTCTGTATTTTTAGAGCAGAAACTGTGCTGTATGTGATGTTATTTACCTGTTGAATGCGGTTGATGCGTCTCTCGTCTGTCTCTGCGATGTACAGTGTTCCCAAGTGGGACATGGCTATGGCTTTAGCTGCCTCCAACGTAGCCCGGACCGCCGCTCTGCTCACCAGATGGTGGTCTATCCCCGGGACCTGACAGTGAATGGGACGTCCTGCAACGATGCGCACATGAAGACTCTCTGACACCTACAATGACAGGGAGAAACAGAACCAAAACAATGCACTTAGTTTATAGCACATCTTTGTGCAAAAATATAAAGAACTCATGTTAAAATACAAATTAACCAAAGTAAATCAAAACAGGTTATGCAGGTGACATCACAACACTTTTAGCAGTGAATGGCAATTGGTGAGAAACACAACTAAAATATTAAAAAGCTGCAACAGTCTGATAAGAAACATAAAGTTCTACGGTAATATTTAGTTTGTACCCAACAACAAAAAAGAAAATAAAGTAAACTAATAGAAAAACTAATAGGAACACTGCAGCTAAGATCATATTTATCACTGATACACACTTTGTGATCACACACGGTTGAACTGATTACATTTCTCTCTTTAAGTAAGACATTTCTGAGTCGTTTGTTGAGGAAATTCAATGCTGTGCAGCAGTTAAGTGTCCTAAATTTCTAACTGCCATGAGAAAACAAACTCAGCTCTGCACAGTCACACCAACAACCGAAAGTTAACAAAACAATAGGTCCAAGGACAAAAATTAGGCATACTGTAATTCTGCCTCTCAGTTTTCAAATAAAAGAATGTTTGGGCCGTAACCTCAGTGATGAGATGGAGATTAATGCATAACTTGAGGGTACGGCACCTGCTTGAGTAGATGTTATTGCTTTGCCTAAAATATTCCGCAGTATGACATTAATCCTTATTTTGAGACAAGCACCACGAGTTAAAGATCAGGGGTCCTATTTATAAAGCATGCGTGCAACAATGTTACATACACGTTAGTGATCTACAATTTTTGACCAATAACCTGTAATGAAATTAATGCTGAATAGATTTATTTCCAAACTGTGGAACATTTCAGGCAAAACAATGACATATCCGTGGAAATAACCAAAAAACAAAGAGCACCTTTAACATGTCTCAATGGATAAACTCAAATAGTCCTGTATAAGGACGGAATCATATAATGAAATTCAGTATTACATTATACTAAAGAGCAAAATTACCTCCTTCTTTGTGTTTGTGGCATTTGGGCTCCACTTAACCTATAATAATAAATGGAAAACACATATTGGCTTTGGATCGGGACGTTCCTGGGTAAACTCACTAATTAATATCTTACTGTTTAACTTAAGCCTGCCTCATTAAGTTTTTACCACTCATATCGTAACGCTGGCAAGTCATTCATTTTAAAATCACAAGCGCAACCTGAGTGACGTTAAAAAACAGCCTTGTTGATCACGTCTTATTCTTTAACAAGGCTCCCTTTTATGTTTCTAGACAGACTTCAGTGTACCTCCACTGACAGCCCTGCAATTTGTGTGAAATATTTTATTATTAATTTTTCTCTTGCTCTGCCAAATATGCTGCAAGTACTAAAGCCTAAAAGCAAAACACTTGCTCTCGTGAGTTCAGATTTTTCATGTCTTTATAGTTTGAAAGGTAACAGAATGGAAAGATTTGATTATGATTATTGTATATATATATATATATATATATATATATATATATATATATATATATATATATATATATATATATCTCACAAAAAATTGCATTGTTATAAGCTCTGAATACATTTTTATTTCATGATTTCTATAATTCACTAATTGACTGACCTATATTTTTAGATAAGTCTGTGACAAATGTTAACAATAAAGATGCATTAATCTCTTTTTTTGTAATCTTTCTGAAAGCTCTGTATTTTGTGTATTCACGCAGCCTTTTATGTTTAATTGGACACTGATCAGAGCATTTCCCTCCGTATTACAACATTGTACTATGATAAAGTTTAATGGGTTTCAGCTTCCTGTTTATAGGTGACATTTTAAGTACATTTATAATATTTTGTTTGGAATTGTTTATTGTTGTGGCATTCATTCATCACGCTGGAACGCATGAATAGTAAATACTTAGTCAACAATTATAAGCAGTACATTTATTTACTGAATCCAAAATGGCGATTTTCGGGCCAATTTTGATACAAATTTAAGATGCAAAACAACTTTAAATTGATCATTTTAGACGTGTTGGACATTGGTATCATACGGCTCAAGCCCTGCTGATGCGGCGTCAAAACAGTAGTAAAATACAGTTTATGTAAGTCAACGTATCCGTCCATTACTCTGTACAGTGTGCACAACCCACCTGCGGTTTAATACCACATCCAAGTGTCAGTTTAAGCTGAAAGGATATCATTAACCACTTGAACTATAAAACACATCATTAAATAAAAGAATGCCCACGTAATATTTTGGCCCAAAAACAAACCCTAAGTTGTAGCCTCTTTTTCTTCTTGTTTTTACCTGCAGGACGATGTTGTTGTCCAGTATGTACAGAGAATTGTCCAGGGGGTTAATGGCGAGGTCGGTTGGCCATTCCAGCCGCACCTGTTGGACACAAAAAACCAAAACTCACTGAAATACAAAGAAAAAGGTGTTTTTTTTCCCCCCTTCCCAAGATGAGTACAAAGAAACAGGACCGCCTGAGTGTCTCTCTTCTGCAAGCGTGACCAACAGGTGATACAAAATAATATCTTCTTAATAACATAGCATTAGGCCGACTGACCCTCCCTGTTAATGCAAAGGTCAGCGCTGGGCAGTCTGTATTTATTCAAGGCTCACGCTGGCTCACCTCGACACTCTACCAAATGTCAGCCAATAACTGTGATTCTCAAATAGCACACCAGGCCCACGGCAACACTGAGGGGGTCAAGGCGAGGAACACACCCGCTCCCACTCAGACTGAATACTGTATACAGAGTCACAGCTGCAAAGACAATATGGTAAGAAGCATTCTGTAAAATAAGTGCTTTCAATTGACTTTTAGACCTGTCACAATGATACAGATAAAAGTGTTATATATTGTTACAGAAAATGTGATATTGACTAACCAATTTTTGTTTGAATATTTACAAAAAAATTTCTAAATACGCATGAACTGCAATAAATAAAATAAATAAAATAAATAAAATAAATAAAATAAATAAAATAAATAAAATAAATAAAATAAATAAAATAAATAAAATAAATAAAATAAAATACAATTAAATACAATTAAATACAATTAAATAAAATTAAATACATTAAATAAAACCACAGGATTACCCATTTATCCATTTAAATTAATTGTTATGGAGAGAGCATTTGCACAGAATAACGTATATTTGTTTTTCTATTAGTCATTTCACATTCGAAAAAATATTTTAGATCAGCAAGTTATATGTTTTGTTGTAGTTTTTTAGGTGAATTTCTGTTTTTTAGGTGTATAAATAGATTGAAATTAATAGTAGATAAAATAAAATAAATAGTATTTGACAGTTTTAGTTGTAATTCCTTTATATATACGTTTACTTCTAATAACAAGCATATAAAAATTGCCTTAAGATATACTATAAAAAGCAAAAATATATAATAGTGCCACATATAAAACACCCTGCTCCGCTTGCTATGAACACGTTGAGGGATGGTCGAGGTGATTGATGACTGCGAGGATAGATTGGTAAATAAATGGATCATGTTAAATTGCCAATGACACGTCCAATTATAGTTTGTGTCAAATGAGCGAAAGGAGCTTCAGAAATCCCATTTTAGGAGCTGCGCGGGGATTCATCAACCTCGAGTCGAGTCTGTCCTGCACCAAAGAGGACGTCCGTCAAACCTCGCCCCTCTTCATGTTATTGAACTTCTTCTCAAGATGGCAGGCGATCACTTTCAAGTCCGGTCAAGTCAGGTCGAGACTGAAGCGGCTGAACAGGCAGCTGAATCAAACGCCAGGGCTCCTTGCGTTCATTTTGCATATATTACCACATTGATGTCTGCAGTGTGGTATGTTTTTCAATCCATATTCACAATGGATTTGGGTCAATGTGTTCAAAACATTTACCCCTGAACCAGAACTTATAATACTGTATATAAATTCTACCATACATACATACTTTAATAGTTATTTCCCCATTTCCCATTATATTGTCTTATCTTATTGAATGAAAATAATTATATTTTATAACTTAACCAGGAAACTTGAAGAGAGCGCAAATCATTAAAATATTTACTTTGGATAATTAAAACATTAAATCAGAACACTTGATTTTTCATATGACAGAGAGAGCAAATCCACTCCCAGTAAAAATGAATTCTAATTTTTTTTAGGCTTTTAAAAAAAAATAAAACTCATGCAATTGTATACATACAGTTTCATGCCATACTCTGGAATTACAGTTTTAATAGCCTTAATCATTAACAAAAACGTATGAAGAAAATAGTTTATTACGACTGATTCAGACTTTGTAACTACTTATATAATGATTATTAATAATCCTAAGAACTAACTCTAACACCATCAATTTATAGTAACTAAGCCTGAATCAGTCTCTTTTTTTTAATTACAAATTCAAAACACACACAGTTCGTGTCTTTGTTCGTCTTTGTTCGTGCTTTATTGAGGCTCATTAAGATGTAGTTGCGTCTCTGCATGTCCACTCTTATGCATACACATCCACAATGAAGAGACCCTTTTATGGTATTTATTTTTTTCATTTAGTTTAAATTTAACCATGTTTTATTATCATATCTTTTATTGTTATCATTTTACTGTTTTTACTAGCAGGTGCAGCTTGTTTTCACCATGTCCTGCAAGCCTTTATACGGTTCATTTTGCATACACTGCCACACTGACATCTGCTATCGGCGCGGTGAGGTTTTCATCGATACTGACAATGGATCGAGGTCACTCCAGTTCACACGAGGAGAGGGTGACTCCAAAGAGGATGGGGGGGACATGATGGTACGACCTGTAAAAAGGACATCGGCAAAACAAATGGAAGCTGGGCAAGGTAACTCTGCCCCCTTAAAGACACGTTAGAGCCCCGTGGGGACCGGGACGGGGCTGAACACGCACATTCACACTCACACAGGCGCTGCACTGCTCCGTGCGGGCACAGATCCTCTCCATGGAGCCGGCAACTTCATCTATAATTCATTCGCTGCTCTAATAGGCCTCATATAAGTCAGCACTATGATCTGAAGCCGGGCTGATCAAATCTGTGCAATAGCTGTCTTTGCTCTCCGTGTTCCGGCGCGCATGCAGAGATATACATATATACGCAACAACCAATTTAAAAAAGTCCAAAAAGGTTTCCAAAGTTGAAGTTGGATGAGTTAAATTGGCAAAACAAATATGGCAGGTGCACATCAATAAATAAAACGAGGCAGAAAGTGTTTTGGATATTTAGTTGCTCGTGTCAAAGCAGAGTTTATTTATCTTATTTGTAACAAAAACAAGAAAATGAAGTATATAACTTTTCCATTAGCAAAGTTGGACACAGCAACATGCGGAAAATCAAACCCATATTTGTTTTAGAAATATGTTTTACTGTATAATGTCTCCAATAACTATGGTGTTGTCATGTAATATAACTATACATTCACCTGTAAATGTAGTTTTAGGCCAGATGCAACTCCTAATTTTGTCTATCAAAGCTATAAGAAAGGCAAATAAAACAGCAAGCACAAAAGATGAACAAAAATGCCTTTAACTTTTTAACTTGTCTACATGCACACCAAAAATATGATCATTATCGGATTTCTGGAGTCAACAGATTATGGAAATGTCATGTAAACAGTTACTTTCTGATTGCTCACACCTGTACTGGTTTTGGCAAGGAAAATTATGCAAAAAAAGGGCAAACTAATGTGGCAAGACAAACATGAAAGAGAATATGTTAAAGCTTGAAAAGAGTTATTTAAATCCATTGCACTTGGTCCTCCCAGTACAACAGTAACTTCAAAAATGCAAATTAAGCAGGTGTTTTTGATGATCAGATTTCTCTTTGGAATGTAAACACACACATATCAACATTCAGATCTAATTACTGAGTTATCTGATGAGTCTAGATCTTTTTCTGGCCATATAAATTGACTGAAATCCATTCTCTTGTCACTACTGTATAATTTATTGCTGCGCATATGTATTAAAAAGTCAACAAAAACTGTCAAAATGTTAGTCTCTACACGTCAAAATGCCAAAACAAACTACTAAATAATAAGCTAGCTCTATAATGCCAAAGAAATCCCCACCGTCTGACACGACTTACCTTTTTGATTTCATTATGCATATTAATGGCCCCTGAACACATGCGCTCGCTCTGTAGCCAAACTGTTTCCCATAAGCCTATTAGGGAGACGCATTCACTTAAACAGCAGTGCATTATGGGAGCGCTCACCTGGCTGATGTCCATGCGTGCGTCGCAACTCAGCGGCTGTGTGGACATGAGCCCGTTTGAGCCGATCACTGTGGACAACAAGCCGCGCTCGTTAATCTTCTGTATCGTGGTGCCGTCGACGAAGTAAACGACGCCCCGTTTGTCCACTGCAATGCCTACGGGAAGAGAGAGAGAAAGAGACAGTATTTTAAAAAAAATATGTGGTAAAGTAGAGTTTTGGGTTAAGTTTGGAACCACAATTTTGGATTTACTTAATGGGAATCATTTAAAACTGTTGTACTTGATTTTTCTGCTGTTCTTTATTTTAATTTAGATAATATTTTCAATTTAAAAGTCCTGCTTTGGGTTAGTCCTAGGCTTGCCACGATAACACATTTCAAAGTGTTTTATATATATATAAATATCACGATAAACAATAACTTGCACAATAACACAAAAGCAGGATAATAACAGTAAACCTTTTCTAAATATATACTATTATTTACAAAAAAACTAGAGCAGTGAAAAACAAATAGCAGAATGGAACACTTCAGTACGTATATTGTATCTATGATCAGTCATTGAAGTCACGTATTCCACCCTCAACAAATCAAATCTTAAAAAAAAAAATAATACATTCCCCACTTATGCAAACATATTTGACACATGATATACATTGAGCGCAAAAATATATTGTTCCAGCAACTATTTATTGAATGATAAGTCAATATAGTAATTATTACACAAAATTGTACGGTAAAGTTGAGTGTCCAGAAAAAAACACACACATGCGTTATTATTCACCAGAGAGACTAGAGATGGGAAATAACTGGAGTAGAGTTTGAGAAGCTGAGGAGTGAAGTGGAGAGGGTTCTTCTGGAGAAGCACCAGTTAGACATTCAGCTCAGCATGCGGCTGTCTTATCAAAGGCACTGCACCAGCAAAATGTAATTATATTTCCATTCCCGAGCCCGCTAAAGGGATTAGAACAATGCAACCGGAGGAAGAACTTATTTGTCACATCGCATGCTGGCGGGGTGCCGCACTGAACTTTTGACATTCCAGCCACAAATTGCGCCTACATTTAGAGATTGAGGATACACCGGATTATTGGCAAAGTGTGCAATGGTTTGTGTTTATTATAATTCATTTATAAACACAGATGTGACCTTAATTTTCTTATAAGTTTGTTTTAGTTTGATGCAAAACGTCTGGAAATTGTCCAGAGAGGTTGATTCAGGGTGACACCATCATTTTGCTTTGGCTAAAATAGATAATTGTTTCCTTAGGGGCTGGAAGATACAGTATCTTGGCAACATTTTCCTTTTTATTCCTTTGTTTAAAATGTATTTTATTTTGTACACTGTGGTCAGTGAAGATTGGCTGAAACGGCCAAAAAAACCAACCAAATAACAATTGATTCAATCTGTTTGGATAGTTAAAATACCTTTGCTCACTTGAGAATATCAAAGCAAACAAGTATTTAACAGAATACATGTGTTTATTTGGACGATTATTTTGTTATCCTGTTTGCAAAAAGTGTGAACAATGTCATCTTAGGCCAAAACAAAATTTCACAAATCACAAATAATGTTGAAATGCTATACTAAAACAAATTGGATTTTATTTAGTGCCTTTCAATACATTCGCGGTTTACTTTGCATTATTTGTTCGCTCCATCATAGCCACAGCTGTCCTGGGTTAGACTGGCCAGTATACATTTGACACTTTTACAATGTCAAATCTTTGTTGCTTCCTGGCTCTGAGGATTTCATATAAAAACACAAGATTTAGTCTTGCAACATTTTAGAGGAGCGTAGTTCTCAGGAAGGCCTTGCATTCGGGGTTATAGTGGACACCAGGGCTCTTGTGAACTAAAGGTAAAAAGTTCAACTTCTGTATCCATCAACAGGGCAAGATTTCAGATTAAAAATAGTTGCGCGTAGGAGTACTGTACACTGAATTGTATATGTTGTGAAAAGGTTGTCCAGCCAATTATCCAATTAGAAAGCAGAATTAGCGCCTCAATTTCAATTTAGGTTGCAAGATGAAGTCAAATGGGCTCTTTCAAAAAATGATGGCATCCCAGTTTCCTTTGTGATTACATTTCCATGTTTATACCAATAGGAGCCCGTAATACAGTCGGCCTCTGAGAGAACTCCCCAATAATGGACATCTTTAATGCAGAAGAACTTCTCTATCACCCACTGTTCAACAACTACAAGAGCAAATGCAGACTAGGATCTACATATATTGTACCCAATGCAGACACAAAGGCAACAAAGTGCCCAAATTTGTGTGAATATCCAAGAATGCTAATGGTAGCAGTGGGCTAAATATGACCGTAATGCTAGCGACGCCTGCTGTATATTAACATCTACATCCTTTTCTGAGGTAATGTCACGTCAACAACCTCCATTAAGACTCAATTGTGATTCGACTTGATTTAGAAGTACACATAATTTAGTACACATAATTCACCAGAAAATGTCTTAAAAGAGAGGAAAAGTTATAGTTACTCACGTCAAACCATTGCCCGCACTATTACCGACTGTATCGATACAAATGACTAACTGTGTTGTTAATATTTTGAAGTAACCATGGTTTACTTTAGTACAAAAGTCTGGCGTCATCACATCAACTTGTTACTAAGGATTTAGCAGCTCCAACCAAGTACCTGACTTTAATTTAAGCACTTGTAAAGACTTCCCTATAGAGTGTGCGTAGTGAAGTTACCCTGGGTAGTAAAGGTCGGGGCGGAGAGTAAATCACTGGTAATAGACGGAGTTCGACCTTCATGCGCTCCTCATCTCCATACAGACACACTCTCATCCAATAACACCACATGACTTTACCCTCACCTCTCATATGCAGCACGCTCCCATTCACCTTGATTGCTTTCACTTAGCATCTGCAACAATAA
Organism: Chaenogobius annularis; assembly: GCA_015082035.1. NCBI lineage: Eukaryota > Metazoa > Chordata > Actinopteri > Gobiiformes > Gobiidae > Chaenogobius > Chaenogobius annularis. The sequence continues at coordinate 2,110,602 of BJKM01000013.1, read as the reverse complement.
GCCATAATTCAGCATCACTGCCTGTCAGCCTCCAATGCATTTAGCTCACTCCGCCATTTAAAATACATTGTGTTTATGGTTTATGGTAAAGTACAGTCAAATTTATGTATAGATGCTTTTAGCCAGTGGCATGACTCACCAGGCCAACAGAGATAAAGGCTGCTTAGATTTAATTACAAGTCAATAAATACTCGAGCTTAAATGGACTATGCCATTTGAAGCATAAGAAACATACTGTAGAAAGAAAAGAAAAAAGTCTCTAACTTGGAGATTTCCAAGGATAAATACTTCAGTTTTATGTTTTTGGTTTCTTTTAATGATCCATTATTTTCCCAAGCAATGGCAAAAGTTGGCATGGTATTCAATAAACTGAAACACTAAAAAGAACTGGCATAAGAATCCATGCAGCACCATGCAGTTTTACGCCAACAACCTTGGAATTATTATTAATTTTACTGACCCAATGAACTCGACTGTTTTCACTGTAAAATGCATGACATTGCTTGCAGCAAGGACTAGAATTTGCAAAAGTTAGCCACTGAGCTGCAACTGGAAGGTGCAAAATTTCTCATGGGGAAAGATACCACATGAAATTGTAAATGCTTTGACTTGAATGTTCCACAGTAGGAAATTACATTAGCTAGCTAGAATTGATGTCATCACTGGTGTTTCTATTTCTCAAAAATACATTGAAAAACATACATTATTTTTTTTCAATTTGTTTCCCACTTGAATTCAGAACTAAGTATTTGGGCCTCAATACTCCAGCCATGGACAAAATAAATGGATCACAAAGAAAAAAAGATGACACAGACTGCATCAACAGTCAGGGACTGGATTTACATATAATTTGCATACGTAAAATGAAAATAAAAAATAAAATACACATTCAGATCTAATTTGATAATGGACGAATCTGAAAGACTTTGGACCAAATGGAATCTTTGTCTTTTGTTGCCTGTTGTTTTTTGGAGTTTTTTGTTTATTTGTTCTGTGTCATATACTTAAAAGAAAACACACACAAAAAACAAACATTCTTTATGTGAGTGGGCTCGTCTCAACACATATCGGACCTGAAAGTTGACCTCGTTGGTACTCGATAAGATAGATAAGTTCAATACCATACTAGAAAAGTCTATGCACCTTAAATCGAAGCTAACATTGAAACATGCTTGTTCATATTTCCAATTGTAGGTCGGTAAGTTTCTATGTTTTCATAAAATAAACCAGCAACCAGTGACACAAACAGAACTTTAAACAAACTTACATCTCAAAAGGTTTTATGGACTAATCCTGTTCAGCGGCGCCACATGTGCACATTGTCTTCTGCGCTTGCACCGTGTCGGACTGGCTTTCACGGAGACTTATACAGGCATTCATCTACTGCAGAGCTACGCCTGTTGTCCTTTTCCCAAGGCAGCCGTGAGGTCTCATCCTCCTTGACACTCCACACACGATTACATTCAAGCCACACACACATTACCGTCCACTGGCACCTGGACACCACTCGCGAAAGGTAGAGCAACCCTGGGCCGACCCGCGGCCTCATAAATCGTCTAAGGTTGGAGGGTTGGGGGCGGGGGGTTTAGAGGTGAGATGGGACGGGGTGGAGGTGGCGGGGGAGCGGGAAGTGCGGCGGGCCAGGGTCAGTGTGTTTCCTCCGGAGGCCAGAAGGTGAACTGCACGTGTCTCCCTTTTGGCCCCTTCATCATTCCGGTGACACAGACAGATTACAGCACCACCCACGCAGACGCAGCATCGCACCTCTGTCCCCTCGGCCTGTTACCCCCCTCTCACACTTCTCCTCCCCCTCCAAACACCACTCCAAACACCTCCACTGTGCCCTACCTGCTGGTAGACTGAGGACATGCCATGGTGCTATTGATCTTGTTACACACTTTTACATCAACAGTTCCATTGTTATTGATGGATTGTTGAAATATAACATTACTCTTAATTAACTTGCTTCATTGATTATGTCATTTGATTGGTGTTTCAAAGTCAGCTTCTCATAATTAGTAAAACAATTGCGTTATAAAAAGATACTCTACAAATAAAAGCAAAGTTTTCAATTCATCCATCCAAACTGCCATAACTTATAACATATCAATCGGAAAGTAAATGTTTGACAGGAAGTAACACATATCAAACTTTTTATGTCCTAGTTTTCAAGTTGTTTATGCCAACAAAATGAGTTTAGTTTAGTATTTATTTGACTTTATTTTACTGTTCAGAGACAAGAGCTAAATTGCTAGCCGTGAACGAGACCTGGCAGCACGGATTTTACCTTATGTCGTATAATTTCTGCGACCGCTTCGCCATCTGTATGTGTGTGTTGGCTGAGAGAAGCAAACAAGGAAGTGGTCTGACACCGCGGCCGGTAATAGTGGTGCTGACAGACAAAAGGCAGCAGAGAGATGACTTTGACAGTGACCAAACCTTGAGCACTGGCTCCTCCATGATCACATAAGGAATAAGAACCAAGAGAGAATGTCATTGCAAGTGTTTGAAGTGGGCATATTTTAATTTAAAAATTGGAAATAAATAATGCATAAATATTACAAGAGGATACATTATCTTTTAATAAATGCACAGTTTTGCAATAAGTAATTAAAGTGAGTTCTACTTGATCGATGTGAAAGGAGAGAAACAGAAGCCTCGGCACAGCACTGACATGTTTTTATGTAAGGATGAATGTAATGTGTCTGTGATATAACACTAATTTCTCATGTTCTTCGATTCGGAGCAAACACGTTGTCAAGGATACCCCATATAACTGGCTACCAACGAACACAGAGGACATACAACAATTGAGCACTTCAGTCTGTCTCGTTGTTTTCAATAAGTCTGTGTTGTGTTGACATTACAGCACAACCAGTAGCAACAACCAAAATTGCAGTGGGTCCAGAAGTAACAATACTAACTGTAAAAAATGAGAACAAACTGTTTACCAAAAGTCATAAAAATCCAATCAGCAAATCATCCTTACTGCACTACATTTGTATTTAGAATGTTGAGGAGGGTCCACACAACACGACTGAACTGAGTGTGATTATAGAGTCTGAGGTCCAGGTTAGTGATTGCTAACTTACTTTGGATGATCTAAAATGGACATTAAAACTGTCGACAGAGGTGTTGGACATGTTTACCATGGATTTTACTATCCATTTGGATCATTTATGAGGCGCCGAGAGGACAAAAGAGAAGGAGGGGGTGAACTATGCAGTAAGTGTTGGCTTATAACAGTGTTTCAGCTCTGGTTGTAAATGCAAAAGTGGTGCATGTGCCCTTCCTTATTAATCTGATGTTTAGGCAGGACTAATAAGCACATGCCTTGCTGTTGTCATTGTTGGTGCATTGTCCTTTCTGTAAAGACGAAAATAGAAAGTTTTAGCCTAGACGCTGTTTCCACTGATTTTCCTCAGCCTCTTGTCATTGGCCGCTGGGTTTCGTAAGAGAGTCAGTAAACATGCTGCTGCATCGGTGCAAAATAGGGCTTATAATTTAAACATGTTTGAACGACTGCAACGGGAGTCTAGTCAATTGGAACAACAATTACAATAGAGATACTGTATATTGTTTAAGCATCAAATATCTTATTGTAATCTGGCAACCGTTTCAAATGTAAGCACACACACTTATTCAGCAAAATCAATTCAGCTGCATTTGAAAAGTTACTTTTCTGTCTATCCAACACGTCCTTTTAAAACAGCTATTGCACATTCGGAAAACTTGCATCATACTTGCGCTATAATACAGATCTGTAACGGTGTGTAAAAAAAAAAAAAAAAAAAAAAACAGCCACAGCTTTCTTTTTTCAAACCTGTTTATTTGAATTCAGCTTCTGTCCTTTGTGATGCTGAAGTCGTCTCCGCACACTCGCGCACCTCTCTCTCGGTTTCTCGCAGGTGCTAATAAAATCTGTGAACTCTGAACTCTTGATAATGCGTGGTGCTCTGTTCTCTTTCTTTTTCTCTCTCTGTCTGACCATCTCCAGCCTTCTTCTCGTCCGTCTCACTGTTGGCCTTGGCGTTTCTCTGGCTGTCTCCTGGAATTATGCAGAGGCGATGTCTCAAGCTCTCCACCCCACGGAGCCGCTTGAATTTCAACACGTTTTAGCCTCTGTTGTAGCACCATCCTTGGATACATCATCCTTTCACTTTCACATCTAATCCACCTCTAGCATTTTTTTTTTTGTTCCAAACCTGTCCTGGTTTTTGGAGCTCATAAATCGTGCACAAGGGCATAGAGCAGCACCCGGACTGCCTGTCGCAACATACATTTCTCTGCTCTCAAGTTTTGAAATATATTTTTGTAAATGTAGTTTAATTTGTCTTCTATATGTCGAACTTGTTTATGTGCATGTTTTACTATACGTGTATCTTATTAACCATATTATATCAAATTGAGGGTTGAGTGCCCAGAAATGTCTGTTTCCACCTACTCCCTATCTCCGCCCACATAAATGTACTCTACCCACTTGCTCTTATAGTATTACGGGTCATAGAGTGGGTTCAGAAATGTCACATGAACATTTTTCAACAGAAAAAATCTGCTGCTTGCTACAGTGAAATGCCAATATGAAGAGGCGGAGTTTTATCAATTCTACAGTATTGAACGGGAAGTCAATGGACCCGTTTCTATTACAAAGCTCAGATCAATATTGCAATTTACAAAGATGAAAATATGAATCTAGATATCTTACCATTTAAAAAAAATCATCATATGTTTTCTTTAACGTTAAAATTACCTGGTAGGATAAGGAATTTCATTATCTAAACAATAAAGCATACTATTCAATGGAAAAGTTACCCATATTTAACTCCAAGTGTGTCTAGCTCCTCTATTACACATTATTTTCACAAAAACAAGTGGGAGAACGCTGTACTACCTGGACTTTAATGTACACGCGTGTTTAGAATTGACGAGGTTGGAAATTGAACTCACAACCTCCTTGCTCAGCGGCAGACGCACACAGATACGATTACTAAGGCGACAATATTTACACTATTGTCTCGCAATACAGACTTATTTTCTCACTTTATTTTTCATTCATCCAAGTATTTTTTCTCTTTTATGTTGTACACTTCCTCCATTATCCGTGCCTTTGTTTGTGCTGTGTGATGCCCTCAGCGTGAGTCGCTCAGGGTGCCTGCGTCTTCTCACAAAACGCTACCAATCTATTAGGAACAATAGCCACAACACTGAGCTGCTCTCTCATCTTCCATAAGCACAACAATGGTGAACAACTGGCTGTTATTACTTTGTATTGGTAAAAGGATTTAAGCCGGTTTGAATGTTATTCAGGACTATTTGACCATGTTTACTGAAGAGACACGAGATTAGTCCAGATTATACTTGTCAGAGGGTGGAAACATTGTGTAATACTTAAAGGCGCTGTGCCTGATTTTCACTGTCTTCAAAATGACAAAAAACAGACAGAACTAGTTTATATGAAACAGCTTTCAGCAGTGCATGTTTATTCTTCCCTTTCCTAACACATTCGGATCATCAAATAAATAATGAACTTTTCACCACTTTCAGGGGCCAGAGCGGAGTCACGGTAAAAGCTAATAACAACTACCATGCGAACAGCAGTACATCTCCTGGTTCTCTGATGATAAAACACTTTATAATTAGGTACATGACAGCATATAGTGGTATCATTTTGACCCCAAAAGCAATATAGCTGTAATAGGGCAAAACTAGTTTTGCTCAACTGCATGGACAAAAATCTGATAGAGCCACTTTGATGACACAGTTAAGATATTACTGGTTACTGTATTGAAATATCATGATGACAATTCACTAAATTGGGGCAGCAAAACCATTTTTTTGCTTCTTTAGAGAAAGTACACGTAAACAAGTTTTTATTACAAAAATAAGGGTTTTTCATATATACCCAGTAGGCGACTTGAGGGGGCATGGTGGGGGATGCCATCCCCCCTGTTGACAAAATGATTATTTTCCCTCTTCCTCTTCCTCTGCGCTGCAGACACACAGAGAGGCCCCGCACGGGGGCTGGAGCGCTGTGATTCACCACAGCTCAGCTCCATGTGTAGCTCTCATTGGTTTATCTGCCGCATGTCCCGCCTCCCCATGTGTTTGTTTGGCTGTCTCCGTTCATGTATCAAAACTAAAAGGAACTAAAAGTAGCATTAGGCTAACAAGCCCTGCACTTGAGTCAAAAACTGCCGAACATGCTCGCTGAAGCAAGAATTAAAAACACACTGACTGACCACCGCTTGATCATTAACAAAAATAAGCTCTACATCCCATAAGCATTCAGCCAGTCTTCATTTCGGGTCAATCTATCTCTTATTCATGGAATGATGAATTATACGTCTCTGGATTTGATAGCGGGAATTACCGCAGAGAACCCCAGAGAGTTTCTGTTGAATTATAATAGAAGCAACATAAAACATGAGGTCAGTTGTCCTGACAAAAGTTTCAGGCTTTAGTTTTTCTGTCCACACAGTCCAGTGTCCAGTGCAGCTCACAGAGCCTGTGCTCAGTGCCCTGGAGAACAGATGCACAGAGAGGCATCAGAAGCCGAGGCTCAAGTCAGAAACACTGACAGGATTTGACACAATTCGTAAACAGCAAGTGAACCACAGCAGGTTAACCCCAACTGTGCCACAAGTGTTTTCATGATAAACAATGGCCCTATTTGAATCTTGGAGAGAAGTAGCCGGCAATACAAATACATGACTAAATGTGCACTATGTAACTTTTGCGTGGAGGGTGGAGGCTAATATCTGCCCCAAAATACAGTAATGATTACAGTAAGCTTTATTATTATCATAGCAGTGGAAAAAAATTGTTTCCCCCCCATTATACAAAAGCAGTAGTAGTCAGTAGGATGTATCAAAAATTGCATCCAAAACTCACCAACATCCATGAAATGACCAGACCCCCCATCTCCCTTAAAAAAAAAGTGCAGGAAGTGAGCGCTCATTTGTGTGGACGGAACTGGTGCTGTTTAGACGTTAGCAGACGCAGCAGAGGCAAAAATAATTGAGATAAATCTGAGCTCCGCGGGGAGATGGACACTTGGCTAACGTCGGGAGTAGATTTTATCATCAAAGGAAAAAGAATTAGGCTCGAGTCTCATTGACCTTGACGTAAAAAAGGGAAGCGGAGTCGATTGTGGCAATGATACGAAGACGACATTTTTATTGCGCTTCAGACCAGAGAGAGATAACATTTCCACCAGACTGAAAAAAAGCGGCAAACGAGATTGGATTTGCCAAAGTTATATGTCAGATCTGTGGAGAGGCGACCCCGCTCAAAGTAAAAATTAATCTTTATCAAGGTATTTTTTTGCAATAGGAGGAGTACAAAGCAAAATAAACACTTAAAATTGGTTAGGAATTAGGAAGAAAAGAGGATGAGGATGCCAACAAACTTCTAATGGTTGGGTAGAAAGTAAATGAGTTTGAATATTCGGCTGGATATTATCATGTCATATTATTACACCAGGTTGATGTAGGTGGAAAATATATGGAGGCAATATTGAATGTCATTAAGGTGATACAGAAAGAGACGCTGTGATAAAAGGATGAGGAATAGTCTGGATTCAACATTACAGGCCAATCACTCCCAATCAGACGATCTCTTTGTTCACTGTCCTTGTCAAAAGAATATGCGTTCTAATGGACCCCCATGGCAATGCAATACAATCCAATCTGATTAAAGCGTTGGAGTGGGGTCTGCCGAGCTTCAGTGTTGATTACAGCTTTTTGAAGAATGGGAGACGGGGACACTCAGACTGAAGAGTTAGATCTAGCAAAGGTGCAAGGAGAGAAATGATATCGAGATCAGTATTAATAATGCCGGGCAGAAGGTACATAGCGATTTTAGCTCTGATATTTAGACAAATATTCACTATTGAACTTACTTTTAATCAATATACTGCTTATTCACTTATTATACTTTTCCTGACACTATGATCCTTAGATGGAGTAGGCCCTGGATAATGGGACATATATTACACATTTATTTACATTTAAGGTGTGTTCGCGCACGGACAACATCTAATTGGGACTATACTAAATCCAATAATTAACCAGGAATAGACTTTACTGGGCTGAAAGCAGAACCAGACAAGTGCGAACGTGACCTTGAAGACAGAGAATTTTGCTTTCATTGGCATAGCAGTTTTAAGTCAATAATCCGCATTATATGCCTGATTTTATGTTTGTATTTATGCTTGTAATGCATTAAAATATTTTCAGAATATTGGACATGCTGTGGGGTCATGTAGCTGTACTAAAGGTTATAGGAGAAATACAAATACATAAAAAAAATAAAGCAATATTGAAACATATGTATATTTATCGAAAACTTCCATAAAAGTCCATCATTCTACTTATTTTCAGGCAGAGAAGAGCTGGATGAAGTTTCTGGGGTGAGGGAGGTCTGGGAGTCCCTGCTCAGACTGCTGCCCCGCTGACCCGGCTCCAGATACACTGAAGAAGACGGATGGATGGCAATATTGTGCTATATTATTCACACTGCATAATTGTATTATGTAAATGCGTTATTCTAAATTAATCCAATTGCTTTGACTATCGGGGTTGAAAGTTGACCGCTGCCTATATTTAAAACCATCAGCGGGGTTCACCAAGTGCAATGGCAAGTTAGTCTTTCATTCGGACATTTTAGAGTAACCAAATAATCCAAGCATTTATTGTTCTTATTGCAAACTAGTCTGACCTCCTCTATTGACTTATTGAATTAGGTCTTTCCATTTCAACAACTAAATCAATCAACAGACAAATCATGTAGTTTCCTCAGCTTTATGCAAAGGCTCGCGTGGAACGACACAAGCCTGTTACGGTAGCATCAGTATTTGTCAGTGCACCTTCACTCTCACAGGACGTCAACTGTCTGCTGTTGTTCAGGCTACACGTATACAAATCCAGCCTTCAGTGTTGACACAGAGTCTACCAAAACACCGCCTGCGTGGATGAAAGCACGAGGAATTGTAAAAGATGTATAGAAAAATAACACTCCATTGTCTGTCTCGGCGTGAAGCAAGCGTTCGAGTGGTAACATCGACGTTGCAAAAGGGGAAGCCTATTACGCGATGTTTTTTATGGAAAAGAAAGAAATAAAAACTGTGCAGGAGACTTTTATTTAAATGTAAAGTCAATCTCTGGCGCCTACGCGTTCTCTTAGCTTCACATATTGCGTTTTCAGCAGCGTGCGGAGAGTGGAGCTGCCCTCGCGCACACCTCTCAGGAACAGCAGGTGTTAATTGTATAGACCACACACGAGATTATGGCCTATGGGGGTTATGTACACAAAAGACTCGTGATTGACAGGTGTATGTTGACAGGTGGACAGCTTTTTCCAGCTCAAAACAACCACGCAACACATTTATAAATACAAGAAAGCGTTTAAGGTAATCAGCAATATCACAAGTGTAAAGCCTGTGCATTTATATAAGGAGCCATTTTATAGCATTGAGCCATATTATTGGCTTTTTCAACTTCAAATGTACTAGAGAAAGATGTGTCTTGCTCAAGGACACAACAATAGAACAGAAAATCAAGCCGACCAACCAGTTTTCCTGTCTTTTCTTTTCTTTTTCTTTTGTGAACTCTACAGACATCCTCTTAAAACTGCCGGAAAAGCCCCGTTTGGACTTGAAATTGGATATATTTTTGTAACTATTTGTTCCTTTGTCTATTTTTTTCAGGTGAACTATAGTGCCAGAGCACTGAAGGGCTTTGTTACAATTTTGTTACATTTTGGACCTCATGAGGACAAAAACAAATGTTCCCTCTATTAATTTGATTGTAATTATCAATAAACATGATATGACTTTACTCAATCACTCTATGTCTTCTATATATAGTAGAGTTAGGTCTTTATGAAGCTGTTTTCTTCAGTATTTGCAAATGTCTGGCCCAACTAACGAGCTGGATCAGTGACATAAGCGCTAAGATCTTGTTAAGTTTTTATCGCTCCACCATTGAAAGTCTTGTTGGCTGTATTACAGTGCGATTTGGTTACATTACAGCCAACAAGAGGAAAGATTTGAATAATGTGGTCCGCTCAGCTAAAAAAAAACGGACTTGTGACCTTCCTGTTCCTGAGGCTCTTAACAAATGTAGACTTTTTAAACCGAGCAATTTTATGTTTGTGTGGTAGTTTTAAAGGTTTTAATGTGCACGTCGAGCTTTTTGCACACGTTTTCCAATGTGGTTTTCAAACTTCAATGTGTGTATTGTATTGTGTCGTATCGAACAAAACGTAAGGGGGAAAAATGCTATAGCTTTGAAGCTGACTATTGTCTTTAGTATTCTTTTTTTAGGCTGCAGTTGGTATGCAAACGCGTGAGTCTGGAGGCACGTGGCTGTTTGTGAGTGGGAGTGTGTGCGCTGAAGTGGCTAGGAGAGACAGATAAGGAATGGCAGTTAATCACATTGTGTGCATATGCAAATATAGAGAGGATAAACCAGAGCGTCTGCACAGGAGAAATTCACACTCCCACATGCAAGAGTTTGATGAAGAGAGAGAAGAAACCAGGGGGGGAGAAAAGGAAGATGGGTGAGAGAGAGGTGGGGAGAGACCGAGGAAAAAAGGAAGGAGAGAAAATAAGGCAAAGAGGGGAGAGAAGCAGAAAGAAAGAAAGGAGCAGAGAGAGAGGAAGATAGAGACAGAATAAAGGAGAAATACTATTACACAGACTTATCTTTATTTGCACTTTACCACACACAGTTTATGCACCACGGCGACCAGTACGGCCTCACGTCTCATCGTGTTTTATAACTGATTGTTTTTCTAGTTAGAAGTAAAGTAGTTTATTCGATAGTTGTTGTTGTTGTTGTTTATTTTAATTGTGCTTTCATGTTTTTGCAACTTGTAGATTAACCGATTTTGATTTTATCACAGTTCTTAGAGTAGAGTAGGAGAGTGACATTAAACAGAAAAGCAAAGTCACAATATCTTCAAAAGACTTCGTCACAGGGATTAGATCACAATTCTATTACTATCACAGTCTAGTGGTTAAGACCAGGTAAGCTAGACAATATGTATAATATGTTTGAAAAATAAAATATAGGGAATGATGATGAGAATGCTGCGTGTGAGAGGATGTTGGAGAAGATAAATTAAGTGGTGACTGAGAAAGGTTCAGTTTGGATGTGAAAAAATCTTCTCAATGTGTAAAAGGTTTTAGATCAATTCTAATAATGTGCGGTGTGTTTTTTGTAAATATTTAAACTATACATACAAAATGATTACAAATGGAAATTCATCTTTTTGCCAGAAAATCTAAAGTATTAATAACATTAATACACTCCAAAAGATCAGTTCTAACACAACCAGCTCTGAAAAAGATTCACTTTAACTTTGATCGTGAGTTGCTTATTGAAGCGTCTCACGCCAAGACCAATGAAAGCGCGTTTACATTGAGCGCCGATCTGAAGCATGCGCTGCTCTGTAATATTTTCAATGGTCCTGTAATGTCCCATCGTCATATACTCACCATCAATCAATACACGACACACTGCAACAGGGTTTGGGCGTGTTTTCCTCTTTGGTAAGCAGAAATAATTCATGTTTCTTATCATTCATTATTCATTGAAGCCCCACAGAACAGACTCAGGCTTGATAATTAACACAGAGGCTCATCTAATTACCAGCCACTATAAGTTTGTTAAATATGCCTTGTCTTGTTAACATATTAACCCATATTAATTAATTATTGATAACAAACTTTTTCCAGTGTCTAGTTCTTCGCTGCATGTGAACGGAAGAGCGAGACGTTGTGAGCGCCGCGCGCTGCGAGCTTGAAGCAGATTTTGCCAGAGTTGCATGCTAATTTCGATGTGAATAAACATTTTGTGTCAAACTATGCGACTTGGCAGTAATTGTGTTGTTTGATCGCAGAAAAGAGATCCAAAGCAATCTCATGGGCAGTAGACAAACTCAATTATAAAAGCAATTGAAAGGCTGTGGACTAGAAATGTGAAGAAAGGACTAGAAATTAGAAGAAAGGCAGAGGAAAAGATCTGCAGTTTTAGATTCTGTGGCACTGTTTTAGGGCATTTAACTGGGGGGCTTTATCAACTGACACATATGGATAGTAATTAATACTTTGATAGTAAGACTGACTGGTAGCGTTTCATAATAAGGGGACAATCAATAGAGAAGAAAGTCACATAACTAAAGCTGATTTTGACCTTATGTAAAAAGGACTCAGAAATACTATTGAACCACATGGTAATATTATATGAACTAAATGTTTTTTTTTGGAAACTGCATACTACTGTCCAAAAAAATATCATGTACCATGTATGAAAAGTTAATACTAAAATGTTGGTATTGTGGCTGCGTTCACATTTGCACACACACCACATCAACAGCTGGACCAAACTAAGACTAAACCTGGAGCTAAACCGAGAGTAGACCAACACAAAACTTGGACAAAACCAGGACAAAACCATGTTTGCGTAGGGACTAAACTAGGCTTAAACTGGGTTTAAACTGGGTTTAAACTGGGTTTAAACTGGGTTTGAACTGGGAACAAACGAGGTGTTAATTGTGAACGTACTTTATCCTGACACATCCTCCTGATATCAAAGGCTGGAAGAATTGAATAACTTTATAACGTAATTTTATTCCAATTTACTTTTTTGATTTCATATCTGTAGTTTTGTAAAAAAAAAAAAAAAACTTTTTGGCAAGTTTACAGTTCAAGTCTAATTATGAAAAGTACTAAATAGAAATATTAATTCAGTATTAATGCTAGATTTATTTACACTGATACTATAGGTTGTGCGATGGGTTAGTATGACCTAACCCATATTGTTTCCTATAACTTGTGATACTAAAACATAAATCAGAAATGTTACTAGTTCATGACTGTTTTTCCACACAAATATTATACATTTTAATATTTAACTTTGATGATTGCATTTAATTCCTCTTGTGAAATACGACTCTTACAGGCTTTTTGTTTCACTTGAGAATCTCTTTAACTTCACCAAAGACAAAGCTTTGCACTTTACGTCTTGGCTTATATTGAGAAATAGTGATACATGTGCTGTAATATATACAGTATGAAGCTGGGAGAAGATCCAGGGAAACGAGTCACCTTATCAAGGCTAATCTTGCTGAGTCCCGGAGGAGCAGTGTCACTGAGGTGAGTAATAGGACCAAGTCTGAGCTCGGAGCTGCACCTTTGCACAGACCTGCGTGTGCAGGCTCTTCTGCTGCTCCGCTCTGTTTGAGTCATGTGTGTCACCATATTTTAAGAATCAAATCTGCCTCCCTCGGCCTCCCTCTCATCAAACCTCTAACATCCGTTGAGAAAAGCCATTGTCCTTGAGTTTTTCAACATATTTTTTTCTTCTAATTCAATATTGTTTTGATGTCAATCTAAGGTGCTAAAATTTCCTTATCATTCATTGCATTTTCCATAATATTTATTAATCAAAAATCACTTAACGCAGAACACAAGCATTTATATTAGTCACCAATAATAATGCATTTGATTGAAGGTTATTTTCTAGACACTCAAAGAGATCATTATTCACTAAGTGGTGGTACTTCTGTAGCCACAGCCGCCTGGGGTAAACTGACTGAAGGATTGCAAATCTGCACCATTGGCCCTTCCGACCACCACCAAAACCTCAAGCACATCATTCATGCAATACATGGGCAAGCAGGGCAAAGTGTCTTGCACAAGGCCATAACAACAGAATACACCGGACCAATCTAAGATCAAACCAATGATCTTCACAAATGTCCAAAATGTAAAGCCTTATTTTGATTTTTTTCAAATTCATCTCTTAGTAGATGTGTATACACTAAGTCTAAAATATGTACTGTGTATATAAAGCAATTTGCTGCTTCTTAGGAATGGAACGTAATGCAAATCTCACAGTGCAATATTTATTGCATTATTGTGGTTAATTGTAAATGGATCACCAAGCCTTTTGTGAGAATTATTACAGTCATGATCTGAAGAATTAAGATATAAAAGTGCTTAATAATGCTGTCTGCACTGAAAGGAAGCAAAGGATCATTTGGCCGCTGTTGTAACAAAACAATGCATTTAAGCAAAGGAGCTTTAACTCGATATATTGTGTCAGCCCACAATATTATTGTGAGACTTGTGATGATAAAATCTAATAATATTCCAGTTATTGTTATGTAATTCTTCTGAAAAAAGTCAATCCCATAGAGTCCAACTACCAGTTCAACTAGAGCCCACAGACCAATATGAGGAGTGGGTGGGGAAAAGTGTTTGGGCGAAGAGCTTTTAACATAGATACTGTACAGTGAATGACATTATGATATATGATGATGAAAATACATAAAATCATGGATCAGGATTCCCGCCCGCTGTTTTGTTTTTAATGAGGATTGGACAGAAATATCTCACTATATTCATCAAGCCACACCCGCAAATCTGTACATCAACTATTGTCCTTTATCTGCCCCCTGTCCAGTTAACACTCCAGGGCTCTAGTGTGCTGTGATGTTGAGCCACAGGTAGCAGCAGCTTCAACAGCAGCATCAGCATTAGCAGCAGAAGCATCAGCAGCACCAGCAGCAGAAGCAGCAGCAGCAGAAGCAGCAGAAGCACCAGCAGCAGCAGCAGCAGCAGAAGCATCAGCATCAGCAGCACCAGTAGCAGGAGCAGCAGAAGCAGCAGCAGCAGAGAAATGAGCAGGATCAGCAGGAGAAGCAGCAGCAGAAGCACCAGCAGCAGCAGCAGCAGCAGCAGCAGCATAGCAGCAGCAGCAGCATCAGCAGCAGCAGCATAGCAGCAGCAGAGAAGCAGCAGCAGAAGCAGCAGCAGCAGCAGCAGCAGCAGCAGCAGCATCAGCAGCAGAAGCAGCAGCAGCATCAGCAGCAGCAGCAGCAGCAGCAGCAGCAGCAGCAGCAGCAGCAGCAGCAGCAGCATCAGCAGCAGAAGCAGCAGAAGCATCAGCAGCATCAGTAGCAGAAGCATCAGCAGCAGCATCAGCAGCAGAAGCAGCAGAAGCATCAGCAGCATCAGTAGCAGAAGCATCAGCAGCAGCAATCAAACAGCATCAGCAGCAGAAGCATCAGCAGCAGCAGCAGCAGCAGCATCAGCAGCAGAAGCAGCAGAAGCATCAGCAGCAGCATCAGCAGCATCAGCAGCAGAAGCATCAGCAGCATCAGCAGCAGAAGCAGCAGGAGGAGCAGCAGCAGGAGGGGCACAGTGGCTGCTCTGCTATCAGTGCCGCAGCACCAGTGAAGGGTGACACACCCGGTGCCAGCCGGGGCGCCTCACCGTTATAGGGACACATGTGTCACATCCTCAATGATCAGGCTGAAGACATGAACCTGACACTGTACCGTTAACAAGCGCTCATAACTAACTGTGCCAGAGCGTGAAGCAGCGGCAGGTACAGGAGGATGTCAGAGGATGTCAGTCAGAGACGCACCACACAAGTAACCAGCGTTGAAGCCTCTGGCATTGAACTATCAACTCTTATTGATTGGATTTTACTGCTGCTATTATTAATTATATGATTAATTAAATAACAGTGTCCATGTCTTTGAAACCTTTTCTGCCTTGTACCACTCCTGGATGAATGAGAGATTACATCGACTATTGGGAGAAATTAATTGAATTTGCATGAGAACTGTAAAAATAAATAAATTGCAAACTACAGGAACCATATGCAGTTTAATCTTCACAAAAACAGTGTCTTGGGTCTATTAATAATGTGTGCGTACGTTGAAAAATGCTACTTACGGGACTTTCCACGACATTTCTGTGAGCTATAAAAGGATAACTTAACATGGAAATGAGAGTTCCTGTCTAAAATCTGATCTTTTTTGATTTGATGAGAAGAGAGCAAGTTTGAGAAGTTTGTGGAAGTTCATCTTTTACCCATACATACACTTTTATTAGGAATACCAGCTTTATAAATGAGACCCCAGATGGCCAGCATGGTCCAGTTCAGAACGAAAGAGTGATTTCACACAAATAATAATTTTTGATGAATTTCGATATTGTTAACATATTTTAAACATTTTTTGGGGGGGGCTAGCCTACCTGACTACCCTGAACAGCTGCTTCTCTGTCATGGTTCCACCTCTGAATAAGAAAAGTAGGCAGGGCTAAACACTCCCTGTTCAGAATTGGGTACAGGTAGAGGTGGGAGATATATCAAAAATGGATAATATTGCAAATTATGTTTTGGAGATATGCACAGTTAGAATATCGAAAATCTCGTCCAAACTATTAAAAATTACCTCAAAAAGAGACATCTCGTGCAAGCTTCCAAACATGGGTGTGAAGTGATATTTCTGCACTTTAGTGGTTGATTTCATGATCCACTCACTTGAACCATAACCAACACATTTGAACACACATTTCAGCACATTCCTAAAGCATAGCTAAAAAAATCGGCTGAATAGCTATCAAGAAATAATACTGAGATTCATTTTTGTCCATGTTGCCCACTTGTAGGTCTACAGGCCCTTTCAGTGTCCAGAGATTATACAAATAATTTGGTTTCAGCATGTTACTACAACTTTTGCACCACGTTCCGACTTGTCCATTTCCTACCTACCCGTGTTCGCCGCTCTCGAGCAGCAGCAGTAGTTGAACATGTCAGTCCGTTCTCCGCTGCCGCTTTGAAGCCTGGTCTGAGCCTTTGGCCTTGAGCCTGCATCTCTTATTGACTCAGGGCTTCATTACACTCACCATGAGCTTCTGTAATCTCTCTGAAGCCCGCCCTCACTCCCCGACTCCAAGCAAGCTACCTGTCAGTCTGTATCGTCATCTGCCTAATGCGCCGCGTGAAGACCAGGTGCGTTATAGCGTACAGAGACGGCCGTCAGCATAAATTTACCTTTCACAACTTTCATGAGTTTGTGTTTCTGAACAATCTTGTGGGTGATTCGCCCACTTTACTCTCTGAATATCTATGAGCTGTGACCTTTCGGGATCAGGACATGCCGTGCTTTTCAAAAAATTCAGCCCCACCAAAAGAGTTTTCCTTATCAGTATGTCAGAGGTTTGCGCAAACAACATGAGTGCAGCCCGTGTCCGCAATACATTTATTTCCAGACCCATCCCCCCCGTTTCCCCTGTGTATTCCAAGTTCGTTTAATCCTTTTATTTACTGATAAACCTTTTTAATACATTTAAACACAATTCCACTTTGCCAAGCACTGCGATCTACGACTTACTATTGACTTACAGTAAAACAGGCCTCCACAAGTCAGCTGCCGATTGCTTTGTTCAATAGACACACATTTCTTACCTAAAACCAATACGTTAACACAATTTAAAGCTCTGCAAAGGTCCAAACCAATTAATTTATTCACAAACTGTTTTTCTTGTTTCTAAGGCTATCGATCGGGAATGACCAAAAGACTAGAAATATTGCTTTTTCAATTGTCCAGGAACCACAATTTAGTGTTGAGTTTGAGTAAGAGGAAAAGGAATGCTAGAGGCACCGAGGAACAGAGGTGTTTAGGTGTTGTTCATGACGAGATAAGAATAGGAATGAGGTCATCGGAGAAGCACCTCATTTT
The DNA here is from genome assembly GCA_015082035.1 of Chaenogobius annularis. Classification (NCBI taxonomy): domain Eukaryota; kingdom Metazoa; phylum Chordata; class Actinopteri; order Gobiiformes; family Gobiidae; genus Chaenogobius; species Chaenogobius annularis. The sequence goes on along the minus strand of BJKM01000013.1, from coordinate 2,093,058 downwards.
CAATATTTTGGACATAAGGGCGGATGTGTCGAGATTCGAAATGGTTTGGTAACAACGTGCACAGAGGTTAAAAACGCTTGGCCAACAACATAAAAGCCCTGGGTTTGATTTGGGACTACATCAAACTAAACCTTGACTAGATCAGGACTAAACAAGGACTAGAATGGTCACTTTAGGACCAAATAACAACAAGTGTGAATTCATTCCAAATACGTCTTTCTGTGTTTGTGTGATCTCCCTCTATCTATGTACGTTATGTTGGTTAGCAGGTTGGCCTATGACAGTGGCAAGCATCATGCAGAAATAAAATTACCCAATAACAAAACATGTTCCTTCATGGAGGCGAGGGATGCATGCAAGGGAAAACGGCCATTTCATTCATTGGAGTTAAACAAGAGGATATGCGTAACGCCATAGGGCATAACATAATTGTTTACGTTACCTGTTGCAAGGTGTTTAATGACAACTATGCTGTAAACAAGCACATGGATCTGATCTTGTTATGACTGAACACAGGAAGACTGTGAAGGTGTTAATTGGGAAGCCGCGATGCACAAGTTTCTATCATTAGAGGAGATTTGAGGGGGGATTAAATGGGTGAGAACAGACAACAGGACGTTCTTGGTCTATCATAACATACACCCGACATGACTTAACTGGCATGGTTTATGTTGATACACAGTTTATTTGATTTAGAAATGGCTCAAGAACAAGATCAAAACAAACCTATTGTCTTGTTTGTACCTGGCTTTATGCAAAGTCACATCCAACATGTCCTTATACTGGTTCCACAGGGCACTGACGCTGCTGCTACTATTTTCCACTATGTTTACTAGAGAAATGGCATTGATTTAATTGTTCACCAGATGGGTATTGTCTTTAGTCATTCTATTGTTACCTACTTCTTCAAAAGTAAAAAGTTTAACAAAGGTATTTCATCGTTTTACACACAAAAGTTTGTGTTGTACCATGAGTGTAAACCACTTTGTTTCCACTAAATGCTGGAGGGTAGGATTTCTCTATCTGTTATTAATATATCATTGAAAAGAACTGATCTGAGTGCTGCACCACCCCTGGTTCCCAAAGCATTTAGCTGGAGCCATGGAGACTTGGAAAACAGAAGCAGATTGTGCCTTGAAAGAGAATAACAATAATGAAACTTTGAGCAAAAACAGAGCAGAAAAAGCAGAGAGGAGGCATGGGGTGAGCGGAGCTGAGTGTTTTGTGGTGAACTCCGGCAGAGTGCGGCGGTCCCACTCCTCATCTACATTTTAAACTGGCCCTGTGGCTCTATACGCTCACAGTGGGTCAACTACCACCGCTGTTTTTGCCTTATACAGAGTCTCAAAAAAAGGCTGTTGTAATGAGTATAGCAATTCAGGCAAAGGTGGATTGAAAGGGGACAAAAAAATGTATTATGAATTAGTAAAAAGCAGTCTTAGAATGTTTCACCAGAGAAGTGAAAAGTAGGATGACTATACTCAAATGGTGAGTACTTTTTTTGGGTACGATGATAGTACTACACATTTTTGTATTTTTACACAATTGCTGGTCCAACACATTACTTAAAACGCAATAGTGCAGCATTTGAACTTGGATAAAGAGGAATAAATGCATTTTGGTGCTGTGATTCAAATAAACAGCACTAACCATGCAATTTACAGTTTTTAGACTGGTTTGGGCTTATGGTAAAGGTTTGGATTGATCATATAACCATGACAGTAATTACCATGTAATTGTCATAAATAATTGTTTAGTTACAATGCTTTAGTTACTTCCATCCTAGTGTCATGCTAATCTTTTAAACAAATAAATACATAAATGTCAAATGTCAAATAGTAAATCCTCAATCTTCAACATGCACCTTGACTAAACCATGGAAGTGTGGCAAAAATATTTCCCTGAAGTATTTCCCTGAAGTATCTTGCACTCACACATGCACATTCACCACATCAAAATTGGGACTAAACCAGGACTAAACTCAAAACTAAACCTGCACTAGCCTAGGCCTAAACAAGGACTAGAACAGGGCTCAATTTAGGATCACATGACGTAAGAACACCCCCTAAAAATACACCAATCTGATGTCAGCCTGAGATGCACCACTTATTCAAAAGCAGAAAATATAAAACCTAACATAAACCATCTCTTGTTTTGACTTGCTCCAGAATTGTGCACATGTAGTTTTTGATTTGTGCTGCCTGTGTTTCCTCTCACTTTGACCGAGCTTTTGTCTTTGCCCCTGGACATTCCTGCATTAATGATACACACATGAATTAATCACGCAGCACGGCAAACAGCAGCACGCTCTATGATAATGCAAACTACACTCTGCCACTGGGTCACTTTTTTCCAGCGCGTTCTTCTTTTTTCGCCGCTGCCTCTTCCACGATAATTAGAAGTTGTGCAGCGGTTCGTGCAACAGACACGCATCACTGAAATGCCACAGTGAGGAGCTGCCCCTTAAAACCAACGCTATAAGGATGAAGCAGCCGGCAGATAATGGCACTGAGCTAAGCAGGAGGCCATGCTATCACACAGGGCCAAACTAGCAAGAAAAGTAAGGATTTGACCCACTTCTTGTTGTACTGCTGACTGTGTCACAAGTAAGTCTGTAATGTGAATGTTACTGACAACAGCAGTTTAAAACCATTCACCGCGCTCCCTATAAGAAACCAATAAGCACTGTCTCGCATTATGCCTCATGAGTGTTTCAGTTTTCGTAAATAATGCATGTGCGCTTTATAACTGAACACTCCCAGTTGGCCTGTGTACTTAAAAGTGATGTTAAAGCAAGTTATCAAAGAAGTCCTTTGCGCTATATTTGGATACAGACCAATTGACCCTGAGCACGCCTTCTGAACGGCCAAAGAAATACCGATAAGCGATGCAGGGTCTTTGAGGGCTAAAACGCTCTAACTCGACTGGCACTAGAATATAGCAGTGAATATACTGTATAATTTTGAATATATAATGTCAGTAGTTTCAATGATGTGATGGAACAGAAATGTAAAACGAGTGACAGGAGTTGTTAAGAATCCCTAGAACTACAGCCCAGTCCTCCAGTTTTGGTGAGAATATAACATTTTTGCATGTGGAAAAAAAATTAAAAATAATAACTACACGCCTCTACACAGATCAGACCTGGAACTTGTCCTGATGGAGGCAAGCCTGAATGGATGGCCCTTGTATTTATTTATCCTAACTCAAATAACACCCTATTTAATGCATTTTTATAGCATATTTTATATCTTACTATTATTATACATTGCTTTATGTTGCACCAGAAGCAAGTTTGTACATTTTTGTTTTGTTTTCTGATCTGATTTGATATCAGAATCTTGCACTTTGGTAGTTTTAAGTTCCTGATAAAGACGTTTCACACATACTTGGTTACTGATTCTAACTCCATGAAAGGATTCTGGCAAAATTCTGTTAAAATGTGGTGGATTTTGTGGTAGATTCAGTGGTGGCACAAGTGCAGGCAGCAGTAATTAGCCCAGTGCAGAGCCTTTTTGCGATAGTGCCACTCGAGGAGAGAGTGGAAATGTGTGCTCCAAGTTAATGTTGTGAGCCCGTGCGGTTGCTGACAGCCCCCAAATCTTGATGCAAACTGACAAATCAAACTGGGAAATGCTTCTCTGCACACTGCAATGTTTCAGCTCCTTCTGCAAATGAAACTGCCGCTCCATGTGTGAATATCTCCACGAGTTTAAGCTGCTTATATGTCAACCCCAGGCAGAGGCAGTACAGTACAGCGGGACGCCCAAAGAAGACCTTGGTTTGGGGTTGACCAGTGAGGTGCCGCGTGAAGACTATTTACCCCCAAGTGCAACTGACTTCCTTTTCTAAACCTCGCTGGATGGATGTGCGAGTTGCTAATAGCTGTGACCGGTTTAAATGCTAGCGCTTGAATGGATAGAGCGACCTTGCTATCACGGCTTGGGATGGTGTGCCTCGCAGCTGGGACCGAGTTTGTGTCTATGTGGAGGAGAAAGGAAGGGAAACATGAAAAGAAGATGGAGAGAGGGAGGAGGGAAAAGGAGTCAAGAGGGAGAAATGCGGTGGCGTATGTCAGCTTCAGATAAGGGCATTAGGCTGCCCCCTGTGGGTCGGGGGAGAGACTGACAGTGCAAATAGAAATGCTCGGTGGATGTTGGATTTACTGTTTGGGACAAGTCGACAAATAATAGATAAGCCACACCAATGACGAGCTTGAAAGTCAGCGTTTGGTCTTGTGTCGTGACCCTCGCATCCAAACAGAATTATTTACATACAACACAACTCTCGTTATTGTGCGCAAAATACCGCTGTGCATTGTGGGTAGGAAGCATGCGAAGATGAGAGCCAAGGCTGGTGCATCCTTTGGGGCTAAAGCTGCTTTCATGTCAGACACGGGATCCAGTCGAAATGGAACAAGGCCATTTATATTAGGCAAAGATAATTGACGATGCCGAGCCAACACGGAGCCGTGCCCCAAATCTTGTATGCAGAAGTAAACGGTTGAAGGACACAATATAATAATAAACATGCTTAAACTATACATATACATTCAAGTGCAGTGGATATTTTTAGAAGCATCTGGACTGTAAACCTCTGCGAATGGTAAAGAATTGGGCTGTAGTCGACTAAAGAAATTCTTGAGGAAAAACATTCCCTGAGAATTGATCAATCAATTAAAAGGGTGGAAATCTCACGCAGGATCTCACAAACAAACTGCTATGCAAACAAAAAAATACTACAGTAGTAAACAGCCTCTTCTTAAGTGTCCAGTCACTCCCAAAACTCCACCTCACTCACTCCATATTTTCCCCTTTCTGTCGTGTTCCATATAAATCCTTCTAAACCTAATAAAATAATGGGTACAATAATAAAAAAAAAGGTGGTCGACTAAAAAACTATCAACTACGCAACTATGAGGTTTAAGATAATAATGCATATATACCAAGATCTGCAAGTATACTTTACTCTGTACTGTTCTTTCACTCTCCATTCTCTGTGGTGATAAACTATTCCTGCCAGAACTGCTTTGGGGCGGACTGAAGGAAACGTGGCTGCTAATCTAGGAAAAGACAGTGGGAAGAGGCCGAAACCGAAAATGAACTTTTACCATCTGGGTTTGTTGGCCAAGCTCTAACCACTAGATTGCCCATATCTCGAAAGCCTTTTTAATTTAATTTGAAACACTCCTGGATCGAAAAGAGCCTACAACTAAATTAATCTTAGTTTAGTTTAGTGTATTTATTTAGTGAGACAGTGCAAATACACATTAGCCTAAACAGAAAAGATGCATTGTACCAAACTGTCGCATGCGTTCTAATTTCCGTCTGTAGTCCTTGAGCGGGCTGATGTTAAGCTTCATAAAATCAAACAGTCCATCATAAAAGTTCTGCCATTCACATTCAGTCCTCCCAGCGAACTTAAAATCATTTTTCGTATGCATCAAATCAGTCACTCTTCCTGGAAACGTCGCAACATCTCCAGAGCACATACACTCCGGCAACATCTATCCTCATTATGGGAGCAAGTTTGGTTTGAAAGAAGCCATTGTATGCGTTGGTAACATATTCAACTGAGTTTAGCACAGACGCCGGTTTCTCCTACTGCAATGATGTTCACAACAGATACAGGCAGCAACGCGTCATATTAGGGGCGTGGTCTGCCTCCGCTTATTCTTTAGGAAACGCAACTTTTTCCCTCTTCTAATACATTTCCTGGCAAATGATGTGTATTCAAAGCACACTTAATTCAAGTCCAGTCACAACTAAGTCTTAATGGAAGTTATTGACATCGTGTTACTGCATAAAGCGAAACGATTGCTCTGTAGATGTTAAAATACAGCTGGCGGCGCTAGCATCGCGGTAGCATTTAGTCGGCAGCTACCGTTAACATTCTTGGATAACTACACAAATTGAGGCCTATATTCTTCTGAAGGTTTTTGTAACTGTATTTAGCACATTGTAAGTGCAGAAGTCGTCGTTGGCTCTTGTAGTTGTTGAAAAGTGGGTGTCAGAGCTGGTGTTAAAATTAAAGGATCGCTTCCCCCACAGAGGTCTGTTAGTGGGCGTTCCCTCGGATGCTCAGATAATTATAGCCTGAAACTGTTAGTATTGCTGTCATTCTTGGTTAAATTAAAGTAATTGATTGCATAGCATCATGTTGTAACAGCATTAAGAGTTGCAGCTCAAATTATTCATCAATGAGTCTAAGAAAAGAAAGAGAAACAAGATCAAGGAGCTTCGATAAAGCTTGAGTTTGAAGCGAGGATCCTGGACGAGGACTCAAGGCAAGCTCAATGCACGGAAAGCCTCACGCTTTCAAAAAATATAAATCTAGAAAAAATTGGCAGATATGTCTCTGTGAAGTCTGGCAGTCATTACCATTGGTGAGCGGGAGGAGGAGGCGGAGGTGGCAGATGGATGACAGGATCCAGAGGGCGAGCGCAGGTCTCCAGAGCCTCAGTGGAGCTGGTTAGTTTGAGCACAATGGCCCCGGTGCAGAGTGTGAAGTGGAAGGAGTCAAAGAGTATAAAATGCACCAGAATGTAAGTGAACAGGGGCTGTCTAGGGACTCCATATTCAATTACTGTTAAAGTCAGTGATACAGCTTGTTATACAGAGGGTGTAAAGGGCCATATGTATACTTATATTCTATCTTCATATCATGTGTCACACTTCACTTAGAATCGACACCAGTCTTATTTTTCTCTTATCTCTTTCCCTGATTCCCTTTTAAAATGTTCCTTTTTATCATTGTGAGTCTTAAGTTATAGAGGAATCTAATCAACGTTATAGTTTCAAAAATAAATCAATCATGTATTTATAAAGTAGTGACATCTGAGCATTGGATACACTACAGACTGGTCCTATATGTAAGTGCACAGACTGCTGCCTCCATATACTGACGATACAGTTAAAAGCTCAAAACTTAAGCTTACATTTATTTCATTATTTGGATGAGAGAGGATGAGTCTACACAAGCCATATGAGCCAATTTACAGAAAATATAAAAGAATGTATTTAAAAAAAAAAAAAAAATTAGGGAGGTTAATAATTGAGAGCTTGAAACCAAACATTGGTATTTCCATTGGTATGGAATGGAAATATAATGTTTTAAACACCATTAAATTGTAACATCACACATTACTTGGTTCTACAGCCGATAGAGAAGCCTAATTCTATCCAATTACATTTATTTTTGAAACGCTGCAAAATCACAACAGCGGTTGCCTCGAGGGGCGACAGTGAAAAACAGAATAAACAATGTTCATAGGGACTCGGCAATGTCCCAGCATCCCGTGTCCTTAGCAAATGTCCCAAGCTCCCCTGTCCCTAGACCCTCCTTCTTCTAATAAAATTGTCAAGATAATTGTGGATCCACAATCAGAGATGGAGAGTGCAAGTGTACATTTTTAGATAATTTAGACATAATTTATACAACGAAAATGACATTAAACTCAAAATATAATATATAAAAAACAACATATTTAGGTCAAAACAAAAACCAAATTATGGACCAACATGCAATTAATTGAGAACTTTTTTTAATTGCTGATAATTAAGATTCGGCCAAGTAACATTACTTGTCTGCATGACTAAGAATGTTCATACTGACAAGTAACAGTACTTTTACTTTTTTATTTTACTTTTTTACTCAGCAGTAGTTACTCCAAATACTTTTTGACCTTTGCTAGTATTTGGGGGGATTACTTTTCACTTAAAGTATTGTTACTCTTACTTGCGTACACAATCACATCAACAGGAATAGAAAAAGTAATTAAGTCATTGCACAACATCTACAGACAGATATGGCAAGACTCCAAGTAGTATAACTAAACTTCAGGACTGACATCTGAGGTATCACAAGTGCAGAGGGTACTGTGGACACACTATATTTGCTTATGTATCGACTGTCTCGCTGCCCTTTATGTCAGGCTGCATCACGGGGAGCAGCAGAGTGTGACAGACTGACAGAGGAGCGCCGATCCTGGGGAAGATTCTCAGTGACATCGCCTCACACGGAGAAAGCCCCGCTAAAGCCCGGGGACTGCGAGACGTCCAGGTGTGTGGGTGTGATTGGTGAGTCCGGTGAATAGGTTATTCCTGCTTCTGCATGCTTTAGCCGCTAATACAGCCCCCATAGGCCCAATCGAGTTCTATTACAACCTTCCCAAAATACACAGCATCAGCGACATAATGGCCAGGATGTCCAATGAAAAGTAACAACGACTATCCGTTATTCTGACCTCTATGTCGAAGCCGGAGGGAAACTACCTGCATAAGCAACATCGTTTTGCAGAATTTGCCTCTGTAATACATTGATTTGGTTGCATGGATCACAAATTGACTTCTTACATTAGATAGTGGATGCTACAGTCAGTGAGGGCATTATGAAGAACAATAGCCTAAATTAAAATACAATAAAGCCTACTGGACACAACGATAATACAGACAAGAATGCTCCCCTGCTGTATTAGGTTAAATGATTCGTTGGTTCAATATAATGAAGTATCTAAATGTATGTTCCTATTTCTTTACAGTAGATGCAGCGTTTCTATGATTATTATTTTTTTAATCTTGTGCAATTGTTATGGCGGTGGTAATAACAATAACGGCTGAAACTGTTTTAGTAGTCGACTATTCAGCGATTAATAGGCTGACAAGCAAAAAGATTTGTCCTATAGTACGTTGTGATTTTTTAAAATACATTTTTAACCAAATAAAGGTGGAAATATGGTGACTGAAGGCTTTTGTGAATAAATTGTAATATTGATGAAATACATCTGAAATAGTTTTTTACATGTTTATGCATAATTTCTGCTGTTGCTTTGTTATGAATGTATTTTGTTATGTGTTTCAGAGTCTGTAAAGGCCGGTTGACATTCACAATAATCAAAATACCATTATGATAATTTTAATAGTTGACTAGTCACCATTAGGCTGATGTTTGCAGCCCTACAGTGGTATTTGCAGTTCTATTAGTTCTTTAGGCCTAGTGTTTTTTCTTAAATTATTTGAACTTGCAAGTTGTATAAGCACTTTACTTGTATTTGTATATTTGATATTGTTTCTTACAGTATATTTTGAATATTTTTCACAAGTCTGATGGCATTGGTTATTTGTGTGAGTTATCTTGTGGCAGTCCTATTTTAACATGCTCTTCTGTCCAGTAAAACCACTTAAACTATAGAATATGCTGTTACATTCCTCTGTACTCTGCACTGATTATAACATATGAGTTTTCCGCTTAACCACTTCACAGCGTCGCGTCTGGATTACTGTCTAAAGTGCGCGCGCTCGTCTAAGCGGCTTGAGACGGATGTGCGGGCTTTGTGGATCCCAAATCAAATGTATTTGCGTTAACTTCAGCACCTTGTCATGACATCTTTACTCATAATCCAGATCGGTCATTTTAATCACGCGTCATTGTCGGCTCACAGGACATGACTCACTCTCTCTGATCTTACAGGGTTTCAATGCGTTCCGTCCATTTTCCTTTGAAGTTACACTTTTTTCTGATTGCAAAGCCTTGTTAATCGGGGCTTACGCGCAAGTAAAAGTCAGGTGAAGTTGGCATTTTAAATATTAACATGTTACACTGCAAAAGGGTGCGTTCAGGTGACGTCACAGCACTCTAGTAACAGTATAAACTACAGTTTATAGTGAAGATGGAGGACAGGTGGTAGAATTAGCTGTTAAACTGTTGAAACGCAGATGTTTTGACCTGGTTTACGGTTAGTATCTCTGTAATTACAGGGCCAATCCACATGAAACAAAAGCTGGCACACTTCCCAAAAATCAGAACAGCGGTCGCGTCGCAGAAAGTTAAAATCAAACAATGAAACTTGCATATTTCTTGCAAAAACGGTGAAATTCCGATAGAGTCACAAAGGCCTCGCTGCCCTCCATCTGAAATCATCATCGAGAACGTGAACGCATCTTATTTACAACTAAGCTATGGCCACAACAAAAGGTGGGTCAGATCTTTGTATGATTCAAAAATGGTTACATAGGATAATCACAAGTGAGGCTTTTATGCAGAGAAAAAAGTGCTGTTTTTAAAATTATTTCTAACATGTAGACACGGCAATTACAAATATAATGTTATATATGTACAACAATGCTAGTATTTAAGCCCTATTAAAGCAGCACTGCACTACTTTTCTGGCGGAGGGTCTGTCACCTGCAGAGTGACATGGCGCACCTTTAAACAAAATAAATGCCATTGTATTATCCATCGTTGTTATGTTTGTTCCAAAATTGTAGCTTTGAGTGACAAACGTCTAATTACTGCTAATGCAATTTGATGTCTGTTTGAAATCAATGTGTGTAAAAAAAAAAAAAGAAAAAGATTACAGGGTCAACAAATGTGAACAGCGTGAGTCCATCAAACTCTCGAAGCTTGAGTGAAATCTGTGTGACTTTTACAAACACAGCAGGAATTCTGAACCAATTAAACTTCATTTTCACTCAAAACGTAACAGAGGAGTCACAACAGTAGCCAAAACATTAAGTGGTCTACAAAAAACTGTATTTACCACCTGTCTCAATGGAGGTATTATTGCTTTGCCTGGAATGTTCCACAGTATGCCATTAAACTAGTTTATGCTTACTTTATTCAAGAACAAGTGTGTATATCGCTTGAAAACATGTGAGCGCCACAGATCTGACCTGTAACTTTGCGTGTCTCAGCATCCCTGAGGCGGTTACATAATGCATCGTGAATAATATTTAATATTAATTTAGAAATGAGTCAGACTTACTACAATCAAGAAGTGAAGAAGGAATCTTGCATATTTGCTACAGAGTTTGGTAGAATTTATACAGTGCCAACATATCTGCACCACCTGTGTTTCGTAAAATGTTGGAGTGTGCAAAATGTGATAAATAGCTGTCTCGTTTGCAAATTTTTACACCAATATTTAATTAAGACATAACACGTTTCCTCTAACCCTGCCCTGCTTTGACACGTTGCACTTGAACTTATAACAAGACTAAAATATGAGGATTCTTCTCAATAAATAAACACAGTTGCTAAAGCTATTCTGAAGCGGAAAAGTAGTAACACCGTTTCTGTCTTTGGAATAATGAAAATACAGATTGCACAGAATTCTTGTCTTTTATCAAAATGCTTCTGTACATCAATCGTTTTGGAAGATTTAGTTAAGCTTAGTTAAGTGTTCTTGTGTGTTCTACAAAATGCTTTGAAACCTGATGTATCCTCAAATGTCTCAAGTCTATTTTGAAATAACAATAATAATAGGATAAGAAGATCCTAATTATAAAGATAAGGAGATCAAAGTGACAAAACTGCACGCAAAAGCATAATATTTTCCCGTGAGATCTACCAGTCACAAAACGTCTCAACATTTTATTATATTTTACCATCACAGCTTCTCTCAAGATGATCTAAATTTGATATTGATATGATTTACAGAACAAAGTTTGAAATAAATGAAATCTAAAGGTAATCAAAACCAGATAATAATACTTATAAGTCTGTAGAAAATTACATCACTCTTCATCAAAGAAGGATTCGTCAGTTCAACATGAGGCTGATATTGAATAATGAGGTGCGCGCTGTGTGTCCCATTTCAAATCTCTTTGATTAAACACAGGGATTAAAGATGGAACACAAGACAACTTGCTTTGACTATTTCAGACTGTACAGACGGAACTTTGGGGCTCAAAACACCAGCGACAGAAGAACGGAATGGGATATTGATTACTGAAAAATAATTCAAGACCTATTCTTTTTCTCACTTCGGAAACATTATTTAGATCTGACACACGCACACTTCACTGTTTGTTTAGGCCATTGTAACAGTAAACAAAAGGTTGCCTGGCTATTGGCTCTTGTTTCAAATGTAGAAGGGTTTTGGACCAGACCATGGAGAGCTTCACACAATCGTCTTTTTATCTCCTCTCGGTTATCCTTGCAACATTTTGAACTAAATACATACATTATTTCACCTCAGATTTACAGAGCTTAGTGCTTTGTTAATTCTACACAAATCTGCGCTAGCCTTCTGTTCATATCTTTGACAAGCTGCAGTGTTTGTTTTTGACACAAACAGATGATGCATTTCTCTGATGTAAAATCGTGGCTACAGGACACGGTTCAAGACCATGTGTCTTTGTAAAGTGCTGTGAAAGAGTCTAGTCTTGGCTGGGAAAATAAAAGGGATGACGTGTCGTATCAATCCATTCAAACGTCTACACTTGACCACAATCGTAATAATCAAACATTTTGCAACCTTTGGAGGTGTGACCTGACAAATAGTTAAAATAGAATGGGCTCTGTCTACAAAAGCACCTGGCGACTTCAGCGTTAGCGTCACCACTTCCTGTCTATCTCGATGGGTTTTTTGCTGTCACAGGAATATTAATGAATACTTAAAAGATCACGCGGTGAACATTGAGCATTGAAATAAAAAATAAAAAACTGAAATAATGTATAGCTAAAAGCAATCAGGTAGTCTTTATTTTTCTTTATATTTTATGTTTTAATGCTTGCTATTTGATACAAGCTAACAGTTTAGCCCATTGCACTGACGCATGTGAAAAGCTCTACCACATTTAAGGAAATCCGAAGTAAAGTTTGGCTAAATATCCTCTTTTGTGCAGTCAACCTTAGACAATGACATATCGGTGTGCATTTAGCGAGGCTGGGATTTAGCTGCCAGCCTTTCTGTAACTTGATATGGGTAAATATTTCTTCCAAGAAACTTTTATTCTAAGACACAGTTATGTCACCATGAGCTCTTTGACATCAAGGCCTATTGATGTTTTGCAGCATTCCTTTCAGCAGTCAAACAAAAACAGCCGCCTCGTACCTCGTGGGTTGTTGAGCGCTGCGTCCGTGGCCTTCCTGCCCTCTCCGCAGTGGCTCTGGTCAAAGGGGAGGCACTGCTCGCCCGTTCCTGCCACCACCTCCAGGTTTCGGGACGGGTCTTTGGGCTGCCCCAGGTTCCGGACGCGGAAAACTCTGCGACTGCTGGTGTCGGACACGTACAGAACTTCTCCCATCGGGTCCATGGCCAGGTAGTACTTATGGGCCGGGCTGGTGCTGCAGGAGAAGAACAGAGTCATCCAATGAAGCACTGGACCAATCAGATGGAGACGTGTGTCGGGTTAACAGAATGTGTTTGTCCAAATGTGGAATGAAATTGAAGAGTTCATTTGTAAAAACAGATCTCTCCGTTTTGAAAAATGTGTCACAAAGTTGTTATTTTGAAGCCATTCTCTACACATATTATTATAGCTATATACCGTATTTTGCGGACCATAAGCCGCTACTTTTGTCAGATGTTTTGAGCCATGCGGCTTATTTAGAGGCTGCGGCTTTTCTGTGGTTTTTTTCTTTCACCGCTAGGGGCAACTAACCGGAATTGGAATCAAAACTACAGAAAAGTTAAGCAAAGAAGCAGATGTTGCTTTTTTATTCAGCTAGCAAATAGAACACGGACGACAAATTACCAACTATAAATTATTTTCAAATTCTTGCCCCATCATTATGGAACCCAAACGAAGAAGTTCGTATGAAGCAAGTTTTAAGCTGAAGGCCATCGATCTTGCTAGGAAACCGCGCGGCTGCACGCAAGCTTAACATCAATGAATGTACGGTGAGACGCTGGAGGGGGAGAGCACGCTGGAGGGGGGACAGCGGGACGAGCTCATGCGATGCCAAAAGTCAAGGAAAGAGTTCTGCGGCTTATACAAAAGGTGCGGCCTATGTATTGTTTTATTATCGTTTTTTTAAAAATAGAGCAAATGCGGCTTATATAGGGGAGCGGCTAAAAGTCCGGAAAATACGGTAGTTGAGGGCATTAGCTAAAAAAGGGACGGACTGGCTTTTGAAAACACTGCTAGACAAAGAATGCATTGTAAGCTTTGAATTTGTTTTTTTTTGTTTTTCAAATGACGCCCGTCTGTGTTTGCAAATAAACTCTTCAGAATGTGGAAGTACAATTTGATCACAGTTCATATTGCCAGTATTATATTACCTTTACGAGGGAGTTAAAGCAATCTGCTTCTATGGGAGTTCATACTTCATTGGAACATATGGGTATAAATCTGGTGCTGTGCATGTTTCTCACGTTCCATTCAGATTTATTTTCAATAGGCTCACTGGTGAAATTCAGGACTGTTAAATCCTGTTTTGGATCTGGCAGATTTGACCCTGGTTTGATCTTGATCTAGTCCTTGTTTTGTCAGTATTGTACGATTACAGTGTATTTGGGCTTGTTAGATGTTTGGTCCTAGTAGTTTAGCCTTGGTTTAGTGACAGATTTGGTCTGAATTTGATACATTTTTACTTTAGACCATGGTTAATCCTGATTTATTTCAGTCCATCAATCCTACTAGACGTTTGAAAGCCACTGAGATCTGGCTTTCTCCATCCTAAAATAGTAACTTCCCTTAAAGTTTGAGACAGCAGCAGCAACTACATTATTGAAATATACAAAGGCTATAAAATTGATTTAATATTACGCTCACTGGTGCAAATTTTACTATATATTTGTTCAGAAAATCCTCCTTATGTCAATCTCTCTTTCTTTTATGTGCCCCCGAGCTGCTGTGCTGTAATATACGCACACATTACTGTCTCTTTATGGAGGCTTGCGTCGCTCGGAGAGTTGCCACAAGCCTGTTTTTGAGACAGTGTGGTTTATAGTCGCAGTCTTATGTTTGTCAGTATAAATTTGGCATGCCAGATAAGAGAGCTTATGTATATATGTATGTGCAGACTGGCTGCAGTAGAAAGCTGCATAATTGAAGCCAAGCTAAACCCGAGCACGATCTGTACACTATCTCTGACATGTGATGCGATTGGGGCCAGCGTAAGAGCTGTTTGGAGCGCTCGCTTTGTGTTGTATTCAAAATGTACGTTTCTAGGAACATGGGAAATAGGAGTAAGTGCAGGCAGCGGGCTTGTAAAATGGATGCAGATGGAGAGAAGACACGGCCCAATTATATCCAGTGGGTTTTGGCTGGTGCATTGGGTTGTCATATTGAAAGGCAAGATAGCAGGTTGTGAAAAGGTCAGGTCATATGGAACGTCAATCTTGGACTATAGATTTTTGAGCACGCATTTAAGAAGACATACTAGAATGTTGTCCACTATATAGTTAAAGTCTTTGACAGCTGTGGATCATTATTTCATATTTTCGATGTTTTAAATTGAAATATTGATCCAAAACGACGGAATAAAAGAAACATGCCCTGTTTTCCGACCGCCGCTTTACAGTCACCGCAAACGCTATCGATAGCCACAGTTCGCGCTAATCAGCAGCGTTTTCTTTCTTTGTCTTCTTTTTGTTGTTGCTGTTGTTGTGGTGTGAAAATGGCCAGACAAAACAAGTCTTGAACGCAGGAGAATAAAGATCAATGATAAATGAGAAGAGGGAAACAATTATAACGTGGTTTAAAAGCTCTTAAAAGTCAATTTGTATAAATTGTTTTCTTTAATATTGAGTGTGCGATCCCAAATAACGATTTGCATTTAAAGAACAACATCCTTGGACATGTTATTGTGGGAGTAGTTAAATTATGATTGAATTACAGTAAAACTACAGCATAATAAAACGACAAAGGTAAATGATAACAAAGTCTATGCTATTTATACAGGCTCCTGTTTTGCAAAAAGGTCTAGCCCTCACTTTTGCCACTTTGTAACATTATCCATGCACATTTGGTCAAAAATAAAATAAATTCTGCTCTTAATTTAAATTCTTGCTGCCATGGTAACACCAGACTACATGCTTAACTGTACTGCAATGTTATTTATAAGGTTAAATATAGACCTAAAAGGCAATATGTTTGTTAACAAGTGATTTTACAAGGCCTCACATTTGGATAAGAATGTATACTGGTTTTGATAAAGATAAAAAAACATTAGATTCTAAAAGTATAAAGCACGTCCATTTAAATAGTCTAATTTCATTTCACATTAACCGGAAACAGAAAATGTGGCAGACGGGAAACTTTCTTTGACATGCAGTCTTGTAGCAATTTATTTCCCCAACAAAATACTACATAAACAATGATAACGCATCAAATTTGGAAGCCAAATTGTCAGAAAACACCTTTTTTTATCTAGGAGAAAATTGGTGTATAAAATCGTGCCTTGCTATTAATTTGGTGTCATATACAATGCACTGGTCTTGTTTTTTCAGCTTGTGTTTTTATGGTTTATCTGGTAATTATTGTCATCAAAATGGCAGGATGTTTCTCAAATTGAATGTTACTACCTTGGGAATAAGAAATAAACATGCAAATAGCACAGAACATTGTGAAATAGCCTCGTGAGACCAGTTTCTCATTATGTGCTGCCTTGATTGCTGAAAGTCTATGGCTCATTTGTGCGGACAGTAAAATAAAAGCAAACATTAACTCATAAATAGATTAGAGGCATGACATTATATTCTTCTCTTATGAGTCTGAAATGCAAATATGTCCACTTAGCCTCTTCTTGACAGTGAATCCTGCACGACGCGTGGGAGGAGTGCCAACTGCAGTAATTGCGACCAAGAACAGGAGACATGTTATGTACAACATGTACCAGGTTCATTAAGCTCATAACGTATGCTACTGCATTTGATTCAAGTCCATTTCTTTTGTCCTCTATATTTATGTATTTATGTACCTTTTAATTGTAAAATATATATTTTCTATATTTATTTATGTATTCATTCATAACATTGACATATTTATTCAAATATATATAAATCAGACCTTTAAATGGAAATAACGTCTAAATGATATAAATGCATTATAATCTAGAGAACCATTCTACTAAATACATTAAAAATAAATGTGAATGAGAAAGTCATGAAGAATGGGAGTGTATTAATAATTCTCAATGGACAATTTTACCTTTTTTTATCATGTGTTTTGGCCACAGAATCCAGTTTTTGTCCCTACATCGGCATATGAACGTAAAGGCACATATTCTAAATGTTTATTTATTTCATTTATTTAACCAGGAAAATAACTCAGATTTAGCATTTCTTTCTCAGGGGAGTCCTGGATCCAAAGGGGAGGAGCCTATTTTGCCTGTTTTTAAAATGTAAACGCCTTGTAAAGCCAGAAATGCTACAAAATATTACGGACGGTTAGACATTGAAATGGAGGACGTTGTTTTGTTGGAGGACGGTACGTGCTGCATTTCTCCACACGTTGGAAATCCGACCACATTAACTGTGTCATGAACGCATCTGAACGTGATCGAGTTTATGACGGTAAACGGCACATGGAACCACCTTGTTCGTTTGTTTTATTAATTCTGGAAAGCACTATTAGTATCAGTACACTACTACTTCTAGTATATTTAACACTAAGGCAAAAATCTGTACTACTACTACTACTTCTTCCACTCCTACTACTGCTATTTCAACTACTGCTCGATCCTATATACTATACAACATCAATATTATTCCTCGTCATCCTACCACTCTACTGCTACTCCCACTCCTAATCCAACTTCTTCTTCTGCTACTCCTACACCCTCTACTCCTACTCCTACTACGTCTACTGCTACTCCTTCTGCTACTCCTAGTCCAGCTACTGCCACTCCTGCTCCTACTTCTTCTATCGCACTACCACGGCTGCGATGTCTTCCAAATAGTAAATTGTACACAGAGCTTGTCCATTAGACTGAGACCTTTATATTGTCGTTTCATTCAATTCGGCAGCTCCACACCTTTAGCGTCGCACGGGCCCATATTTCAGCTATTACTTTGTAGTGTGAAATTGGGTGTCATTCAGGTCTGGACACAGTCTTGCTGCCAATTAAACTCAAGGACTCACCTCTGCTCCTCTTTTTGTTGTAACCACCTACTGAATAATATCTCACAAATGAAATTAAAATATGGAACGGCCGAGCGGCCTCCATACTTTTATCTTTGCACCTCTATTTCACAGGTTCCCGTGTGATTTTTTGTGTGTTTACTTTGGCTCCTGCGAACTTAATTACACATGGAAAAGAAAGAATGTATTTTTCGATGAGATATTAGTTGGGAGTTTTCTCATAATGTGAAGGGGAGAGAATGAAAATAAAACATATTCTGATGAGAGCAGGGGCGCTGTCAGTCATAGAGGCCATTAACTGTTTACAGAAGTGAGCGCTGAACTGCACATGCATAATTTAGGCCTGGATCCAGAGAGAGTTATCCACCCAGTTACAAAGTGCATTCACTATACTGCCATGGAACTTCATTCAAGTGGTTCTCAATCTCTTACACATTATTTATGGTTGGCTGGGTTCATCCTGGAGTTTAGTCCTCGTTTGGTTCTGGTGTAGTCCTATGTTTAGACCAGTCCATATTTAGTTGTGGATCTTGGTTTAGGGTGCATTGCCGGCTGTCTATTTTGGTAAACATTCATCTTGTCTTCAATTACAATAGACATCTGTTGTATGCATTAAAAATATCAATATATTTGGTATCTATGTTCTTAGTGGAGCCCAATTCAGTCCATGTTCTGGTAGAGGTTTAGTTTAGGTGTATTTAACTTTAGGCCAATAGTGTAAGAACACAGAGAGTGTGCAGTCCTATATTAGTCTTTGTTCAGTCCTTTAATACTGATTTGGTTCTGGTTCATTACTATATACATCCTTATTCAAACTTGATTTATTTTTTTAGTTGGATCATTTAGTCTTGAATTAAGAGTTAATTGAGTCCTGGATTGAAATGTATAATGCCTCAATGCTAGATTAATTGCCAATTTTTATTACCAACAGTATTTGGTCTTCACACTTATTGGCCACATTCAAATTGGGACTAAACCAGGACTAAACCTGCAACTAAACCTGCATTAGATCAAGACTAAACAAGGACAAGAACGGGGCCAAACTCTGTCCACATCAGGACTAAAATTTTCATTAAGGACCCAAAAAACCCCAACAGTTATTTCCAAACCCTTAATTTAAATGGTTTAGTTCAATGCTGATCACAGATAAGTATTTTCACTGCCAATCCTGATCCTGATGATGTGCATGTTCGTACATTGACACATAAGTAGTACATTTAACCTATATATTGGTTGTTTGGTATTATTTAATTGCCCTTGTTCTGGGGACTATTACAACTTCCTGAAGCCACAAATGTGTTGGAAAGAGGGAGGTGCTAAAGATGTCATACAATTTGTCCATCGCACTATACATTATTTTCAGCATTTGGACAGAATGTCATTTCATGAAAATGTTTTTGTCTGTCTTAATTTCTGCAATGATTCAGAACTGCTGCATGTGCTCGCTGAAGGCAACAATAATGGTAATAATAATGACTAATCCACTAACAATAGCACTTGGGTCTGCATGTTCCCCTTTGCATAATGACTAAACACTCACCGATAACTGGGATCTGCTTGTTCCTGACCGCATCTGAATTGACTGCCTGTCCTTCCTGATAATGGTCCACCCCTGATGCCTTTACATCCCAGCTAAAACTCTTAAAGTAGAGGAATAGACAATGGGTTTTGCTCTGAGTACATCCCCTATCCACAGACCCCTTTTGGTTTGGTTGTTGGCCCATAGGCACTTTGCTGGGAACCGAGCGAAAAGCTTTGAAAGGAGAATATGGATGAATAATTAATGCGTTGGACTTTGGAGAACAATAGTATAGAATAAAAGGGAATCACTAACATGGTGCACACAGTTAAAGCAAAGCAGAAGAGGCGGAGGAAGTAAGAGCTAAGAGCGGGGTGTCCCAATGTGTGGAGCGGGGCATCCGAAAGGCCTTGGGACTGAATACACTTTGTGAGATTAACACGAGAGACGCATCCGGAGATGGAAGTGCACAAAATCAGTTCTCTTCACAAGCAAACGTTAACGTCAAAGTTATTCATCCAGCCACAAAGCCAATGTGTTACATTCCCGAACCTGGAGAAAAGGGAAGTCGGGTGGGGAAGACAAACGTATGTAAATTTGACTGTACACAAGGAGCCAGATGACTACTGCAGCTTTAGCAAATAGAACTAAAGACAAAACTATATATGAAAAGAAATCATAATAATATTTAAAAAAAATCATATTTACAAAAAAAAGGTTTAAAACATACAATTACTACCATTTGTAATGTTTTATTTGTGTGTGACAAGTAAAAATGTTTAGAAAAAAACATTTTTTCTAATGTATTTTAGTACTGATTTCATGAGCATAAACTATTTTTTTACTGACAGAGGATTGATCATGGACCTCTCAATAAAAAAAAAAAACCGACCAAATAATTGACATTTCACATCTGACTCAATCTGTCGATTAATTGCCCAGCCCGAATGACAGCGTTTCCCGAAAGAATTACTAGTAATCAAGTATCTATCTACATATGGCCATTTGGGTTAGGTTCAACTTTACTGTCCCCAAAGGGAAATTTGTTTTGAGCTGACAAATTATTTTTGTACTGCTCAAAATCACAACCACAGTTGCATCGCTGGGCTTCATTAAATTAAATTGTGAGTTTAACCAACAGGTCAGCAAGGAAAAACTTCAAAAACCCAGTGGGGAAAAAGAGAACCCTCGAGAAAAACCGACCCAACCCAATTTATATCCTTTCCTCTGGTCCAGATTGTACAACATTAGTGTTTTATTTGATGTTTTTATTTATTTATGTATTAGGGAAATGTGTGCCATGATTTCAGTATGGTTTTGAGATATTTTTTATATATTTATTTTATGTTATTGCATGAAAGATAACTATATTTATTGCATTTATTTAGCAACTTGGATTGTGTGTTTTAAATATGTAAAAGAAAATGTTATTCTCCTGTCTTCCTGTAAAAGCACAGACAAAAACGAGAAAGAAAAGTTTGTCATTTTTCATTTCTGACTACTACTTTTTGTTCTAACTGCAGCCCGCCAATACAACACAAATACAAATCCACACTTGGTTATCCGTTTTCCACGCTTGGAAACTTTGGCATGCTCTAAGATATCTTGAAAAATCCTCTTTCTCTTCAAAACTGGATAAAACCCATCTGTCACAAACACCCACAAGCTTGCCACTTTTTTTCCCGATATAACCCTGATAGTAAGAAGCAACGCAAACGCAGATACCGAAACTCAATAACATCTGTCTAATCTTCTGTCGAACAATGTGTATTGAGCTTAGTGCTGCTGCTCCGAAGGCTCAGGGCCGCGGACAGTGTCAAGGTCTCTCTGGTCCTTAGGCGCTCTCTCTGTCTGGTACAGAAAATACAACAGCTCCTGCTCTGTAATCCTTTAACTCACAAAATCCTTGACATTTTTTGGCTGATTTCCAGATTACCAATTTATCACGGCCAAGTGTGTGTAATTCTGATGAGGATTTGTTTTGCAGTTCTGAAGCTTTGTCGAGGAGAGGGGATCAAGTATGTTAATGTAATTTGCAGAAAAACAAACCCAAAAAAAAACCAACAAAAAAACAGCAATAGTTTCCATTCTATTGTCTCTTGTTTAATGTGTTTAAGAAGGTTTAAGAAGTAGGGGCTAATAACGAATGCGTCTTACCTGTGTCGGGTGTCTCGGTTCCTGGTAACACGCCATGAAGGAGCATTTAAAACGAAAGGAGAGAAGAGAAGAGAGAGGAGAAAGAAAAACAATCATTTACAATTCAAACCACAGTAACTCATGATTTCATAGCCTTTAATGAGTTGGTTTTCTCCCTATAAAGTCTGGGTAGCTTTGATTGAGACAGCTGCACGGGTCCAGATTAAATATTAAAGACAAAACGAGTATCCTAATATAAAATACAGTCTCGAGTCACTGTATGAGGAGAACGTTTTCACAGGTAGAAGTACTTTACCAGGTAGTTTATATACCGGTAGTAGAAGTGAAAAAGTATTGATTGTTATTTTGAAAGTACTCACCGCTGCTACGGCTTGGTATTTGTATGTTTAATGTTTAATGTTTATTATACTATTTACTAAATTCTTAAAATATGACTACTACCACAACTACTTTTAGTCTTCCGCCTCCTCGAGATGTGCAAACAGTATTGATTCTATTGATACCAGCGGTTCGAAATGTTGGTATTGATACTGCCCTCAAATAATCAATACCGCTAGAAAATTACTCCTGGACGTATTTCCTGAAGCTGCGTTGTACAATCGGCAACCCAGATGGCCAATATTTGACATAACAAACCGAATAAGCACTTTTATTTAGTATTATTCTTAAAGCATTAAACATTAAAGTATTGTTGCCATGTCAGTTGTGATGGCAGAAATGTGAGTATACACTTGTTGTTAATAGCTGTAACTACTACAAATACTACTACTACCTTTACTATGTCTATACCCCAGTGTAACGTATACGAAATGTAGTACTTTTTTCAATAGCTGTGCATTGGAATATTTAGAGTTGACTTTAAAGTGAAAAAGTAAATTACTGTACTAAAAATATACAGTTTCTTCCAGCTCGAGAATATTGGTGAGAGAGACACTAATAACGTGAAAAGAAAATGAAAGTGTTAAGTCACATAAGGAGAAACATTTCGCAGGACAAATGACTGTGCCTGCCTGCTGAGAATCAACGCTTGAGAAAATACAGAAAATAGCGAGGATGTAGCGCCTGCAGCTCTGTAGATACCATCGTCATAATCCACAGAAAATATCTTTGTCTCTGAGCTGGAGTTCTCCTCTCATCCTAAAGAGGTATTACAGCCTCACAAACATCACAACACAGACTTCAAACAGATCCAACTGCAGATGCACCACTGCAGATAATGCCACACTAACCTACATAACTCGCTCTCATTTGGATGGAAGTCAATCTGCGGTTCACTGTTATCGAACATACAATATACAATATTCTGGAGGGGCGCAGTAACGTTACTAATGTCAAAAGGATATAATGTTGTCGTGTTAACATGTACTTTTGGGTGTGTTGTGAACATTGAAATGGTGGCAGCATTTTTGTAATCTAAAACTAGAAGGATAAATAAACAATTTATTACAAGCACAGGAATAGAGATGAGAAAATTCATAACTTTCTCGTTAAAGCGTGGGTTGTTGTGTGGCAACTGCTGTTCAACTGAAACCATTTGGGTGTATATTTTTTCCTTGATTGAGAAGCATTGTAGAGCAAAATTATAACTTGTGAACAGTGAATTTCCAATGGATCTGAGCTGTATTTATGTTCTGAAAGTTAGACCTCTTGCTCAACCAGCAGTAGCATTTTCTATCTTTCTTTATTTAAATAATAGACTATGCATTACGTTTCGACTTAACAAGAAAAATAAGGATACACGTTGTGGTCATGCCTGTATGCCTTAATGGACCTGATCTGAGTCTAAATCCAGACTCACTTGAGCTCCAGGATGGTGCGTGTGTATCCGTCAGGGTGGACCCTCCTGATGAAGTTAAAGTCCCCCACATAGAGCGAGCCGTCGGGGCCGCTGGCGAGCGCCACAGGAGCAAACAGCATCATATCTCGGGCGGCGCCGCTGCAGCTGGGCCCACATGGGACGCTGCGGTAGAAGCCATTTCCCATGACGGTGCTGATGACAGGGGGCTGCTGGGACAGGAAGACATTTTCCCCATTTCCTTTGTGGAGGATTCCTGCGGAGGAGGAAGGCATTAAGATTAAACGCTGGAGGTGCGCTGTGTTAGAAATGTCACTGATCTTTGAACATAAATAGTGCTGGATCCAATTTAATGCAATTCAATTTGTGCTTCTGAAAATAAGGGCATGTTTTTACTGCTTTGTTGTTGACCCTGTGGGAGCTCTCCACTATTGCAACCTTCTTAAGGTTCATTAAGATTTTATAACACACCTTAGGAATTTCATATGTCATCTCTCGCTGAAATGGAATCACCGGGAACACCGCACATTTGGGGCTATGTAGAAAGTACATTATAGGCAACCCGTTGTTTCCAAATGCAGTGACAGAGACAGTCCCATTCCAAGGTCATTTTTTAGGTATCACATCTCAGCGAATGAGGGAACACACAGCGAGAACGGTGCCAAGGAAGTAATTACTGCAGAGAGCGCACAATGCCGGCTAATGTGCTACAGCTATTTTCCATTACTGTCAGTGGCGTCTATTGTTTCCTTATTGTGTGGCTCACTGCTGCGAGGAGGAGGTAAGGGATGGGATTTAGTGCAGTAATAACGTTGTGTGCTGCTGATACACACCACTGCGTAGGTTGAGGGCGTGGTGTCTGTCTAAGGACCATCCTCCCAGGTTTGAGGGCACCAATTCAAATCCCTGCATCAGAGCCGTCCTTCTCTCCCACTGGATCGCTCCGGGGCAGGACTCGAACTCATAACCCACTGCCACTGGAATGACACAAAGAAAATACATTGGGTTAAGAATCATCAGCAATATGTAACGCACTTCAAATGATTAAAGAATGAAATAAAAAGAGACACAGTGTTAATATGTCCAATTGCTTATGCACAAGTGAATTGTTAGCATGTAATGTACTATGATAAAAAGACGCAGAAAATCAACAGAAAAATGTTATGTCATCTCACTAAATAGAATAATTTATATTGTTGGCCAATAACAGTGAATTTGTATAGTTCAGTGGCAATTTTCACTCATTGTTTAATGGCAAATCTCAATTAAAGTGCCTATGACAGGTCGACGGGACGACTCATTAAACTAAAATGCAGTTGTAAAAATTATACAAATGTTACCCCAGACGAGCCGATTCTTTAGGTTTAGAATTTCACTTCCTGTTTGTAATTGACGATGTCACACTAGAAAATTACCCAGCAAACACTGGGCAAAAACTAATTTAATAGCACAATGTTTTTTTATTTGACAAATGAAAATATATGAGAGCGACTTTGTTTTGTTGAGTTATGTTTAGAATGTCAACAGAGTAATTTCTTTGTGTAAATTATGCATAAACTGTCTGGAATGAGTGTACCAAGTGTGATGTCACTTCCTGTAATTTTCTACAGATTTGTTTTACTTTTCTCCACAAACACCTACTTATAAACACACCAAATAAAGTCAAAATTAGAAAATCGTAAAAACCTGTCAGGCACGTTAACCTCCAAATACCCAGCTAGCCATCTTAAATTGTACTAAATAGATGGGATAAAAGACTCAACTTTTTATTCCAAATTTAAATGAATTCAGCACAGTGCTATTTTGGAACAAATTTGCCGTACGTTTCCTCTAGTGCTAAAGCGCCACTGCACTGAGCAGTGATTTGGCTGCGATGCCAAAGTGCTGGTCACAAGTAGAGGTGTAATCAGAGGAGGCCGTCTTCATGAAGCAGGCCTAGAATTAGCCGTTTGCCCTCTCAGTTCTAATGATACACAACCAGATTCCCACTACAAAATAACAACTACGCGCTCAGCTTTTTTGGCTTGGCCCTAGATAATTCGTTGCTACACTTCCTGTTTGATTACAAAACATGAAGAGGCCATAAACATTTTTTCGACACAACAAATGCGTCGCACCACATTGTCATTTCCCTTTTTGGATACATCTTTTTCATATTAGATGGATCGCTTTATTATAAGATATTAAATTATAATCAGATTAGTTGAGCACATATTTTATTCTTTGCATAAAGTATACATGCTAGACGGGAACACATTTTAAAACGATTGGAGCAAGAAATTATTTTGCTGTAAATTGCAAGCCTCGTCTTTTTATTTTTTTTTTAAATCTCTTTGTAGTTTGAGCTTGGCATACATGTTTAATCACACAATCAATATCTACATCTAAATTCCTTTTACATTCATCGCGGTGAAGGATACTACTTTCATTGAGGAACTCCAACGTAAGTGACTTAGATTGAAAATACCATGAAATGAATATGAGCTTGTTGCACCTTTCATATTACACTGCATTTTTAATTATCACTTTAATCAAACACTGCGTATACTTATTCCCATCGGATTACCATTATTAAATAAGACATTGGGCATTGCATAGTCCTTAAGTCTGTGAATAAAAGCTGCTGGAGACTGTGCAATTAAATTAAATGAAAGCACGAGATCAGCGAGGTTAACGCCAGCTCGTAATGCAACTTTGTTTAAGAGAGACTCAAGCGAAAAGAACAGGTTGACTATGATTGGAAGTGACACCAGCCTTGTCTAAGATCTGTCAATCTTCTGTATCACTCATCTCTCTCTCTCTCTCTTTCTTCCTTTCTCTCTCTGTCTCTCTCTCTCTCTCTCCCACACTCTCCGGTGCTCTCTGGCAGCTTCACTGTAACTGTACAAGGCTGCGATCTAAGGAACCCGGAGGGATCTAACAAGTCAGCAAAAAAGACAAATAGGCTAAGAAGAGGGTGCAGGTGCAGACTGTGGGCATGAAAATCAGTAGTAGGGGAGAATCCCTTTAAACAGAATTGCTTTGAGGGTGCGCAAGGCCAACCTAAATCTTCAGCTTAATGTGTGAAATCAATAAAAGTGATTGGGCAAGAAAATAATAGGCAATTTGGTGCGTTGGGGATTTAAAAGGAGAAATAAACCTCATGTGTTGGACAAAAGCTTTCAGCTACTAAACTGTAACTTCATTTAAAGGCTCTTTTTTATGTATTTGGGTTGTAAAAATGGGGAAAATGATCATCTAATGCAACCAAGTAAAAGTATGATCGTATAATTGCTGTTATAGAAGACACATTATGCAATTTCTTGAGGAATAATCTTTAACAATTACATGCCTTTTGTTCATTGTAAACCTCAATATTGATCTAAAACAGCAAGTATTAGACACAGGTTCATTGATTTACTGTTCAAAACTGCAGACCTGACAAGCCTGACACTTAATAGATGCATTTCACCATCGCAAGCATGTTTGAATAATTTAAAAAATGACTATGTGACATTTTTGAACCCTACATGTAAAACTCTGAGTCTGAATTTTTAAAATATCATAAGTGTCAGTGGGCAGGGATAGCGCAGAGGTGAAAACAACTCTTTTGAGCGCTCAAGCCTCGATTGAAGGACAATACAGGATTACCCAAACATGCCTGAATCAAACAAACTAAAGTGCTCATGTAGAAGAGACACTGTCATCGCATGGTAAAGAAAAACCCTCACAAAAGTTGATTTTATAGATGTTGTCCCCTTTAAATACTCACTTTCAATACAAATGAGACACAACGTATGAGTTACCTTTATAGACAGACGCTTCCCACTTCATTCAAACAAGTTGACTGAAAACATATGACAGATAACATTTTCTATATGTTGAAGTTTGTCAAATCATTGCACTATAATATCTGTACGGCTGCTCCATCGTTGTCCCCTATTGGTTTTTCCACAGTCCGTTTGTTACTGGAAATCTCACTGGAATTAGTTTTTATAATGCATGCTTGTCTCTGCAGCCATTGTATGCATGCCATACTGTGGAACATTCCTGTGATAACATCTCCATGTTGAGAAGCCGAAAAGTCACAGGGTGTATCTTTAACTAGTTGGTGAAAACAAAAACAAAAAACAAAAACAGGCCAAAAATATTTGCATACCTATTAAAAAAAATCCTTCACAATCTTATTCAAGGAAATTTACAGTAAAAGTACACATACTTCAAAAAATATTTTCTTTATTAAAACTCGTCCACCCCTGAGGCTACATCCTTGGGTTTCTGAAGGTTATAGAAGCAGCGATGCCTTACGGTGAAATATATTTAGAAAAACGGTAAAACCCTGTCACATTGCGCGTCTTTTCTGACCCTTAAAGTCACTTTGAAGAAGCAGCGTCACGACCTGGAAACCAATTCATGCTTTAAAGGTTACCATAAATATACATGCTCAATAGGGACATCCTTTCCGTTTTTTTTCTTTTTTTTTTTACAATGGAAAATACTTTGGGGACGAAACGGGCAAAGGAATCTCAAAGGGAAAGCGTTAGCGAGCTGTTTCACACAACTGAATATTATATGGTCTTTGCAGAGAGAGAGACAGACAGGCTAATAAACAATGCACAAGCGCACAGTGGCACTTGAAACGCACATTCAATATCTTACACGGCTTTCATACCTCTTTGCTGCTGCCCCAGGCTATGTGTTCACCCCAGCGAACAGTGCACGATCTGCCTTTCTCTCATACCTGCGAGTGCATTGGCTTTTGAGCGTGACGCCGCCCAACAAACCTCAAGAAAACTACAGATGAGGAGGGATCACAGAGGTACATGGGTAAAGAAGAGAGAGCGCAGAGATCTTAAGATATAACAATGCGGAGAAGGGGAAGAGGACACAAGAGGACAGGTAGACACAGCATTTTGGGTAAAGTGAGAAGCGGAGGACGACGTGAGTGAATCAGGTAAATAAAAATAGGAGGAGCAGGTAAATAAAATCAGGGGCAGCAGATGAAATCGTTCAGACAGATAAGACACAAAGGAAGGCATGGATCAGCAAAAAGCTTTTGAAAGAAAGAGAGGGAGACGCTGGTCCAGGTGCTTAAGAGGGGAGGGCGGAGGGCGGCTATAGGCAGTTTGAGTGCTCCTTGTTCAGAAATAATAGTTCACAGTCGCCTTTGTATCCCTTAACTCTCCACTGTTAAAGTCAAGAGTTTGGTGAAGTTAGGGCCAAAGTTTGACTTCACCTGCTGCGCTGTTGGTGAGATATGCTCAAGTCAGGGTCAGCCTACTTTAGAGATAAGAGACTCTGGTGGACCTATAATTTACACATTCATATAAATAACAGATAATGTGCTGGTTTAAGGGCAACACACTGGAGAGCGGTACGCCGCGCCGCGTCAACACACATTAAACCCTGCGCACTTAAAAAGGCTTCGAATAGGATTTTTATCTGCAGACTACTGACAAAAAGAGAGACACGACGCAAGGCTGTGTGAGGAGAGGGAAGACGGTTTGAGCAGGTCAGAAATGAGTTTTCTGTGCAGTAGAAAAGCAGGAGAGGAGCCTCTCCAGGTTCACAGTGCTCCTTCTGACGGTCACAGAGCAGAGATCTGTCTGTACTCACCACAGATGTGAAAAAAGCATGTGTGTACCCAGTGTGTGCACGCTCAGAAAATAATGGAGGCGCGTACTTTGCCGCCCGGCAGAACATCCCGGTGTGCATTGGCCTTTAAGCTGCATGAGCTGAGGTAAGTTTGTTTACTGTCTACAGTATTTTGCAAATGGCTCTATAGAAAATATTTCACACCAAGTACCACTAAAATATTTGGTTTTCCAAATTAAAACCACACACACATACACACACACATCAGACCCTAACAGAACTAAAATGTGTCTAGTCAATGGACTAAAAGTACAACTTTGTGTAGGACAAGTCCTAACTACTATTGAACTAAACACTGGGCTAATAATATCAATAACATGTATTGATATATAGACCAAGTCTTATTTTATTTGTAAATTCAAAATTGTATGCAAGCCCTTTTATTGCCTATTATTATTAATTGTTGTATGTTGCACCTTATTGACAAAGCAAGTTCCTGCTGGTAGTTCTGGCAAACCCCTTTCTGATACTGATCAGATATATATAGATTTATAGATTGACATATTTATATATTTCTATGTGTGTATGTATAAAATAAACAGGGAGGATCTGTTTATGCTTGTGAATTACAGTATCACACACATTAACTGGGCTCTATTACCGCTCTGGTCTCTGAATTACTGGCGACTGCACTTTATATTGAAGAGGTTTCTGCCATTCCTCCGAGAGGACACATCCTCTTGGCTATAAAGGCAGCACGGTAGGAGGTGTGAAATTATATGTTCCAAAGTCATTATCAAGAAGTCTTTTTGCCAACGAGACCACTTAATTTTTTTTATAAATGTGCATTTTATAAAAGCCGGGTTCAAGAAGTGAAGTCGGCTGTAATTAATTATCCCCTCCTATTGTTCGGCAGGAGTCTGTGCAATTGGTTGATTACTTACTGTATAATATGCCTACAAGTGGCGCTTAAGTAGAGCGTTTCACATTTCACACATTGATTAGGCATGATTAGAACGCCTTAATGCAGATATGAAAACACATTCGCTTTACATTTGAATAGGCTTATTTGCGTTGACGAACCATCGCTGTCGTTCCTGTGAAAAGGGGCCTTTCTTTCAACTTCAGAAAACTCCAAATCCTCCTACTTTATCATTTTTTCACAAATAAATACAAGATAGTTCACGTCTGGCAACGCAACTTTCTCCAAGATGCCCAAAACGTGTTAAAGGAACACGTTTCGGCTCACAGAAAAGTAAATAACATATTCTAATTAGAGAGTATTGGAGGTGCTAAAACATTCGGCAGATGGTTAGCCAGTGCTTCATTCCTGCTTATCTAGCTAAATGAGAAAGCTAATAAAAGGTAATTCCCCAGACAGAGAAGTTATTTGTTTAAGTCACTGTTCTTATCTGTGATATAAATTACACAGTGGGGACAAAAGCCGGTAATAAATGTATCAAATCCCACCTAGAGAAAAGCGCCTAATGAAGTTGCATTTTCCAAACTAAGCAAAAGAGAAATTAGTTGCAGAGTCACCCATGTTCTCAATTAAGTAAATTGACTCTGAACATCCTGTCAACCAAACCTTGTGCCAGACTCACTGACCTAAACAGCTCGTCTCTCAAAATGGATATGTTTTTCAACTATGGATATAAGTAATTCTGCTTTTTTTGGCACAATTTTTATTGATTTTTTGTAGATAGTTTCTTATTGAACATAGATGCATTTTAATTTGAGTGCATTTGAGTGACATTTATTTTTGCAAAAACATGTTTTTGACTCGTTGATATTTGTTCGTTGTTTCGTTTAATTTCTCCCAAATTAACACGTTTTTAACTAGGATTTTACAAATGCATAATTACTTCGTAATCACTTTGGAACAATCATTTATAATATTTGATGCCTAACTCCAATTTCCTTGTTGAAAATCTAGTTTAGCAGCTGTTTTCAAACATCCAGATCTAAACCAGGTCTATAACTGGTATAAACCAGGTCTAAACAAGGACTATCAGGGCGTTAAACTATGACTTAAAGGTGCACTATAATAGTGTAATTATTTGGGTGAAGGATCTGCCACCATGGAGATGTAATGGCTTTTCCTTAATGTTCCACAATATGCATTTAAACGTATCTACTTCATTCACATTACAGCGTTTTTATGTTAAATGGTGGCAGCACTCCAAAACCACAAAAAGGCCCGAAAAATGTATTTAAATAAAACAGAATCCAACAGTAGTAAAAGAGGACCAAGAGATACCCTGCAAAGGAAGCACCCCAAAACGTAAATGTAGCCCCCAAAGAAGTCATGCAAAGTAATGGGGGAGCTAGGCCAACAGATCAACCAAGCATCGGGGCACAAAAAATATAATCCCACTAACTGCCAAAAATAGACGGGAACCCGTAACCAACAGTTGTAACTCAAGTAGGCCAGGGTGGGCAGCGTCAGTAATCACTCCTAAGAGTAGCGAGAACAGTCGTTTTAATAACTAATACCTGCTAAAGAGGTGAGACCAGTCCATAAACACTGACGAGCAGTAGATGTTACATATCATACACCCTTTTGACATATTAGCTATTGGTCTTTAAAAATATGTTCTTGTATCTTTTTTTGGCATCTCATGTTTTAGAATTTAAAGATGACCAATGGTACTACATTCAAATGTGCAACACCATTGATCATTGCTATATTTTGAACATCTTGAATAGCAATTTTGAGCTAAATTACTTAATAAAATGGCACAAACTGTTGCAAAATTGTATTGTAATGAACGTGATTTAACGGCCAGAGGAACTTGTGAATCGAGCTACAGTAAATACAAATCTAGGTATGTTTTTGAAGAGGGAACAATATTAAAAAAGTTTGCATAATATGTCTTTTTAAACAGGGACCGAAGAAAATTGAATTGAATCGCAAATGTACTAAACCATCAGTAAACCACTACCGCATTTTGAGAACCACAAAAACAACAAGCCAGTGCGTTCTAAATAACCCAAAAAATAAAAGGCAGGACAGTATTGTAGTTACCTGTAGCGTGAGTGAGGCCCCACACTGCCTGTCCGTAGATGTCCGTCTTGTTCCACACCAGTTTGTGGACCAGACCAGGCCCAGCGGGGTACCACCTCTGATAGAGCCGCCCCTGCACCGAGGCGCGCACGTGGACTTTGGAGAGCCCACCCAAGGGAGACACGGGAGACGAGGGAGACGGCGGAGTGAGCAGGACCCTCAGCAGCGACTGGTAGCCCGCTGCTCGAGTGCTCAAATAGCTGAGTTTGACAAAAGCACCGGGGATTGAGACTTCCTCCTGGACGGCCTGCGGAGAACGGGAAAGTGAGCAAAGTGAGACAGAAGGCGGACAAAAGGAGGGAAAAATACTGTCGAGTCGAAAAGCTTATTTTTCAGTTGTGTCAGGAACATTTTAGGAAAGGTCAGAAATTGAATAAGTTTTTGTTTATTATTCATTTGATTTAGTTATACAAGTGTCTATCCTAGTATGGTACAATGATTATGTGGTTTTGATTCTAAATGATCTTGTAACACAACTCGATTTGACGCCATTTAGTAGCTTAATATATGTTGTTTTTATTATTGATCAGTGTTTTATGTTGCACCTTAAGGCCGAGACAAGTTCCTATGTTTGTGAATTTTGTTCATTGACAATGGCAATAAACCCCTTCTGATTCTGATTCTGATTCTAATCCTTTTCAAAGTATACTTTAAACAGTTAGAGTTGAGTTTTTATTTTTTTTATTTATTATTTAATCTTTATACTTTTCATTCTATTTTATTCTGCTGTTTTGGACTTTGCCGTTGCAACACTATTATTTCCCACATTTAGATAAATCAAGCTTTTCTTATCTTATCTTTTGCAGCAGCTTCACATATCTGCGGCAGTTCTGCAGAGTAAATATTTTGAATCATTGCATATTCTCTTTTCTCCGTGCGTAGGTGTTTAATCAATATTTGTAATTATAAGTTTATTAAAAAAGTGTGACGGATCCAGGGGAAAACCAACCATCCGTGCAGTGAGGTAAGTGCCACAAACACACACAGAAAAAGAGCACAAATCACAAGCATCACAAAGAACACCGTTTAAAAGAATAATCTCTAAAACATATCTGTCTCTGGTTTATTGTTTTTATCAGACTCCACCATCTGTGTGATTAAGAGCAAATGAGTGGCTGCGGCAGGCATTTATTTATCCACATTTTGCACAATTTTGATTACCTTAAATCAAACAACTTTCTCTGATGAGGTTTCAAACGGTGGGATTTTCATTTTCAATCCCGGCTGCCTGTTTGTCCCGGGCTAATATTTGCCACGAGGATTAACCGGTAATGGTTCACTAATCAGGTCGAATCGCACGTTGGTTCTTTTAAAAGAGCAGATTGAGAGATAAGTAGAGACATTAGCAGATACAAAAAAGTTGATTTATTTTGTGTTTTGGCAAAAAATAAAGAAAAGTTTAGCTCTGCAACTCCACAAACATGTGCATAATGATTGAGCCTGACCTCCAACTGACTTTGAACAGCCTCATTTGCTGTGTCTAAGCAACAAGCAGCGATTTACATTGACTTCATTTGGTATTTGCATGATGTAAATATGGAATGAGCTAAATTTGCAGAAATCCACGACGCCGGAGTGGGTTTGTTGCTGAGCTGTTGCAAAATACATCTAAAGCTCATTTTCACCGACTGTCATGTGTCCACGTTAATCTGAATACGCATTTCCGTTTGGGGTATATTATTAACATACATACACTGTACCTGGATCCTCGAGTGAGTCCTAACATACTGTGTATCTATAAACAGCTGAGCCTGGATATATTCTGTTTAAAGTTAGCCAACGTAAACCTGGACTAAACCACAACAGATGTTAATAAATACTGATATTCACTGTCTCTGCAAAGTAAATACATATTTTTTAATACAGTTTGAATTATAATTTGAGAATTTTTGTTAGACTGATGAAATCATTTCTGCTTCATTCATAATGTATTATATTCACAGTTTTGCAGTTTCTATAAAATGATGATTCAGCCAACAGTATAACACACAGTCAGTTGGATGTTGACATTTGGTGGGGAAACCATCAAGAGATAACTGAACAATAAGTACTAATAATCAACAATTTATATATATAGGGCTGGGTATTGCCAAGAACCTCACAACACAATACGTGTCCTGATCCACTATATGATACATATCCCTGTACACATATATCTAAAACGGGGAGTTTACTAATCTTTTTTTTTCTGTTCAACTGCCTCAATATCAGAACACAAAAGTCTCTTTTTCAGCGCTAATGCACAAGTCAGCAGGTCGTTGGATGAATAACTCATTTTTATACACTAACATGAGTGACAATATGCCTCCAATACGCTTATTGCCGTCACATATTTTGACACATCAATATTTTGAGCCCTAACTCTTTGAAAGTATGGTGTTCATTTCATTCGTTTATTTGAACCACTAAATCACAATTCAGAAAACAACAACAACCATAGATATATGTGTGCCTATTTTGACTTAATTTTTGGCCTAATTCATTGGTTAAATTTCACTTCTCTTCTAATAAGACAGCTTGCATTTTTCAATTACATGTGTTTTTATTGTCTTCTCCATAGATCTGATCTTACTTGGCCTGGTGGGATTACCTGCTTGTTGCCTTGGTGATAAATGTCAGGCAAAGAAGTAACATGGAGACAAGCAGTCCCTCACTGTGCATTAGACTGAAAGGATTGTATCTGCACTCCTCTCTTTTAAAGTCAATTTTATGATGATTATTTATGTTTTTGTCTGTTCATATTGTGATTTAATGCATCTTTTCTTGTTCCGTAAAGCACTTTGAACTGTGCTCAACAAATAAACTTACCTTACCTTCAACCAAAGTTACATAGTGCACCTTTAGACAGTTTGATTGTGTAAAGATACAAATTCTTTACCTGTAGCTCTGGAATAGCGGCCCCTTTATCTGAACACGCTCCTGTGTATCTCGGCAGGGGATACGGCAGCACCAGCGGATACGGGCTCAACACGCTCATGACGTCACACTTTGCAGTCTCCACTTCCTCCCTGGACATGGTCACCTGATCCAGAACCAGGAAGTTGTTGTTGGGCGTCCATATCGTGCGAGTCTGGGGTAGAAAGGGCGGTCGCTGGAACATCAGGGTCACGGACATGGCTCCCAATGTCACCACATCGAAACTGCGATTCAATAAAAGACGAACAATTAGATTTAGCGGTGGGGAAGATGAAATAATGTTGTGTTTTGTGCTTTTGTTTGCAGTTTGGGGCTGTACCTCCCGTCCTTCCTGCTGATTGTGTAGCCGTACTCTGGATGCTGCGGGAAGGTTATGTTGACTCCCACCAAAGGAGACCCATCCTGGAGCACCACGTTTCCGCGAATTACCGCCACCCGACTGGAACGACAAAGAAGAAAAAAGGTTGAAAAAGGGGAGAAATATATAGAAACGTAAACAGCAGAAGCAGCTGACAGGTTTATAATGATGGAGGGCATAATCATTGTTTGAAAGGCGACACTGCATTGTGACGCACTCGCCCAACGACCTTGTGTAGGAGGCAAACAACTGCATGTACTCAGCATCAGAAGTAGACACAACTGTACTCGAGTGAAAGGGCAACAGAGAACGACGTTATAGCAGAGGTACCACGCAAACTAATCCTAAAACTAAAATACAAAATGGTCACACATCATGTACGATAAACTACATCGGGATCATTGGGTTTCGGGTTTGAGTTTAGCGCTGCGACGCTTAATCGTGACAAGACGGCAATAAAAAATAATCCTAGGTGTAGTCCGATCGTGATCTCGACAATAAAAAGTCTAAAACACTATGAAAAGACCTTTTTTATAACAACAACTGTGGCATTATTAAATAAAAATGTCAAAATAGAAAAATAATAGTATTTTATTGGTGAATATTCTCTATCTAGAAGCCTCCAGACACACTTTAAAAAGTCTAAAATAATCATTACTGACAGCCTTATTTGAGTTACATGTTATTACAAGTTGTTAGTGCGTTAAACTGTTACTAAATTACATTTAGTTGTGCATAATAAAGAAAGCTAACAATTACCGACAAATATGTTGTATATGGCACAAATCCGGATTCTGCTTTGTCATTCTACTCCACCAAAATAAAACGGTTCCTAGCTGCTCAAGTATAAGCCACATAAACGCATAAAACATCTGTCTGGTATTTACAATCCAGAACACAAATTTGTAAAACAAGATCCACATAATTACTATTGAAAAAGAGCTGAATGTTTTTTGACTAAGGATATTGATTGTTGTGTTCAAAATACTATTACCCAAGTAGAAGTAGAAGTACGTTTACAGGATGATTGAGCAACAGTGACCTGTATGTAATTCACTCAAACTGTTGGTCCAGTGAACGTAACTCACTCCATCCCACCACTGGGCGTAATCACAGTTTGAAAAGCCCAGCTACGTAACAGTGCACGAGCTTCAATGACCTTCGCCAGGAAACAAAAGCACGCACAATCTGCTTAGACCGACATTGCACAGGGGCCGTAAATACAACCCCACCCAGTAAAACTCAATGTCACAGAACGAGCTCAAACTTTCATGTCACGTTTGTGTATCGGAGCCAGAGGAACTTGCGGCGAAAGTTTGAATATTAATGCGGCGGGTTACAATGAGCCAACATCTGGAGTTATGCCGCATCCAACCAAATAAAAACAGGATTTATGCGAGAGTTGTGCAAACTATGTTTCAATATTTTCCCTCCACGGTTGAATGAGGAGTGAATGAGATTTGTCTAACCACTGTTTTCTCCTAGTTTACAAAAGTTTATAACAACCACCACCACAATAAACAAATAAGTGGAATAAGAACTAATAATAAAACATAATTTAATTAGCCAACTTGATCAGTCTACAAATTGTACTACTCCTTTTCAGATTGTCACAAGTTTGTCTGATTTAATTTGATATCTGTTTGCAATTAAAATTCCTCCAAATGCATCCAGAAATAATACTATCGGGCTCTCAGTGTGTACCAGCAGATCTAAAACCTGGGTTTAATTAATACGAGACGATGCCCCCCAAAAAAAGGCCTGTTACTCCATAAAAATGTTGACACCACAATGATCTTTTTAGACAATTAAATCTCAATTTGAACACAAAATTATATTAGCTTTTTAATATATTGTACTAGTTCTGATCAAAAACATTTCTAAAACTACTCAAAAGTTCAATTTCAATTTATGGGATTATGCTTTTTGAGTGTCCAATCTTGTTCAATTGAGCATCTACTTTTAATTTTAATCAGATTTGTTGACAACCCTTAACAGACTAAATCATGGTTAATGTGACAAAGGTGGACAAAAACCGGATTAACAGTAGCTCTAAAATAATGCTGTCTCTCTTGTTCAGCCACGAAAACATGAATTCATACATTTCCGGGAGCAATGAGCAAAGGCTGTAATGACAAGGTGGCCACAATTGTCCTGTTTGTTTCTCTTGTCCGGAAAGTGGTGATTGATTTTCTTTCCAAAAAACAACAACCTTTAATTAATCTATGTGTTTATTGAAGTGAACCTGGGAGGAAAAATAGAACGGTGACATTTTTCAACAAAGCATCGCTTCCTTTAGACATCGACCAAGGAGACTCGATCGCAGGCGAACTCAAAACACTGTCCTGAGATGTTAAAAAGACACAATCACAATCAATTAGAGGTGGGGCGTATGTTGACAAATGTCTAATACAGCAATTGATGTTTTGGAGATAGTACATGGAGTATGTAGTCTATAATAAAGGCTGTTAAAAAGAAAAAATGAGCTGATTAAAATAAATAAAAGGGTATAAAGTGTCATTTCTGCACTTTTGTGATTCATTTTGATATTAATTTACTTTTTGTGCAAATATTTTACCTCAATCACAATATTTATTAAAATATTATAGCACACTGCAGAATGATAGCCATAATATCTTCTAAATATTGTCATCAATATAATACAAAGCCAAAAAACCCAAAAAGTATTGTATTTGTCCTCAATACAAGCGCCCATAAAGCTTGTTGATCAATATTCTAATTATATTATTTGAAGGCAAGTCATTTAAAATTAAGCTTTTATCATTGGTGACATTTTCATAACTATGATCACATATGTTTGCCACAAGTTTTGAAATTAATTAAATTATTGAAAAAATCTAAAATCCCTGGTCTAATCTCTGGATTTACCTCTGGGTCTTGTGCCTTTAGACCCACTAGGACATTTCTAAAAACACAGGTGCACATCATTAATTCGAAAAAAAAGAAAAAGAAAAAGATCATTTTTAATATGTAATCATAATAATTTCCATATTCTGCATAAAACAGTTCTACCTCTGGATTAAACTGAGGTCAGGGTTGTATTTAGACTCACTCTAAATGCCAAACTATCATAATAATCCTGAACAATATCACATATTTATTAGTTTATTGAATCAGAAAAGGGCTGAGTGATTCATGGCAAAAATGTTTAAAAAAAATACAAAGTTTTTCCAAATATTATTCATGTTTTTTTAATAGTTACTGACTTTTAACCTATGTCATTGGCAAAAATTGTTAATTTTTTTCCTCCAAAGTCTGAAATCTCCTCCAAACCACATAATTTCATGGCTATAATCTTGATAAAAAAGCCCAAACTGGTCATTGTCGTTTAGGAATGACTGAATCTCGATCCATTAAAATGTTAGTAATCGCAAAGCCTTAAATCAGAAGATATCTTTAGTCTTCTGGGCTGAATAGTGTCCTGCTCGGAGACAAACGCAAGCCGCTGTCCTGCGTTTCCATGGCAATATCGCGTGTTACCTGATTATCAATGCGACGCAAAACAGAGAAAGAGATTTCTCATAATTATGGCTTTGCTGATGCTGTTACGGAGGCTCAATGAGAAGAGGCAGCTCTCGGAGACCTCTGTAACCGAGAAGAAACAGGACGTCATCCATCTTTCTCTCTTTGCCAAAGGAAGTGTCCTGAGCCTGAGTGAACAATTAGTGCAAGAGCCGAGTCGCGCTCCATTATAGACCACGGGCGATGTCAGTGTCATTTTTCATACTGTGAGGGGCTTCTTGACTGGATAAATCGTCCTTCTGACACTGGGATTTGGCTAATAGACAAGATGGTTTATTTATAATAAAGGGAATTTACCCCAAATTAGGGGATGGCAATAGGACAAAACACATATCACATCTCATTTAGAATCTTTGGGTCACAGATTATGTTATTTTATAAATTGTATTAAGCTAACTGCCTCTTCAGAGAATTCACTTCACTGTGGTTGGTCCTGTCACTCATCACCATGACACAGGCTGACCAATAGGACGAGTGGGTGAGGAAAGAATAGGCTGCACTTGTTTGTGTTTAAGCATAGCTGAATTCAACAGAATGAGAGCATGGCAGTTTTTTCTTATTTTTTTTGGCAAAGTAATACCTGCTGAATGATGGTTTTACTTCAGTCAAGTAGCAGTTTGTGAAGAAAAGTGGGAAATTCTGCTCTGCTCAAGTAGAGCAGAGTTCTAAAACATTGACATCACACTAGGTAGACTCTTACATTCAAACTTTGTCACAATTTAAACACAATAAACCCCTTGTGACCCTTTAAATATTAATTCATCTAAATAAATGTGTTTTTATGTACTTTTTATCTGTCAAATAATAAGTTATGTGACAATAGAGACATTTTAACCCAGTGTAAAACATGGTTGCTAGGAAACAGTTATAGAAATTCATAATACTCAACTGGAATAAACGAAACTAAGTCCATTTAAATTAAATTGAATGATTTCTCAATTTTTGCCATATCTCTGACCCAAAAGCAGCAGATTATTATTTTGTAAGGCATAGCCACAATCATTGTCATCCATCTCCATCGCTGCATCTTCTCTCTCCAACTCCATGTCCTCTTTTTTTACATCTACACATCTCCCCTCCAAAACCAGTCTGGTCTTTCTGACTTCAGCTCCAAAACAGCTCCAAAACTTGAGCTAACACATTACTAATCCTGCATCCTCACGACTCCCAAATCTATCTTTAGTGCTACTGTCAACAAACTGTACAAGATTGCAGGTCTCCCGAGCACCTCTCCTTGTCATTCTTGTTACAGGCACTAACTAAACCTCTTGTATGTCTGCCGGTATCAGTTTTAAGTGAGTGAATGTTTGGCCTGGACTGAAATAAAATCCTCATTTTACCACACACGTTCTTATTGAAGCCCAAATCTAAACAGCTTTGAATTAGAAACAGCATTTTTTATGGAGACTTGTTTAGCTTACGCGTTATAAAACTAATTACGAAAAGAAACACCTCAGCATCTTCTATCTTACACTCATGTCTCCTCTTAAGTGCGACTGGCTCCATACTGTATATTTCTGGTCTCATCATTCACTGTTTTGCCTTTCCTTGTTGTTCTTTTTACAGAACTAAACCGTCCGTATCAATTTGTAAAATGCAATTTAACTTTTTGTAAACAGTTACTATGTTTAGTCTGTCTGGACGGAAATCAAATCCTAATTTATCCAGAGTGCAATTTCATTCTTATTATAGCCCAAAACCAAACATCTTTACGTTGGAAACATCAATTTTCCTGAGACACGAGCTGAAGTATTTGTTGTCTTCTCCCGTCTGAAGTTTTTAGGACGCCCTCCACAGCAGTGGCGGCGAGAAGTGAGCTCTGAAATATTGATGCTGACACCTTTACAACTGGTGTCAGTGAATGACACATTAAGCATTAATGCACAAACAAACAGTGGTCGGCGGCTCTGAAGGACAACGTTTCGAGCGGAGGTCCCAGGAGGAGCGTGGATTACCCCTCGGTGCGCCCAGACACGAGTCCACATAAAAGAGCCTGTTCATAGCCGCACACAGGCTTTGTCATTACGCCCATAATGACCAGGGACAACTTCAACACCTGATAGATTACACCATTATGAGCAGTTCATGTATTTCAATGCAGGACAAATGAAGGATGAGCCAAACCAGTTGAAGCTAAAAAGTTCACCTTATGATATCTGGGGTAGAATCAGAAATGACATTAAAGAAGCTGTACCTGATGTTTTCATGTAATAAAATAAAGGCCTGTCTTGCCCCAGCACAGAGACCATGTAAAAGCAGCTCAGAGGGTCAAATTGAGACCGCTGTGTGTTCACTGCCTCTAATTAAAGAGCGTTTTATTCACTGCAAAGCAGGAAGTGCACTGCTAGCATGCTAGTTATTATTAGCTTTACTGTGATGGCAAAACTTGGTCAGACCTCAGAGAGTTGCTTAACACCTGTCACTCAGTAATCATGTCAACAACCTGTCCAGTTGCACTGCTAGTTTTGTCACTATATCTGACTAAACTGTAAATTGTGTATACTGTATATTCATATATATATATTTATTCATGCCTTATTTTTTATATTTGACCTTGATCTTGTTGTATATATAGTATATTTACATTTTATTCTACACATTTTATTGTGTTTTATTATTATACATAGTTTTATGCTTACCCCCAATTTCCTAATTTCTGAGTTGTTTGGCAATAAAACGGATTGGGATATTTTGCTTTAGCCGTTGTTGTTTCATGTTGCAACTTATCGCCAAAGTTCCTAGTTTGTGTATTTATGTTTTGTTCACTGACAATGGCAATTAACCTTAATATGAACTCATCTTTGAATAATTAGGATGCTCAGAATGCACCAGGTAAGAAAGCAGCACATGTGGACTGCTTCAAACGGTGTCAAATTACCTGGTTCTGTTTCTTCTGTTTTTAAGACTCAGGTACAGCACATTCTATTTCTGATGAACAATAATGCTAAAGATTGTATGTTTACACAATTATGGTAAAATATACAACAGAGTATATTATACCTGAGGAAATACATTTTTATTAAGGATTCTTGCAAAAGTTAGTTTTAAACTTTCCTTCTATTTGAGGGCATTGCAATAGACATTTTAAAAATCAATCCGAACAGATATTGTATCGGCTGAAAAGAATGTCCTTTAATCTGTCTTCAATTTCCAATGTAACAATCTTTTAGTCAGGTATGTGACACTTCCGAAGGCTCTTGGCGGACTAAAAGAACTGTTACCTAATAGTCCTGCCCTTTAACACACAGATACGTAACACTCCTTTCTGTCTTTCTCATGTGTTTCATTGTAGGACAACTAACGGACGCGCTGTACAAACGGTAAAGACAGACCGACGCGCACACACGGAGACATAACACACCTGGTATCAAAGGGCACCTCTCCGGGGAGCGTGTGCGTGGCGCTCTTGCCCAGGAGGAAGCGGATGCGGCGGTAGAAGCTGTGGGTGGGTCCGGTGGGGGGCAGAGGGCTCGTCTGCAGCAGGGACAGAGGGTCTGACGAGCCGTGGCACAGAGGGTCCGAACCACAACTCAACTGTTCGCAGCAGTCTGGATCCACGCAGTCCATCAGCCCGTCTGAAACACAAGGGATCAACAAACAAGATGTCAGGTCACATTTTTATGCTTTACTATTGTGCATTATGCTCATTTTATTTACTACTAAATTGGTGCAATTTGAGCTGGAACAATTAAATAACATACTGTATAACGAACTGTCAAAGGAATTGCTTTTCTTTCTTTAGCTAGAAAAAAAAAAACAGTCAAGCTAAGACAAGAGACTACTATTATTATTTAGTCATCAAATATGGGTTATCTTGACAAAACATGCCATGCGCAAAAAGATGAGGTTCCATGGCTCAGACAAAGCAAGAATTACACCCAAATGACACGGAAAACATGCCAATAAATTTAGTCTCTAAGTATACTGGATCAAGACACCCTCAGGCAGCATTACTTTCCCTTTATTGGGGTCAAA
The DNA here is from genome assembly GCA_015082035.1 of Chaenogobius annularis. Classification (NCBI taxonomy): domain Eukaryota; kingdom Metazoa; phylum Chordata; class Actinopteri; order Gobiiformes; family Gobiidae; genus Chaenogobius; species Chaenogobius annularis. The sequence continues at coordinate 2,050,344 of BJKM01000013.1, read as the reverse complement.
TTAGGCAAAGAAATCTAATTCCCAGGCCTTTCGTGATCTAATAGTGAGCTAATAGAACAGCAAAATTAGTTAGTTGCTGTGCTAGTACTATTGTAAAAATATATACAAATGCATACAAAAATACTGATTGATTGTAACTCTAGACAGTCATTTGAACTTGTATCATTATTGAATAAACACGCAAATAGTCAGAAGTGTCTTAATCTGTATCAGACCACTAGAGAAAGTACTATTACTATTATTTTGGACTGAAAAATACATTCTGTTGTCTATCAAAAAGAGGTTTTGTTCCCATTGTGGTATAAAAATCAAGTATCACATTTTTAATATTGGAATCAAGTGTAACATTTTTGTATTGTGACAATGACAATTGGGTACAATGAAAGCTAAACAATGGCAATGTTAGTTGTTAGTAAAAAAAATATATTTTTTTTTATATTGTTTGTGAGAGTGAATGTGGGACAATGGATGGAAATTAGCCCCTGGCAACAATCAAGCGTGTTTACAGCATGTGTGTCATGTATGTTCATCAACATGCACTGTCTCCACCAAATAAACACATAATAATACGTGAATATCAAACCTTGAGAGTCAAGTCTCATTTCTCATTTATGAACCAAAAACAAGTATGAGCATTGAGAAGGTAGACGCAACAGAGTATTAAGAACATTCATTTCAATTTTGCAACAGTAATACTGACACAAATAGACGAATAGAGCTAAAGTAAGCAATAAACAAATCAGCCGAGGACCGCACTAAAACTGATTTAAACTCCAGAAAGCTTTCTCTCCATCACAGAGACAACATAAACCAGAGAGGACTTTAAAGTGCTCTTCAGATCATTGGAGTACAAGCTGTCTGTAAAATATAGCGACTTTGAGACTAATTTAGAGAATTTATTTTGTACCATTCACAACATATGAAAAGATTAGACGATGGTGCTGGCAAAAAATTTCAAGGCTGAACTATAGCTCTGTATATCTGCTGGAAAGAGACATGGAGAAAATAGCCTAAAAACCTTCATTCATTTCTATCCCCACCTCTGGCTACTGATAACTCCAGAGCGAAGTGCAATTTTTCCACAACAGACAGCGCATTTATTATCATTATCAGAAGAATCAATCAAATAGGATTCATTAGGAGCCATCAGCGGGCAATTATCCTACCCATTTCATTTGTTAATCAAACTGCGGTCAGTCACAATATCAAGAAGTGGTCCAGAAAGGTCCAGTGTAAACAAAGAGGACCAGAACAGAGCAGGTAAAACACTGCGACATAAACAGCCTCCTTCAATCCTCAGTGATGTTAGAGGAAGGATAAAGTGTTACGCTTTGAACTGAGCCCATGCAACAACTTCAATTATGAGAACATTATTATTGTTATCAACATCTGAACTTCATACATTTATAACCAATACCTGGACAAACAAACACCAACTGAAAAAAAGGTCAGTGTTTCCCACAAGTTTATACTATGACTATGGTGAAAGAAGCTATTTTTATTGAATGATTGTATTAAATAAATGTAAATAGTTATTTTATTTGCCATTTAAAGATTGCAAAAAGGTCAGAGTGCACAGTAAAACATTCAAACCCACTACATAAACAAACTATGGACGAAACTCTAATAAATTGTCACTTATTGTCTCAATAAATTATTGCTCAAAGACTAAATAAAGATGATTCTATATATTTATGATAATACAAAGAGCAAAACATATTACAATTTTACTGCACAGCTTGTTTTAGACTATGGGGGGCCATCGTAGTCTGCTCTAATAATGGGAAACTGTATCTTGCATCAAAATGGCAAGAGAAAAATATTTGTGATTAAGTGAAAACAGAACATGAGGCTAATTTGTTTGACTGATTGAAAATTGAACAGAAAAGATAAAAGCAAATTGAAAACTAACATAATTTATGAATTGCTGCTATATAAGAAACAGTGGTGATTTAACAGACAATATAGTTCAAAATCAATACAACTGCATGGTTCTGATATACACTGCATCTGTGGCTCCACAGAAAAGAGGAAAGAACACAACACATGGATATTCGGCCCGATTGGTGCATATTCAGACCAAATGTAACAGGAGCTTATATGTCATCTGTGTTTTCCATTTTGGGGCTGTTTCTGAAAAGCCAGGAAACACCGCTGACATTTAAATGCTGACCACAGACCAGAGGAGCTAAAGGCCAAAATATCCTATTATAACATGCCCATTGCCTGGTGCTACCTTCAGCGATGGCCAATCATTTCCATTAGAATCACTTCTTCAGCATGAAAGCAGCAGTAATTGAATTTCTAATTTCACTGTTATTAAAGGCAAATTGAATGTGTTTGAATAATGTTTTTTCGATTTATCTGACACCGAATTAAGTGAATATATAGCATGCTATTAACATGCGATGAGCGTGTGTGTGTGTATATGAAATAAGACCACTTCTGCCAAACAATACATATCCTCCTTTGCCATCCAGACAGTAATTGAAACTCCCTTCAAAGTCCTTTTCATTCTGATTAGCCATGATAGCATCTTTTTTTCAATCGTGCCGATCTTCAGAGACAAAGAGATTGCTGAGGGAGAGTGATATGTGAGCTACAGTGTAGTATCTGCCAATTAGACAGGACGTCCGAGGCCTGATTGAAAATGAAGGCATTTGAAAAGCAGGTACTGGAGATAAGATATATACGAGAGGGGAGCATGAAGCTTTGTCAAGGAGAATTTCACTGTCTTAATGATTTCCATGCAAGTAAAAAAGAATAATTTTAGTCATATTGGGTCCAAATGTGTAGTGACGTATATAGAGCTCTACAGTTCATCCATAGTTTGTATTCAATATCGGTATTAATTAAAAGAACATTTGATAAGTAGGAAAGAAAATGTGATTTAATTTTGAACCAAATCTGATTGTTGAGAGCTTGAGGAAATTACAAATAAGCTTGTTCTTCAGAAAGTCCTGACAAACCATCTGGTGAGGAAAATAAGATAGCACATTACACCACATACAGTTAATAGCCATTTCCTGGAGGGATTCTGTTCAAATTTAGTTTTGGCTCGGTGCAAGCAGGTGGTTTGCCTCGTCATGAGAATTACTTTGCAAAAGCTTTCGGCGTGTGTGACAGACCATGTGGGGAGTCGAGTTAAGCTTCTCCTTCAGTCTGTTGTCCTTCATTTTGAGTCTTCATGTGTCGTATCAACAAAACCTTTTCTTCTGTGAGGTAAAGCAGTAGTTGTTTGAACGGGGCATGTGCAGAAGTGACAGAATCAACATCATTTTTAACTTTAATTTCAGCCCATTTGATTTCTGTCTTCTTTTTTCTTAAAAAATAAAAATAAGATTAGAAATGCTGTTATACTACGAGCATTTCTATTATTTTGTCTTAGTGTATGTCCATGTTAGTATTTTTAAATGTATAATGCTAACTTTTATGTGATTTTCTATTTTTTATTTGTTCATTTTTATTATTATTTTTAATACATTTGATATTAGCGTGTTGTTTTTCCTCGTGACAAGTCAAGGAAACATTCTTCTTCTTCTAGGACATCTAAATCAAAAATGACAGGTGCCAACAAAAGAATAACAAAAAACGTAGATCAGCAAATCTGCACAGAAAATAAGCCAAATGAAGATCTACTGCCTGACCTAAACTGACACATCAATTTAACTGAAATGCATCCTTGAAACCTAAAAAGCCTAATTCTTTTGATCCTCTGTCTGGGCCTTGGTCCAAAATTACACCCTCCCATATGGCAGTCAATATCTTTTGTTGTCACTAATGCTCTCGCAAACTCCAAACGGAAGTATGCTAACGTAATATCATTAAGCCTTCAGCGTCCATAAATCTCCTCCAAAAGCATGTCATCAAATTATTTTTGGCAGTACTTTGTGACAAGTAAAGTGACCTTTTTTTGCTCAACTTAAATACCAGCTTTGAAACACACAATGAGAAGTGGTTGAATTCCCATTTGTAAACAGCATTAATAGAAACGGAATCAGCAACAAAAATACATAGCTATCTAGGCTTTGCTGGGTCAACGCAACGTGGCACTTTGTTGTTTATTCTTATCCGTTAAGCCACAAGTGAACACACATTATTAATAAAACAATAAAAGGAAAATAAAGGATTAATGTGTGGTTGCCAGATTGCTGTTGCGCTCCCCCTTTTTGCATACTAAAGAACACAGTGTGGACTGGAGGTTGTAATCCGCACAAGAACCTGCGATTTGATGTTGGGAGCAGACGTCTATGCCGACTTTTCAAGTGTGGACCTACTCTGTCAGGAAAGCTTTGGTAAACAATGTGCACTAAAAAAATGGTTAAAAAGTGTCTTTTACCTACTCTTTTGATTGAGGTTTGCTGCTATTCAAATGCCACTCAACATGAAATGTAGCACACGTTGGAAAAGACAGCTAACAAAAGCCACTCCTTTGTTTGTTCGGTTGAATTACTAGAGTAGCTTTGCCATAACAGAGATTTGAGTTAGAGGTGTTGTTATAAGCCATGTAAAATAGCTGTGCTTTTGCAAATGGAATAACAGAGGATAATATTAAAGTAATGAACCTCCTGTTGATTCATGTTGGGAGTTTTCAGCAGCTCTGCACATGTCACCTGTCAGCGAATACTTTCACAGAAGCACAGATCGGTTCTGCTTGGCTGGCTGTATTTAGAGTTGTGAGATTTCCTCTGACTGGCTTTTATCCTAGCAGGTGTTATGCATATTAGACATTTAGCTGTGATAAGACGAAAAACAGAGCCACACAATGCCACACAGATACATATTCAATGTAATAATGACCAGCAGGGCTCTATGGGGGTCTCGGCAGGACTGGGACAGCACACAGGGATGAAAAGGACGAACAATGGAGAGGTTTTGTGTTGTTGGCGCGAGGAACAGGAGGAGACATAGTGGGACGAAGTGGACAATCTGCCAGTGCCACAAAAAGGAAAGAGTAAAAAGAGTGAAAATGATAGATGATGCTCGAGTGTCACCTCCGTCGTTGTCTGTTCCATCACTGCAGTCAGTTTCCATGACAACGCTGCATCCCGGCCCGCTCCAACCGGCCTGGCACACACAGCGCCAGCCGCTCTGCTCCAGAGTACAGCGTCCGTGTCCGCTGCAGAGCCCGGGACAGCCGTCTGAAACAGGGCGGACAGTCAGGACGGGGACAGGATCATGAGGAGGTAAATCTAGAATAATTACCTTTTACAACCACGTCCAGGTCGTGAGTGACTGTAGACAAACAGACAAGTGTTCATGACAATGTGATTCTTATTCATAACACTGTAACAGTAGCAGGCTCACCGATGTTACAGTGCTCGCCCTCCCAGCCGGGCTGGCACACACACGTCCCATCGTGGCACTGGCCGTGCTCCTCGCAGCGCGGGTGGCAGGCTCGCTGGTCACACGCTGCACCGACCCAGCCGTCCTCACACTGGCACTGGCCCTCGGCGCACACGCCGTGGCTGCCACATGGCACGGGGCACAGCTCTGCGAACAGGTGGGAGGGAGACATGAGTGGGACGGAGAGGAACAGATGGAGGCATTGAGCTTTGGAAGAAAAGCAGAGGTAAAAGAGGCACAAGGGACACCACCAATGAAAACTATCTGCACGGAGAGCGAGCCATCGGATATAGGTGCGAGGAGAAAAAATGCGAGGAGATAGAAATGGAGACAAAAAAGTCTTACTCTCACAAAACATAATCTTCCCACCTCTAATAGGCGAGCTCCCAGAAGAGCAGATGAGTGCACAGGCTCATAATAACAGCTAAATGATTTGTATTTGCAGCACATCTTTAAACTGGAGGGACTCTGATCCCACTCTATTATTTCTTCTTGACATTTTGATCAGATTTGGGAAGTATGTTAACACCCGTGCTTCCTTTTCTGGCTCCATCTATTTCAATCTGCTTCTCCCTCTGTTCATCGTTCTCATGTAAAACCTTTCAAAACCCTCTTTTCTTTTTGTCTATCCTTCTTTGCACTCATCCTTTGCATCCTTTTGCACAAGCGAAGCCTCATCCATCAGTAAAGTGAGCAAACTGCTGCAGGCACACACAGACTACTTACCCCGCCGCGGAAAAAAAGTTATTTCAATTTAAATATACATAGCATGGAGAGGGAGGAAAAGTGGATTAAAGTTGGAGAGTTTTCAACCTCTCCATTAGAATTACATTTGCTTAGGTCTGCTTCAACAAGGCCAGGACATAAAATGACCCGGCCTTTTTGATTAAAAGCCCTGCAGGTATGGGAAGGTCTTTCATTTCTCACATACTCACCGCGGCCTATCATTATCATGCCTGTATCACTGTAATAAGCCATGAACACACCTAAAGCGCGCTAATGTTGAGTGCACTGAACCATTGGTTTGCATGGCACAACGACTCTCGCCCCAAACTAGTATTAAAGCATTAGAGCGACATCACTGATAATGGCTATTTTCATTCTTGTCAGGGTACACTGCAAGGACAAGGACACTACCCAGAAAGCGCCACTGCATTATTTTGAAATCATTATCATCATACTGTATATACATTTTCCTCAAAAGTGACAGACATACTTCCTTTTCTTCATAGCCACTTGAACTGTAATTTTAACGACTGCGGAGCTTGGTGCTTTGAGAATAAAAGCATAACATGTAAGATATATATCCGCACGAATACATTTCATACACACAGACAAGGAAGTATTGCAACTCTAAAATGCCAGGCTAAATGTTCCTGAGTGTAGCTGTTTCTTAATAGCCTCGCAGTAAGGCAGATGTCTTTTTTTTTTTTCCTTCTCTCAATTGCCTTTTCTTTTCTCAATTTAGCTCAGGGGCAAGTGTGAGTGTGTGTCATGTATGTGCTTTTTTTGTGCATTACAGTATAAATGCAGAGAGAGGGAGAGAGAGAGAGAGAGAGAGAGAGAGATGCAGTCTGGAAGAGCGGCAGGGGGGTAGAGAGTGCTGCTGTCGTCACTAAGTCATGAGGGGAAATCTCATTTACAGGCAGCATGAAAAGTGCACAAACACACAGTCATTTCCTAGAGTGGCTTCGGTCCACGCTTCCCCATGTCGATCAAATCCCCACAAAACACTCTCTGGCAGCAGCGTGCTACATATGCATACGACACACACTGGCACCAGTCATGTGCAATTTGTTATTTCACACATGTTCTTGTATGGACATGAATCCTCTTGGAGGTTTTTTTTTTCCTCTCCACAATAACCAGATGGTAGTTTTGGTATCCATTATGCATTTGTTTATAAATGTCTTAATATTTTACTTTGTGGTGTAAGTGAAGTGCCATAACAAGTCTGCATTTGTCTGTTATGTTCTAGGGATGTCCATTCTTCTCCTTCTGGCATAGGACACCATGATATCTTATTCCGCCCACTCACTTTTACTTCTGACTGCCACTGACCCACACTTTCATTGTGATTCGCATTTCTGGTTAAGTGGGAATCCTATTCATTTCAATGGAGAACTGGAGAAAAACTGCTGCTAAAATATTCTATAAAGTAGGTTGATTTGCGCAAAATGTTCAATGTTCATGTGCGCCAAAAAGTCAACAAAGCATGGCCTGGCTTGAAGACGGTTTTGTAGTCTGTAGATAACTTATTTGCTTATTTGAGGTACAGTTAACGGTGATGCCTGTAGTAACTTTCTGAATAAGGTGAATAGTTTGATGAATACCCGAAAGCAATACTGAATGTAAAATTAACCACATTGCCCCACAAATGTAGCTTCTTGGAGATAGTAAGTTGTTTCTTGGGCTGTGTTCACACTTGCACCTCTATAACAATATAACACTTCAGGTCCCACGCTCTAATGACACTGTCTGTATCTGTGTGTGTGAAAGAGTGTAGTTTATTGCATGTGTACATAGCGTATGTGCTTGAGTGCATTGTCAAATGTTTGCGGGTTGTGGGACTGCAGCTGTAAATTAGCCTAAGGCATCAAATGGCAACATTCATGAATAAAAAAAAAAATAAAAAAAATTGAGACCAAACTAGAACCAAACCTGAAACTAAACCTGCACTAAAGAAGTGTGAACAATATACATATATATAATATATATATATACATATATATATGTGTATATATATATATATATATATATATATATATATATATATATATATATATATATATATATATATATATATATATATATATATATATATATACACATATATACACATATATACACATATATATACTATATATATATATATATATATATATATATATATATATATATATATATATATATATACACACATATACATCATATAGAATTATGCATAGTTTCATATCAACATTTTTGAAATGATCATATTGACCATGTATCTCCGATCTCTACTTGAGTGTCATGTCAGGTCCATGCTTTTCTTGTGTCAATCAAATCCCTGGAAAACTGGTGGGGCACAGGTGCTGTGCCCTGGATACAAATATTCTCTATATATGCACATTAAATACTTTTTGAGGGCCCCATTTGCACTTGGCCATGAGTGCCTTTTACGCCCCTGTCTGGCAGCCCAATGCATATACAACTGAAGTTAGTGGCATGCAGTTTACAGTGCCGTCGCCATCTCTTCCTTGAACATAAATGCGTAGCAGTTCTCACCAGTGAAGCAGTCAGGGCCGGTCCAGTTGGGTTGGCAGGTGCAGGAGTCGGTCTCGGGCAGATATGTGCCGTGTCCTGAACACTGCTCCTGACAGGCTGGCAGAGGGTCGTCACAGCTCACTCCGGCCCACCCTGCCTGACACACACACTCGCCCCGCACACACACGCCATGACCACTGCACTGAGGGTCTATGCAGTCCACTGGAAACACAGGGAAGACACAAAGACGGACATCAAGTTAACTCAAGGTTTTAGCTGTTAGAGGTTAAACAATGTAGGGCCGCTGCGTGCCATTTGGGCGCTCTAAGCAGAAATGCTCAGTGGTGCCCCAATTGCCCCCAACTCACTTTGACAGTGTAAAAAATGCGTATGGGTATAACCTTAAGGCCAACTATTTCTGAAGCTTTTAATAAAAAAACAAAAAAAAACATTTAATTTAGTAAATATTGCATAAATTACATTCCAACCAAGAGGTTTTCAACAATTTTGCATTTTATATGTAATATTATAAGCAACCTCCTAAATGCCCTGCTCCACCCCTGCTCCACCCCTGCTCCACCCCTGCTCCACCCCTGCTCCACCCCTGCTCCACCCCTGCTCCACCCTTGCTCCACCCTTGCTCCAGCGTCACCTGAAGCGCTTCTCCTGGTCTTCTGCAGAACAGATGGAGGCTCTAGAAAACACTACAGGTTGCAAGCTATAGACACTTTCTGTTGCATTTATAAAAACATGGTTTGGACAGCAAGAAGGTGAACCGCTTTGGCTTTGTACGCGCCACAGTGAGTCCGAGTTTGAATTGATAAAGAACCAAAGCCCTGTTTAATTGCAAAAGGAACAGTGCAGCTGAAGCACAAAAAGCCATTTAATGTCATTCAGTCCAAACTGCATGGTCAGGTTGGTGCCCCTTGGAGGTGCCCCTTATAATGTATATATTTTTTGCAAATTACTTAACCATGCAAAAGAAAACTATGGTTAGATTTCTTATATTCTTCTTGCTTTCTGCAAAGTTGTTTCTCAAAATGGCACTACATTTAATCACTGGCTATAATTTCACAGGTTTCATTTGGGTTGAACATAATGTATAAAACAAACACATTGTTTTGATCCCAGAAGCAGAAGCTGTTTGACACCTTCCAAATCGGTTGTTAAAAAATGCTGGCTTGTCGTCTGTAGAAAAAGACTCTTCTGCATGTTTATGTTTGCCTTTGTGCTATGATAGGTTTAACTGTTGCCATGACACCTGGAAGAAAAGCAGGAGATGAGATGATTGTTTTAAATCCCACAAAAGACTGGGTCATAGGAATAACACATATCTCACCTTAACATATAATAGCAACATATTATTTGGACATGCTTTCATTAATGAGGTTCATGCCTGGCTGGGGAGGGTTTAACGATACAGCTGTGCTTTTGGAAAACAAATGTGTCTATACAAAACAATATTTTTATTCTTAACCAAATTTGGTGTCCTCTTCGGTACTGAGACAGTGAAAGCTTCAACTAACAATTATTATGTTATTATTGTGGTAGTATTTTAGTCAACGTTATATTTTCCCAATTTTGTCAACTAGTCAGATAATTATTTCTAATGTATATAATTACATTATCAACCAAATAACTGTTGAAATTTGGTGACTGAAGGCTTCTAGACTATTTATGAATGGAGAGTAGTATTTATTGATGTTAATCAGCAATGATTTATTCTTTTCTGACATTTAGATTAAATAATGGCATTATCTTTGCTATAAAAGGTCTCTTTGCATGTGTTTTATGATCCTCATTTATGATCATCATCAAAATGATCATAAATACAAAATATATATAACAAAAGTGTACATATATATGTGTATATTTATATATATTATATATATATATATATATATATATATATATGTTTATGGTGTTTCATTGTTCTTTAGTATTCTGTTTAATTGTTCTTTAGATGAGAACAAATACAGCATATACGTAGGCTTCAAGAAACAAACCCAGTCCAATATTCTAATCTAGTGCATGTAACCCAGGAGAGAGAGGGCGTTTGGTTTGTGAAAAAAGGAGAGTTAGAGGGTGCAGGGGGCAGCGGGGCGTCAGGGTGCTGTCTCATTATAATCACCAGCTCAGCGAGTATGAAAGCAGTGTTCTTTGCATCCCATCCAGGAGTTAACCACCCCAGCCACAATCCCTGTATCGGTTCCACCACATTACACTTCATGGGACACTTAGAGCTAAGGCTTTTGATACAAACTGCACGTGGATGCGGTTATATATATGTGTGTATGTGTGTGTGTGTGTAAATGAGGTCTTTGGTTGGACTGTGTGTAATTACAGCCCTGAATGGCGTGCCAGAGCTGAGCACAGTTCAACTCGGCTCCATCTCAAGGTCAAACCATCTGACTTTGTCCCCGTGGACGCTTAAAGGGCCGGAGGCGACAGAGCAGCGCCGGACAGACAGACTCTGATCCAGGCTGGGGTGTGATCGTTTGAAACATCTCTGTTTGTGTTCACTAATTTATTGGTTGGTTTTTACAATAGAGCGCTGCAAGTGGGACATCATCAACGCCAAGTTTTTAATTAGTCCGTAGGTGCACAAGATTAGCGATCCAGTGCTGCAGATTGTGCCTGTTGTGTTTTTCCTTAAGAGGGATGAATGCCGTGACGTATTTTGTGTTATTAATGTGGTTTTTTTTCTTTTCAAGGAGAAATGCCAGCTTTAATTGTGCAGCCATTTTAAAACATGCTGTTCCCTGTAGACAAAGTGATAAATCAACAATAGCTTTCTGGCATTAAGCTTTACATAACAGGAAGAAATGGGCTCGCATTGTAACTTTTATTGTGTATGTAGGCACGATTTATGAAATATGAAGTTAGTAACAATTGGCGATCATTTACATTTATCAAGGCCACTGCGACTAACGTCACTCAGAGGTGCCAGCACAGATATTGGGACATTCAACACCCTACTGGATCTATCAACATATTTGACATGACTTATAACGGACAGAGACACTTACAAACCATGTTTTAGTTATTAGAAGATTTCTTCTGGCTGAGGACCGGAGCTCTGCGGTGCTCTTGCAATCGCAGGATTTGACCGCGTATTCATGAGACCAGGTGCTCATGGGATAATCATTAACATAGAAAGGCTAAGGGTAGGCTCTGGCCCCTCCACGTGCATGTGAACTGTTGCGTCATACTTACGCTGCATTCAATATAATGCAAACGTAGCCTCGTCGTTTGGGCTATAGTAGTGCCACACAGAACTAACTTTTTCAGTAGCCTACGCTCTGTAGCCAAACTAAATTATAACATTTATTTCAATCTTTGAACAAATGTGTCCTCACCTGAACCACTACCTGTCTTAGTCAAAGCCGCTATGTTTTATTCTCTCTCAAAAAAATACAAAAAAGTTGCATAAAACTCCGAAAAATAGTTTGGAGTTTTCAAATTTGAGTCTCTGTTAACATCTGCCACTGCAGAGCTAATGAGCTGCTAATAGAGAACACCTGTGCAGCAGACTGATACATGTTAGCAGGCTACACCCACACACTGTCATTCATACGCCATTACTTAGACTCACATTACCATCACCATCAGACCAGCAAATTTAAGCTTTTCAAGGTTTGAATCGGTTTCTCTGGTGATTTCATTGGCGCTCACAAGAAGAAAATATTATTGACTAACCAATCAAGGTAACCTTCCTTTGCAGTAGCCGATTATATGGTTTTAATCAATAAACAAACAAAAGCTAGCTTGACCCCGGCATGCTAAAGCAGGCATGCAGTTGAAATTAACTCAATTTAACGGCAGAAATGCTTAGAACAAATCTGGCAAGGATTTATGGCACAGCACATGAGACCTACCTGAAACTAAGATTTTGTGAGGCTCAGAGAAGAAGTACTTACGACAACAGGTTGAAAACAGGTATCATGAAACAAGCGTGAATGAAGCTCAATACAACTCCAGGCATGTTTTTGATGAGGGAACATAACATGTTATACCTTCAATTATGCTTTTATTTCAACATGAACATGAACACCGCATTGTTGATATGTCCAGCACAACCGAGTTTAGTTTATTGTATCATGAAGCATTTTGTGGATCTTTAGGCTCCAGTATTTTGGTGTTGGACATTTAGCTTGTGATCATAATGTGGTTGATTATTAATACAGATTTGAACGGGCCTACTATTACTCACCTTGTTCACAGTTGACCCCTTTGTAGGCGGGACTGCAGATGCATATTCCCTGAATACATGAGCCGTGGTTGGAGCAGGTGGGGTCAATACACTGTCCCTCCTCAACGTTACACTCTGCCCCCTTCCACCCGGGCAGGCACACGCAGCGCCCCTTCTCGTACATGCCGTTCCCGCTGCACAGGACCGGGCACGAATCTGAAACGGGACATACAGAGATTACACCGGCAAACGGGGTGTGCTGCAGTATATTAGCCCGCAGACCGCAGTAACCCGCCGTGAGAGGGTCCGCGCTCCCTTATCTGCGCACGTTGAGCAAATCCTCAAACTCTCTCTTCTCTTTCTCTCCCTCACAAACACCAGCGCGAGCGCACTTACACACAAGCGCGACTTTATCCCTCACGCTGTTTCAATTTACTCAAGCACCACCTGAGCCCGGCTACCACAGCAACCCGGGAATTGTAGAAAATCCCCCTCGACGTCACCTCAGCCGCTCCGAACGGGCCGTGAAAACAATCGTGAAAACGGGAGATTAGAGTAGAGAGCATTAAGGCTTTAAAGAATGAGGTGCAAAGCAAGAGCGAGAGTGAGTGAGGGGGGGTAATGTAATGACAACCATGCAGGTACAGAAGAGAGGAAAAAACATCAGTAAGTGGATCTGGCTAAATGTAATTCTCCTGTCTAATGCTTGTGTTTATGATACCGGTTGTTTCTCTGCAGCTGGCATTGTGGATATTATTGCATATACCGTATATCTTACAGATTTGTCTGCAAAAACAAATTCATTTGATGTATTTCACACATCCACTATCACCTCAAATGCAACCTTAACAGGGAAACTTCATGTTAAGTCATTGGTGCCAAGCTGGAGAATGTGTTTTAGGTCATGCTTTGTGTGTGTGTGTTTTTTTTTTTGTTAAAGAAACTCGCACGGTTGTAGAGAATTGAATTTTGACAATTGATTGATTAGTATAAACTATAATGCATTGATGAGCCAAATCACCAAACTAGAAACCAAACAGTCGACTCCTTTCTAATCCAAACTATAACTGTTTATTGGGGGGGGTCCTGTTATACTGTACATGTTTTTATACGTATGGGGACACTGGAATACCAACCCGTCACAGGGAGAACACGCAAACTTCACCAAGAAACGCCATACTGTGTCAAACCTGGGACGTTTCTGCTTAAGTGAAGGGACAATCCGTTCTTTATGGGAGCTGAGTCTGTGTTTACGTAAAAGACAGTTTCTGACGACTGGCTCTTTTGAAATCAATTTATTTAAGGAAGGAGGAATGCTAAAGACTAAGGATTAAAATGGTCAAACGGAGGTGGGACCGCGTTTACCCTTTAACCTAATGTACAAGCTAAAAGTCTACTTCTCTCTGCTGTTTGTTCATGTTGTTCGGGTAAATTGGTATAAAAGACATTAAAAAAAGAAAAGGAGTTATTGCAAAGAACTGATTATCTCTATTTGAGATTGCTGTACAATGTTGCTTTGGACAGTAATTATTATTCATATACTTCATCAATTCAACTATAGTTTTTTAACATTTGCGTTCACAATAACTGACCTGTAATTGACTGACTTTTTTTTTTTTTAAACCCACTTTCCTCCACTTTACAGCAGCTATGGCAACTCAAGGCTTCAAATGTTTTCGACACACCGCCCAAAAGCCAGGCTTACTTCCAGAATAATTTGCTATGAAGTATCCGAGCTGGAGTCTTGTATTATGCACTTGATCTTTTGTTAAAAACTAGCTTGTCCCGATAATAAATTCAGTTCCTTTGTTATAACTCCTGCTGTAACTTGCTGTCTAACTTCTCTACTGGTGAATATTATAACACACGCAAATGAGGAGAGATGAGAGGCGCATATGAATAAGTGATGAGCGTAAATAAATGATGTGATTTGTGATATCACCTGGTACGACACTGCGAGACAGATAACAGCTACAATAAGTTTACACACAGGCAACTGAAAGCAATGGGAAAAGGGAGCGACTAGAATGAGAGGCAACTCGAGCGGTGAAGATAAAACACAACTGTTCTTGCAAAGGAAGAATTCATTTTATGCTTCCACTTATTGTCAAAAAAAACGATTAAAATACCAAAACCAACAATAGGCTGCTTCTACTTTCTTCAAGTCGGTGAAGAATATTTCTCTTTGTGACCCTAAAACTCGCCCAAAAACTCTAATAAAAACATCAGACGGCTACATTGTGGTGGTGCAGCTCTTGTTCTCTCGGGCTGTTTGAGAAGTGTGTTTTAAGAGCAACAACAGACTGACAGAGAATGGGAAAGGGTTTTGATAAAGTAAATGCAATGTTTTAAGGCAAAATGCTTGCACAATACACAAGTGACACTTCAAGCAAAAAATGGGGAACAAAGTTGTCTCTAGGCTGAGCAAAATGTTTCATAAAAAATGAATTTGAGCTGTATTGGACAACTGACAGCCAACTTTATCTTGAAACGTTACTGGTAAAACTTTATTAGTACATTCCATTGCTTTTGTGCACATCTAATACAAACGGAAATGTTTTGCCCAGGGACACAGCGGGAGTGCAAAAGTGGGAGTGGAAATCGATTCAGCAACCTTCAGATTAGTGGGTGAACAGTCACGGCCACTTTTATGTGGCGTACTATTCTTGCTGTTACTAAGAAAATTGGATCATATTAAATTATGTCGGACCCAGCTCTATGAACAACTTCAGCAGTGTGTACCATGTTTTTATTAAGCTTCACTACATGAGCAGAACAAAGTCAAATTGTTACCTTCTTGAACGTCTTTGAAATTTCCTGTGATTGTTAAATATTTATTTTTGAGGCGTTTGAAGTGTCTGTCGTCGCCCCCTGCTGTTCTTGGGCGGAAAACCAGCCTTGCAACATTTGCTGACATCGACCTGAAGACAACTCTCCTGAGAAACCTTGGCTCTTTATTTTTTATTTGGCCACATTAAAGGATTTTGTGTGATTTATAATTCCTTACTTCTATAAAAAACAAAGAGAAAAACAAAAAATATATAAATATATAAACTTTGGCGTCATCACAAGGGAGACGCAGGGGGAGCTCTATCGCTCTGCTTTAAGTGAAAAAAAAAATAAAGGAAAAAAACTTTAATTATGAATTGTTTATCTTGATTTGAGTAGATTTAACTTGACAGATACAATTATATGCTTAAGAAACAATTATTTCTGGCTTAAAAACATAAAACAAACACAAAAAAAAGAAAGAAGAAAAAAACTAATATTTTCACTAAAAATAATACAAAACTAAATTTAAAAAACATCTCTTATTTTGTAAAGAAGTATTATTTCATTGCTATAATTTTACTTAACAAGTGAAATTGGATAATTAATTTAAGTTTTAACAATTAATATTTGTAATGCTTTGTTTTTAATATGCATTTTATGTAAGAGAGTAAATGTTTACTTTCAATCAATCAAACTTTATTTATAAAGCACTTTTCATGCAAAGTTCTTTGCAGTCCATTCAAAACAATCCCTCAGTCTTTTTATCCGAGTAGTAACAGAAGTTGTACAATATCTTCTTACTCTTTACAGCTGGAGTTTGAATACTTTCAAAACCACTTATTTAGGATTTCGCATGTTGCTTGCCAACGTCTTAGTTTTATAAACACGATTAGACATCTGTTGGCTTGACTTCCTTATTGACATTACACTTACCTTTGGCACAGTCTGGACCCAGGAAGCCAGCGAAGCAGTGACAGTGTCCAGCCACGCACTCTCCATTTCCATTACAATCTGTGGAGCAGCCGTCCATCGAATCTGCAACAAGGAGATTCCACATCACCAAAAGGTACCAGGGTGTAGAACGAAAAACAAACAAACATAAAGCTCTAAAACCAAACCACATATATAACTTTGTAAGCTGGTGTAGCTTTCTGTTATTGAATGAGAGATTTGATAAGCAATGGATGGCTCCCTAGACACAGGGCCAGCATTAGATTAGTCTGATCCAGCTGCTATCGCTCTCCGGGGATGGGCCAAGCACTCACTTACACTCGGTATAAGCACGTTATACTGCAGACACAGGTTGAGACGCACGGCACACAAATCTACAAACATCAACAGCTAATCGACAAACTGTTTACAGAAGCACATTTTTGAACCAGATTGAGTAACAGTAAATTGGCCAAAGGCACAAAGAGGAGCTATAGATGTACTATAATTTACATCTAAGAGGCTAAATGTTCAGTGCATTGGGGGTAAAACGTAATAAAACATTTTCTACAAATGCGCTGATAATATTACAATGGAAAACTGTAATCCTGAATGTCAAGTCTTTGTTCAACGAGCTAAAAGCACAAAGTAAAAGTAGACTGCTTGCACTAATGCATCACAACAAAGTAAAAACATTTCCCTTCAAATTTGTGTAATAAGACAAATGTATCATTATCAAGACAGGTTTTGAAAAATACCAGCATGATAAAGGGTAATTAAACTGGTGACAAATTTGAGTTTTTTCATATCAATTAAATATGTGTACTTCTTGTAATGTTAGTATTACAAGAAATATTATTATCTATTTCTAAATAAACTGGAGCATGACTTCAGAATAAACTACATTACAAGCCTCTATAACCATTATTTTTTTTAATTTCTGAATGCTACATTAACTCCAGAGAATCAATCTAAACTGTATCTAAATGTATTGATGTAACAAATTACTTAAAACAATTTCACAGCTTGGAATGCCGCAATATCAAATTTTAATGTCAAGATTTTTAAAAGACACGTCGGATTTTTACAAATGTTCACAATTATTGGATGTAATAGGATGTAAACAGCAATATAAATTAAAATCTTCTGAATGATGACAAAAAGTAATTTTGAAGTGTAAATTGTCCAGATTATTGATTGTTAATTATTATTCATTCTTACGATTACTTTGTGACCTGAATAATCACAATGAAATAATCTTGACAGATTAGTTAGTGTTGATAAGAAGTTGTGTGTCGTCTCATCTGGATATTGTTACATCATGTTCCTGTGGCATAGTGCGTTTGATCATGTGATTCCACTGGGCTTCAATTATCCTGCAGCCTTTTACAGTGCTCCGTGTGTCCCATTGATATGTCCATCATGTCAGATCTTGTATGGGAGCGTAGACAGCACAGACGGGGGAGATAAAGAGCTCTTAGAGTACAGAGAGCTTTGCTCCACTCAAGATGGAAGATTTGGGAAGGATCTATAGTCAATAAGAAAATACTATGCGTCTCTGCAGTAACGTACCAATGAATCCAGAATAAAAGTTGGAATTTCTCACATATAAATAATCTTTTAATGGGGAAAGTTAACACACAATGATAAGCAATCATTAAAATGCACTCATTCTTTCCATTTCAACACTAGGAGTTTCCAATTCACATAAAACGTATATAAATGTGAAAACATTTCATTGATAATCGACGCTGGCACACGCTGAGAACAGTCATGCTAACTAATGATATTGACAGCAGGTGTTTATCATATTATGGCAGTAAATGAATGATTTAATAATATTTCATTGAAGATTTAGCAATACCTGAATAAAATGTAAGCTTCAAACCATGTAATTCAAGCATTATTTTGCAGTGTTTCAATAGTGGAGTGCCTTGACGTTACTTAATAACTGCAAGGTTGTGGTTTAGTTTATAAGGAAGAATGATGACAAGCTTTATGCAAGGGTAAGCCAAAGTGAAAATAACTTGTTCATCCTCTATTCTTATTTGTAAACAATTGTAGTAATACTTTTCAATTTAACAATCTGGCTTGAATCGACCTTATGTGATTTCAGCTGCTCGTGTTCAACAGTGACTTTCATCCAGTCGCACAAGGCATTGGCAAAAGCACAGATTTCCACATTTGGTGCAGGCTGCCTTGTGCCAGCCTTCAAAGGTGCTCCATCAGTGGTGGATAGAGTAATTAAAACCCATGTCAGAGATGTCATCCTTTATTTGACCCTGCATCGGCTCTCTCAGCTCCTAAAAGCAAGGATCAGCCCCGGACTAGACCACCGCAGTCCCCTGGCTCCCTCCGCTGTGGGACCGCAGATGACAAATCCTTCTGTGACACCGAGCACATTCACAAACACACACACAAGTGCAGCGGGAGAGGAGGAGATGCTATGTGCTACTATAGCCTGGAGGAGCGTGTCACACATGCTAATGAGACAGCCCCTGCCACTAGCCGCCAGCCAGCGCATCAGCGGCACTAACAAAAGTCATTTTCACCGCCGTCACCTGTCGACGTAGGGCTGATGGAGAGGAGGAGTGGCAATAAGCTGGCTCCCACGCAAACCCGGAGACTTGCAAAACCTACATCTACATGGCACAGGCAGGCTGACACTTTTAAATAAGGGGAAAGCTGGGAGATTGGTTCGGGCACATGGCATATACAATGAACAAATATGCAAGATCACGCCGGTTCTTTCTTTAGTAGCAAACTAGCATTCAATATATGGGCCCAAAACAAAAGTGCAATACCTTCTGGCACAATACAATGTGGCTACAATGGCTGAACAGCTAGCACTTTTGCCTCACAGCAAGATGGTCCAAGTCAACATTCAGCATATTATTCCGTAGGTACTCCTGATCGTGACGGACAATAAAGTCTTCAAATAATATTGTATGGCTTGATAGTGCCAAAACTACTGATCTGGCACCTGTCAATGTAACTACAATCCGTGACATGCATACAAATGAAATAATGGTGATATAATGAACAAATCTGCAAGGTCACGGTGATCCTCTCTTCAGTAAATAGTCACTTTCTGTACTCAGAAGCTATTGACCAATGCGGAAATTGCTTGACACTACAATGTCGTCAAATATGACATTGGGTACTTGACTAGAAGAGTATAATCGTCAAACTACTTGCTAAGTGCAGTTTCAGTTATTGATGGCAGCTGTAAAAGTAGCAGACGTAGCGATATATTGAAGCTGTGGTACCAGTAATGCAAGAAGTAGTAGTAGTGGTTATAATGGTCATAAAAAAATAACCAAATAAAAAACCAGTCACCAGATGGGACATTCCTTTTTCTTTTTTTTTTTAAAGGATTTTTTGGCCCGTAGGCTTTATTAGACAGGACAGCTCAGTGTGATATGGGGATGAGAGAAACATGCAGTACCACTGGGCAGCACGGGACATTCATTTTTCAACTCTCTCCATTTATCCAGGCATGGTACTAGCAGTTGCTGTAGTAGTTGCAATACTAGTGTTGAAGTATGCAGGGGGTCTTCAGTCCTTGCAGGTGTTTGATGGTAAACGGTGTACTGATTGTAGTAGCCAGAGATTTCTACAGTATCAGTACTAGGTATAACACAATCCAGACTTTCCCTGGGGCTAACAACTCCTTGATAAGGGATGGTTCAAGTTAAGATAAAACCATTCAAAAGGCTATGGCACAGGTGGCAGCCAGTCTGTACTGCACACTGAAATTCTGAATCCAAGACCTCACAAAAATGACTCCTCATGGTGATGATGCTGTGACAGCTAGGGGTATGGAGGCCCTAATCCAAAATTCCCAAAATTGAGATAATTAAAAGCAACCTTGATTAAAGAAATTAAAAAACAATGAAATAGATGTGGAGTAAGTGGAGTAGCAATATTCATCAGTAGCAACAGTAGCAGCGGTATATTGGGCATTCTTCTGCAACTCTTTCCATTTATCAGGAATACATACATACACACATGCATACACATACATATACATACATATACATACATACATAGATACATAATACATACATACATACATACATACATACATACATACATACATACATACATACATACATACATACACACACTTCTGACAACAATAATGCTTTGATCACATGGCACTAGCAGCATAACACATCCTCTTGTCTGTAAGGTCATGGTGGTCTTTTAAAAGAAACATAAAAAGTACGAAGCTTAAGACCTCCAAATGGCAACGTGAAAGACAACCTGGCTGTAACCACGATACAATCTGTGCCAGCTCAATGTCTTTACTATAAAATCTCCACGCAATTAACAGGTAATGTATGAGGGGTCAGAACTTTATTTGTTACACTCAAATGTCCCTGGTGTTGGTGTGTGTGCGGCTTCATCCCTCCAAGACAACCTTTTCCCCGTTAGGAATCACTCAAGCCATAAGTTATTGCAGTTAATGCCATTATAAAATGGGTGCTTTCAACCGAGCGATGTGATTGGTCAAATAAGCATTGCAATTGTACTTTATGAGCCTGTTAAGTTTCAACCATGCTTTATGACGCTTATGAAAAAAATTAAATGGCTACTCAGCTAAAGTAAGAGGAACAACCTTTAGTTAATCTTTTTTTTTTTGTTCCTTATTAATTTGCTAAAAGTTTTATTAATATAGGCAGAACTTCTTTCTTCTCCTCTTCAATAGTGTGGTGCCAATCATGTAAAAAAGGAACAATTATGGAGAATACGTGTGATGCAGATGAAGTATAGTAATTATGTGCAATTAATCGCCCGGCAGGAAGCTAGCGCTCTCTGCCTAGGCTCCGGGGCTGAATTAAAAGAGATGGTGCTAAAGAGGAGCATGCAACATGACAGAAATGATTAAGTTAGGCCGTTTGTAGGTCACATGTAAATGGCAAAAACACTGCAGTCGACCAATCTGCTCCATGCAAAAAAATAATAATAATAAATGGAACGGGGGTTTAGCAAAGGGAGGGGCATAAAATATCTATTTTAGATTCGACAGATGGTCTCAATATGTTTGTTGTTTTGGTCATCAATACCCATGAAAGTCAGAGTTGTTTTTGCTTTGTGATATATAACGCGGGCTAAATTTAGAGGAGTATTAGTCAGCATGTTCACCTTTGCGTAATATATAATGGTTGTTGAGCCAATATAGTTAAATTACATTGGCTCTTCAGTCTCTCAAATATAATACCAGATCCGGTTATTTGTCACTGTATTTGTGCCGGTATCAAGTCAGACAAATAAAGTAAGTAAATAAATATAAAAGTATATTGCATTAAAATCAAATGCTTCAAAAGTAAAATATGAAACATAATAGCATTAAAGCATATTCTAAAAATGTTAATTAATAGTTTTCATTTGATATTCTTTGATATGGCCATGGCAACTCACACAAATTGAAGCAGACTCGGTTCGATTGGGGACCAAATTGGCAACATTGTATGTTCCTCTAGCTATACGGTTTGTCAGTCTCGTACTCATAAATGTGCAGAAAAATGCAGATAAATTGTCATCCCCCTCGCCCATAGAGGCGCTGTGTACAATATCAGACAACAGGAATGACAGGGTAAAAGTGAAGGTAGAAGTCGGAGCTCTGAATGATCCACGTCACATAAACAAACTTGAAGCTGGACTTTAGCGCTGTTAAGAGTCATTCTTTGGCTTTTGCTAATTTACCCCACAACCTGCCACACATGAACACAACCTGCCCCACATGAGCACAACCTGCCCCACATGAGCGCAACCTTTACCCCTCAACCTGCCCCACATGAACACAAACTGCCCTACATGAGCACTACCTTCAGCCGAGGCAGAGCGCGGACATGTTTTCATGTCAGGAGGACAGATGAGTATGAGGCAGACTGAATGCCCTGGATCGCTTGGAACACCCAGGGTAAAGAAAATGTGATAACAATCTCTGCTGTTTTATAAACACAGGCTCTGAGAGGTTTGGCGTCATGACATTTACCTGTTCAGCTCATTACTGGCTGAATATAGGCCACTTTCTCCGAGCGTTATGTTTTATGTTTGGTTAAATTTAGGTTTAACCACATTGTTATTTTTCTAAGTATTCACAGGAAACGGGGATATATTTTCTGCATGATCATTAGTAATTCTAATTAAACCAGTCTTTCACCTGCTTCTATTACTTTCACGTGTCATTTGTCCCGTTATTGATCTCACGCAGGAGTTTATTTTGAACCTTGCGTGCGTCTCAGCGTGGGTCACTTCATGGTCACTTCCTGGTTTGGTTCCGCTCTCTGAATTGTGAATACAAACGAACCACGCCAGAGCTTGATTCAATCAGACAGAGACCGACCTTTTCAACCAGACCCGAGTTCGCTTCTTTGGTCCGGATCAGAGTTCAATTGCATGTTCATATTTATCCAACTAACTATTCAGGCAAACACATCTTGATTTGAATCAAAAGTGTATTGTGAATGCACTTTAAGACTTCAATAGCACTGGCATATTCCAGTGATTTTTTTTCTCTTGTTGCTGTGTGCTGTGATGAGATTGGGATTTAGATCAGAAAGTCTCAGAATTACTTTCACGAATACAAACCCATTGCAAGGTAGAGCCAGTTCAGAATTTTACAATTTAGTTTTCTTTTGAAGCACATGCAATGGAACATTACATTTAATCAGATGAGGGCAGGACCCAGTAATCCTGTATGAATATTATATCAAGAATATCCACAAATAATGATCCGTTTATACTGAGGGACAAAAACATTTAAGGTGCACTATGTCACTTTTCTAATGCACCACCTGCTTGTCCATACTTTGCAGGGAATGTTCAACAGTAACCTATACTTATTTCCATGGAGACCGCCACCATTCGTCCCACACAACAAAATCTACTTATAACAACCACTTTAATTAAATTTTTGTTTTTATTTCATTCATTTAAGATAAATGTACAATATTGATTTTTAAATTAAATGTATATGAATGAAAAGGAGCAGAAAGAAGCACAACATTTTAAATATTGGCTAAATTTTCACATTTACTATTACAATTTATTAAGTAATAAATTAAAATGAAATTAATTGAATTTAACAGTTTTTTTTTCCTTTTCTTTTCAATGTTTTCATTATTGTCGTTCTAAACAGTTTTTCTTTTCTTTTTTTAAGATTTTAGTTCCTTTACATTAATAACAACTTTCTCTCTAAGTAAACATTTTTTGTAGATTAGTGTTTTAAGATTTTCTGATTTGCTTTATACATAGTCTTACATAGCTTACCGATTTGTACTTTATCTTAGATTCTAATTCATCATAACAAGCCTAGAGCATGTTATGATCTGGAACTAAACAATAGAACAGGACCTAAGTCTGTAATCTGTATACAACACATTTCTACATATATTTAGTTCCTCCTGGCCTTCTGAACCACTCAGGCAGAAATGTAATAACATGTGACTGATGTGGGACAGTTAGCAGCTGACCAGAGCCACGAGCCACGGCGTGGGCACTGCAGCCTCCTCTTTTCTCTCCTGGAAAGTTCTCAATATGATGGTTATTTAGAGCATTAGTGACACTGTGTCCGTCCGCTTTAATCACAAAGCTTGTTATTTCTGCCTCAACGCCTCAAACGCAGCTCTTCTGCCCTGAAAAACGTTGTTTTCTTCTTCTAATAAAAGTACATGGCTTAAGAATACACAAGCCAACTAACCAAATATTTCAACTTGGCTAAACAGTATTAAAGATCCTATATTATTCTATCTTTCCCGTTTCATAGTCTACCCTAGGGGCATAGTTGATAATAATAAGTGTTGTGCACCACCCATAACATAATAGTTATAAAATATCACCCATTATCTTGGACCCCGCTCCCCTACTCGGAAATGTAGAGTGGAGATGGTGGGGGTATAAACAGAGGCCGAGGCGTGCGCCGGTCAGCGCAGGTACACAGCGACACAAGTCAGCGGCAGCAGGGTTGGAACAAAACAAATGGCGTTTGAAGCTAACCATGCCTAAATAGCCGCGGTTACTCTCGAGCTCGGGGCAGAGGGGAGGGGGGCGTGTTACAGGTACAGAGTGCTTCCTGGAGGACGGGCTGAAACAGGGAAGCATGCTGCGGCGGTCACCAGGCTGACTCATCCTGGTGAGTAGACCCTGTTTGTCTGCTCATCCGTGGGAAATGATAGACTGTTCTCTAGCTAAAGACTGCAGGAATCAATCAAAAACCACTTTGGGCACATATACGAGGTACCAATAGCTCTGTAAGAAGGTTAAAAGCTCTATGGTCGATTTTGCATGATATAGGCCCTTTAACATTCAAAAGTAAAAATTACCCCCAAAAACGTACAGTTCTCCTGATGTGTTACAATTGAACAATAAAAAAATAATAACATAAAATCTGTAACATGGCTGCTGTAATACCCTATGCATTGTGCTGATTTAAAAGTAGTTTGCATTTAGATTTGCTTTTTTGTAATACAATAAAGATATAAATATAAGGGCATTGTTTACAGGGAAATTATGATGCATTATTCACTTGCTCCCTACACAATTGAACCTATGTAACCAAAGTTTCCCTGGGGCAGATTGAAGACAACGTTGCAGCCGTAATGTGCTGGAAGCCTCTCCACCGAGCACCAGTCACACTCTCATTCTGCAAGCAAGGGGTGGAAGGTGAAGGGTGGCTCATTGTTTTGCCCAAGGACAGAGGAGCAGGCACAGGTTATGGGTGATTGGAGCGCTACCCCTAAGGCTCCTGCTGACCTATTTTCATTTTACACTTTGGTCAAAAGAAGCTTGATTTCTACCACAGAGTCAAAAAGAGAACATATACTCTATGTACTATACTATCTTATGCTACTAGGCTCCACTTCAGAACAATACCACACATTATTATTAAGTCAATATTGTTACTTAAATGAAGTGAGTGTGAAGCGTTCACAACACATCACAATTTACACTAAATTAGGTGCATCATGTAACTTTTCAGAAACGTTCTTGTTTCCATCGATATGTTATTGTGTTTCAAGTTCCGCAGCAAGGCTTGCAACTTTCTTTAATTCAATTAAAACAAAAATAATAATGCTTGTGTAATTTGAGATATGTTTATGTTGCCATAACGGGGAACATTTCAGGCAAAGCAAGGACATCTCCATGGAGACAGTTCCAGACTCTCCATTAAGTTACACAGTATACTTATTAAAGGACATTCTTTCTGAGGTTTAAACCATGTTCAAACATTCTTCCCTCATTAAAAACATAGCTGGAGTTGCATTTAGCTTCATTCACCCTTGTTTAATTAATCATGTTTACGAGGTTGTCTTCTCTCCTCTTCTGAGCCTCACAAAAACACTTGGTTTCATGTCTGCCATCAAATTGCAGTGATTACAACTGTGTGCTTACATTAGCATGTGGGGGGCAAGCTAGCATTTGTTTTAGCCTCATGGCAATTCCCTCTACAGCCAATAGTTGGAGTGCTAACACGAATACTGATGAGGGAACACCTGACTGTTACTGTATGTACTGTATGCTTTCAGTAGATATTAGTTCAAAAACATGAGATGCCAAAGTAAAGTTGCCCAAGAGCATGTTTAAAGACCAATAAATATACAAATTATGCAGAATGTTTCCTTTAATACTCTTGTGGCTTATATGTGGCTTATTTTACACAATTAGCAGTTTCTTTATATATTGTTGTGATATCCATTTGCAATAAGCTTCATTTCTGACAGCGATCATCTTCATTCCTTCTTGTTTTTCTACAAAGCTGCAGAATTAATTTTCTCTGATTAAAATGTATTGGCCTTTGATTTTCTGCCTCCGAACAATAGCGAGGGTGTGCTTGTAGCCCCGGTTAGATGTGCAAATGGACTACAAAATGAACCCTGACACTAATCCGTTAATATTATTTTCCCTTTCAAGTGTTATCTCTTGATTAATTATTTTGTAAAATCATAGCACAACACAAGCTGATATTGTGGGCGCATCTGCTGTCTCTTTTTTTTTTGTCGCAATTATAGCTGAAAATGCTGAAGAATGTTAGGTCTCTTATCCACTTGGGCTAAAAAAATATGTGACTAAAAATAGGTTTCGGTAAATTCCAGTTCTTACAGACGGCACAAGTGTCAACAAATATTTGGGAAGATTGAGATGAAGTCGTATTTGTGTGCCACATGCTGTCAGTCATTGTGTAGAGGAGTCAGACATCCACTATGTTGTTTTTCACTGCGATCCTGTTTATTCTGTGGCACAAAACATAGGCTTCTAATGTTGTTGTTGAAGTTTGATGTGTGAAGGACAGAGACAGATGTGGAACACAGTTTATCCGTCAAAACGCCAACAAGGCAGAGGTCTACAATCGACAAAGCACTACAACACATTCTGCTTGAAATTTTAAAGTTAAAGGATATTTCAACCAAAGATATAGACAGATGTTATGAAAAGTCAATTAACTTAAGCTTTTAGTCCACATAAGGTGGATTTGTCACCAAGACAGAGTTTGATAGATACTTGAAGTTGAAGTTGGTAAAAATGGGTTTGTGTTCTGACTTATTTGTTGTCACCGCCAATTTGAAGACATCACTGCACGCTGTGGCCTGTGTTAGATGGTCATGAAAAATATAAAATTGAACATGAAAAGGGTTTTGATACCTAAAGCAGAACTAACATTTTCACCTTATTGAAAATCTTTTTAAGTCCCTGTGATGGTTATATATGCATTTAAGGGGTGTTTGAAGTGTCCGTCGTCACCCGCTGCTGTTTACATCTGCTCTTCCTCGTCCACAAGCCCTCTGCACGGACAAGCCCTCAAAGCTTTCAAGAGCACGCACTTTGTGTCTGATTCCAAAAAATATAACATCCGGACGGTTGGAAATTAGGCTCGTTAAAACTGTCTGCACAAATAGGCAAAATGTTTATTAGCATAGCCACACAGTAATACGTAAACTAGCATTAGCCAGCTGCTAACTACCTGAAACAAACAGCTCAGCCTGAGTCTGGAGTGATTTCTGTAAGTCCACTGGTCCCTCCTGACCATAGTACCGTATTTTGCGGACCATAAGCCGCTACTTTTTGTCAGATGTTTTGAGCCATGCGGCTTTATTTAGAGGCTGCGGCTTTTCTGTGTTTTTTTTTCTTTCACCGCTAGGGGCGAACTAACCGGAATTAGAATCAAAACTACAGAAAAGTTAAGCAAAGAAGCAGATTGATGCTTTTTTATTCAGCTAGCAAATTAGAACACGGACGACAAAATTACCAACTATAAAATTATTTTCAAATTCTTGCCCCATCATTATGGAACCCAAACGAAGAAGTTCGTATGAAGCAAGTTTTAAGCTGAAGGCCATCGATCTTGCTAGGAAAACCGCGGCTGCACGCAAGCTTAACATCAATGAATTGTAACGGTTCTGAGACGCTGGAGGGGACAGCGAGAAGCGCTCATGCGATGCCAAAAGTCAAGAAGAAAGAGTTTCTGCAAGGCCTATACAAAAGGTGCGCGGCCTATGTATTGTTTTATGATCGTTTTTTTTTAAAAAATAGAGCAAATGCGGCTTATATAGGGGACGCGGCTAAAAGTCCGGAAAATACTGGGTAAAATACATATCTGGACACACATTTGGGGATGTTACAGAGAAAGAGAAATCCTTTATTTTGACACTTTTTGTTGAAACTGCCTACAGTGAGCATGTGCAGCTTTGGTCCTCAAGATGGCAGTAGCAATGAGTGAGTAACTTCACTCCGGATCTATAAATACCCATTAAGTTCCAATATCTGCACCAAATATCAGTACTGGTATCGGTCCATCCCTATAAATAAATTGATAAATTGAAAAAAAAGTAGTCTACCCCAATGCCTAAATGACGGCAAAGTCAAAGTGGAATTTGACTGTAAATGTATCAAATAAATAATATATATGATATATATATATATAATATATATATATATATATATATATATATATTTATATATATATATATATATATATATATATATGTATATATATATATATATATATATATATATATATTATAATATATATATATATATATATATATATAATATATATTATATATATATATATATTTTACAGATAGGACCGCAAAATAGGGACAAATAGTGGGGAGCATCAATCAGCAAATCGATTCCACTGCACTATGACCTTGTTTGTGTCCCACAACCAAACTCCTTGGGCGTGCAGAGGAACAATATACTTCAAATGTTGCAGCTTTATACAGTGCAGTGGGTGTTATGGGGAAAGTGTCATGCCCAAGGACGCAGACAAATAGACAGAATTTTTTAGAATTGGTTTTATAGCTAAAAAAACATCTACATATAAAAAAAAAACCTTCACAAATATGTACTCTTGCTGTGAGTTGGGTCGCCTCTCCACACCCATAACAATTATTTTCCCTTTCAAGCATTATCTCTAGATTAATTATTTTGAAAATTCATAGCACAACACATGCTGATATTGTGGACGCATCTGCTCTCTCTTTATTTGTTTAAATTATAGAGATAAATGCAGAAAAAATGCAGAAGAAACTTGAAATATATGAACCACTCACTGTAAAGATGTATGATTACCCCCAATCCAACAAACACATGCTTATCATCATTAAGCCTCTTTGCAGTTTATTATGTATGTACCTACAATTATGTTTCTCAGCGTTCTCTGTTATTTCAACAGCGTGTTCTGCCAAAGCCAACTGGACAAAGTGGGAGTGGAGAGAGTTGCCCTGGTAATTACCCACTTGTCTATATCCAGCCTTGTGCATTATTCACATCCTTCAATTTTACATTGCCATCCGTGTGTGTCATAGCAATGAGCTGCAGTTAGCCAGGGCTGTCATTACTACAGGAGCTGTCCTCCCCTTCTCAAACAGTTTGTCTGCTGTTGGGCCAGGCTCAGTCTTCTCATAATAGGAAAAAGTTCCCTTCAAATGTCAATGAGTTTCAAAGCATTGCTGGCTCCCGTCATGATGTTTTCTGCATTTTGACATAAGGGTTGCAAAAGGACGAGAGTGTGCTGGGTGGAGATAGAGACAGACAGGAGCTGCGAAGGAAGGAAAAATACAGAGGGGAAGCTATGCCAGAAAATGTACATCCTAAAGCATTGTCTGTTGTTTTTTAGCTGGTTGGCTGTTTATTTATTTGGACATAGCAATTACGTTGGACAAAGCAGATGCATTGTTTTAGTGTCAAAGCAAAAAAAGTGCAAAGTTTCAACACTTGTTCATGATGCTTTTGGGGCAATACAGTAGAAAATTCCACACAAAGAACCATTCCAACGGATACACATTAACAAAAAAATACTGAGAATAACAGAATAAATAATATGCCTGTGTTCAATAATCTTCCTCAGATAAACTCTACATAAAAACATTTCAAATGGTTTATTGAATGAAACTGAAGAGTGGAGATATTGATACCACTAATACAAACACACATTTGTAAGACAATAATAATATAATAATAATAATAAATTAATAATAATAATAATAATAATAATAATAATAATAATAATAATAATAATAATATATAATAATAATAATAATAATAATAATAATAATAATAATAATAATGTTAGACAATTCATTGTTGTCCTATTTACGTGATTGTGTCCAATGTGCTTTTTTGTTCTCAATACTCTAGTACTAGTAAATAGTTATCAGTATTGATTCATATCTGGGTATGAATTTGTCTGTTTTGACAACCCTAGTCTACAGCGTTACACAATATAAACAAATCCTAAAATCTCTGCAAATGAAAAAAAAAGTTGCCATTTATATTCAAGTCCACGCAAACAACACAATACCGCGGTCCTCAAGTGTGACCACCCAGACTTCCTCCTGACATGCAGGGGCACAAATATAGAAGACATCCTCCATAAAATCCTCCATAAATTTGGGCCAAGTAAAAATACAATGGTCAAACTAATCTAAAAGCAGACTCAGGGGGACATGTGTGAAAAGGTATGAGGAAAGTGAGTCATACTTGGGACGCTGTTCAAGGCTTTTCTACTGGAAGAACAATGCAATAACGTAGGCCTGAATGTCCACCAATAATATAAGGTATAGCACAAAAATAATCATACTTGAACTTAAAAATAGTAGTGCCAAGCTTGTTTGTATCTAAAAGCCATTCACAATTGGGCCTGGTCATTCTTAGCAATCAAAAACCACAAAGGCACACTTTGATACATAAAACATCACAATATGTCCCCATGGAAAGCGGGCAATGTCAATATTTCAATGTCAAGCAGTCAATTTCTGTCAAATAAGTCAAAGAGTGTCAGTAGAAGGGGGACACCAGGGAATAAAACTGTTCAAAATGAAAAGTTGTTGAGGAAGGGTACCATTCTAAATTCCAAGACAGGTCTGATTTTGTGATTAGAGGCTGTGTGCATAGGATATGATTGCACCGTGAGGACTCACTAAATGGAATTATAGGTTTTTTGGTTGTGTCTTTGAGCACGGGAGGAACTGCTGCTTTTGGTTTTGTCTTATGTGTAGGGATCAGAATCAGAATCAGAAAGGGTTTATTGCCATTGTCAATGAACAAAATTCACAAACATAGGAACTTGTCTCGGCATTAAGGTGCAACATAAAACATTGATCAATAATAAAAACAACATATATTCAATGTTAAGATTAGCGATCGTTGTGATTACAGGTCACAATAAAACTAAAAACTAATAATCATCACTGTTTTAGAAGCAAAATTAAGCCTTTCCAGTTCAATCTGTGCTCCAAAAAAGCACACCTAAATATAGTGCTTTTTATGTGGCTGTTTAATCACAATAATCTTACTTTAAAAAGTTTGATTTAATAAAGCTGGCCACATACTATTGGAACAGTAATCTATTAGAATGACAGAAAATTAAGGATTTCACTTTGTCAATAATGGTGAATAATCTTTATATTGTGATGTTTTTTCGTCACACTAAATTTTGATATTTCTACTTCTGTGTGTTATTTCCTTATTCAAACTTCCAGAGTCTCAAATAAAGATTGATTTGTCTTATTTATAAGAATTATCGATACCTGCTCAAATACCTGCTTAAGTACAAACATTCCATACTAGTTTTCGTATCGATTAATACCTAGATCCATTTACTTTGCCAACCCTATGAAAGCCAAGTGGTCATGATGCTATAGCGCTTGTAACTGGCCTTACCTATTGGCGTGCTGTGCAGTAAAACTTGCTCCAGATTGCGTCCGTCGTTGTAGAGCGCCAGGTGCCAGGTCCCGGGGTCCATGTACTCGATGAAGCCGGTCTCCTGGAGCCCACTCAGCAGCAGCCCTTTGGGAGTTTTGGCAGCCGAGATGGGGTCAGTAAGCGACCTGGGCAGGGCCTTCCCGTCCAGCAGCTTGACAAAGTCGAACTGAAAACAATACGGTAACACTATCAGACCAAAACAGCAAATACAAGAGCTTGGGAATGAGACAGGAATCCACAAAACCTGCATTAATGCCGGGGTTATTTGCAATCCAAACCGGGTGCAGTGGTGTGTGGCGGCTGTTGAGTAAGCTTTGTGTATCTGCCAATGGGACGCTATTGGAAAAATGCCTGCATAAAAAATAACTCTGGGAAACGGATTTGCATGCACTGTAAAACATAGTAGCGCGCATCTCAAGGAAAGACTGTCCTTGCATTTTGTTCAACTATGTAGTTTTTGAAATAGATTTAGGTTCAGTTTAAGATAAAGCAGGTCGAGTCAGAAAACACCTGGTTTTTAAGTATGGCCAAGTAGTTGAGAGAAGGCCAAACTATGAACTTGAATGAATGATGAATGACTTGATACTGGTTGATCTTGCAGCCCAATCTGAAATATTGTAGTTGTACTTGTCAGAAAATCTGTGGAAGTTTTGCAATGATCAAAATACATAATACCAATAATAAAGACAGAAAAGACCGTGAGGTGAGTCTTCTTGTGTAGTTTACTAACATAACAATAACATGTATTTTCAAATACAAATTTTATGGGTAAAAATGAGCAAAATTACACGCATCAAACTTGATCATAAAAATTCAAATTTTGCCTCAGGTTTTCAGAGTTTAAACATATATAAATCAGGTATAGAATTAGATATCAACAAATCCTTCAGTATGATTCATCAAATCAAGTTCCAAGTTCAATTTTGGTGTGCGTAGATGCATTTTGAGAAAACAGCTTTGAAGATACAATGTCCCATATGAATCTATGGACTTAAGTTGATTATATTAAATAGTAAAACATCTTTTGGTGCAGATTGGACAATGTTGTTGTTTCCAGGTGATATAGCTTATTGACCAAAAATCATATACAATTATATTTTTTTCCACTTGAAAGTACCTGGATGCCCACTGTTTGTTTCCCATAAAGCTCATTTACCACAATTGAAGAAGCTACTTGGATGAGTGTTAAAATGTATTGATGAACATCCATGAATTGTAAATATTAGAATTTTTTAAACGAAGAATATCTGACGTAGTAGGCTGACGATGCTAACGGGAACCTAAAAAAATAAATAAACTCTTGACACTTTTCTCCGGTTGACAGAATTAAATTTTCCTCAGCTCCTTTACCTGAGTTTTAGAGTGCATGGCTATCACACAGTAATAATGACATTCAGGGGGGGAAAAAATTGCAAATCGCCATCCTCCTAATACTCCTCCACACTCTAATTGACGTGGCACTAACAGCATGCGCACACTTTACCACACAGGTCTTCACGTGTAACAGACTATTACTTTATCTGTCTAAACCTCTCGTTTCACTCACGTATCTGCTTCTTCCCTGCTGCTTCCCCTCGTTCCTCTCTCTCTCCATCCCCTTGAACCGTGGCGCACTTGCTGAGTTTTATTCCCCTGGAGGGCTGCGTGTCACACCAGTGTCAAAAACAGCTAATTAGAGCACTTCATGCAGACGAGGGCCGTATTAAAGAAGCAGATGACTCCCAGTCTTGTGCTTCTGTCTTGCTTTGGCACGATGCTGCACCATACACTGGTACTGCTGCTGTGAAGTGTGTGGATGTATGCGTGTTACTCCAGCTATCTCAAAACAAGGCTTTTTTAAGAGGAAACAAGAGTCAACAGAAACAGACTTTGTTTTTTGTTACTGGTGAGGTGACACAGAGTTGAAGCTTAAACCAGCCACTACGAGACTTAGGGTGTGTTCATACTGTACCTGCGAACACATAATTAGGACTAAACTGGGACTAAACCTGGAACAAAATTTGGACCAGCTCAGGATCAACCAGGCCTACATCAGGACTCAACTGAATGTCCAATCCACAATTAATAAGCATTATTCAAGCATTTTACACCGTCGCGTTGGCATTTCAGCTTGTTCAACTGCACAGGATGTAAGATATACTGTATATAGATATAAATAATCCCATTTGTCTGTGGCCTTATATTTGTCACACCAGAAGAATCAACTCTTGCATTTAGCGACAATTCTTAGAAACAGTCGTAGTCGTGCTGTATATACAGTATTTCTTAGTATGCACTTGAAAGTAATTTTAGACAAACTTTATTGAGCCACAAGGGACAAGTACATAATTTTATACAATACAGCAGTCATACGGCTAGCATTTATTCTGTAAGTAACTGTATCAAAATAGGAAAAAAATACAATTGTAATCTAAATAATGTGGTAAAAAACAAGTGATCTCATTAGCAAATATGGGCCTCAACTTGGACAGAAGACAGTTTGACACGGACTTTACATTCACATTGATTTATTATGGACAATTTAGACCAATCATGCCTGTATTTATTAGAAGCCGGAGAAAACAGGGAGGTCATGCGGCTGAGACTACCACTGTAAAATCAAAATTCATTTTTTGTGCGGCCTTATGTGATGCCATATTGCGGAGGGAAATCTTTGTTGTACTGTACTTAAATAGCATATGTAGGGGACTGGGATCAGGGCTGTTGAACAAAAAAGCTGTTGAACAAAAGATATCGTTACTCATTATGCATTTCTGAAGAATAAACAAAGTACACTCTGCGCTTGTTTGACGACACTTATTATCATACAGCGAACAGGTGAAGATCTAAGTGATTGTGAGTACAGAAAATGGATGAATTCAGCTGCAATAAAATAAGTTTGGGGGAGTTGTTTGTGAAAAACAAAAATACTTTATCAAACTTAGATTTGTTTAGAACATTTCTTGGTACTTTCACAACGACAAAAGGAAGAGAAATGTAGTACACTATTGGGCTTGAAAGCTTAAATTAACTATGTTTGGTTGGTGAATGCTTAACTCATACTACCAATGTCTCCGTAACATATAGCTTAAATTTCATAACATTTTAAGGGACGATGAATAAAAACAAAAAAAGGATTTAATTTAGTCTTTTTTTTAATTCAAGGTAATGTTGGTACATGATTCAAATTTAAAATTTGATTTCAACACAATGGAATATGTTCAATACTCAACTCAACTTTCATCACAAAATAACAGTACTTTCTTTATGTTGCAATGTGGTCTTATACTAGTTTTGATAAAGCTCAAGATCATTTTCAAACTGATCACGAACGATAACATTTTGCCCTGTTAATATGATTTTGGTCTCATAATCAGAATGAGAAAAGGTTTTATTGCCATTATCAATGAACAAAAGTCAGAAACTAGGAACTTGCTTTGGCATTAAGGTGCAACAAACAACAATGAAAAATAATAATAGCACATTTTTTCAACTAAGGTATTCATACAATTGTGCATGCTACAAAATGTACTAATAAAATAAAATAGACTTGGTCTGACTATATTCACAACATTTACATTTACATTTACAGAAATAGTGCAACGATTAGTTGTTGATTTAAATTACTGTTAAAGTGGCAAGGGTTAAGTGTTCATGAGTCCAATGGCAGTGTTATAGAAACTGTTCTTGTGGCGGGAGGTTCTGGTCCGGATGGACCGTAGCCTCCTGCCTGAAGGGAGTGGCTCAGATAGACCGTGTCCAGGGTGAGAAGGGTCAGCTGAGATCCGACCTGCTCGTCCCAGAGTCCTGGAGACGTACAGGTCCTGCAGAGATGGAAGTCTGCAGCCGATCACCTTCTCAGCAGAACGCACAATGCGCTTCAGTGTCTGTTTGTCCCTGGCTGTGGCTCCTGCGTACCACACAGTGATGGAGGAGGTGAGGATGGACTCAATGATGGTCGTGTAAAACTGTACCATCTTCTGCACTGGCAGCTTGGCTTTCCTCAGCTGTCACAGGAAGTACATCCTCTGCTGGGCCTTCTTGATGAGGGAGCTGAGGGTCCACAGAAGGAGTCCACAGTGGTGATGGGGGAGCAGCCATGGTGAGGGGGGGGGCTCGGGGCTGTGACTTTCCTGAAGTCCACTATCATCTCCACTGTCTTCTGGGCATTGAGCTGGTGCAGCGGTAACAACCTGGTTACCGCTGCACCAGGACACCAGAGACAGAGACAATGAACATGTTTTATTGAATTCTACAGGAGATATGTATTGTATCTGGCATTTGTCTGCTAGTATTGATAACGCCTTAAGTTTACCCATAATTCCATTCTCAACTTGTTGTAACGGACTACAATATCATTTAAGATCTCCCATCAGGATCAATGACCACAATACACTGTTGCGTTGTCAACTACACAACGAACTGAATTTGCTCCACAAGTCCGCTCTAATTTTTCCCTTGACGAATCTTCAGCAGAAGTCAGTCTGACACTGCATTATTTACTTCCACTTAAACCTTATAGACGCAGTGGCTTTTCTTGGGGGGATACATGCGCAAAAACAAAACAGTGATCACAATCGCTCTTGTTTAGCCTGTTAAACATCTAAACTGAGACGACGCTAAGCAGCCACCTCCACCTCTGTGTCTACATTGAGAAATCTATCATGCTTATTTTCCATATGGTACCGTGGCAGAGGTAGGAGGCGGCGTGTTCGCGTGAAGCAGTACAGGAGGCATCACGCAGAGGAGCAGGTGTGGGCATGTGACTGCTGCGAGCTTGTCAGTGAATATTTATCTTTAGTAATTTAGTCAAGAGGAATAAAGACATTACATCTTTGTTACAACAAGAGATTCGTCACATGCGTCAAGACAGCCCTTAACCCTGTCTGACTCCATAGAGTTGAGAATCGCAATTAGCATTTGCAAAAAGACAATTTTCCTGCTCGGCAAAGTGCTTGTGAGGATTCATGGTTACGCTAATTGGGTTATGGGTAGAATGTGTTAAAAAAAAGGTGCATTTTGTTTTAGTTTATGTGTCTGAAGAAGGCTACGCTGAATGTGAAGACAGCCATGATTTGCCTGATATATTGCAGTGTTTTATGAAAGCTCAGCACGAAAGTGTCAAAAGAAGAAGGCAACAGAATTTTCACTTACACTAACAATTCTAAGTTTCACATGCAGTAAAGCATAGATGTAAAGTGCTATCTTTCACACTCTAATGCACATTGAACATTGAAGCTGTTGCCTATATAACCTTTTATATTACACATATTAATATGAAGACGGTGCTTCGTACATCAAGTTCTATAGCAGTTGCGTAGGAAAAGGCGTGCCTAATGCTGAATATAATGAGAGAAAAGATCCCACCAAAGCCTGTAAATAAATTCACCTTGCAAGTAAGACAGTGTGTGGGATTTTTTCTCTCAGTATATTAAATGTTATGGCCCTCTTCAAGTCCTTGTTCAGTGCGGATCTAGTTTAGGTTTAGTTTTGGGTTTAGTCCTAATTTCGCCCCAATTTTGACGCCCTGAATATTGTTTTTTTTCCTGGTCTGGTTTCAAATTAGGCTAGTTTGATTGGCCTCAATACATATTACACATTGTCTATGGAATAAGATTGTTTGGCTTATTGCTCTAACTGAATTTACAGATATTTTAGATTTGGACAAGAATACAAAAAAAAGGAAGCAAGTAAGAAAGAAAAAACAGCAACAGAAAGAGAGAGAGACAGAGAGAGCGAAAGAGAAAAAAAAAATAAAGATGACATTTGGCAGACCTGGAAGGAACTAGACATCTCGAATACATATTCTTTTACCAATGTAGATTTCCGTTTGTTTATTTTTGTACTGTATGAGAAAAGTCTGGTTGCAAGAGTGGAGTAACCCAGTCTGTCTCACTAATGATATTTGTCATGTCTAAAATCTAAAACGAATAAAGTCACGTTTCCATCCAAAATGGTCTTGTACCAGATTGACCAGTTCAAAAACCGAGCAGAAGGGACTAAACTAGGTAAATGCCATCATAATCCCACGGGAGAAAAACAAGATAATCAGAGATAATTGGAGATATTAGAGATTTCATGTGCCATCTGGCTACTATTTTCTACTATGTTTTACATCACAAATATTAAATCCAGTTAATACTTTATCGACGTACATTTACAGTGTTTTACAACTTGGTCGATGTAGTGTTTTTTGTTGATGTTATGTATTTATGCATAACATAGCCTGCAATAGTCCTTGATCTTAACCTCTGTCTTCTCGCTTTTATAAAATTGTGGTTATATCCTCACATTATTTATGGTCTTATGAAACCAAACTAGCAGGCAGCTACAGCACAAGCTTATCAAAAGAAACAGGTGTCTGAGTAAGCAATTCATAGTTCAGATAAAGCACATCTCGTCAAACGCTGGCGCTGACCTTATAACATCAGACATTTTGTTTTTAAAAGCGCTACATCCTACATCCAAGACTTGTGCTCAAAACCACTCACAAGCACAGTCCAGGTTTGAATGAAAGGTCAACACAAGGGAAATGGAGTTTCCGTGTAGCTATAGGTCTATGTGATGGAAGCATGTGGCAGGTGTATTAAACCTAATGATTGTATTCACCGCAAAGCTTTGTTGTTTTCCACACTAAAAACAGACTTTATATCATCCAAAATGGCTAATGGAGAAAGTGGCAAATAACCCACAAACAAGAGAGGTGGGGATTGATTTCTGCTCTGATCTTGTGTTTACTGTTGCTGCGTCCTTAAGCAAGACATCTACTCATCTATATGATAGATTAATCTGAAATGTCTATACTGAAGTTATAAAGGAACTCTGTGGAAATAGCATTTTGTCAAGCCATACCAGGATGAAGTAGTGTGTACATTTTGGGTTATTTTATGTATACAAAGAAACCCCTCTGTATAAAATAAGGCATGTTTATATGACCATTTAACCATTTTATAGCATTGTTCTCTCATCATGAGCTCAGTCAAAGTTATATTCCAATTGATTTATGCCTTTGTAATCCTGCTTTGTAACGCATAGAGGATTTAGTGACTCCGGGTCATACATATAGGGTTAAACAATGTTACATAGCCATTTTACAACAATAAATACATATGGAAATCCATACATGTGACAGCGAAATGCCCATGAAGTTAATTCGGAATCCCAATTTTGCAGTTTGGAACAGAAGTGAATCTTATTATCAAATCGTTTTAGATCGATATTGGGGTTTATAATGAACTCAATGAAAAATAGTTCATTTCAAACTATCAATAGATTTGTTTTTTGTGTTTCGGTCCGAAATGGCTCTTTGAACATTTTGGGTTATGTCAGCATGCGCCGCACTGTCCACAATCTGTTGTTTATAAAGGTTGTTTGTATTCAGATTGTTACCTGCTTTGTCTTCTAATTGTACATGTATATTTAATGGGGGCATTTAAATAACAATCACTGTGGACCTGTGAACTTCACGTGCCTTGATCAAGACTCAAGTTGAAATGTGTTTAAATAAATGCATTACATAAACCTCTATAAACATTTTGAGTGCCTCAGATATCTTCTTCCTTCACCTAGTAATGATCTACATATTTTATAATTTAATACTTATAATAATGTCTTCTTTAACAATAGAATGAATAAACTTGTAATCAATTCTACGCCAATGTATTCCACTGTTTATAAAACCATTGTAACATTACCTGTGTATGAGTAGGTGGGATGTTCCTGCGCCCGTACACCCCCAGCAGTGCATTGTGGGACAGCGACAGGTTGAACTTGATGTAGGTGGGGTGATGCACGGTCATGTGAAACCTCCAGAAGAGGCCGGGCGGGATGGCTTGGCTCTGCTGCGTCCCAACGTCGACCTCTCCTTTGTCGATGGCTTTCCCTCGCACCCATTTTTCTGCAAGAACAAGGACACGAAGACATTCACAGGCCGATTGTAGCGCAAGGCGACAAAACAGTGAATTTATCAGGA
Organism: Chaenogobius annularis; assembly: GCA_015082035.1. NCBI lineage: Eukaryota > Metazoa > Chordata > Actinopteri > Gobiiformes > Gobiidae > Chaenogobius > Chaenogobius annularis. The sequence goes on along the minus strand of BJKM01000013.1, from coordinate 2,010,691 downwards.
CGGACAGGAAGTTCTTTGCCTTTTCTGTGGGAGTAATTAATAAGCAACCTGATGTCTTCAAACATCAATGTGATCAGCTCCTCTGCTAATGAAGTGCGAAAGAAGAGACAAGAGACTGTTGGAAATGTGACTTAACAAGAGACTGGTGGCATTCGATCACTGCATAAAGAAGAACTTCTTCGGATTGGGACACATTCTGAGAGCACATTTATATCAAATGCACAGAAGTCATGTAATATTGTTTTATTATTTTTGAATGTATTTTTACTGACTTAAAAAAACGTGTTCCTTTTGCAGCGGTCCTCACTTTCCGAACGCATTCCAAGCATCCCAATCGTTCACTGCGATTAGTTTCGAAGCGCTTTTCACAACTTTAAGAGTTTTGCCTACATATTAATGCTACAACAAAAAGCATGCTAAAAGTGTGCTTCCTGGTTGAAATGCAGACAGCCCACACAGGGTCGTTTTTTGACCCTAAGAGGTCACAGGTTTACACAGGAAAAAATATTTTTTTCTTTAGTATATTGAAAAAAAGATATAATATGACTGCTATGACTTTATATGTGACTTTTGTCGTGAGGGTCTGCCACCTGCTTACGTAGCTTAAGAAGAGATTTGTTTTGTATCATTTCACAATCTCTATGAGGAATAGAACATACATAGTGCCCCTTTAAGTAGACTAGAATTATAAAAGACAAAACTATGGATATTTATCTTTTATATCTCCTAGCTGACTTTTGTACAATAAAATGTATAAGCAGTAAATATTTTCTCCACAAATACAATATTTTATATTCTGGAAATTATTTAAATGTGAAAAAATGACCTTGATTTTAACAGTTTAGTGTGTTTAGCACTTTCCTAATGAGAATATAATCAGTATGATTTCTTGTGCGATCTGATCCAGTTTGCCTTTATTAAGTTTAACACAAAGACTTTACCAACCGATATACAATGGCAGTAGACACTTTCTCTGCCAAATATTGTTGCAGTGATATAAATGCATGTGAAAAATGACCTTGATTTCAGCTGTGTTTTTGGTGCTATATTTATTAAGCACTTTCATATAGACAGTAAAAATCATTGGTCCTTATAATTCTCAGCTAGACTTGGTATGACATACAGTGCAGGCAAGAAGCATATCAGAAGAAATCAACACTGTATATGGCAATGGCCGCGGAATACTTTGTAGTTTAGCCGCAGTAGCAGCATTACAGTTTGCTCACCGATACAAAGGTTAGTTTGACAGTTAACCCACAATTAGTTCTGTGTCTGTATCTGTACACTGGAGTACTGACATGTTTTGGGGTTTTTTTGTGTGAAAGCACATTTAGACTATTTACCAATTAAAGGAAATTAGGAAGTAGTTTTAACTTTAACTTTGACAATTGTTTTACGCTCTCATCCCAAAGTGGGATATAGTGACTCACATGGCTCTTTCTTCTGCAACAGATTCTTCATCAGCTGTCTAATTAGATGAAGACAGCGTACAGCAGTTAAATACAGCTTTAATTAATCACTTAAAAGCTTAAGACTTAATGGTGACTTTTTGGGACATTGTCAATGTTTGCCATAGGCTAAGATAATACAAAAAAATAATATTAATAATATAAGTGGTCACGTTTATATAGTGCTTTTCTACCTTCAAGGCCCTCAAAGTGCTTTACATCAAGGAACCACTCACCCAGTCACAGACACATTCACACATCAGAGTACGCAGACACAGGCAGTATTCACCTGAGGCCGCTGTGATCGCCAACCTGTGGGTCAGTGGATCTGGCTGCTCAACCAAGGATGTCTATGTTTGGAGCGGGATTCAAACATCTGACCTTCGAAACAGAAGACGAGCTCTCTACCACTGAGCTACTGCCTCCCCAAAGACAAATGTATTGTTAGCATTACCAAACAATAAATGCAATGAGGGAGTTCTGGGAAATATGTCTATTTCAGAGACTTCTAGCATTGGCATTTGCTCGCTGCATAGAGACGAACTGCTTTAGTGAGGAAGTATTTTGTCTGAGGGGCTGTCGACCAGGGCTTTGTCATGTGGTATATTAGCATCTCCTAACAAGAAAGGAAAGGCAGAGTGTCTGGATTAGAGACAGGGGCACGTGCATGTATTCACAAAGAGCAATAGTGTCTTGACTGAGAGCCTGTCTTTGTAAAGAAAAGAATAGGCCCATCCGACAGTTCCTATGCTAGCCCCAACGCTCTCCCGCATAAGAAGCTTTTATCAGCCACCATCCCGGACCCTTTTGTGTGTCCGAACGCCGAGCCTCTCCAAACCCCTTTTATAGAGAGATATATCTCCCTTTCTAAACTAAGATGGAGGAAATATGGTGACAGGGGGGGAGTCGGCCAATCGTTATGGCCACAAAAGGTGGAGGAGCAGTTAGGGGCAGATTCATGGTTGGGGCCGCGCACTTTCGATCTATAATGCCTGCAGCTTTACCACTCCATTATGGGGACAGCATGCGCACCCACAGGCCAGCAGACATACATCACATATGCTGACACGCTGATAAGCCACTAGACCGGTAAGTAGCTCGGGCTGCCTCTGTCACTGCAGGTTTTCATTGTATCTCGCTGAAATTGTGTGCAAACTTCCATGCTCCGAAAATGATGGATCCTAATAGTCTTGGATATCCCCTGACCCGAGCGCGACGGGGAAAAAGCTTTGATGGCATTAGGACACAAGGCCCACATTTTATTGAGTGACATCACTAGTATGGGGAGTATCATGTATCAATTTTTCATATTTCGGTCTGCTCCGAGCAGCAGGAGTTGATGTATTTGTCTTGACAGCACCTATTGCACCACCTGTCTGTCCCAGGATGGATCCCCAGTCTGTAGTTTCTTCCAATTTTATACCAAGAAATGTTTTATCCCTCACTAGAAAAGACAGTAGGGCAAGAGGGGGAGTGTTTCTAGCCTGCAAGAGATTTCCAGACACTTCTATGTGTTATTATGTTCAACAACTGGGCAAAATTATGTTTAAATGTTTAAGTAATACGTTTATTACTCGGCATAAAATATACCTCATTCTCAAATACTATGGACAGTTTGAGAATGAGGTAAATTAATCATTTGAAAGCTTGCAACGCAGTGGTGACTTGAGTTTTAAGATTGCAAGACACTTTAAAATCTGATTTTAATCTCCAATCATCAAAACATCCGTGAAAAAGACTCATTTTTGTGTTTTGTCCCAACAGGATTTACCACCACCACCGGCTCTCCTGATTCGTGCCGCAAACCTGTTTTACGTATGGAATTTGTGGTTTGTGGCGCACAGTGGAATTTCATGCTTTGGCTGAGTACAGGTAAGTGATAACATGGAGAGAATGGTTTATGCCAAACACTATATGATTTGGCCAAAACTAAAGAGACACATGTTTTGTGATGTTTTGGTCCTGGTTTGATTCTGGTTTACTTCTGATTACTCCTGATTTAGTTTGGTTCTAGTCCTGGTATAGGGTGTTTTCAATCTTGTACTTGTTGAGTTCCTGTTAGAACCCAACAAGTACAAGTTTAATTTTGATGTAGACTTGGTCCTGGTTCAATCCCAGTTTTAATGTGATTTTGTACAAGTGTGAGCACACCTTTAGTTGTAGTACAGTGCAGGTTTGATGTGGTGTGTATGCAAGAAAACATATCCTTACATTTTCAAGGGATTTTGTCTCTCTCAAGCTTGTTGCCTAATTTCTGCACATTCATTTTATTTCATTTTTGTCTTCTTTTTTTCACATTTTAAATCTAGAATGAAAATAAATCCACATCTGCATGTTAAAATGTCATTGTGAACTTGAGCTGCCTGCTGCATTTACAGAGACAGTCTTTCATGAACCCATTACTGAGGCTTCACACTCACCGTCCTGTGTCTTTCCACCCTAAATTGTTAAGACCTGCTCTCTCAAATGTCAAATATCATGCTGATAAATGCCAAAGTATTGGATGTGCCTTTTTTGTCCGTCTATCTCTCCTCTCTGCTTTGTTCTCCGGGTTTAAAATAAGTAAATTGATTAATTGGATCATTGATTGGACCAGACTGAAGTGTGACAGGAGATGGGGCTGAGGGGGAGACAAAGGGGTATGTAGATGAGAGCGGATTCAGAACAAAAAGGAGTTCAAAAAGGCTGACAATAAGGGGAAATGAGAAGGGAGTCCTGCATGGAGCATAAATTGTGGCCGAACTAAAAACCTCTACTGAACAGAATAGAGGCGGCTTGGCAGAACTAAGGTATGCATTCATGCGTCCCTGCCGAGCCTACCTCAGCAGTCTACTTCTTTTAATGCTAATCCTCGTTCACAAAAAAAATCCAGGCCAGTGGAGGGTTAGATGTCCCGAGGAGCAGTCCTTTTATTCAGCACTAGATGAATAGGACATGAATGGGGCATGGCAGTTGGCAGAGTGGGGCAGCTCGCTTTGGCAGGCCAATGGGTACAGGGGCACGACTGATGGCGGATGCTAATTATTGCATTACCAAACTGACAGGACATGACGGATAGTTGAGCGTAGGTCAGATCCTAAGTTTGAACCTAAACTTAGCTTTGCACATTTTCAAAGCAAATTATAAACACTGGCACAATCCGTAGTTTTTTTGTAATTGTAGTAATAATAGTAGTAGCAGCAGCAGCAACAGCAACAAAAACAGCAGAAGGGGGTAATATATAAAAATGACAATATTGTGAATGTTGTAGATATGCAAAATGTAATATTAATATAAAGTCAAAAGGTCATACAGGAAGTTGGGCAACAAAAACAAGCATTGTACTCAAGCATGAAAAAAATGTAACACAGGAAGAATGCATCACATTTCTTGAAGGGCTGTAGGCATATCCCTGAGCCCATCCTTTTTCAGCAGGTGAGACCACTTTAAGATTGCCCGGCCAATACAGTAAGAAAAGCAGACTAGTAATAGTAGTAGTAGTGGTGGGAGTAGTAGTAGTAATAGCAGCAGTAGTAGTAGTAGTACATTTAGTAGTAGTCCTATATTACTTGAAGCACTGTAGCCATATCTCTAAACCCACACTATAGAGCTCTGGAGTTTTTTTTAGCAGGTGAGGCCACTTTAAGATCTCCAGTGGCCCAGGTAAGCCAGGCAACCAACATGCTGGTGTCAACCATGAGGGACAGAGTTCTTTTACCGTATTTTCCGCACTATAAGGCGCACTTAAAAACATTTATTTTTCTCAAAAAATGACAGTGCGCCTTATAACCCAGAGCGCCTTATATATGGATTAATTCTGGTTGTGCTTACTGATCTCGAACCGATTTTATGTGGTACACTGTGCTCAAAAATCCGTCAAAATGTTTTATCACAACTTTGGTAAACTACAAAGCCGCACCACTTCCAGCATTACGGTTACCGTAGCGAGGAGCGTCGCGGAGTAATACTGTGCTTCACCATAACATTACAGTGTGTGTATAAGGAATTTGAAGGATTTGTGGCGAGGAATACCTGAAAAAGTGAGTGTATTATGTTTTTATTTAACGTGATATAGTGTTAACTGAACAATTTTGAGTTATTGTGAATACGCCAACGTTTAATTTAGCGGTATCTGACTGTTTTTTTTTAACGTGTTGTACCTGAGCCATTTTGAGTTACTGTGAATACGCCAACGTTTGATTTAGCGGTATCTGACTGTGTTTTTTTACGTGTTATACCTGAGCCATTTTGAGTTACTGTACTGTGAATACGCTAACGTTGATTTAGCGGTATCTGACTGTGTTTTTTACGTGTTATACCTGAGCCATTTTGAGTTACTGTGAATACGCTAACGTTTGATTTAGCAGTATCTGACTGTGTTTTTTTACGTGTTATAACCTGAGCCATTTTGAGTTGCCGTACTGTGAATACGCTAACGTTTGATTCACCGGTATCTGACCGTGTTTTTTTACGTGTTATACCTGAGCCATTTTGAGTTACTGTGAATATGCTAACGTTTGATTTAGCGTATCAGACTGTGTCAGAACGTGTTTCCATTGAACAAGGTTGGGACTGTTTTGTTTAGCTTATAATGCGCCTTATCGTCCGGTGCGCCTTATATATGGACAAAGTTCAAAAATAGACCATTCATTGACAGTGCGCCTTACAATCCAGAGCGCCTTATAGTGCAGAAAATACGGTACATAAATTATTGTAGAATAGTAGAAGCAGTAATGAGAGTAGGAACAGCTGAATGTGTAGTAGCTGTCGTTGGACCATCAAGTAAAACTAGTAAATAGGACATAAATCGGCAAATACAGAGAGTCTTAGCTTTAGGTTGGCAGTCCGGGGAACACAGAGCCTCTGCTGACTCCTGCTTCTAATTACGGGTTTACCGTATTACATCTAAAAGTGATGCAATGTAGTGACAGACAGCTATGCTTAGGTCAGAGGTATTCAGGGTGTGGGGGGAGAAAGACAGGGCCCCTACAAGCAGCATAAGAGAAAAGAGGGCCCTAAGATGAGATGTGGAGTTACAGTCGCTGATGCAAGAGAGAAAAAAGAAAAAAAACACTTCACCGTTCTCGGCAATAGCGCGGTAATCCAGCGGCTTTACTTCTCCATCGCGGGACAGGCGGTCGGTGAGGGGGCCGATTGGGGAGTCCCATTGAAAGGGGAGAGATCGCGTTGTGACAAGGGCTTCTCCCGGGCCCATGCAGCTCCTTGGCTTACCGCTGTCAATCACCAGGATTCGCAACCGTCCCATGTGCCACCGTATAAACCTGAGACCAGTCTATCAAAACAGGCCAGGTTTATTTATTCATATTTGTCAGGCAAGAGAAATGCCAGCCAATGTGCAAATGGGATGTAACAAAATCCTCTGTGCTTTGCTGTTGAGAGGTGATATATTAAAAAGGAAAACTAGTTGGAAATACATACTTTGTAAGATAATAAACTAAATACAAGCAGGAGTGCAGACTTTGGTTGATTGTATTATTATGGCTTGTGAATTAACTTCCTGTCCAATAAGCTATGAAGAGGCTTATGTGGTATCTGAGGAATACATTTTACATATAACAAAATTTAGTTAATGGGATTTACCAGTTGGCAAAGACACTATGGTAGACAACATGATTTGCAATGTTACTTAAAGTGCACTAAAGTTTGTTGATGTTGTAATTAAATGCATTTTGTGTTTTCCACCAAAGAGTATATCGGAAAAGAGACTTCTGTGCACTGTCTTATAATAGAGTATTTTATAGCCTGTAAACCCAGAAGTAAGAGCCAGAAGGAGTTTCCCATCATCATCTGAAAGAAGCTGTTCCAAAGCTGTGCAAGAACCAGAAATGAACGGATGTGCCAAAGAGCTAGTTATATAGATTTAAATACCTATTTCCTACTACTTTTGAAAATCAGCTTTATGAATGAATGCAAGATAAGCTTAATGTCATAGCATTTGAGGAAAACATAGTGCACCTTTAATGTAATGAGGAAGTGAAAGTACAAATGATCTGGTCTCAAGCCCAACTGAGCCTTGATGGAAGTGACAGGAGCTGGTGGGCAGAACTATTTGCAAATAAGTAATACAATAATGTTGCAGCCTCAGCCAATTACAGCCTCACAGTAGCATAGCAAAAAGCCCATAGAACACATTAAATTAGGGCTAATGGCTTTCCCAACAAACTCTATTAGCAATACATCTTTAACAGTATCATAACACTAACTGCCACTAATAAGCATTCTTAGCTGAGGGCCAAATGCACTACTCAGTACAGGCATATTTTAGTGGGCGTTCACCGATGAATAACGTCCATTGAATCCTGGCATTGATAACAAGTAGTGTACTGGACTCTAGTTTGAAACGTGGTGTTCACTCAGTTCACCTCCCACTAATGCCACGCAGCTTTCCAAGAAGACATGATCAGTTTTACCAAAGTTAACTTTAGGACACTAGTCAACACGTTAAACTTGTCAAATCATACTTAGTCTAAAAGAATAAACTAGATATGTACTATTTTAACTTTTGTTTACATGATTTGACGTACTTTTACATCTTATTTTACAACATTTGTGCCCTATTGTACTCAAAAAAAGGATATTTAATGGTGTTTATCCACATTAATTAGGAAGCATTTTCTTAGGAGGCATTTTCTTTATGCTCGCATAAAGACAAAACCACATCAAAAAACAATGTTGTGAATAGGTTAAGTTTAGGCCTTTAAGTGAGGCCTATTATTGTGTCACATGTTTCTCCTGCACTCTGTTGCCTTCCTCAGGTCCCAAAGTATGACACAAATATACATGTCGGTCTATAGGAATCCTAAACTTATTAAAACAAGACGACCCAATGAACGTAACTGGACTAATATCATAAAAATGTTACATAGTGCACCTTGAGATATTTAAACAACAGTTGACAAGAAGTTGTCAAAATGCTCAACCTCCATTATTTAACCACCACCACATCAACATCTATATTATCAATGCATACATAATTGTGAAGTGCAGCTATTTGAGTGTGTTTTCAAAAGCTTTTCTAAAGATTTAACCAGCGAATAAGATAATAATAAGTTCTATGCCAGATCTTCAGTGATGTTGTGAAGAACTATTCTCAGCCCTTCAGAGGAAACAAAGCCGTATTTGAAAATTAAAAATAGTAAACCATCCTTTATTGACAATAACCAGACTTTATACTTCAATTTCCTATTAATTTCCACCCGTGATAATAACAAATAAATCCTTTTTTTATTTGCATTTTTTTTGTAAAACGGCATGACAAAGCAACGGCAAGATGATTACTTTTAAATTGTCACTTTGATGAAAGCTATTTATAAATCCACAGCTAGAGCAAGTTCAATGCATGCTATCTATTGAATTCCTTTGAGTGTGAGGCTAGTAAAGAGGATGAGCTAACTTAGGACCTGGGACACAAGGTCTAATTAATTCCACTTGCCTTCGGGTTATTCAGGTAAAACAATTACACCTGTAATCTATTTTCTAGGAACTAAACTGTCTTTGCAATTAATGTGATTAGCCTTTGGTTTATAATGAAGCAGAGAATGGAGTTAAGGAGAAGTCGGGGTCCTGGTGACGGAACATGCCTGTGGGGACCAGGACCAGGAAGTAGTCCATAGTCCATGTTATAAGCAGTATAGTGAATTTCAAAGACAACATTAATAGCAAATGTGAGAAAGATGGAATTTGCCGCGGGAAGAGTAAAAATATCACAATGGGCGAGGTCTCTATAATTACTTGGATTCAATTAAGGGCCGTTTCAAGCAGGTGGCTTAATAAGCTTTCAGCCCGACTCCGCAGTGCGCTTCATAATGAGTGTCAGTCAGAAAGTCAGGAGGAGATAATGCCCTTTGCCTTAGGTCCTCTATTACCCACAATCCTCAGCTCCGGGCCCCGCGGCAATACAACGTCTGTGACAGCAAAGGCTGCCAGAAACATCTACAAACCATCCACTAACCATCCGCAAACCATCCACAAACCATCCGCCTCGTGACACTTTGAGTGCTCCAACAATGTGATCTGTGCTGTATAAACTGGCATATAGGAAGAGACACTTATGGAGCCTTTACAGCGCACTTCAGAAGACAAGGCTAATCTACACGGCTGACAGAGAAGAGAAGCAGACCACGCAACATAATAGGGATGGTTTGTGTTTTGTTTGCGTTGTCTTTGTGGGAAAGGCAATGGACGGAATACAAATCATACAGTCATGGTATTGATTTCTTTTATAAATATTTAAAGCGCAAGTTATACCACTGATTTCACGACAACAAAGTTAACATAATATTATGCCCCGTTTATTGTTTCTCAAATTGTAATTCGGTACATGTGCTGCCTCTGGTGCGGGGCCCTCCTTGGGTTAATACATTTTTACTACTGTGGCTCTTTTTTAAACCATTTTAGGCCGGTCTAGCCCTAATTTAGGCTGATATAGACCAGGTTAAAAGCTGGTGGTTCTCGAAAAGCCATCTTATAGTACTTTGTGTGAAAACTTTGAGAACCATTGTTCTAGTTTAATTTTTTTTTTATAATTTGACTTGCTGTTTAGACATGACCAGAAGATGTGCCATATTCGTAGGCCGTGTCTCAATACTTGCACTTGTGCACTATATACGCATTCACGATGAGCTAAATTGAGCTATATTGTGTCCCAATAAACCAGCAGCATGATGAAAAAACAAACACAAATGTAGTGTATATGATTCTGTTTTACCTTTTAGCCAATACACAGCACTTTTCTCCAAACAAAGTCTAAAATTGTACAGTAATTTCCATAATCACAACACCATAATCACAACAAACACTTAACAAATTGTCTCTAGTCTTTTCTAACTGCGAGGCACACTACTGTGAACCGCCCACTGTGGATTTGTCACTTAATTTGTCCCAGTGTTTTGGCCACAATCCTGATGGCTCACACAATTGATTAAACACTGGGTCCTGTAATTATGCAACAAAAGGGAATATTTTTATCAATATTTGAAGAGGAGTTATTAGGAAATAACTATTGATGGACAATTTGAAACACACAATAGCCAATTTAAGGTTAAAAGCCTGATGCTGTATTTTTTACACGTATGACTAGAATGAAGGCAGATGTGGTTGAATTATCTGTTGCCTGTTTTGACAGATTTGGTTTGCTATATTTTTTTGTTAAGCGTCCAATTGACCGAACAACGTAAAAAAGTAATTAGCCCAGATCCATAATTTGAATTGTCCAATGTCACAGTTTAAAGTCATACGAAAAAATTAGTCTTAATAGTGCCAAAAGAGAATGAATGTGAAACTGAATAGTTGCGTCTCGGTTTATTTAATGGAATCATTATTTTTCTATATAATTTTGTGTTCCCAATTGATGCCCAATACAAAATATCCAGCCCGTAAACCCATTGAAGAATGAGCAAAGATGAAAAAGCTACCATACAAAAAGGCAATAATAACATATATCTTGGATTAAAGACATGTTTTTTCCTATCTTTGCATGCTTTTGGTGCGTATATTATCTGTAAATACAACCACACACTGAAATGAATATGAATTAATGTCTTTGGATCAATTTGTGTGAGTGATTTGAAATGGTGGATGAATAAGAGACGTGTTTTTTTCCTTCTTCTTTCTGTAGTTGAGAAGCTTGACTTGGGTTCACTAAACGATCTATAGCTCTCCACATGTGTGTCTGTGTCGATGTCGTGCACCGAGAGGCTGTATCCCAGCGTGAGAAAATCAATGAAGCTCCTGCTACAGGGATGCGTGCACACAGGCAAGCCCCATATAGGACTTAACGCTACATTTAACAATACTTTACGCTGGTAAAAGGCTTCTACTTAGCAGCCGTATTACAGAGAGCAGGGAATATAATGCATTAGGTAAGTAGAATTCAGACGCAGGAGTTTGGTTAGTCTGAAGAATGGACAATTATACATTAGACTTGAGCGGTTCCGCCCATTTCAGGAAAATCTTGTGTTTTCAAGCAGATCTTTCTTCTTTTTGGCTTGGTTATATTGTCATATAATTATAGAGGTCATATTCAAGAAAAAATACAAAAGGTTTTAAGCTTTTTTCCCTTCCCAATTATTAATAATAATTGGACATATAAATGCAAAATGTGCATGCAATTTTCATAAACAAGCCAGGACAAATGCAGCATGTGTACAATTCTCCAAAAACAAATAAATTATAAAAAAAATTATGCAATGATACAAAAAATTCTATTTTTCCATTTAAACACTCAACACTTAAACATATATATTTTAAATATGTCAACATTTTATTGTATTGGACTTGACAATAACATCATTGTTTGGTTAGCACAGGTTTTACCCAAGGATTCTCCAATTCCTCCATTTCAGACAACCCATTTCAAGCCAGTAAGGCCTGTACATAAACCTCTGACATCACATTAAACTCAATATTTTTTCCATTCAGCTTCATATTCCTGGTCACAGTACAGCAACGCTCTGATCTGAGCTGAAATAAAGTAATTTTAATGTCTATGATTGATTTATTTAAATGTATTTGTATTTTCTGCTCTCTCTGGTTGTGTTCGGTTTTGTGTTTTTCTGTTCTGTGCTATATACTCTGCAAATTATGGCATATGATTGAAATTGAATGCCTTATTTCATTGATCTATAAACAAATATGGAGGCTTACTGGCTTGGGTTTACATCATCCACCTCCCAAAAAAGTTTGTGTGTTTACATGTAATTATAATACTCATATGGGATTTGAAGTACTAATTTATTTGCAGCCAAAGGTATCATGAAGACTTTATAACTATATGTCCACTTTCTATCTTTTCTATCAATCCACTTCAATATTTACCCCAAAAGGAGCTTAAGGCGAGCTCCTCTCCAGTCTGGTGCATTCTCTGTTCTCAATGCTTCACTACTTCTCAAACACAACGGCTGGACCCAGGTATAAGTCCACACCACTCTCGTTCTATGCCACCGCTTTTTCTCCCATAATATTACCATATAGGCACACCTACATAGACACTTCCACATTATCTGCCCCAGCTCCGGGTCCTCTCCCAAACCCACCGTCCCGAATATTGATGGGGTCTTTAACAGCCCCCCTCTTGGTCTATGTCACGTCCCATCCATCTCCGGACCATTTCCAAGCGCCACACTATCAAGATGGAGGGAAAACAATTCAGCTCCGAGTCTGGCTTGGTACAATGGGGTTGTACAATGACGGCGACGGGGGCTCAGCTGGTTCCACGTTTGCATTTCATCTTCTTCATAATAACAAGCAATGCTGCGCTACTCTGTGTGTCACTTTGTATCATTTATATCCATAATAAATCAACTCTTCCGCGTACAGAAGGGGATTATTCACCAAAGTAGCTCATTAAAATGGGGAATACGCTGACATTTTCTCCCTTTATCTTGACCGTGGATAGCGAAACCAAAAAATGTAATCATTTAGAATCTTGTCTGTCCTACCAAAGGGAACCCCAACATTGTTACATCTTGTACCTCCAGCTCTGCCAATGCTAACCCAAAATGCTGTGCTTTTTCACTTGCGCAACAGCATATGGGGGTTCTTTTGGTAGTAAAAATACAAATTGTTTAACCACAAAAGGGAAAAAAGCTAAAAATGTTAGTCTTGTCAAGCCAGTATACATGGAGTTTTCTGTGTTAAAAGGTGAATCTAATGTAAAACGCTGCTCTCTATGCATGGATTATGTGCTGTATTACCCCAAACGAATACACGCATAAAGAAAAGGACAGATTCTGTATTTCTGAAATATAAAACGTTTAAAGTCCTTTTGATATGGTGACTATAAATGTAGGCGTTTGGGAAACTTTAAGATTGAAGATTTTTTTTCTCCATATATAAATGTATGAATGTTTTTGTATGTAAAAAATGCCAAAATACAGTCTAAACAAGCAGCACTTTAAGATGGTATTAGTAACAGTAGAAACTTGCAGATTTTCTAGTTAAGGGTAAAGTTCTGAACAGAAAATAGTGTTTTAGTGTGTAGTGTCTTGCGTAAAATGTCTATTTGAGTTTCATAAAAAATATAATTGCAGGCATTTTACACCTTGTCTGGGACTTCGGTTGGAAACTACAGCTAATACTGGCACATTTACAGAAATGTTGATTAATGTGCACTGTCTCAGTTCAAATAAATAAATAATTTGGAGTAAAGTATGCAGTATATCTGTAGCGTAGTATTGAATGTATGTAGTATTTGTATTGTCCAGTGTCTCTCATAATGTCCTATTAAATAAACAATGTTCTTAATTTACAAACTTTTAAAGGGTCTATAGCTCCAAATCTCAAACTAGTATACCATAAACCGCAAGGGTGTCAGACTTGATGTATGTAGTTTGAAATATTACCTGTCCCTTACAAATCATTTGGAACATCACTAGTATTCACAAACATAATTTTTTCAGGCACCTTCACAGCTTTTTTTTTCAGAAAAAGAGAAGCAGGGTGGGCCACTAACCAACACAGACTTTGGTTTTGTTCATATTTGCGAGTGATAAACAATTTCAGAATTAGCTGCAGGCAGTGTTCAGAGGTTTCATTTTGTCCCAACGTGCTGCTTGTACACTATACTCTGGAAGAAAACAAGTTGGTAAGCTCCGTTTTTTGTAAGCATGACATTCTGTAAATGTTTTAACTTTTTTGACCTCTTTTGCACAGTTGTAAACACTTGGTGGTACCAGCTATTCCCTTATTAACATAAAATTCACTGGTATTTCACTGTATCATTTCAGACTACTCCACACTGTGAAAAAGATTATTAGCAAAACTCTGCAAACTTCATTATGAGAGGGAATCCGCTGACATTTCCTCCTTTCATCTGTTCCATGGGTGGCTGTGGCTAAGTGTGTGTTGGCATTCCCGTCATATTATGAAACAGAGAGGATCGCTTCTGCTAGCCTAAGGTTGATTACCATTGGGCGGGTGGCAATTACTGTAGCACTAATTAGAGTGTCTTTTATGTGGAAAGGACTAGGAGCAGCTCTTGGTGATCTGCAGAGAAGATGGCATAAAACGATTTCTGACAAGCCACTAGATGTCAATTAGTGTTTCATGTTTGGCTTTGAGCTACCAAATGTGATTTTGCAGCCATCAAAAAGTTAGGATTAGTTGTTTTTTGTTTTTTTTTAAGCAACAGTGGGTGGGTGCAGTGGCATAGTGGTGATTAGTGCTGTCGAGATAAGAGTCTGGGTTCAACTCATGGACGTAAAACTTGCCGAACAGAACTTTAAACACATGTATTTTTTTCATTTAAGTATTTTTTGTAATGTGGAGGCTTCACTTTGATCCTAGATTTCTTTTAGAAGAGACACATTATGCATTGTTGTTGTAACATTGTTGGAGTTGAATTTAGCTTCATTCACACTTGTTTAATTGTCTTGTTTAGTAAGTTATCTTCCCTCTGTTGCAACAAAGGGTACAGAAGCAGATTATGCACAGTATAATAATATATCATTTTCCAGTTTTGTGACATCGTATGTTGTCTTATAGTTTTTTAAGTCTATAACTCCTTGTCAGGCTTGTTCTGAGTATTTCCGCAGTCAAACCACATTCATTACAACTGCAACCTGGCATTAGCATGTCAGGGGAAAGCTAGGTTAGTTTATCTTCCCTTTAAATTTCCCTCTGCTGCCAGTAGATGGAATTCTAACACTTGATGAGGGACAGATATAAAGCAATGCATGCTTTCAGTAGATTATTTTAAATTCTTATACACGCAATGCCAAAGCAGAGATTCTCAAAAGCATATTTTAAGTCAACAATTAATGAAAAATATGTGTCCACAATTTGTAATTACCTTGCCCGACCAAACGCTGCTTTTCTTACATAACATCGCTAGATCACATTGTATAAATAATAACACAGCAGGTACAGTAATTCCCCCACCTCACAGTCAGTGTGAAGCCATCACATCTGCCATCTACTGAAAAACTGAATAAACTTACACATTTAAGCTTTAAAGTATCTGTATAATTGAAAGAACTGTTGGAGAAACTGTGGCAGCCAGGAGACAAACCATTATCACGTGTTTTGGGACTGTCCTGTTGCTCAAAAATATTGGACTGAAATCAACGAGTTACAGACTATATTTGATGTTACCATCCCGTTACATTTCAGAACAATGTACTTGGGCCTCAAAACTCCTGCCACAGACACAATAAACGAATATCTTTGGAATATAATTTTGGCCGTGGAAAAAAAAAGCCATCACAAGGAAATGGATGACACAAATCTCCCCGACGATTAAGGACTGGATTGACATTATAACAGACATCAGACATATGGAAAAGATTACTTAGACTTGACCTGAAACTGGAAAAATTTGAAAAATCTTGGGCGAGATAGGATGTTTATGGACTCACTATGCCGTAGCGTCATTTATGCTTTATCACATTGTGCCATTATT
Organism: Chaenogobius annularis; assembly: GCA_015082035.1. Classification (NCBI taxonomy): domain Eukaryota; kingdom Metazoa; phylum Chordata; class Actinopteri; order Gobiiformes; family Gobiidae; genus Chaenogobius; species Chaenogobius annularis. The sequence continues at coordinate 1,994,845 of BJKM01000013.1, read as the reverse complement.
ATTATTATTCTCATCAATTGTATTTATATTATTATTATCTTATTTTTTTTTTCTTCAGTCTCAGCTTATGTTCCCGTTAAATAGTTTTGTGTACAATTACAATCTGAAAAACTTGAAAAGAAAAAAAGAAAGAAAAAAAAAAAAAAGAAATGGACAAACTCTACTTCAGCAGATAGATATCAGTTAAAGAAGATCATTTGGATTTAGTGATGTTTTGTAGCTCAAACAAGACCATTTACGTCTGAACTCAACCTGAATTTCTGTTTTGGAACTTGAACCTGGATGCCAACTCCAACTACAAGAGGTCAGTAATTGTAGCTGTCATGCACATCTCTTTTCTACATTAATATGTTAAATGGCTGTGTAGAATTGTCCCATGTTCCCAATGCATTTCTGCTTGGGATTTAGCATAAAGCCGACAAATCCAATAGAAAGATGTTTACGGCATTGATATGAAACAGCACATCACTGAAAATACACAAAGACAAGATTATTACCAGCTTCCAATCAGGCTGCCAGGTTGGCCTCATGTCTCCCTGCTGAACCATTATTTCAAATCAAAGAAGATAACCTTCGTCCAATCAGTCCCCCCCCCCATATCTCCCACCGTTAGCTTTATTGCGGTGCATCAAAATAAAACCATTTATTAAAGCGGATGTGTTCCCAGTCTAATCTACGGTGGTCGTCAAACATCTAATAGGTTGTTCCTGGAAATGTTTTTTTTTTATTGGTGCAATTATTCAGCCGATACCGTTTTAGTGTCCATGCTGGATATCTCAATCTTGATAAACATCCATCAATTGTTTCACGTCTGAAAGTGATTTATTTTTTATTTTTTATTGATCTATATTTCATGTGTACAGGTCAATTTATGGTTGCATACAGTAGGGGCAGCTGGAACATTTGGGTTCAACAATTATGAGATAAAACTAAGATCTTCTATCCGTCAAGGGTCAATAAAAGAGAAAAAAGTACTTTAATAATTGTTTTGTGTGATCAATTAAATATACCATGAGACTTTCTTTTTTCATTTCTCATTTTAAGATCAATTATTGAATCCATGCCATATTTTTCCAACCTTAAATAGGTCAATTTACTACAATTTGCTTTGGATCAATAAGGTAATTTAGTTTGAGTGTATATATATATATATACACACATATACAGAATATATTATTTGCAGTGCTTGATGAATAGTGCATTTACCCAGAACTTAAAAAAATAAATAAACTAAATAATAATCCCCATTTATAACCACGCACAAATGGTTTGGTTGTAGAAATGTTATTTTTATGGCCATCATTATTCATCCCATTCTACCCTTTTAATGTCTGTGGCAGATATCTGAATCTAGGGGAACATCCATCAATCACCCTCCTCCTCCCTGTGGGACGCTCTGCCCATCTTTCCCCGTTAACCGTGTCATGATGTGATCCTGCGTGCTGCCTGCAGCCCCTCCGCTCCTCTCTTCCCACAGTAATCTCGGGGATTCGCTGGTCTCTTGGTGTGAGAGGTGATGGCTACGGCAGGATGAGCGCGATAATCTGACACACTGGATTAAGGCCTAATCTCTAATATCTCCCAGTCAGCCATCATTCTGGCTGTACACTGGGGCAACACACCACTAACCAACAACCACTAACTCCTCGTGCCAGTTTTATTAATCAAGTCTCGTGCATCGGCAGCTTAGCGCTTGTCCATTTTGATTTCCCAGATTTCATTGAGGATTTGAGTTCAGTATTTCCCAAATGGAGAGTGACGGCGAGGTCAAACAGTTCAGGTGTTGTAGTCTTATTTCAAGAATAGTTTGTAGATACAATCAAAAGTGCAGAAATATGCACCGGTATTGTATGCTATGCATTTATTATTAGAGTTCTATGTAGACACATTATATTGGAGCATAGAGAAAACATTAACAAAAGCATATTCATTTGGCACACTCAAATTGTGTTTTTATCAAATCGGTTATTTGTGTAAATCTATTAAAGTACATTAGCAATTTAATGAAAGCTGCAATAATTGTTTTTTTTCCCCCTTCTTTTTTTCTGATGGTCCATTACCGTCTTGTCTTTAGATATTATTGCTTTGCCTGAAATATGGTATGTTTACACTTAATTTGAGAATGTTTTAGCGCTTGATTTGTGGACTTGATTTGGCCCTGTTCTAGTCCTTGTTTAGTCCTGGTCTAGTACAGGTTTCATTTTGGGTTTAGTCCTATCTTAGTCCCAATTTTTTATGTGGTGAATGTACTACTATGAATATTAGGAGTATCTTAGATTTATCAATAAGTGTTTTTAGTGCAAAAGATCTACCTTGAAGAACACAACTTCTCACTATGAGTGGGCTCGCTTCTCCATAGATCGGACCTGGACGTTGGCCCGCTGGCATCACATGTGGTGTAGAAATAATTCTCGTAGCCCCAGAGTTGTACAGACAGGCAGGAAACTGTGAATGTCTCACGCAGGAGAAGTTTATTTACCATGAACACGGAGACATGAACACTGGACACATTGTGCTTTTGTCCGTTCAACCCTGGCCCTGCTGCAATTGTCGGGAGCATTCTAACCTCTGATGACGAAGGTCTGCTCCCGGAAAATAAATGTCAACAAGGACCGAAGTGTCCTTGGTAGAGTATAGTGCAGTTTCTCTATCAACATGCACCAGGCCAAGCAATAAGATCTCCATGGAGACAAACAGGTACATACTGTCCACCGGAAAAATACATAGTGCACCTTTCAAATCAAAACATTCACAATTTTAGATAGCCAATTTGTTAACGCCAGGGAATCTGACTTTTTTGTCGAGTATATATTGTAAAAGCAGCTGAAAAATGAGATGACAGTGCGAGGTCTGCATCTAATAATATTAAAGTATTTTGTTTCCCTACAACCAGGAGGTAAGCGCTGAAAGCAGCGCAACCCCAGCTTCACTTTCATGTCTGAAAAAGCTGTTCTAAAAGCAGTTCCTAAAGTCATGCACTTATGCCTTCTAACACATTTGTGAGATGTATGAATGAGTTATATATATTTAGATACCCACTTCCTTCTTTTGCTGTTTGACAAAAAATGTGATCACTCATCAAAGACATTGTCAAATAAATGGCTAATGTAATGTATTTTAGTTGCAATTAAATGATAAATTGTCTTTATATAGTATAACAATGGATTACAGGATTGACAGAACAAGTACCACTTTCTTCTAAATCCTGGTCGAGATGTTGCATTGTTCCACTGCTGCTGTCTGAAGTACATTTTGACCCTGTCTGCTCTGTGAAGGGTTTACCGAGTGCTAATCCTGGAAATATGAGGATTCATCAAGAACAGTAGCTTTAGGGATGTCCCAGGTCAGAGCTAAAATGCACTGACTTGCATATTTTGGGTTTAAGAGCTTGTGCGTGCAGCGGGTTGATCTAATGTAATATCCCATCATGCGCAGTCCAAAGCGTGAAGGTGGATACGTCCTGCCTGACTTCCCGACCTGAACACTTACAATTAATGTCCCGTTTCATAGGGTTAAATTGGTGTTAGTAATTCCTGCGGCCGGGCGAGTGTCGACGAGAACAGGTACGGGCCCATGCTGGTCACGTAGCGGCTAAAGAGGGAACATGATTAACCAATTACCGAAGCTTTCCAATAAATGAGTAATCAGTTTGGAGGCTGATCTCTGAACCGTTTGAGCGTTTCTCTCCGACAGAAGCAGGAGGAGCGGGCATTGTCTTATGCATGGAGGCTAAGGCGCTAATGCAATCGAGACTGATGAGAGCCCAACAAAGCGAGAGAGACGGGAATAGTGAGTGTTAAATGTGGTGGTTTAGAGTGATATTGTAGTTTCTGGGGTTTTTAATTGTTTGGTTGTGCAGTTGAATTTAGATGAGAAAAACAACATCTTTAATTTATAATATGTTTGATGTAAAAATGCACCGAAAACAAAGCTTTTTCAGGTTTGATTTTACATCTACGTCCACTGCAAATGGACATAACTGAGAATGAAGCCACATGTATCAATAAAAAATTAAGTCTTCTGTCATCTGTTTCAATAAGGTAAGAAAATTGCTCTTGAAATAACGTAAACAATGCAAATGATCATATTTTTGTGTTTGAAAAAATAACAATAAAGAAATAAAATGGGCAAATTTGCTTGAAAAAAGAAAATAACAAAGAACAACAAAATAAAGAAAGAAATATATACCGTATTTTCCGCACTATAAGGCGCACTTAAAAACATTTATTTTTCTCAAAAAAATGACAGTGCGCCTTATAACCAGAGCGCCTTATATATGGATTAATTCTGGTTGTGCCTACTGATCTCGAACCGATTTTATGTGGTACACTGTGCTCAAAAATCCGTCAAAAGTTTTATTCACAACTTTGGTAAAACTAACAAAGCCGCACCACTTCCAGCATTACGGTTACCGTAGCGAGGAGCGTCGCGAGTATTACTGTGCTTCACCATAACATTACAGTGTGTGTATAAGGAATTTGAAGATTTGTGGACGAGGAATAAACTGAAAAAGTGAGTGTATTATGTTTTATTTTACGTGATATAGTGTTAACTGAACAATTTTGAGTTATTGTGAATACGCCAACGTTTAATTTAGCGTATCTGACTGTTTTTTTTTTACGTGTTATACCTGAGCCATTTTGAGTTACTGTACTGTGAATACGCTAACGTTTGATTTAGCGGTATCTGACTGTGTTTTTTTACGTGTTATACCTGAGCCATTTTGAGTTGCCGTACTATGAATACGCTAACGTTTGATTCACCGGTATCTGACTGTGTTTTTTTCCGGTGTTATACCTGAGCCATTTTGAGTTACTTGTGAATACGCTAACGTTTGATTTAGCGGTATCTGACTGTTTTTTTTACGTGTTATACCTGAGCCATTTTGAGTTACTGTGAATACGCTAACGTTTTATTTAGCGGTATCTGACTTGTGTTTTTTACGTGTTATACCTGAGCCATTTTGAGTTACTGTGAAATACGCTAACGTTTGATTTAGCAGTATCTGACTGGTTTTTTTACGTGTTATAACCTGAGCCATTTTGAGTTGCCGTACTGTGAATACGCTAACGTTTGATTCACCGGTATCTGACCGTGTTTTTTTACGTGTTATACCTGAGCCATTTTGAGTTACTGTGAATATGCTAACGTTTGATTTAGCGTATCAGACTGTGTCAGAACGTGTTTCCATTGAACAAGGTTGGGACTGTTTTGTTTAGCTTAATGCGCCTTATCGTCCGTGCGCCTTATATATGGACAAGTTCAAAAATAGACCATTCATTGACAGTGCGCCTTACAATCCAGAGCGCCTTATAGTGCAGAAAATACGGTATATATAAATATATACGTATAGACGTTCTCTTTCTCTGGATGAAGTAAAGGCCCTCGGCTCACCTCTGTCTCCTGCGTGTGTGTTCTCGGGGTTGAGCGTGTCCAGCAGGTGGATGGAGCTGGTGGGGCGAGGTTTGCCGCGCTCGTCCAGCTGATGGTCGGCTGAGCTCAGGCCGTTCTCGTACAGATGGTTCTCCCCGTGACGCAGGTGCCAGGTCAGACCCAACAGGTGCACCGCTGCATCCACCAGACGAAGGGTGACAGGCAGAAAGAGAGAGAGGGGGAGAGAAGGAGAGAATATCAGTATTCAAGGGAAGAGGAAGGGCTGAGTCTTCTTTAATGCACTGCAAAGTTAAATCTCCTTTACTATTGGGACTTTTTATTCGTCTTAGTACACCACCGGCCTTGCAGTGTGATTGAAGTGTTAGTTTAATGTCAAATGTCCATTCTAATGTGTCTAACCCGAGACATTTATTCAGGCTTGCACCAATATGGAAAGATCTAGCAGCAGTTGAAATGTGCAGTAAAATATAAATGTAAAAAAAAATATGTGAAAAAATAAAACATGCATATAACATGCCCAAAACATACATAAAATAAAATAAAACATGCATAAAATAAAACATGCATTAAAAAATCAAATCAAATCAAATACAATACAATACAATACAAGTTGAAATGTAGATGTATTAGATGTACCTTAATAAATAAGGGAATGAATGCACGCAGAAGTATCAAGGTGCATTTCATTGGAAAAACTGTGAGTAAAGAAGTCACACCAAAAACTATGCTTTCCTCCAAATAACGTAACCAAAATCAAATCTTACCTACTGAAATTCAAACCAATAAAATAACCAAGAAATAAAACGCACCAATGTAGTATCATGTAGTGTTTAGTTTAATTCATGAACGAGAAGCAGAGTGCATGTTTTAACCTCCCATTTCTACTCTGTGAAAAGGTGCGATACACATTATGCCACTAGAAGGTTGTAACACGTCATTCTGGAGCGTGTATGGAGACATGTGGATCAAAACTCCAAGTGAGTGTTACCAATGTGTGAGTCACAATAAACATCCTAGCACACGGGAAAAGGCACTTAGTAATAGCATATAAACATCTGCATTGCATATGTTTGTCTGTCAATTGTAACTGCTGTTCTTTTGGAAAAGTTAAAGCGACTACTAAATAAATTCAGGACAAAACTCAAATACAAGAGGTGGAAAAAGACAAACGAGCAAAACTGAAGTTGGGTCAAAACTAATTAACAAAAGCCTTAATGTCAAACAGACATAGCGGCCATGATAAAACGCAATTGTAACATGTATTCTGATTTCAACATTTAAAACACACACAAAACACTCATTGTCAAAACTATTGTCTAATACCAACAAAATGAAAATTAACCATTATTTTACATGAAAAAAATACATCTCAATCTAACAATTCATGAGATTAAATTAAATGAGATGTGATTTGACTGTTCCAAATTTTAAAAAAAATAATTATTTATTTGAATTAGTACAGGACGCATTCATCATTGTGTCAGCAGCAGCTTCAACGTAAATTAGTTGGAGATTGCACAATAGCTACTTTTCATCTGTTGTCTTTAAACATTAAATTAGGCCAAAACCGGCACATAACAAGACACAAAACATTAAACTTAACAGACACAACATGACCACACATCTGTGATATTAAAAAGAAAACAGAGACTATTTACAGTAAAAACAACTGTCAGAAATAAAAAGAGTTTGTGTTTAAGCAACTGACAGAATGTAAACGTAATTAGTTAATTTATACCTCTGATAAGTGACACATTATGCATCAGATCTCACATTTATTAACCTCTCTTTCTGAATGTGCCTATTAAATCCTGCACCTGTGATGCGTGCCATATGAAGGTTCCGTATGTAAATGAGGCCACACAAAACAGAGGACATGGCAAAGGTGGGCAATTACTGCACAACTTCTGAGCCGGAGCCCTGGGCTAATATCGCCGCGCTAACATCTCTTTTATGCATCGCTAATGATGCTTTGAACGCACCATCTGATTCACGATCCATATGGGCCTTTTAAACAACAAAGGTACCAGGTACGGCATGAATTCCCATCTCCTCATAAAAGTGTTTACTAGGACAACATTTCAGAACGCCATTAGATAACAAAGAAAAGAGAAAACACCCAGATTTTGCCTATTAAAAAAAATAATTGGCACTTTGCAACGGCTGTCAATAATATTTGCTAAACATTCACCCTTGTTCACCGCGGCCCCTTCATGTGAGATTGTACTTCTAACGTTACATTAGGTTTTAAAGATGCTCTAAAGGTAATGTCCCTTTCGCTGATGCAAAAAGAACAAAGTAAATAAAATAAACCATTGCAGTTTTTTTTTTTTCCCACTGTGCTGACACATTTGGTACATCAAACAAAAGCAAAGTCTCAAATCAGAAAGTTACTATGCGGCAGTAGCATTCGGAGGACGCTCGCTGCATGTAGATCAAGGTAAGGAACTTCTAACGACTTCAAACGCCTTCAGTGTCTGTCTGTCGACTCCTTTTTTTTTTTTTTTTTTTTTTTTTTTTTTAGATGGAAGGGAAGCAGGAAGAAAAAAGCTCTTGACACAAAATGGCTGCTTAGAAAAAAACAAACTTGCAATTAGGTATCAGGGCACATGAGTAAGGCATTCACAAAGGGACAAAATGTTCACTCAGTCGGATCACTGCTATTTTCATGTTCGAGTGCACATGTCCATACGAGAATCTAATGAGAAATCGCTAATTAAAACTCCTGATAGTTCAAAGCCATTGGAGTCACTTTGGAAAAAAAAAGAAGAAGAAAAAATAAAGGAAAAAAGAATACAGTAAATTCACTTTGGGTTTTGAGGCTTGAAGATATTTTCTTACTTACCATTGTATTTCTGGTTTTATTTTTGTTGGGAAAACCTCGACGGCCTGCATTCGACACATCCTAGGTTTGGTCAGGACTACCAAGCTCTTATCGTTAGCACTGATAATGCAGAATGGTTTTGGTTGATGAGAGAACTAGGGGAACATCAAGCTGTAAGATTGATAACCGCTTTGACACTTGTCCTCATAGAGCAAATTCATCCTTCTTCCCTTTTTTTTCTTTCTATACCCTTATTATTACTGTAGTTTCTTGTTCACAATAGTTTATAGTCGACAAAAGAGATCTCAACCCTATTAAGTATCTTTATGGCACGTATCTGTAACCAAAGTGCACTGACAACACACAAAATCACATCTTTTTCCACAGAAAACGACTAGAAAAAATGTATCATCAGTAAAAGGCAAATTAAACACACAATTCATTCCCAAATCTCAAAGTATCTCACTACTTGCCTTCTCCTTTCTGCTTGTCTGAACCGTCAGTGCAGAATGGTCTAGAATCGGACCATAGAGGACTCCATAAAAAAAAAAAAAAACGTCTAACCGCAGCCGTTAACTTGTTCCACGTGTCTCTGAAATGCCGAAAACATCTCCTCTCAAATATTCTTGGAGTTACATCTACCTCAGATATATAGAGTTTAGTGCTTCGCTTGTTGACTCTCCTCCATGTTATTTTCGTTTCCTTTTTTTCAAGTAAGCCACCATGTTTGTTTAGACTGATTGGTTAATCCGTCCGTCAATTATGCCCTTTGGAAATCTGGGAGACAGGATATGATTCCAGACCAAAAATTCTTTGGAAAGTATTGTCAAAGTGCTCGGTCTTGGCTGGTGAATATTAATCGTTAGAAATATCCCCAAAATAATTTGCTGACTAATAAAACTCCGACACCACTGACCGATGAATTGACTAAACGGTTTAAGGTTTACAGCTCTACTTCTAGCAATGAATGAAAAATCTGGACGGCAGTTTCTCAAGAAAATGCAGTATTTTGAGGACAATTTTGAGTTGAAACTAATGTAGTCAGTTCGCTTCGGGATCTACTGTTCTGAAGAATAAGTTTTCATTCTCTAACCCTGTACCCTCTGCCGGTTTCGCTCTGGTCTTGTGCACAATAGGAGCTCTTCAAAGCAAAACACTGGTGATTAGGTGGCCACGAGGGACGCAGCGAGCATCAATTGGTCCTGACTAATTGAACTGTCAGAGAGTCCAGACGCGGACACACGGCGATTCATAACATAAGTGCGGCTAAGTGTCACTCATTCTTAAACGATCCAATTTTCTGTTTCCATATTTATTTATTTATTTATTTAAATGATGCAGCAGGAAGGATTATCATTTTAGGGTGTTTCAAATGCTATGACTCGCTCCTGTCAGTGGACTCAAAAATAAAGTCTAGACGCATCAACCGTGTGCTGCACTGAATTTGAGTGCAAAATCCACTTGTCAGACTATGCTTAAGTACTACATCTTGAAAAGACCAGACGGAGAAACTAAAACAACCTTGCAAAATATAAAACAAAACACACAAATGATATTTTGCTCCAAAAATATTTTTATTTGAACCTTAATGCTTTCTTTTGTAAACTCGTCTGCTCATGGAAATGTACATCCACAGCTGCAAAGACTGAAAATGCATGAATCAGCAGTCAATGATTTCTTTTCCAGACTGTTATCAGAGCTATATCACGTATAATCTAATGAGGTGTTCTGCACATCTGAGACACGGGGAGTCACTGGATTGCACACCCCCTTTTAGAGTTCTTCTGCAGATTGTGGACGAAACATCAACTACTGCTGACTATTTGATGTTATTCATAGTAAATGTGTGGCAGCACAGTAATTAGCAGTAATTTGTTTCTGAAATCAGGAGGTTGTGGATTAGATTAACAGGCAAATAGACTAAAAAGGAAATATGCATTTACAATGGGATACTTTTAAGCATAGATATAAGGACATACCTGTGGAGTTTTTAGCCCAGATGCTCATTGTCTTGTCCAGTAATAGTTGTTTGGAAAGGTTTCAACCATCTATGAAACCTTAACCACCAACAACAGCAGTTTGTATTAAGTGTCAATTGCTAGAACAAAACATTACTTGGATAAAAGATACTCTGCTAATCACATTGGTAATTGTTTTTTTGTTTTTTGTTTCAAAACAAAGCTTGCAATGCATTTATTTTCCAACTTCTCCCAGTATATGTTGTTTTATTATTGCTCAGTGTTTTATGTTACACCTTAAGGCTGAGACAAGTTCCTATGTTTGTTACTTGACAATGGCAATAAATCCTTTCTGATTCTGATTCTGATTATATGCATGTAGCATGGTGATTTGACAGATTTCTATGCCAGATGCTCTTTCCGTCACAACCATCCACACTATTCCACACTATGGAATGGGCATATGTTTTATTTGTCTAAATTTGGCTTCTTGGTGCATCTTCAAGAATAATTTATGTTGACATGTAATGCACTCGCTATTGGCAACCTTGTGCATTTTCTGTCCCTTCTGAGAAAAGGCCTGGTATTACATATTTTCAAACATAAACAGCCCACAGAGTTATTTTGGTCTTGGAGACATTAAAATGTGTGGTTGTGTAATTTTAGATGCATCACAACCCCTGCAGAGTCATGGTGTCGTCTATATGAAGTTGTTTTTTTTGTTGGGTAACAAGTCTCAAATAAACTTTACAAAGTGTAAAAGTGCTAATATTTAGTTTTAATTGCACTGCCATTAGCCTTGATGGCCATTTGAAAAATGAATAAGTTCCCTGTCTCTGAACTATATGCAAATAGCATGAATGAGGAAGGTTATAGCTCCACTTGACATTGTTCAAAATGTGAATAGGTTTGAATGGCAGTTCTACTTTTAATAGTCCTGTAAAGGTTCATCTTACAGACAAAACAGTCAGTGCTGTTTTGAAAATATATATTCTTTTTCATAATGATTTTAGATACAAGGCCAAACAAATAA